>CM024675.1:63876155-65076155 GCA_014182725.1 Eucalyptus brandiana
CAAGCTTGGAGATTTGTTCAAACACCGGATACATTATGGTGCAAAGTGCTCAAAAGCATTTATTTCCCTAGAGGAGATTTAAATCGCAAACAAAGGCTATCGACCTTCGTGGGGGTGGCAAAGTCTATTGATGGGAAGAGAGGCGATTGAACCCGACTCTAGATGGGAAGTGGGGGATGGGCAACATATAAGAATACGACAGATACTGGCTACCATCCGGAAAACTATATGGCCCCGCAAATCAAAATGAACCAAGGGTGGTGGCTGATTTAATTGATCAGGAGGCACGTGAATGGGATGTCCAAAAAGTTAACAACCTATTTGAGGAAGAGATTGCCACGAGAGATCCTAACCATTCCTATCAGCATAACACCTTCTTCGACAAGTTAGTATGGATTGCAAACAACGCGGAACCTACACGTGAAAAGTGGCTATAACGAATACACAACAAGGCTGCCACCACCAATCCAAATATACCATCATCTTCCTACCAAATACCCAAGGCGCTATGGCATGAGATATGGCACATTCAGACATTTCCCAAAATTCGCTTCTTCCTTTGGAATCTATGCACCAATACACTTCCTACGAAGGAAAATTTGTATAGAAGGCAAATGCTAAACGACCCTACCTGTCAGGTGTGCAGACAAGCCCCGGAATCAGCAGAGCACCTCTTCACTCTCTGCGCCTGGACCAAGAATATATGGTCAGATCCTTCTCTCCATGCCGACACATCCCCAGACCGAATCACCCGTATAGACAAGTGGATTGTCGAAAACCTTACCTCACGAGCCGATCAACACTCAAAAGCCCTGTTCGCGGGAGCGCTCTGGCAGATCTGGAAGTGCCGAAACAGAGCGATCTTCCAAGGACGCCAACCAAACCCTACGGAAGTTAAAGCTGAAATGAGCCTTACAGCAGATCTCTTCCTGAAATGGAACAAACCGGGGAAGGAAAATGGAAGAAACTCACCGAATACCCACAATCCAGCGCACAAATGGAAACCACCTGCAGCAAAGGAGATGAAAATCAACGTCGACTGCTCCTGGTGTGAGTCGACCAAGGCGGGTTCGATTGCGGGAGTCTGCAGAAACAACGCCGGAACCCTCACCCATGGGTTCGCGAAGCCGATTCTTGCTCCGTCCGTGTGGGTCGCCGAAGCCCTAGCCTTGAGAGAAGCGGTACTTTGGGTGAGAAACAGAAGACTCGCACGAACAGGGGAAGACTTGCAACTCCAAGGAACTGATCTGCACGTGATTATTTCATCAGACAACTTATCTCTCACAAACAGCTTATCAGGCTTAGAAGAACCACCATGGCTGGGCCGGCCCATTGTAACAGTTGCGAGGAATTCTCGGCCAACTAAATGGAGTATCCATCACCTATGAGCCACGAGACACCAACAAAGCCGCGGGCGGGTTGCCAAGGCCCACCGCACCAACTCACTTCCTAGTAATTGGACGGCTAATCCTCCTCTCTCTTTATGTTTGATCTTATGTTTAGACATGCCTACTTATGGTACCCCTTTAGCGGGTTAGTAATGAAATTATCATCTATCGACCAAAAAAAAAAAACAGGACTCGAGAACCCTGCCCATAGAGGCAAAAGCATATGGAACAATTCTATTATTTTCGTCTTAGAGTTCATTTAGTAAATTTTTTTTTTTATTTCTAAGAATAATTTTTGTTTAGAAATAGTTTTTCCCATTTATGTTCCCAAGGCAAAATAGATTTTTTTTTTTAATTATTTCCGTTCCAAATCTATTCCCCGGTCACTTTAGTATTTTGGGGAATAGAAAAATTAGCTGACTTTACTAAACAGATTTTTGTTCTTTTTTTTTGTTTCATGAACAAACGAATAGAAAAATAGAATAGTTACCGGACAAGCTTTTGCTTGCCGGAGAAGATGACTTACTTGCTGCTCAAGAGCCTAAAGTATTAAACAAAAACCAAATTGAATAATCATTTTTTTGGAAAATGTTATCCAAATCTTGAGTTTCCCATAAAACAAACACCCCCAATCTACGTTATTGTTGGTGCAATTAAACCATGTAAGGTTACCGGGTCGAAAACTTATTTTCGTGGCATACAATTACATCCCCTATGGTATACCATGTATACATGCAAATTGTTGAGGAGATGAGCTTTTACATGCCTTGCCCTTCAAACTTTCAAAGGTTCAAAAGAAAGAGCCAAATCACAAATTGAGAACTTTTATTATCTCCTTAGCTAGCTGCGATCAAGAACGGCTCATGTTTTAGTGAGACTCCGGATCTTCTCGATGAAATTGTTGACAATTTCGAGGCTTTGATCATCTGGGCAAGAAGCGAAACAAGAAGAAAACACATTGCTGACGCAATATTTTAGGTATTCTCAGAGCATGGCATTCCTATCCCCCAACAGACGGAAAGATTAATCCCGACGAAATTACAGTCGAGTGGATTTTCATTGTTCATTCTTTTCCATTAATTAGCAAAAGTGAAAATAAGAACAAAAGAGAAATGGGGTAACAGCTTTGGCGGTTATAAAACTTGTAATGAAACTACAATGGAGTGGAATCTGATAAGAATATTGATAGTTCTAAAACTTGTCATGAAATTGCAATCGAGTCCTAAAACTTTTAAAAAGTGTGATTAAGTTTTAAAACTTATCAGAAAGAGCAATTAAGTCCTATCGAAAAGTCCATTTAAGTCCTAAAAAAATAAAACTTGTCAAATTGATCTAATTAAGTCTTTTTATTGATTGCATTTTTTGAAAATTTTAAGACTCAAATATATTTCCGTGACAAGTTTTAGAATTTAATTACATTTTTGAAGTTTCAGAACTCGATTGTATTTTCACGACAAGTTTAAAAATTTGATTACACCTTTTAAAAATTTTAGAATTCAATTTTACTTTCATGATGAGTTTTAAGACTTTCGATATATTTTGGGAAAAGAGAGAATTACATTAGTAGTGACATTAACCGAGCTTGGGGATTGTGTGGCCCTTTGGGTGATGGATCACCATCGGATCTACAAATGAATCGAGCAGAGCGATCGACTCCGCCTTTTGGAAATCCGTCTCACCTAACAACACAAATAATCACTTCTTAGATTTGTTAATTAATGAGGCCATGTTCTTCCAATCTTTCATTTCATCATGTGGATGCACTTAGATTCTAATCTCTATTTCTTATTTGCGTTCGAAGAAGCTTGATTGCATCCTGTGGAATCTTCTTGCACTTCTTTGATGGTGATAGGTTTCGTTTAGTCCCTAATCTTCTTAAAGAAATGCAAATTATGGTCCAAGTTCTTCTCCCAAGACCGGATCAGTAGCATTTTGAAGTCTGTACACCTGAGAAGTATCAAAATTTCGGAAATGTATACTTAAGTGTTAAAATCAGAGTAAAATAGATCAATTAAATGTTAACGGCGAGAAAATCTGGCCAAAATGTTGATGTGACATTTTTTTGCCAAGACAATTGCAAAACAACATTGTTTTGCATGTTGACGTGGCTAGATAAGTAGAAAACAACGTTGTTTTGCATGCTAACATTGCTAGATAAGCAAAAAACAAAATGATTTTATCTTGAATTTGAATTTTAATATAAATATAAATTAAATTAAATTTAAAAGTAAATTATTATTTAAAAAAAGGAAGAAGAAGATGTTGCAGAAGGCATTGAGTGAGGGCTGTGCAAGCCCTCCCGTTCTGCGATCTCCCTTTTTTAATTTAATTTTTAATTTAATTTAATCAATATTTATATTAAAATTCAAATAAGAGGTAAACGACGTCATTTTGACTCTTTTTTACTAACTCGGCTATCTGGTAAGCCACGTAGGCGAGTTATATTAATAAAAAATTGCCAGTAAGATTTCTAGAAGGCTTTGTCGGACTTGGAACTCAGATGTCTTAATTTTCAAAAAAAATGGCACTTATGTATACCTTTCGTAACTTTAGGCACTTAAGTGTCTCCTGTATCAAGTTTTGGCACTTGCGCTATACTTTTGTCATAACATTCTATATGAAGCTGCAACTAGACTTGCTTAGACCTTTAGGTATAGGACAGTGGAGAATTTATCACCGATCCTACTTTTGAAAGCCGAATTTAGCCTAACGACGTTATGTGCTGGACACCTAACCATACTATCATCGTCGGACATCGTCGGACTAGGCTTGGAAGCTGGCAGCATTCATTGTGATTTTGGTCGCAATAGAATCAATGAGAGCTGAGTTCAGGGAGTAACCATAAACATGAAGAGAAGGGCACTTGAGAGGAGCCGAAAACGCATTAGCTGCCAGCGGGGGCGTGCTGAATTTCGACCCGCCGAGCTTAGCCCCAGACATGATAATCAGAAACTTGATTTTGGGCACCTTGGTGAGCACCAACCCCCGCAAATTTCAGCATTTTTTAATCGCAAGAACTCAATCACAAGTTGTATTGCTTAGCATTTTGTTTCTTCGTGAATGGGTACCTCGGCCTGCATTCCTGCCAATGCAGTAGCTTGAATAGCCCCTGGTAATCAAAACGATATAATCTCATAAACATGACCATGGAGTATTCGGTTGTCTGTTTCTTCTTTTGTTTTCCAAAGCCTCATAGTTAAGAACTTGAACGACCCAAAAGAAGAAGAAGGAGGGAGGAGGAGGAGATGCTCCTTTGTCTTTTTAGTGGACGCTTGCTTGGGAAAAACCCAGTAAACCATCAAGGGGACCGTTCTTCACCATGAAATCTTCAAGGAAAGCGATGCACTCGTTTGTGTGTTTGCTCCTAGCTAAATAGCTTGACAGGCACATGAAGTTCAACTACCAACTCAGCTTCGGTTGTTGATAAAGCAACAAACTGGTTGCTTCTTTGCGGATCATGAGACAGCTCTTGAACCCAGCAGAAAAAACATATCTCCTCTATCATTTAGATCTCCAGCATGTCAATGTCTGTAAAGCCAAATAGATCCAACTTCTCTTCCTTCTCATAAAACAGCCCATAAGCAACAGTACCTTGTAAGTAACAAAAAATTCATTTTGCAGCATTAAGATGCATCTCTCTTGGACATTCCATGTCCCTACTAATGAGACTCCCAGCATGCATTATATCAGGTCAATTCTTTCGCTTCCTTGTCCTTAAAAGGAGAGAAGGAACGTGACAGTATCAATCAACATATAGATAGAAAGGACGAGACTAGCTTCCGGCACACACACATAGTGAGTTATGGTTACCTCAAAAGAGATGACCATTGAAGAGTGTATAAAAGCTGTTCCATACAAGCTTTTTAGAGAAAGAGAGAGAGAGAGAGAGAGCCCAATCACTAATGAGAATTTTTATCTCCGTTGCTAGTTGCAAGAAATAATGGCTCACGCAGTAGCGTGATTTTGGATCTTCTCAATGAAATTGTTGACATCCTCCAGACTTTGATTATCTGCTCAATAGAAGGGGGAAAAATAAAAATAAAAAACACTTAGCGCTGACATGAATCAGTAGAAAGAGAAATATATCTGGATTCTTAGAGCACGACGTTCCTATCCCGAAAGACCAGAGACAAATCCCGACAAAATCACTATCGAGTTGGCAGCGACACTAACCAAGTCTGGGGATTGTGTGGTCCTCCAGGTGATGGACGATGATCGGATCCACGAACGAATCGAGCAGAGCGATCGAGTCTGGCTTCACTAAATCATTCTCACCTAACAACACAACAATCACTTGTTAGTTTATCTGTTAATGAGGCCATGTCGCTAATTGACCTTGCTAGTGTTTGAAGAAGTTCGATTGCATTTGATTACATCACGCGGATCTTCTTGCACACCTTGATGATGATGCTACTTCTTGTTTAGTCCCTAATTTCCGAATTCAAAGTGTAAAACAAGGATGGATTATGGTCCAAGTTCTTTTGACAGGACTGGATCGATAGCATTCTATATGAAGCTACAGCTCTGAACTCATTTAGACCTTTAGGTATAGGACAGCAGAGAAATCATCACTAATCCTACTTTTGATTGCTGAAACTTAGCCTAATGGCATCACGCAGTTGGTTGTCACAACTAATTATAGCTAAGCCGGTGGACTAGACTTTGATACTTGTAAGCAAGTTAATTGTGATTGGATCCTAGTAGAATTGAAGACAGCCAAGTTCTGGTAGTTACCTATAACATGAAGAGAAGGGCACTTGACAGGAGAGGAAAAGGCATTAGCTGCCAGCGGAGGCGCACTGAGTTTCGATCCGCCGAGCTTAGCCCCGGAAATTAGAATCAGAAACTTGATCTCAGGCACCTTGGTGAATACCGAGCCCTGCAAATTTCAGCATTTTGTTGATTGCAGCAACTCAAACAAAAAGTCTTGTTGCTTCGCATTTTTCCTTTCATTTATGTGTTTGGATTTAAAATTGTTGTTGGAATAAGAAGATAGGAGTGTACCTCTGCCTGCATTCCTGGCAACGCTGCAGCTAGAACAGCTCCCTGGTAATCATGAACAAGACGATGAAGTTTTTGTTTCAGTCTCTTTCCTTTCTTATTGTGGTCGCAAACCCTAAAAAATTTAAGAATTCCAACAACCCCCAAAAGAAAAGACGCTGCTTTGTCTTTTCATTTGACCGGACTCACCTGGGAAAAACCTAGTAAACCATCAAAGGGACCGTTCTTCACCATGAAATCTTCAATGAAATCGATGCACTCCTTAAAGTTTTCATACTCTGTATAATCCTGAACCCCGACACTCAAAATTCTTGTAACCGTCAAAGATCCGGGTCTCAACGATGTAGTGCAGTTATTGTTACATCAAATGGAGTCCAGATGAAACTGGAAATCTGACCTGATTACCTTGGAACCACTCGAAGTAGGGCGGATCGAAGATGCCCTCCGCGCCAGACTTGCCCATGGATGGGTACGGGGCGTCGAGGTACACCAGATCCAGCTTCTCCAGGAGGGATTCGGGCCATTTATGCATCTGCGTCTCGAGGATCTTAGCGCTCATTCTGAACCCGTGGAGGCACAGAATCCTGGGCTTCTCAAGGGCTCGGATTTCGGTCATCACTTTCGCCTTCTCCTACTATCCTGGAAATGAACTAGAACAGGAATTAGAGGGAAGTCTCAACTACAAAGTTAATCCTCTGGTTTTTGGCCAGTTCTCTCTATAGTCCGTGTGATATAATCTGTTCAAAGTCTAACCTGTATGGATGACCCATTCGCTCCGGCTCTTAAAAAAATCCCCACCAACCACACCCGCCAATAAATCTCCAGTTTGGACCCTATATGCTATTGACCAACTGGCCGGTTTACTTTTGTGATTCTCTCTTGCAACTTACAACCTGACCCTTCATTGTCTTCCCAGATGAATTTTCTGTGATACGGATTTAGGCCGACCGTATGGACCCGTCTCAAAAGACAATGCCCTCCGTGCATCGATATGACCATATAGGTTCGATGGATATCCAAAAGCATAGAGTTTGCTATATATGAACTATAACTGTGTTAGGTTGTAATTGTGCTGTGAAGTGCTGCAACCTCGGTGTTTAGCTTAAATATGGTTGGGGTGGTTTGATAAAAGTTACTATATAATGATTTGACCGCGTATGTGCTGCAGTTCTGAGGTATTTGCCAAAACAAATCATAAAAGTTGGAGCACCCTTTTCATAATTGGAACCGTTCGGGGAAGGCTGTACCGGACAGCCTCTTGGAATGTAATGCCTTCTTAGTTGGGCTTATTGACCTTGCAAGACTATCAAAAGAAGCTTGTTTACATTGTCGTTTGGATCTTGTTTATGCTGCACAATAATTGCTTTAAAGAGATGGAATTTCCATGACAACATAAATATACTGACCAAGATTTTTCAAGTTATATGGCAAGCAGGCCCATCTAATAATTCGGAAAATGTAAGAGCGAAATTTCGACTTTTTTTTTTTTTTTTGTTTCCCAAATACAAAGAATAAAATTTACGTACATATTCGTATGCGTGTTTACATGTGCCAGCAAAAGATATTTCTGATAATACGGTGAAGATTTTGCTAGTGATAGTATTGTTTCGTGTAGAGCATTATTGAACCACGTGTTACGTCAACTATACAAGGCAATTTGCCCTATCACTAGTGGTTCGCCACGTAGGATGACTAATGATGATTGGATCGTCAAGCTGGTGGAAACTAATCAAAAGGTTTATATTAGAATTTAATACATAGATTTAGGACTAAAGTGACAAAATTTAAAAGTTTATGCTTAAATTGGCATCGGTGCAATCGGTTAAAGATTGATTGAAATATTTTCCCTATCATTTTTTCAATTCTCGATGACGCGATAGAATTAAAAAAAAAAAAATGTACTTTCGCCAGAAAAAGACATATGCTATTGTCCTAGAAGGTGGCTGGGTTTGACTTAGAGATAAGTTTGGCTCTTTCCATGTTGTCCCGAAAACAACTTTCTATGGATCCTAATCAACTGTAGATTACCTACATTTACGAGTCAGTTGGGAGAAATTGGAATATATAGGGTTTCTTATTTAAAAACTTATGTTTCTTGCATACATTCTTTAGATTTATATATGGTTAATGACGTATCTTCATAGTTAAGTGCAAAGTTCATGTGATCTTGCTAGGACCATAATTACCGATAGAGCTTTTAGCAATGTGTTGCACTTTTAGTGGGTACTATATGTTTGGGAAATTACAAGCTACTTCATCCTTGGGAGACTTTTTTTTTCTTTGTCTGTAGAGGAGGTACCCCATAAATATGCAAATTGTTAAGAGATATTTTTCCATTCCTTGCCCTTCAAGCTTTCTAGGGATTAAAGAAAGATGGTCAAATCACAAATAAATAATGACTCATGTAGCAGCGAGATTCCGGATCTTCTCAATGAAATTGTTGACAATCTCGAGGTTTTGATCATCTGCACAAGAGAAGAAACAAGACGAAAACTCAGCGGCCACACGAATATGTAGAAAGCGAAACATCTATGGCATCTCAGAACATGACGTTCCCATCCCTCGATACACGGGAGATTGCTCCCGACGAGATTACGATCGAGCGGCTGTTCACTATCTATCTTTTCCTTTCTATTAATTGATAAAAGTGAAATTAAGAACAAAAGAGGAACTGAAACAATGGGAAAAGAGAGACTGAATCAGTTGGTAGTGACACTAACCGAGACTGGGGATTGTGTGGCCGTTCGGGTGATGGATGACGTTCGGATCCACGAACGAATCGAGCAGAGCAATCGACTCCAGCTTCAGGAAATCATTCTCCCCTAACAGCACAACAATCACTTCTTAATATTATCAGTTAATGAGGCTATGATGCGTACCCACTTAATCTATTATCTCTTTCTTAGTTGGCTAATTGACCTTGCCAGTGTTTGAAGAAGCTTGAATACATCATGTGGATCTTCTTGCACACCTTGATGTTGACACTTTTTGTTTAGTCCCTAATCTCCGGATTCAAAGTGTAAAACAAGGATGGATTATGGTCCAAGTTCATTTGACAGATAGCATTCTATATGAAGCTGCAATTCTGAACTCATTTAGACCTTTATGTACAGCACAGAAAAATCATCACTGATCCTACTTTTGGTTGCTGAAATTTAGCCTAACGACATCATGTGGTGGTTGTAACAACTAATTACAGCTAACAATCGTCATGGTCAGGCACTGTCGGACTAGACTTTGAAACTTGTAAGCAAGTTAATGGTGTTGGATCGTAGTAGAATCGAAAAGAGCTAAGTTCAGGTAGTTACCTATAACATGAAGAGAGGGGCACTTGACAGGACAGGAAAACGCGTTAGCTGCCAGTGGAGGTGCACCAAATTTCGATCCGCCGAACTTAGCCCCGGAAGTTAGAATCAGAAACTTGATCTTGGGCACTTTCGTGAGTACCAATCCCTGCAAATTTAAGCATTTTGTTGATTGCAGCAACTCGATCAGAAAGTCCCGTTGCTTTTCATTTTTCCTTTCATTTATTTGTTTTGATTTGGAATTTTTGTTGGAATATGAAGATAGATAGAAGTGTACCTCTGCCTGCATTCCTGGCAATGCTGCGGCTAGCGTAGCTCCCTGGTAATCAAAACAGGAAAATCTCGTAAACATGGGGATGAAGTTTTTGTTAGTTTGTCTCTTTTCTTTCTTCTTGTGGCCTCAAAACCTCAAAATTTAATAATTCGAGCAAACCCTCAAAAGAAAATATGCTGCTTTGTCTTTTCATTTGACCGGACTCACCTGGGAAAAACCCAGTAAACCATCAAAGGGACCGTTCTTCACCATGAAATCTTCAATGAAAGTGATGCACTCTTCAAAGTTCTCGTACTCTGTAAAATCCTGGAACACCAACACTCTCAATTATCAGCTCAATGAATTTCCCAATTTTTTTCTGCTGAGAACCCGTTTGGTGCAGCTATAGCTGCACCGTGCTACAATCGTGCCGTGACATTTCATGGCGCCGTGTGTGGCTCGCAAGCATTTCAAGTTGTCAATAGTTTTTGAAGATCTGGGTTGCAACCATGAAGCACAGTTATAGTTACACCACATGGAGTCCAGATGAAAATGGAAATCTGACCTGATTGGCTTGGAACCACTCGAAGTAAGGCGGATCGAAGATGCCCTCCACACTGGACTGGCCCGTGGACGGGTACGGGGCGTCGAGGTACACCAGATCCAGCTTCTCCAGGATGGAGTCGGGCCATTTATGGATCTGCGTCTCGAGGATCTTAGCGCTCGTTCTGAACCCATGGAGGCACAGAATCCTGGGCTTTTCATGGGTTCGGCTTTGGGTCATGACTTTCGCTTTCTCCTACTATCCTGGGAATGAACTAGATCAGGAATTGGAGAGGAATCCCAACTACAAATCAATGCTCTGGTTTTCGGCCAGTTCTTTCTGTTGTCCATGTGATATAATCTGTTCAAAGCCCAACTTGTATGGCCAGTTCTTAAAGAATCCCCACCAACCGCAGCCACCAGCAAATCTCGAGTTTGGACCCTAGTGCTATTGACCAACCGGCCAAACTTGTGTTTCTCTGCCGTTCACTTGCAACTTGACCCTTCAGTATCTTTACCAAATCAAAATCGTGTGATTTCGGTTCATGCTATGTCCGACAAGTTTGCTTTCAACATAGGACTGGCCTAGAACTCGCGCTTCGCAGGTGTGGAGCAGAGCAGGCATCTTCAATTGAAGTCTCATCAGAAAATGAAACGAAAATCAGAAACAAAAAAGAAATTTAACTAATTGTGTTGCCACGAATAACTTTGTTTGTGCTAAAGATAGTAGTTTGTGGGCTCAGCTTTCGGCCGTGGCTTTCGCTTTCTCTACCATCGTGGGGGTGAAATACATCAGGAACTTGAAAGGAGTCTCAGCTAAAAGTTGACTCTTCTGGTTTTTGGCTAGTTATCTCTATAGGCCCTTTGAAGTAATCTGTTCATATCTTTACTTGTACTCATGACCCATTCACTTCGGTCAGTTGAACTTGTGCTTCTCTGGTTAAACTTGTTAAAATATGTCTCGAATTAAGCTTATTGAATGAACTTGACCCCAATTTATTTGCGTGTTAACTCGGTAGATCAAAGTTCAAGATTGGATCTTGCATAATGCAGAAACCTCATTCATATTGGTGGCGTGATCTTGAATGTAATTTATGTCCTTTACGAGCTGTAGTCGGCGAAGAAAGGGAAAAATTATATATACGCACGAGTTGGTTTCTACATTGAAGTCAGCAAGGAAAATAAATTTGAGGAGAGTTGACCGTGGATTTTTTTTTTCCCACGTTGGACTCGGTTTCATGAAGGGTTTTGTTTCTTTTGTATATTATAAATACGGGCTGAATAATTGCTGGAATTTGGGCGCGCCGTTGTTGATTTGCCGTGAGTGCTTGTTCGTGAAGGCGGTCTTCGTGCTGTGGTTGATGTATAAAGGTCTTCTTGAAGCGCCGTCTGTATACAAATGCTTGGTAGGCAAAGACGTGCAGAGAAAACTCTTAAATTACATTTATCAAGTTAGTGTTTGTAGCCGTGAAAACTTGTGGTAGGATTTGTGAATTTCTTCACGAGATTGAGAGATTATTTCGTAAGGAATTTCGAAATTAAATATTGCGTGAGTTATTAGATGTAATTGGGGCTTGAAAAATACCGAGAGTATTTGAGTGGCTCGAGTGTCTAATCTTCATTGTATCGCTTGATTTATAGCAAATCCGTCGCTACTCTCCCCATGGATATAATTCTCTACAATTGAATCACGTAAATCTAATGTCAAAGTTATTTTCTTGTTTCGTCTATTTTATTATTCCATCGCTCGCTTTCCGCAATAATTGGTATCAAAACTAGACTTGGTAGAGTTGAAGCGAATCGATGGTAACAGAAGAAGGAAAAGTGAGAATTGAAAGATTTGATAGTAATGATTTTAATTTTTGGAAAATGTAGATTGAAAATTATCTTTACTAGATAAAACTGCACTTGCTCCTATTTGGGGAGAAGCCAGAGATGATGAAGCAAGCTTATTGGGATTTGTTGGATAGACGAGTTATGGGTTTTCAGTAGATGTTGGCTTGTAATATCACGTTTAACATCGTGAAGAGGAAGACCACCATTAATTTGATGAAAGCCCTATTGGATATGTACGAGAAGTCCTCTGCAATCAACAATGTTTATTTAACGCAAGGTCTGTTTAATTTAAAGATGAGTGAAGCGTCAGTTGTAGATCATATCAATAAATTTAATGTGATCATTAAAGATGAGCGAGATGCGTTAATTGCAAATCATATCAATAAATTCAATGTGATTATTAGTCAATTGAGTTTAGTTGAAATTGACTTTAAAGATAAGATACATGCTTTAATTATATTATCTTCATTATCTAATAGTTGGAATATTGCTATTATTGCTGGTAGTAATTCTTTTGGTTTGATGTTTAAGGGGCTTTGAGATTTAATTCTAAATGAGGACATTCGTAGAAAAAAATTTGGCTAACCTATATATGTTACTTTAGTAGGTGAAAATAGAAAAAAATCTAGAACACGTGTTAGCAGGAGTAATACTAATATGAACAGGTGTAGTCAGTCTAAGGTTGGTAATGTTGTCCATTGAAGTTACGGCAAAAAGGGGCATCTTAAAAAGAATTGTCTTTAAGTTGAAAAATGAGAAGGGTAAGGAAATTGAGTACCGGACACTTAAAGTGCCAAAAGTTAAAAAATAAACACTTAAGTGTCAAAATTAGAGCAAATGAATCGATTAAGTGCCAAAGGTGAGAAAATTCGACCAAAATGCTGGAGTGACAATTTTCCGGTAAGGTTAGTGCAAAACGACATCATTTTTTGTATGCTAACGTGGCTAAACAAGTGTCAAATTGACGTTGTTTTGCTGCTGACATTTGGCGTGGGTAAATAATTAATATAAAAATTAATTAAATTAAATTTAATACCAATCTTTTTTTTAACAAAAAGAAGAAAGATGATGAACAATTGCAGGCGCTTAAGGAATCAGCCCCCGCCGTTGCAACCTCGCAACCATTGTTGGGACAGGCCGGCGACGGTGGGGAGAGGGTCAGCCGGCGACCTCGATCGACAGAAGGCAAGGGCCTATGAGCCCTCACCCAGATCTAGGGCGAGGGTCGCGGCCCTCCTCCAAACATGGCGAGGGTCACCGACCCTCGCTTGGCCGAGCCTGCTAAGTCAATCCCCTAGCAAGCGATGCCCTTGGCCCAGTTGGGCAAGGGTCGACCCTCATTGAATCTAGGGGAGGGCCACGACCCTTGCCTTAGGTCTCGGTAAGGGCTTACAAGCCCTCACCTCCGATCATCTAAGGTTGTGGGGCCCCAGCCCCCCCCTCCCGAACGACGATGGGGAGGCAGTGGCGTCGAGGATTGGGCCCCCAGTCACCTGCAACTATTCATCTTCTTCCTTCCTCTTTCTTTTTTAATATAAATTTAATTTAATTAATTTGTAATATTAAAATTTAAATCCGCGCCAAAACGACATCGCTTTTACATTTCATTGTTGAGTCAGTTCTTCGACAAGCCACGTAGGCAAGCAAAATTAATAAAAACTTACTACATTGGATTTCCAATGGGATTCGCTGGAGGTGGCACTCAAGTGTCTATTTTTTTCAAAAAAGATGACACTTAAGTATCGATTTCCTAACATTTTGTACTTAAGTATCCCATCGTGCCAAGTTTTGGTACTTGGAGTGTACTTTTGCCTAAGGAAATTATAGTTAATTTTGCAAATGATATTGCAACTGTAGTTGATACTGCCAATTATATATTGTTTGTCATTGATTATTCATCGTTTGATTGATAAATTATGGATTCTGGTTGTTCTTTTCATGTTACACAAAATAGAAACTACTTTACTACTTATCATTACACGGATGGTAATGAAGTATGGTTAGGGAACAATGTTGAATGTGTTGTTGTTAGCGTTGGCAATGTGGGAATCATAATGCATGATGGTATCGTGAGGATATTGATTTCCTTAAGTACCCTAGATTCAATTGGGTAACAATTTATTTCAAAATGTAGAATTCTGAAAATTATTCGAGGTGCTTTGGTAATAATGAAAGAAACCAACCACGGTGGCCCGTATGAGTTTCAAGGTAAGACAGTGATAGATTTCGCCATAGAAACATCAGATGAATCTATTCGAGAGTCTAAATTGTGGCAAATGCATTTGGGACACATTAGCAAAAGAAGCCTGGAGATTTTAAGTTAAAGAAATCTATTATATGGTTATGTTGCCAACGAATTGAATGTATATGTACATATTTGTACACGTGTTTATGTGTGCCGGCAAAAAATATTTCCAATAATATGGTGAAGATTTTGCTTGTGATAGTATTATTTTGTGTAGAGCATTATTGAACCATGTGTTACGTTAACTGTACAAGGCAATTTGCCACATCAATTGCGGTGGGCCATGTAAGATGACTAGTAATGACTTGATCATCACATCAACAACTTCTAGTGGAAATTAATTGAAAGGTTTATATTAGAATTTCGTGCAAAGGTTTAGGACTAAAATGACAAAATTAAAATGTTTATAATTAAATTGACATCTGCACAATAGGTTAAAGATTGATTGAATAATTTTCCCTATTAATTTTTCAATTCTCCACGACGAGATAGAATAAAAAAAAAAAAAACATGTATTTTGCCAGAAAAAATTGTGCTATTGTCTCACAAGATGATTGGGTTTGACCTAGAGATAGGTCAAATGTGACATCCCGATTTTCCAATTCTATTTTCAATAAATTTAGACGGGCATTTCGTTGGCACGTATATTGTTCTTTTCCTTGAGTTGGCCACTCATGTGAAAACTAGTCTATCATGTGACGCGGTTACGAAATTCTAATGCATCAAACTCGAGAATTTGATCAAGAAGCAATCTTTCGACCGAGTTAATCTGTAAGGGTCATTGCGGCACAATTATTGTCTCACAAGATGATTGGGTTTGACCTAGAGATAGGTCAAATGTGACATCCCGATTTTCCAATTCTATTTTCAATAAATTTATATGGGCATTTCGTTGGCACGTATATTGTTATTTTCCTTGAGTTGACCACTCATGTGAAAACTAGTCTATCATGTGACGCCGTTAAGAAATTCTAATGCATCAAACTCGAGAATTTGATCAAGAAGCGATCTTTCGACCGAGTTAATCTGTAAGGGTCATTGCGGCACAATTAAAAATTGATTAGAGATCGGAGATAGGTCGACTCGACAAAAGCATGTGATCAGGTGTAGGTGATTCCACCAGATTGCACAATTCTTGTCGATCGGCACTGGACCGACTTTTCTGTCAATTGGGTACCCTGTGTTTGTATTTGAAACCTTGAGATTACCCCGATAACCGAAAGTTGTCAATGTTTCAAAGATGTACATTGTGGCTTGAGATGATCAACCACAGGTCAAATGCATGAAAATTTCTAAAGGCTACCTGGTAGGTTGGGCCGTGTTAGTATCGTGCCAAAGTGAAATTAACCGTGAAATTGAGACCGGATTCAGAAATTGGAAGTCATGATGTGTCATAAATCATCTTAGGATCATTGACTCATATTCGGAAGATTTTTCGTGCAAGCCGAGTTTTTTTAGCAAAATAATCGGGAATGACTAATTTGGCTCGAGAAATTAGTAGACCCGTCTTTAGTCGCGCTTTTGGGACTTAAGTTGGTTCTACGGACAAGTGAATATGTTAAATTGAAGTGTGGTGACATTGGATTAATTTTATGGACTTCAATTTGATTCAATTGGAAGAGAATTGATTGGAATTGAAGGAATTAATGTACAAAGTTTTATGCCCCGGCGGAAAATGGAATTGCAACCATTGAAATAAGGTCGTGAGAGATAGTGGAGTGTGATGTTATCCTAGGTCATGGTGGGCCATTTTTTGTTGGATAAAAGAAAGAGAAAAAGAAAATAAAAAGGGTCCCCTCCTCCTTCTCTCTCCTCCCTCTCTTCTTCCTCTCTCTCCCGTCGCCTCCCTCCTCCATCTTCTTCTTCTTGTTGCTGGACGGAACCGAGCAAACCAGCGGAGCCAAAGAGGTCGCACGCCTCCGCCGTTCACCGCCGCCACACGCCGTTCGCCGTCGACGCCCGTCCGCACGTGAGCTGCTCCGCCCCTCCCGTTCTTGCTTCGTCTGCCACCAGCTGTCGTCCCTCCACCTTCCAGCCGGCCATTCGTCGTCGTCAAGGCCGCCGAAGGCCCGCCTGACACCGTGAGCCACCGCCCGAGCTGCCGCCCCTCTCCTCCGCCCATTCCGACCCAAACCGGCGTCGAATCCGCCCTTCTCGGCCCCAAATCAGTAGCTGCAAAAATGGGTATTGCAACGGGGTTTTGGTCCGTTTTGGCCACCTTCCCGAGCCCGGATGCTCGGCCCGGCTTGAGGAAAGTCGATCCTCGCGTCGTCCCCCTCGTTAATCGGGTGAATTTAGCTCACTAAATCTCGCTTAGAAGGTTAATTTTGCTTTAGGTATGCTTAGCTTAAGTTAATTAAGCTTAGGTGGTTAGTTTGGTTTATTTAATTGTGAATTAGATTAAGATGTTTGTTTAACTTAAAATATGTTTAGTTAAGGTTAAATTAATGTTTATATTAGTATAATGGTGATTTGACATAAATGAATTACTTTTAGGATTAAATAAATATTTCGAAATTGTTTAATAATTTAATAATATTTTATTATTCGAAATTATTAAAATATTATTATTTAATTATTTTCGAAATAAATTTAATTATTTATTAAATTCCGAAAATTTTGTCAAGACCATAAATTCTCAGAATTTCGTACCGGTTGCTGCTGGGTAGTCAGATTTTGAAATTGATAATTGGATATTATAAATTGAGTGTGGATCGTGAAATATATGGATATTATTATTTAATTAATTTTCGGAATAAATTTAATTATTTAATAAATTCTGAAAATTATTTTGGAACCTTATTTTCTTTCGTGCTGATCGCTGCTGTGCATTTAGAATTTAAATTTGATGAATGTATGTGGCAAATTGAGTGTTAATTGTGATAAATAGGGATTTTATTCATAAAAACCCAAGTGTCGGGTTTTGATGCAAAAATTGAATTTTAATGATTATATTAAATAGTGGGGCTTGAAAAAGTGAGATATTAGCTTTTTGATTCGAAATTAGCGTGTCCCCACACACGTGAGTAATTTACTAATATTTTTAATATGAAGAAAAATGGCCAGGATCACTATTTTAAGTGGAAGCATTGAGTGAAATATAAAGTGTCATGGGGCCGAGTATGCTTTGACTGTGTGATAACTAAGAGGAATCGTCCTCGGCTGTTGAGCCGGACTTGCCCCTATATGGGATGCCCACGCAGTAGAGACCGGGCTGACTAGATCGATGCTCCTTCGGGAATGCCGTCGACGTAGTAACGAAGCCGCGCTCCAAGGGGGGAGGCGATGCCTAGCATTAATATTAGAAGATAGCCAAACTGCGAGTAGGTTATGCCCTTGTGTGGCAGTGAATAATAATTAGAATGCGTGCTAAGTGCGACTGTGATTTATATGAAAGTGATGGCATTCCAATTGTTTGAATTATCGTTATTACCTGAGATTGTGTGATACAAATTGTGCTAACTTGCAGGAAGGAATTGAGGCGAGGTAAGTTCTCTGTGTAATGTGGCTAGGCCACCCTTGGGCGTATTTTCTTTCTAATAGGGGTTTAGGGGGTTGAACTTGCTGAGACATTGTCTCATCTCGATTTGGGGATTAAAATTTCAGGTCCTGGTGGACGAAGCGGCCAGATAGCTTTGGTTGGCCTTGAGGAGTTGCAGAGGTAAAGTCATAAGGATTGGAGAGCGTGTCTGACTTGTAGGTTGTAGGATAGTTCCTTTTTAAGAGCCAGTCTTTGTAGACTTTTGACCGTAGACCCCTGTTTGTAATTCTGTTGAATTATGAAAGTGTTATATTGTGGTTTTGCTTCTTGCTTTTCTATCCCGTATTTCATTGTCAGGAGTTTATAATACGTTCCGCTTGCACAATAATAAATGAATGGGGTCGGTGACACTACCTGGGAATGTCGCATTTGTATGACCAAGGTGGGATGTTGGCGTGCTCAAGGTTCGGGGCGTGACATTTGGCTCTTTCCATGTTGTCTTGAAAACAAATTCCTATGGATCCTAATCAACTATAGATTACCTACATTTACGAGTCAGTTTGGCGAAATTGGAATATACAAGATTTCTTGTTTGAAGACTTATGTCCTAGCATACATTCTTTAGATTTATATCTAGTTAATGACGTATTTCATAGTTAAGTAAAAAATGGAGGCAGAAATATAGTGCAAGTGCTAACACTTGGCACGAGGTACACTTAAGTACCAAAACTTATGAAATGTACACATAAGAGTCATTTTTTTAAAAAAAATTGGGACATTTGAGTGCCAAGTCCAATGAAGCCTCTTGGAAATCTTACGTGGCAATTTTTTTTATTAATATGACTAGTCTACATGGCTTGTCAAAGAGTTGAGTCAGTAAAAAGTAGCCAAAACGATGTCGTTTTGCCTCTTATTTGAATTTTAAGCTAAATTCAAAACCAAATTTAAAAAAAGAAAGGAGATTGCAGAATCGTGAGGGCTATGCAAGCCTTTGCCACTGCCTCCCACTATTGCCAGGAAGGAATGGTGGGGGAGGGTCGGTTAGCGTTGCCTAGCCTAGGCTTGGCGGGTCGCTGAATCTAGGGGAAAGCCGCAACCCACATCCCAGATTTGAAAAAGGGCTTGCAGGCCGTCACTAACGGTTGACCAGGATCATTGGCCCCTGGCCAGGGCCAAAGGTGGTGGCAAGGGCTTGCATAGCCCTTGTCCAACACCTTCTGTAATTTCTTCTTCTCTTTTTTTTTTTTTTAAATTAAAATTATTTAGTTTTAAATTTAATTTAATTAATATTTATATTCAAATTCAAATTCAAATTCAAATTCAAATTCGAGTTAAAACGACATCGTTTTTTTTTTATTTAGCCACATCAACATGCAAAACGACATTATTTTGTATTTGTCTTGATGGAAAAACACCACATCAATATTTTGGTCAAATTTTATCGTCATTGGTATTTAACTAATTCATTTTGCTCCGATTTTGACACTTAAATATATCTTTTTGAACTTTTGACATTTAAGTGTATCACATATCAAGTTTTGACACTCTATATATATGGACATCGCAAAATGAATGTAGTGTAACTACCACAGCATACAACATTTAGATCTTATAGTGAAAATCACCTGGTTCATGTAATATTGCTGGCACCATAATTACCAATAGAGCTTTTAGCAACGTGTTGCACTTTTAGTGGTACTATATTTTTGGGAAATTACAAGCTACCTCGCTACCTCATCCTTGAGAGATTTTTTTTTGGTCTATAGGAGGTACCACATAATTATGCAAATTGTTAAGAGACGAACTTTTCCATGCCTTGCCCTCCAAGCTTTCCAGAGATTAAAAAAAGATAGCCAAATCACAAATAAAGAATGACTCATGTAGTAGCGAGACTCTGGATCTTCTCAATGAAATTGTTGACGATCCCGAGACTTTGATCATCTGCACAAGAGAAGAACCAAAAAGAAAACTTAGCGCCCACATGAATTCGTAGAAAGCGAAACATTTATGGCATCTCAGAACACAACGTTCCTATCCCTGGATACACGGGAGATTGCTCCCGACAAAATTTCGATCGAATGGATGTTCACTATTCACTTTTTTCTTTCTATTAATTGATGAAAGTGAGATTAAGAACAAAAGAGGAACTGAAACATTGGGAAAAGAGACTGAATCACTTGGTGGTGACACTAACCGAGTCTGGGGATTGTGTGGCCCTTCGGGTGATGGAGGACGATCGGATCCACGAACAAATCGAGCTGAGCAATCGACTCCGGCTTCAGGAAATCATTCTCGCCTAACAGCACAACAATCACTTCTTAATTTATCAGTTAACAAGGCCATGATGCATACCCGCTCAATCTATAATCTGTTTCATAGTTAGCTAATTGACCGTTAGAAAAAGCAAATCTAATTCATGCCTTCATTTAATAGCTTAAGATTTTAAAATAGTTGGTAGTAATCTCATAAAATCCCACATGGTATCAGAATTGGAGGTCCTAAGTTCATATCTTACCAAATCTTATTTGCCTTCCCAATTAAATATGTTTTTTTTTTTTTATGACCCAGGGAACCTCTGGTCGCCGCTTCGTTGCGGAAGTAAACCCTGGGGAGACACGTGGGAAACCACCACCCACGTGCCCCAGATAAGGCATGGCTAGCACTGAAGCAATGACGACGCCGTGGATTGAACTTGGGACCTCTCGTGAAAAGTTCCCTTGCTCAACCACCTACGCCACCACCACGGGTGGTCCCAATTAAATATGTTCACGCTTAGTACTAAGCAAAAAGACTAAACTAAGCGTGAAAGAAAGCGTTAAAATAATTAAATATTAAACTACATCTTCATCTAATAGCTAATCCCACAAAATCTCCCATTGACCTTGCCAGTGTTTGAAGAAGCTTGAATTTATCATGTGGATCTTCTTGCGCACCTTGATATTGACACTTCTTGTTTAGGTCCTAATCTCTGGATTCAAAGTGTAAAACAAGGACGGATTATGGTCCAACTTCATTGGACAGGACTGGATCGATAGCATTCTATATGAAGCTGCAACTCGGAACTCATTTAGACCTTTAGGTGGAGGACAGCACCAAAAAATCATCACTAATCCCACCTTGGCTGTTGAAATTTAGCCTAACGAGGTCACGCGGTGGTTGTAACAACTAATCACAGCTAACTAACGTCGTCGTTGTCAGGCACGGTCGGACTAGACTTTAAAACTTGTAAGCGAGTTAATGGTGATTGGATTGAAGTAGAATCGAAGAGAGCTTAGTTCAGGGAGTTACCTATAACATGAAGAGAAGGGCACTTGACAGGAGAGGAAAACGCATTAGCTGCTAGCGGAGGCACACCGTACTTTGATCCGCCGAGCTTAGCCCCGGAAATTAGAATCAGAAACTTGATCTTGGGCACCTTCGTGAGTACCAATCCCTGCAAATTTCAGCATTTTGATGATGCTTCGCATTTTTCCTTTCATTTATATGTTTTGATTTGGAATTTTTGTTGGAATAATTAGATAGAAAAAAAGTGTACCTCTGCCTGCATTCCTGGTAATGTTGCAGCTAGCATAGCTCCCTGGTAATCAAAACAGGAAAATCTTGTAAACATGGCGATGAAGTTTTTGTTAGTTTGCCTGTTTTCTTTCTTCTTGTGGTCCCAAAACCTAAAGAATTTAAGAACTCGAACAGACCCCCAAAAGAATAGATGTTACTTTGTCCTTTCATTTGACCGGACTCACCTGGGAAAAACCCAGTAAACCATCAAAGGGACCGTTCTTCACCATGAAATCTTCAATGAAAGCGATGCACTCTTCAAAGTTCTCGTACTCCGTAAAATCCTGGAATCCCAACACTCTCAATTATCAGCTCGATGAATTTCCCCTGTTTTTTTACTAAAAACCAGTTTGGTGCAGCTATAGCTGCACCGTGCTACGATCGTGCCGTGACATTTCGTAGCACTGTGTGCCTCACAAGCATTTCAAGGTGTCAAATAGTTTTCGAAGATCCAGGCTGCAATCCTGTGGTATAGTTAAAGTTACACCAAATGGAGTCCCGATGAAACTGGAAATCTGACCTGATTGGCTTGGAACCACTCGAAGTAGGGCGGATCGAAGATGCCCTCCACGCCGGACTGGCCCGTGGACGGGTATGGGGCGTCAAGGTACACCAGATCCAGCTTTTCCAGGACAGATTCAGGCCATTTATGGATCTGCGTCTCGAGGATCTTAGCGCTCGTTCTGAACCCATGGAGGCACAGTATCCTGGGCTTCTCATGGGTTTGGCTTTCAGTCATCGCTTTCGCTTTCTCCTACTATCCTGGGAATGAACTAGAGCAGGAATTGGAGAGGAATCTCAACCACAAGTCAATCCTCTGGTTTTTGGCCAATTCTTTCTGGTGTCCATGTGATATAATTTGTTCAAAGCCTAACTTGTATGGATGACCCATTCGCTCCGGCTCTTAAAGAATCCCCACCAACCTCAACCACCAGCAAATCTCTGAGTTTGGACCCTAGTGCTATTGACCAACCGGCCAAACTTGTGCTTCTTTGCCTTTCACTTGCAACTTGACACTTCATTGTCTTTACCAAATGAAAATTGTGTGATTTCGGTTCATGCTGGGCGGGACCATTTAAAGATTATTATGTCCGACAAGTTTGCTTTTGACATACGACTGGCCTAGAACTCGTGCTTCACGGGCGTGGAGCAGAGCGGGCGTCCTCAATTGAAGTCCCATCAGAACATGAAACGAAAATCAGAAAGAAAAAAGAACGTTAACCAATTGTGTTGCCATGAATAACTGTGTTTGTGCTAAAGATAGTAGATTGCGGGCTCGGCTCTCAGCCATGGCTCTCACTTTCTCTATTACCTTGGGAGTGAAATACATCAGGAACTTGAAAGGAGTCTCGGCTGAAAGTGGACTCTTCTGGTTTTTGGCTAGTTCTCTCTATAGGCCCTTTCACGCAATCCGTTCATTCTAAACTTTTATTCATAACCCATTCACTTCGGCTGGTTTAACTTGTAATTCTCTGTTTTAACTTACAACTTGACCCTTCATTATCTTACCAAATGAAAACTGTGTGATACTGATTTAGGTAAGGCGTACCAAAACGTTGAAAGATTATTTCCTCCATCCACAAATATAACCAAATGAATTCCACGGATACCCAAAAAGTCCGATTTTTTAACGTACAGACCGGCCATAGAACGCTCGCCTCGCATGCGTTTGGGCAGAGGAGAGGAGAGGCACTTTTGATAGAAGTTCCATCAGACCACGAAATGAAAATCAGAGAAAAAGAAGAATATCATCCAACTGAGTAACTTCGAGTAATTATCATTCGCAAGTCGAATCTCAGACGAGAATTATTATCGATCTTCATTGCTAGTTGCAAGGAAGCGCCTCATGTAGTGGCCAGACTCAGGATCTTCTCAATGAAATTCTGCGCAATCTTTTCGCTCTGATCATCTGCGCGAGGGATCGAAACAGAAGAGAAAACAATGCACCGGCTTAGATATATAGAAAGAGAATTAATTCAGGGGTTCTAATAGCACGAGAGTTTTGATCCACCACATAGACAGGATTCTATCTAAGGGCAAAAGATGGATTGAGACAATGAGGAAACGAGACTTGTGTGTATATATAATCAGTAGGGGCACTAACCAAGCCCGGGGACTATGTGGCCATTTGGGTGATGAATGACCAGCGGATCCACAAACGAATCAATTAGAGCAAGTCCCTCTGTCTTCTGGATATCCTCCTCACCTACAACAAAATAATGACATCTGTATCAATAATTTTGGGTGCGTTCTTAAAAGGCTATGATGCAGGGGTGATTGGTTCCGAAATAGATCGTTTTCCACCCTAGAACTAAGAATCAAACTGGGCAAGGTCGGTTCTAGTTTGTGGAACTAGAAATCGGCCCACCCGGTCTTGGAACCACCGAATTCGTTTTTTTTTTTTTTTTTAAATTCCCTACAAGTAGGAGTTTCTCAACATCAAAAGAATTAATAATTTACTAATTAGAATTTGCTTCAGAATAAAAAATAAATCAATAAAGAAAAAAAATCTTGGTTGGTTGGATGATCCGATCTAGTAACCGGAAACTAAACCAATTATTCTCGATTCCAAATTTTGGAATGGAGAACTATCGAGAATTAGCCGGTTCGGTCCAGCTCTCAGGTTAGACTAAGACTGATGCACACCCCCTAGTGGATTCCATTTAGTATTAGTATGTGACAAATCTATAACTGCGTCCTGGGTAATTGCATTGTGAAGTACTATAACCTAGGTGTTTTAAGCGGTCATTGCTTTTAAATTTTCAATAAAATCTTTATAATTGCTTTCTCAACAAAGGCGCTGAGTGCACGACCAATTTCACTAAAATGAAATGAAAGTGGAATCGTTGGTTCATATGCTGCTTTACAACAATCGACGAAGAGTTGAATTTGAAGAGGGAGAAGATAACTAATGGTCTAAAACTCCTTCAACAACAATTAGTGGTAGGAAAATTATTCACAATCTCCCTTCCCATAGCTGAAGCTAGTTTAACGACTAATGTCGCGTTAGGAAAGATATCCCTCCCCTTTTCGGTCGTATCGTCATCATCGTCGAGCGCAGCTAGGATAGACTTTCCAAAAGCATAGCGTTTATGTTAACAGAATCGACGAAAGCTGGAGTTCAGGAGGTTACCTATGAAATGAAGAGAAGGGCGCTTAATAGGAGCCGCAAACGCGTTAGCTGCGAGCTTAGGTGCGCTGTATTTTGCTCCGCCTAACTTAGCACCGGAAATTATAATCACAAACTTGATTTTCGGCACCTTGGTGAGTGCCACTCCCTGCACATTTCAGCATACGTTAATTGCACGAACTTGATGACATTTTATCGGCTTGTTTTCCAATTTTGCATGTCGAATATCGACCATCAGTTTCGAATTCAGGGAAAAGTAGAAATGTCTTACTTCCTCCTGCATTCCTGGCAATGCAGCACTCAGAGAAGCCCCCTGGTAATCAGTAATCAAGTACCAAAATCGCTTAATCAATGCACATAATTGAGATGGAAAGTAAAAGAATCTTTCTTTCTATTTGACCGGGAATCACCTGGGAAAAACCCAGTAAGCCATCAAAAGGGCCGTTCTGCACCATGAAATCTTCAATGTAGGCGATGCACTCTTCAAAGTTCTGGTACTCTGTATGATCCTGAAGCAGGACACGCCCATCATCAGCTCCAGGAATTTTCCCTTTTTTCTATTTCTTTTCTGTCTTCTCTAATCGTTTTGGTGTAGCTATAGCTTTGCGGTACTTCAGTCATGCCTAGACCTAATCAATGGGCAGACCGGCCAAATGCCAGGACGAAAAATCATTGCCCGGGCCGTTGTGTGATTGGAATTATTGACATGTTTTAATGTTGGTTCATAAGCTCCTCGAGAATGATCGGCTTTTGGATGTTTCTGGCACCTGGTGGAGAAAGGGAAAATCCTAGAACGGCTGGCGATGCTATCGTTGTCGGGTTTCGCATCCGTGGCTCTGGCAAAGGCCAAATCTTTTGAAAGGCACGTTGGCGCAACATGGCATCGTATATTGTAATGCAGTTATTGGACAACACAGTTAGACTAATCCGACCTAGAAAAAAAAAAAAAAAACCCTCGGAACAAGGCCACGGACCTGATGAACCTGGACCTGGAACCACTCGTAGTAAGGAGGGTCAAAGATGCCCTCCACGCTCGACTTGCCAGCAGAAGGATACCGCGCGTCAAGGAACACCAGGTCCAGCTTCTCCAGGATGGATTCGGGCCACTTGCGGATCTGCGTCTCAAGGATTGCGGCACTCGTCCGGAACCCGTGGAGGCACAAAATCCTGGGCTTTCCAGGGGCGCGGATCTCGGCCATGGCTTCACGCTTTTCTCCACCATCTTTTGGAGCGAAATGGAGTTGCATTAAGTAAGAGTGCGTCTCGACTAGAAGCTAGAGTCCTCTAGACCCTGCCTAACGGCAGCCAGCCGGCCAGAGTAATCAACCTTGTTCACGACCCATCCTCATCAGTCTCTCGAGTATACACGCCGACGCTCCATGTAAGTTTAGATCCTAATGCTAGTGACCAACCTGATCAATTAAGAGTAAACTAGGGGTAGCTCGAAGGCACGTATTGGCTTAGCACGACGTCCATTTAGGAATGGAGAAGTTGCACAAGTGGAGGGCTCTAGCTGGCTGGCAGCCATTTCATAGAGTAATCACTATCTATGTTCGAGATACTTTCCGATATGACCCTTCTTGAGTACGAAATATGGGATTTGCTCCAGCGGCCACTCTTCCCATATAGGAAGAGGGAGGTAGGAGGTTCAAATGAGAATTGGAAGAGAAGTAGAATAAGACTGATAAAAAAAAAAAAAAAAAAAAAGACCAAATCAACTTCTTGCAGTTTCGCATAGATGCCAATTCAATTATAAAACTTCAATTTGCCTAATTTGTCCTAAACCTTTTTGAAGATTTTCCCAGAGACATTAATGTTGGCCATCCTATGTGGCGCAACTAGAGCTAACATGGACAATTTTTAAATTTTTAAAAAAAATTAGAAATATTTTGTTATTTTTTCTTTTATTTTCTTGCCCCTACCCAATAGCAAGCAACCCTGACAACCCTTGTTGACACAATAAAAAAATGAAGTAAAAGAAGAAAGAAAGGGAAATTAAAATAAATGGGAAAATCACACCACATTGTTTTACTAATGTGAGACTTTCTAACACTTTCTCCAAACCAAACCATGAATGCACATCCACTTGCCCGGAATTTGGGGCTCATTAATCTAGAATCAACTATGATATCATTTCTTGAGAGCATGCAACAGAAGCAGGACGCACCCATCATCAGCTCTAGGAATTTCCCTTTTTTTCTCTTTCTTTCTTTTTTGTTTTCTCTAATCGTTTTGGAGTAGTTATAGCTTTACAACACTTCAGTCGTGCCTAGACCTGATCGATGGGCATATTGAACCTGATGCCATGATGAAAAATCATTACTCAGGCCGTCATGTGATTGGAAAATATTCAACTTATCGACATCTTTTAGTGTTGGTACATAAGCTCCTCGAGAATAATCGGCTTTCGGATGTTTGATGGCACCTGGTGGAGAAAGGGAGAATCCTAGAATGGCTAGAGTTGCTATCATTGCCGGGTATTGTATCCGTGGCTCTGGCAAAGGCAAAATCTTTGGAAAGACATGTTGGCACCCAGGAAGTATCAACATTCGCCCGAAGCCTTCATGTCATATCAAACATTTTGACATGTGTTTAACATGTTCCGACATACGATCAATAAGTATATGAAAATCTAACACATAATCAACTCTCCCAACATACTCCGACACACGATTCTAACACACACAAGATTAATTTTAAAAAATTTTAATAAATAAGAGGCAAAATGTAAACATGTAAATATGTAAAAATAATAATAATAAAGGGGGAAGAAGTGATTAATTGTCAAATTGAAACAATGAACGATATTAACAAATGGTAAATTAATATTTTTAGTGTAAATTCATTATATACTCTCTTTTTTTATTTATTATTTATTAATAATCATAAAAATAATAATTTATTATGTATATATAAAAATATATATTTAATATGCAATATGTCCCAATATATCGAAGTTCTCTATTTTTTTTTATATAAAAATGACGTATCGGCATATCGTATGTCGCTATGTTTGGTCCTACTTTTAGGTGCGGCATGATATATCGTACATCATAACATAGTTTTTTGGACAACACGGTTTGACTAATCGGACCCAGCAAAAAAAAAAAACCCCTCAAAACATGGCCGCGGACCTGATGGACTTGGAATTGGAACCACTCGAAGTAGGGATGATCGAAGATGCGCTTTGCGCTCGACTTGCCGGTGGAAGGATGCGGGGCGTCAAGGAACGCCAGGTGTCTAGCCCCTCGCGGATCTGTGTCTCGAGGATTGCGGCGCTCGTCCGGAACCCGTGGAAGCACAAAATCCTGTGCTTTCCAGGAGCGCCGATCTCGGCCATGGCTTCCCTCTTTTCTCCGCCATCTTTTGGAGCGAAATGGAGTTTGCATTAAGTAAGTAACAGCGCGTCTCGGCTTAGAAGCTAGAGTCCTCTAGCCCCTGTCTAACGGCGGACGGCTGGCCAGAGTTATGGACCTAGTTCACGACCCATCCTTATCAATCTCTCGAGTTTCCACGCCGATGCCTACCATGTAAGTTTAGATCCTAATGCTACTGACCAATCGGATCAATTAAGAGTAAACTAGGGGTAAACCCCAAGGTGGGAATTGGCTGAGCTCGAGGTGTCCATTTAGGAAAGGAGAAGTTGCACCAGTGGAGGGCTTGTGTTTATTTTTTAGAGTAATCGCTTTTTTTGTTCGAGAAACTGTCCGGTTTGGCCCTTCTCACGTACCTAGCTAGTTTTTGGCGATTTTGTATTAGATGCCCGATTCAGGTGTAAAATTTTCAATTTGTCAAATTTAATTATAAACTTTTTAATGATTCACCAATGTAGTTTTTTGGGCTAATTTTAACTGTAACTACAGACATTGACACCAGCCTTCTTACATGACACAGCCGCAGCTAACGTGTACAAGTTTTTAATTTTAAAAAAAAGAAAAACTAAATTATTAGTTATTTTTTCTTTTCTTTTCTTGTGAGAGCTACAAAGCCCTTGCCTAGTAGTAAGCAAACCTGACGATCCTCATCAGCCACAATGAAAAAAAATAGAAGAAAAAAGAAAAGGAAAATGACACATATGATCCCTGAATTTTAGCCTAATATGCAATGTGGTCCCTAAATTTTTTATTTGATTGATTTGGTTCCTAAACTATAACCTAATTTGCAATATGGCTCATGAGCTTTTAATTTGTTCAATGTGGTCACTGGACTTTTAGCACATATTCAATTTAGTTCTTGAACTATGTGAAGATATTCAATATAGTCCATGAAATAGAATTAATGGAAGGACGATATTAAACATTTTTATATAGTTCATGGATTAAGTTGAACATGTACCAAAAGTTTATGAACCATATTAAACAAATAAAAAGTTCATGGATTAAGTTGAACATGTATCAAAAGTTTATGAACCATATTAAACAAATTAAAAGTTCAAGCACCACATTACATATTAAGTCAAAATTTATTGACCATTTATGTCATTATCCTTAAAAATATTATCCACGTGCCACATAGAATAACCAACTTCCACTCCAATGATTGTTGGCCAAAATTAGCTAAAATAATTACATTAGCAAATCATCAAAAAGTTCATAACTAAATTAACTAAATTGAAAGTCACACGATAAGTTTAAGACTTTTTTAGTAATTATTCGGAGATTTTCCGTAAATTATAGAACTAAATTGGCAAAATTAAAAAGTTCTTGAGTAAATGGATATATGTATAATAATTTTAAAACTTTTTTTTATGGCGAATATAGGTTTAGAACTTGATTCGATGAATTTCCCTTCTGGAATATGGTCTTGATAGGATGTCATGTCTATTATACAAATTTGGAACCTCCATTTCCTTATAATAAGCTCAATAGCTTTGTTTTACGACGCGACACGTGTTAAGCTTTTATATATCATGGTCTCAAGAATGTTCGGTAAACAAAATATTGCACTTGCAATAATTCTTATATAAATCCGACATATATTTGCCAAATCTGACTAAATATATTTAGTAACATATACTCATCTCCAAAAGCTTTCGGGATTGGCTCATTCCCAATTTCCTCTAAAACATAACCTTTGTGGAACTAGAAAGCTTCACCCAATATTGTTTTTTGTTTACCCATAAAAACAAGGCTTGTGGTGACCGGGCAAGGCTCGGAGAGGCTCAGGGGGCCCTCGCTAGAGGCCGGTGAGGCCCGGCGATGGCAACTAGCTAGGGGAAGAAGAGAGGAAGAGAGAGAGAGGAAAAAAAAAAAAAAGCTTGATTTTTGCTTTTTTATTCTTGTTTTTAGAGTTGTTTTCGAGAGCAAGAAGTAACTTTTTTTTTTATTTATTGTTTATGTTCCAAATTTATTCTCAAGAACAAAAAACTTACTAAACGTTTTTCTTTTCTATTTCTACTCTCAAGAACGAAATAACATAAATACATATTTCTAGAAGTGTTACAAAACACAGCCTAGCTTAACAAAATATCTCATTCACTCGTACAAAAGGTACTAACCACACGAATGAATTATATAATGTTGAGAGCTATGCTGTCAATGATGCAAGAAGCCAAGATAGGACGGTACGAGATAGGGACGCATACATAATTTCGGTTGGACATTATTTGGTGGGGGCGATAATGCTAGGCCCCTTTTGAGTCTGAGCCAAGCAAATACAGCCATATACCTAACGCGATTTTCCTCTCCATCGTGCAAGTAAAAACTTCATTTGATCTTTGGCCAGACCACCAAGTCACGAATTCACATTAAATAAAAGCGTCAGGATAATGGATCCAGTACATAGTCGCTGTCACTTGCAATGTCCACTTGGCCAGCTTTCGCCAGCTCCATTGCCCGTTCCCAAGTAAATAATTAGTCAACTTTGGGCGAACAAAAAGTGCAAATAATTACTTAATAAAGTACACCTTTCCAGATCGTAAGAGAGACAACAGCATCCCGGAATAATGCCCAATAACATTCCATACTCCCATGGAATGATTAGATTTTTGGGCCATGGAATTATTTGTTAGACTTATCACTCGACCATCATTATCTTTAAAATTAATACCTTAAAAAATCTTAACTGGTATGCTTATAAAAAATTTATACCAAATTAATTTTTTTAGCCATAAAAAACTCCAAACATATTCGCCTATCAATTTTTTTACCATCAAAAATCTAAAAATTGGTGTACTTTTCACAAATTTATCATTTACTCTCTATTAACTTCCGTCAAATTTAATATCAAAATTACTAACTTGGATGACACATTGTGACAAAATATGGTGGCATAGCAAGTTCACATGAAAATCCATAAAGTAAATATCACAAAAAATTCCAAACTGGTACACTTATAATAAATTTAACAATATTCTTATAATAAATTTAATCATACACTTGTAACAAATTTGAAATTTTTCGCAACATTAACCTTATGAATTTGAACATCTTACGCTATAATATGTCACCGTGTATCATTCAAGTTAACAAATTTAAAGATAAAATTTGATGAAAATTAATAAAAGGTAAATTTGTTATTGACGTATTATTTTGAAATTTTTAAGGGTATTTTTAACTCTATCTTTAACTCAAACGAAACCGGACCCATGCAACCGCACTGTGGCGATATGACCAATTCGAACCAATGAACCACTATGGCTATATCACCACAGAGACTGAGTTAAAATCGAGACTCCTAAGCTCTCCCAATCATTAAGCTCTAGAACACTCGATAGCCATCGATCTTAAGGATTGAAAATAATTTGGGAGGATGTCTTCTTAGGAATAAAAGGGGAAGACAAATAATTAAATAAATGAATTTTATAAATTGTTTGCTCGGACAAGGACGGAGTCGTGCCAACCGAATCGCACGCCGCGTCGGATCCCTTGCACGTTAGGCGCTGTCATTGAGGGGCGACGAGCGGGCATGCAATGAATGGGCCGCATGTTGTCTGTCTGTATGTATTAGGCCCTTAAATTGACCCCACTCCCGAAAAATTAAAATAAAGAAAGAAAGAAAGAAATTAATGAATTATTAAGTGGTGTTAGTTGTACTCCAATTCCCCTTTCTCCCTCTGCTTTAATTAATTAGTTTCTCTCTCCAATTATATGAGAAAATACCAAAAGGAAATTTTATAAAAAAAAATGTGTGGGCTACAGTTGGTCCATCCCTGCCCGATCCTTTTGAATATTCACGAAAGAGTAAAAACCCAAAATAAAATAAAGATCGGATAATAAAAATGCAAGCGAAGGAGTCAAGGCGCACGTGAAATTACGGATCTAGGCCCCCCAGGCTTCCGAACCGCCCAAAAATGTCACCATCGGAAGCGTCACGTGTGACGTGAAAGCTTGACTTCGTCGCTTCACATGTGAAAAGCACGTTTGCGGGGCTGGAAAACGAGAGATTTTTCATTTTTGAACAAAAATCACAAAAACGCCCATAAATTATGTCGATTGTGAGTGTGACACAAAAAATCATAAACATCAACCTATATGACCCGTTACCCACCATCAAAATTCCGTCATTGAATAGTGCTAAAAATTTACTTGTATGAATGCTGAAAAGCAAACAGTATTGAAATAATATGTATATAAAACAACGTTATTTTAGCTGAAATAATTATCTGATAGCATATTGACAGAAAGTAAATATATTACGTAAAAATAAGTTTGAACTTTTTTATGTCACAAGACAAAACTTAAATATATTTTAATGTTTTTTATGTCATGTGTCATGATAAGCAAATGAAAGCCCATCACTCTAGCTTAACCGCGCATTTTGGCTTCATGACCAATGCCCAAATTCACATTGCTCTATAGTCTAGATGGAGATGTCAATTCCACCGAAATCGGCGGAATGAATTCGGAACATTTATCTTTTTGTCTTTTTTTTTTCCTTTAATTTTTAAATTGCAGCTCTTTTCTGTACGTTTGCCAGGTCAACATATGTGGATGCCACGTAGCTGAAGAGACGGAGAAACCGCTCCGACCTTGAATGACGCTAGCTCTTAGGACTTTTCCTTCGGTTGGGGGAGAACGCGTCCAGGCGAGAGGGGGCAATTAGGTAATATCGTGTTGACCGCTCCCGAGGTGGTTGAACCGGTTGACGCGGAGGGAGGGAAGGAGGAGGGACACGCCAGGGCAGCGGCCTCCTAGTCGGGAAGCTCGCGTTCCGATGGTACGAGGACGTTGCGTTTCGGCCCGTGGGGGGGAATCCGATGGGGACACGCCGCCGACCGAGAGCCCACCGACCGACGCATGTGCAAATCGCAATGTCAATGTCAAGAACTCCGAAACTTCTCCGTCGGAAAACAGGAAAGGTGGCCAAGCTGGAATCCCTGACCGTCTCATGGCGGTCGGACGCCATACACGGTCGTGTGGAAACGTGGCGCGCGAGGGCGATATACTCTCACGCAATGTGGAAGATCCGGGAACGACCCCAAAGTTTATTATTATAGAAAAACGGCACAAATAGTTCATGAACATTCGACTAATACATAATGTGGTCAATGAACTTTTAATTTATTTGACATAGTCCATGAACTAAGGATATATGTTTAATTTAGACTATGATTTATATGCAAATTATCACTCTATTTATTGAATATGTACTAAAAGTCTAAGGACAAATTGTGTTAAAATTTAATAATCACGTTAAACAAATTAAAGGTTCAGGACCATGTTATACACAGGGTGAAAGTTCATGAATGATTTATTGCCATTAGCTCGAGAGAAATGCTCGATGCATTGTGAGACTATTAGCTCGTTTTAAGTCACCAAAAAAGTAAGTAGGAAATAATTAAAAATTATTGTGAAGTCAATTCTTTTAAGAATTTGTGACTCATAACATACTGTTATTTTCACAATAATCGAAACATCACTATGTTAGGAAAGCCCTTTTATCAAGTTTCCAAACTGAAGTATAACAAAGTATTGAGGCTTCATTAAAAATGGGATCTGCCAAAGACGCGTACGCCCCCCTCCACGCATCCGATGGACACAAAAAAAGGAGGGAGAAAAATTCAGGGAAAGCGACGGGACACCTGTAAGAACCGGCCCACGCCAACGTCCGTCGAAGAAACTTCAAAGAAGGCGAACCAGTCAGAACCAGCTCCACGCTATAAGTAGCGGCGGGGACAAGACGATCATGTCAAGCCATCACCCCTCGCATTTGTTTATTCGGCCAGGAATCTCACAGCAACTCCTCTTATTATTATTACAAATCGCTCGACTGCTTACATTCGCTGTCGCCCAACTTCCGCCGATTCCCCCCGCCACCACCATCTCCGCCACCTCTCTCTTCTTATATAAACTCCATCGCCCCCTTTCTCCCTCCATCACTCGCTCTCTCTCTCTCTCTCTCTCTCTGAAAGTTCTCATCGACTCGAGCTTCTACACAAAGAAAAGAACTCGAAGACGAAGATGGGTTTGGCAGGTTTCAAGGTGGCGGTCCTCCTCGCCCTCCTAGCGACCGCGTGCATGGCGCAGTCGCCGGCCCCCTCGCCGACCGCCGCCGCGCCGACTCCGGTCTCGACCCCGCCGGCTCCGACCCCGGCGCCGACTGCCGCCCCGGTGCCTTCCCCTGCCACCCCGTCCCCGGCCCCGTCGCCCGTCATGACCCCGACCCCGTCTCCCTCTCCTTCGCTCTCTCCCGAGAACTCTCCCGCCCCGTCCCCATCTGCGATGCCCCCATCCCCGCCCGCCCCGCCCACGTCGGCCGAAGCGCCCGCGACTCCCCGCCGACGGAGGCAACAGCGCCGGAGCCTCCACCGTCGCTAGCGCCGCCACCGTCCTCACCGGCATTCTCTTCGCCTACGTGTTGGCGTAGAGAAAGAACTGCTTAACGATCTTGTCTGAACTGGGCTCATCATAGGGTGGACTGAACTTGGGCAAGAATCTGGCGTCGTTATAATTTGTCTGCGGACTAGTTCATCATTTTTCCAATTCTTTTTCTCGTCATACGTCTTCTTTTGGTCAGCGTCTCTTTGTATTTTGGGTTGGGGGGTTTGACTCTAGGGTTTGGAGCTTCATGGAGCGATTCCATTCGATTCTTGATTTGACGATTGTCATTCCTTTTGGCATTGGTGTTTGGCTCGTGTAATCTCGTCCCACTTGTAGATTTGAGTCCCATTTTATGTACATCGTATATTTATTGATGCAATAAAAAAGGTTCGTGATCATATTCTTTTACATCATGTGCTTTCGTTTTATAATTTATCTTTGTCCTTCATAGGAGATTGGCCATGTGAAGATGATCTTTATTCATGTGGAGGTGGCTTGAACCTTGCCAGTTCTCATAAGTGCAAATGTCAGAAATAGTCGCTTTGTATAAAGAATCGATCGCAGCGTTTGATCTGACATGATTTGTTCGATTTTGTTTTGTGTATAATTGATTTGTTGTAATGCAGCAAGTGGTGGCAGTACATGTTCCCCAGAATGTAATTATAATGATTATGAAATGACAAATTCCGGTTAGGTACGCTCAGATTTGGACATTTCCATTAAATAATTGGAGAATTACAATACAAGGAAAAGAAGGGGAAAAAACAACAAATTTCATCACCGACACTTCACATGATATGAAATGGAATATAGAATTTTAACAACAACCAAGGTTTGTATCATGCAAAACATCGACCAATTTACCTTTTCCTTTCAAAAAAAGAAAAAACTTCGGATAGATTTAAAAATGAGTTGATAAACGTAAAAAAATAAGAATATTACCGAAAAAGTCTTAAATCTATTGAACTTGTACCAATTCAATTTTAAATCTTTCAATTTGATCAATTTAGTTGCAAACCTTTTGATAATTTGTTAATTTAATTATTTTGGATAATTTTGATTGAAAATCACCAACATAAACGTTGGTCCTCCTATTTGTCATGGCTAGAGCTGACTTGGAAATTTATTTTCATTTTTTGGACTTTGTCTATTCCAACTAATGCATCTTTTAATTGGAGGAAAATCCTGAAGCTTAGACGTGTTGTTAGCCCATATATCAAGCACATTATTGGTGATGGGAAGTCTACTTCTATCTGGCACGATGACTAGCATCCATTGGTTCTACTTCTCATAGCAAGGTTGAGTATGACTCTTCTCTGCATCCCCAGACCAAGGTTTCTGATGTTATTCAGGGTTTGGACTGGTTTTGGCCTCCTGCTTGATCAGAGGATCTTGTGCAGATTCAAACTGGTCTTTGTGCTTCTATTCAGCCTAATATCTCTGTCCTTGACAGTGTCATCTATAAGTTGACTCCATTTGGAAAGTTAGGCTCCGTTTGGCAATTTGCTAAATAGTAACAATTTTTGTTCTTTTGTTTCCAAAAGTAGATTTGAAATAGAAATTCGTTTGGTAAAAATTTTATTCCAAGGAATAAATTTCTATTTTTTTGTTCTCAAAAGTAAATTTAAAATAGAATCGAGAAATAAAAAAAAAAAGTTGATTTTTTGTTCCCGGGAACAATTTCATAATCAAGCCAACCCATTTTTTTTTTTTTTTTTCCTTTTCTCTTCTTTCTTCTTGTTTTTCTTCCCTCTCTTCTCTTCTTTAACTGCTGCTGCCGCCACTCACCTCCGCCTCCTGCCGCCACCGATCGCCAGCGACTAGTCTGCTGAGGTCTAGAGAGCTTGTTGGAGGCTCACTTAGCCATCGGCGGGTCTCGGCCTCGCCAAATCTAGCGGGGCCGAGCCTCGCCAATGGCCAGGCAGGCCTCGCCCAAGCCTCCCCCGGCCACTGGCGAGCCTTGCCTGACCAAGTGAGGCTCGACCGACAAAGCGCGGCCTTAATGAGAGCTGACGATGCTCCGGCGAGGTTGCTGGTCATCCCAAGGCCAACGACCGGCAACTTTGAAGAAGAAGAGGAGAAATGAAAAAAAAAAAGTAATAAAATTATTTAAAAATTAAAAAAATGATTTGAAGTAGAAATTTTGAGAATAGTGCCAAACGCAATTCTATTCCGAAAATTGAAATTTTAGATAGTTACCATATATGGCTTAAAATACTTAAAATTATTTTTGGGAACAAAATAAAAAATAATAATTTCTGATTAGAAATTGTTCTCGAAAATAGAAGCGTTACGAAACGCGCCCTTAGCTGCTAGAAATGTTTGGAATGCTTTGAGAATAAAGGGCTTAAAGTGCCTTGGATTATGTTGATATGGTTCATTCCATGCCTTACTCCACACAATCTCGTTGCTTGATTGGCTATAAATAACGGATTTTCCACGAAGGATAGGCTGCCCGAGGGGAATATGCAGACATAACCTGCTTCTTGTTTCTGTAACTCGGCTAATGAAGACAAGAAACATATTCTTTTTGGGTTGTCATGTGTACTCTGAGGTCTGGTCTGCTGCGTTACATCTTCATCAGATTTTGAGAGTTCCTAGGGACTAAGATAGCGAAGTTGCCCAGGTCATCGCTTCTTCTAAATAAAAATCTCCTCCCCAGCTTTTGTCCAAAGCTTCCTGGGCTGCTTTCCTTTAGTTTATCTGGAATACTTGGGTTCTGCCGTTCACATGACTCATCGTACGTTTTAGTGCTTATGTCGTGATTTTTTCGAGAATCAACAAGGCTGCGCATGGGTCAATTGAATGCTCTGCTTTCGAAAGTGAACTTTCCCTTGATATGTACAAGTCTCCGTGTAGTAACTGGGGTCTTCGTGTTGTGTAGCTCGTGACCATGCATGGGTTCTTGGTGTTATTTATTTTCTCAAGTAAGCTTGCTTAAAATGCATCAGATCGATCATTATTTAGTAGAAACCTCTCAGTACATATTCAAGAAATAAAATCTGCTAAATTTCCTCAGAGACAAGGCCATATAAAAACCGCTTAATAAGTTTTATTACATCCCATCAAACATATTCTGACACAGTATGCTTTATTGTCGCTCGGTACATATCACATATTGGCTCGATTGAGCATCACACGGGTACATGGAAAACGTAATACGAGAAAACATCAGTAGATTCCTTCTTCACCTTATTTCCAACTCATAGACTAACAACTGTCGCTTATCAAAATAGCTTGAACCGTCACCATGCAGACTCACTATTGTTTCAGCCGATCCTGCAATATTAGCAGAACACAGATATTATCAAGAAAATGTCCAAAAAAAGCGAATCGCCTCTTCTATTTACTGAGACTCGTTAAAAGTACTTTAGAAAATAAGAAATTTTCAACTTGATGTAAATAAATTTTCATTTCAAATGGCTATCTTTCTAGGAATTTCTATTAGAAAGCCAAACCAAACAATTCCGATGCATATGATAAAGTTAGAGGGAGTTCTCTTAGGCCCTTCTCTTTGCGGGTGATGAGATAAGGCAGCATGTACATTTTTCATTATTATTATTATTTTTAACTGTGGCAGTGCAATATTCTATAATCTCTCAAATAGTTTTAAGGGCTAGCTTAAGTACGTACTTGGAACAATCAACGTTGGGTGAAACAGCGACAGGCAAGGTGACTCCACATTTCGAAGGAAGAGCCTGGGCCAACTGCGCGTTAGGGTTCATCTTCTGGGCTGCGTTCTTGAGGCACGCGCACGCCGCCTTTTTATCTGCCGAGCTTGTTGCTGCGTTCGCGAGCGACGTCACCCCTGCGCAACATGCCGCCGGCGGATTCCCGGAGCCGCTCTTCAGGTAGTTCACGCACGGCCTCAGGTCCTTCACCACGTCGCTGCACGAGATCGCAGATTCCGACACCGGGACTCGGGTGGAGAGGAGGAAGAGAGCGATAAATAACGCAAGCACCGCAAAACTTGAAGACCTCATGGTGAGAGGGAGAGAGGTAGAGAGAAAGAGTGTGCGGGTGTGAGTAAGCTGTTTGTGTGAGGCGGGTTTAGTGATGTTTGGCTATCTATATACATGGTTTACAGGGAAGCTAAAGTAAGCAAGAAAACTTAAACAAATGTAGGGAAGACTTTAGGGCAAAAGTTGATTGAGCATGTTGAGTGCAAGAAAGCGCGAAAGTTGCGAGATATGGTTTCTTGCACTTCTACTTGGTTCTGGCCCAAATGAAACGTGTGCGTCGATGTCTGTCTCATGTGTTGACTTGCTGATAAACATTGAGATGCGTCGATGATTTAAGTCGAGAAGGGCGAGAAACGAGAAAGTCATCCAACCACTATGTCATCTCCTAATAGCCCAAAGAACTTGACAAACGAGTGGAGAACACCTGTCTCATAAGCTGGTTAAGCCTAAGGTTGCTTGAATCGGTGATACGACGGTGGCTAGTACAACGTCATAGTCTAGCCATAATTGTGTATATCAAACTTCAATCTAGTCAAGGAAAAGGAACTTGCATGTACGGTCCGTGTATTTCATAGAATATAAATTATTTAAAAAATATTTTATTAAAAATGATAACTTATATCACTTAAACTAATTAATCAATAAAAACCGATCATGTTTAGAAAAATATATTCCAAATTATTTGTTTTCCGTAAAAAAAATAGAAATATAGGAGCATATATTTTTCACTGATTACAGAAAACTATCTTAACTAGTTTTTTTATCATTAGATTAATGACATATTTGTTTATGCTTCTACGAAGCAAACGTTTGGTTTACGGGCCAAAATATAAAATAACATCTGAAGTTCAAAAAATAACTAGAAAATAGTTTATGTGATATGTTAAGGAAAATCTAATTCATCGACACTAGTGATTTTCGCATGGACAGTTGGCGAATCAAACAAAGGCATCGAGGTCCCCGACTCGAATCTCTAACCCCAACCATGAGCACGGACACTGGTCTAGGTCCATTGAAGTTAGGCTTGAGAACCAATGCCTGTGTCGGGCTCCCGATGCCCCTACCCGGGTCCATAAAGGCCGAGCTTAGGACCTTGGGGCTCGTACCCAAGTCCATCAAGGCCATGCCTTAAACCTCAACGCTCACCCCTAGGACCTAGTCCCCAATGCTTGGGCCAACGTCCATTGAGGCTGAGTCGAGCTCGATACACCCACACTCGTGCCCAAGACTCCAATGGCCAAGCTCGAGTCCATCAAGGCTAGACCCCAACTCTCAGGCCCAAGTCCATCTGGGGCCATTGATGCTGAGCCATAGATTCTAGCACCCACACTCAAGTCCTTCGAGGCAAAGCCATGCATGGGTCCTTGGTGCCTATGCCTTGGTTCATCAAGGCCACTCTTAGAACCTCAGTGCCATGCTTGAATCAATCAAGGCTAGGCCCATGACTTTGATGCTTGTGCGTGGGTATCTAGCACCCACGCCCGAGTCCATCAAGGTTGTTTGTTGGCATTGGCATTGGGATTTAGGACCTAAGAGTAGGAGCCTAAGTACTCGGGATAGTCCTTGATGGACCTGGTGAGTTTTAGGACTCGTGCAAGGGCACCAAGGACCCGAGCACGGGTGCCGGGGTCTCGAGCTTGGCTTGGACCTAGGTTCAAGTGTCAGGGTAGAGGTTCTAGCCTCAATTAACCCAAGCTTGAGATCCTGACATTGATGGACCTAAGCATGGGCACCAGGGACTCAAGCACGGGCAATAAGGTCCCGGGCCCAACCTCAATTGACTCAAGCTCGGCCACGATGGACTTAGTCTCGGGCGAGGGGTCTCAGGGCTGGCCTCGATGGACCTAGATCTAACTGCCAATGTGCAAGGCTCGGCATTGATGGTCATTGGCGTGAGTGTAGGGATCCAAGCGCTGGCACTTGTGACTTGAGCATGGATGCTAGGGCCCCAAGCCTAGCATTGGTGGACCTGAGCACGGGTGCTGGGGTCCAAGGCCCAACCTCCATGGACCCAAGTTTAGGTGTCTAGGACCCAGTCTTGCGCACTAAGCCCGAGGCCCCAAACTCAATAAACCCAGACCCTAAGGCACTAGGGACCTGATCCCATGTGCGAGGATCCCAAGCCTAGCCTCGACGGGGCAAGGCATTAAGGACCCCATCCCGAGCATTGAGATCTCGATTTCAGCCTCGATGGACCCTGGCCCGAGTACGTAGGCATTGGCGTTGCCTCATAGACCAGGGCTTGCCTTCGAAGGACCTCGATAGACGTAGTCCCAACCTTTATACCTAGGCCCATTGCTAGGGACTTGAGAATGAGCATCAGGATTCCTCTCCTCCAGCGTAGAGTTTCTACTCTAAGTGCCGATGTCTAATCATATTTTAAAAAATGATTTCTAATTTTTTAAAAAGAAAATCAATTATTCGAATTTAAGCATAGATTAAGAAAACCTTTTTTGTTACTCATTTTCCCAAGTGATTCAAAATGTTGGAAAATGAGAAAAATATTTTTCTGGAAAATTTTCTCTGTGAAACAAATGAAACCTAAATGTTTATATGGGTGATGTCCACAACTTGTACTTCATCAGTCAAAGGTTTGGAAGAATTTCCCTATGCAGAACATATAACCATTGCTTATATAGACAAGTGACAGCATGGTCAATGAATCATGTAAACCAATAACATCTCAGCCATTGACCATAAGGATATAGAAGTTATTGCATTATCTTTAGATCATGTAAAACCAATAACATCTCAACCATTGAGCGGTCAACGTTGGAGATGGGCTTGATTTACTTGGCCTCCAGGCCCTACAGTATTTTTCTTCATGGATTCATTGTCACCAGAAGTTATTCTGTGTACACAATAGTGGGATACTTGTGTGGCGGCTGGTGGTGCGGTTTCAATCCCATACTCTAGTGCGAAGCCGAGTTGGAATCACCCACGACCATTTGCTGACACTCATATAAGCTAGATTAGAGAACCCAATCTCTTGTTCCCCGTGAAATTGGATGATACTTCATCCATCAAGATTAGCATAGAAAAACACAAGCCTTATTTATGATTTCTTGGCAAAACGAATTTGATCATTTAGTACCCAAGACTCAATGTCATCTTTTCCCCACACCAGTATTATTGATCTTGGCTGGAGCAGAGAGATAGTCGAACTTTTAAGTATTTTACTACAGTTTCATTTAACAATTAAACTTTTTAATCAGTTGATAATAACCTCACGATATGTTCGAATCTCTTCAGACCAATTATACTTAATGATCAACACATTAATATAAGCTAAATCTTGGTATCTAATTATATGGCTTTATGTAATGCAAACTTATGATGGACAGCGGACAAGTTATTAGGAGTAGTGAAGGGGTGCCTATCAAGGAGCTCAATGTAATGCACCTTGTAAGCATCGATTCATTAATTTTTTGGGTGTGTCCATGCGTTAAAGCCAAATCTAAATTTTTGCTCAAGCCCCGCTCTCATTAAAACTTTTATGCACAAATTTTGGGATCGGACATTCTGAATAAATGCCCTTACTCAAGCCTGTCTAAAATTCTCTTTGGGCCATTTTGGCTCCAATTGAGCTTGGGTGAGCCCGCACCCCTCCACCCCCCCCCCAAAAAAAAAAAAAAAAAAAAAAAAAACCCATGATCGAGTCCGCTTCCAGCATATAAAATGTCTCGTTTATCCTTTCCTAAAGTGTCTGCCAAAGTTAATTTGTTACGTTTTGTCACGAGGATTACTCAACCGAATAAGATAGGATGGGATAAGTAATCCTATACCAAATACTTTGTCCATGAAACAACAAATGTTAAGTTTGATATAGAAATATGTCCTATCCCAATTAGTCTCTGGCATATTGGATAGCATTAGATTCGAGTTTTTCTTAACAAAAAAATGAACTAAGACGAAAAACCTAGCTAATTGGAGAGAGATGGCAGAGACGGTCTTGGTGGTCGACTCCAAGTTTATGGGCTCCGTAGGCACGGTTACCGCCGACGATCTCGACGGTGGTCGCCGCCCTCAAGAGGGACGGGAAGTGAACGCTTGAAAATGGGGAGAGAGATCAGAGAGAAATTATTAGGTCAATTGAAATTAAACATAAATTTAATAATCTTTACCAAAAAAAGAAAAAACATAAAGTTAATAATTGTTCTAAAAGTCTTACCTGCCCTGCCCCCCACTTAACAAAGAAGAATCTGCATGCTTTTCATACAAGAAAAAACCGACACAAGTTTAGAAAGGTGTAATACTAACTCTTCGGTTAAGGCTACTGGGGGATGGCTCTCCCAATCGTAATCCCATAGATGTGATCGCAAATTTCATACAAAGTATCATAACACAAAAGGAAAAAAAAAAGTGAAATTCGGAGATATATAAAGAACAATTTATTAATTAACTAGAAACTCATTCCTCAAGTTATGTAGGGAAAATAATATAGAGAACGAATCTCGAATAGATGGTCAAGTGTGGTGCACATCTAATTAGCAGTGGAAAATAAAAGGAGGTGACAGATTTTGCTGAGTATTTTTTGCGTCTTTTTCTCATTTAAATATATCACTTAAAGTTCGTCGAATCACTTTCAAGAATCAATTTTAAACGAATCGATTGTTTTTCTTGTCGTCACTTCTTACTTTCATTGTAAAGACGCTGATCAAACCTGAACGCAAATAAAAAATATCATTGTATAAACTCGTTAACGGATCGCGAAATCAATCAATCATATAAGTAACATACTTTAAATTTTACGTCCTTGTTGCATTGCACTTGTCAATGAGTGTGATTGTTGGTCGTCAGATAGCAATAATTACATTTGTAGTATCTTCTGAATATTAATTTTGTTGGAAGATACACGACATCTCTCAAGATCATTCAATATCGGATCCAATTGGATTCCGATTGTAATTCCAATTATAGAATATTTACTTACCCTTTCCTTGTACACAGATTGTATTATATACAGATCACAATGTACATTGAATATGCAGTGAATACAAAGTAAAATTTCCCATCTTCTCTATTCGACTACATTATACTCAAATTCTTTCATGGTATCAGAGCAGCCTCTGATCCCAATCTAGCTTCCGCATTGTTGATCGAATTGCCTTCCAATTTTTTTCTGTTCTTGTTGCTGCGACATTCGCAAAACAGAACAACGTCTGGAAGGAATTCTCTTCTGTATTCATCTGCAAAACAGAATTCATCATGACAGACCCACAAGAGATTACCTCGCCCACTGAAGATCAATCGGAAAGGAACGCAGCACCATCAGACCCATCCGTGGACACCTCCATGTCTGGACACACGCCGAGGCAACAGATTCCGGCTCAGTTCAATCCAGGGCTACCTCTTTCGGGGTATCCTTATCAGTGGATGCCTTACCCTTGGATCCAGGGACTAAACCCGGGTACATCACACCCGGCTACCAAGGCGTGCGGGTCGATGGAGGCCTACCTACCGAAACCGGAGCAGCTCGGCCACCGGCCTTGAGCGAGACGGCGGATTAGGAAGTGCGAATATGGGTCGGTCCTCAAATAATCCGGGCCTTCCAACAGATTTGTACCCTTTCCCTTCGCGGCCGCCATGGGTCGCCCGTAACCCGGCGACGCGCCGTACGTCTCCAACACCGACGGACCCGAGTTGCGGCTAATCGCCCACCCTCTCACAGACCCGAAAATTACTCGAATTGGGCACGGGAATTCCGTCGAGCCCTCATAACCAAGGATAAGGAGGGATTCATCGACGGAACCGTCCCGGTTCCAATAGAGGAAAGATTAGCGCGACAATGGAAAAAATGCAACCAGTTGGTAAGAACGTGGATCGGCAACTGTGTCAGCCCAGAAATAGCAGCTGGGTTACCTCCAACAGAAGATTTCAAAACGTTTTGGGATAATATAAGAGAGATGTACGGAAAACTGGATCGGGCGAAAATTTTTTCGCTCCATCAAGCCCTATCCGAACTGAAGCAAGGAAACACGTCGGTGACAACGTGCTTCAACAAGCTGTCGGCTCTCTGGAATGAGCTTGAGGCAGCGGAGGAAAAACTCAATGGACCCGAGGCCACCCTTCAACAGTACAAAGAGATAAGAGACAGAGAGAAGGCGACTCGTTTTCTACTTATTCTCAACGATTCTTACCTCCATTTCAGGTCACGAATTCTAGCGATGGAGCCTGCGCCTTCAATCGGGCGTATTTTTCAACTCGCTGTGCAAGAAGAAAACCAGAGGCTCGCATCAATGGAGGGAAAGGGGGCGGAAACCCTAGCTCTTGCCGCAAGAGCAGAAAGGGGATCGCAAAGGAGACGCGAATCAACCCTAGGGTTTGCGGAACAGAAGCCCTTTAAAGGGACTACATCGGACGGCCACGATCGCATGCAACGATCGGACGGTCCAAAAGGCGCGCGAACCTATGGAGATATCGACGGTGACGATGGACCCTTCATTAAAGGATCCAACGGTGGGGATTTTTCAAAGCCTCATGGGCTGACTCAACATGGGCCTAATTCTTTTGGGCTTGCTTCGAAGAACTACGGATCAAATTCGTATGGGCCGAGTAATTATGGGCCTAATTTTTTTGGGCCAAATTCAAAAGGCAAAGGAAAACTATATTGTGAATTTTGCAGACGTCCCTATCACACTGTGGAAAATTGCTGGAAATTACATGGGAGACCTGGAGAAAAAAAGGGAAAGGAAATCTCAGCGGCAGCATATCAGCTTACTGGACAAGGTGGTCCAAATCAACCCATCACTCATGGAGAATATGAGCAATTGATGCAAGCGCTACAAAAATTGGATTTTCAAAAGAAAGGAAGCAGCTTTACAGGTATCTCTCATTGCCAATTGAATAATATATCGAGAAGTACTTGGATAGTTGATTCTGGAGCTAGTGATCATATTGCATGTGAGAAGGGATTATTTGCTACTGTTAATGATAAGTTGGATAGTCCTATTATAGTGCAATTACCAAATGGGAGCATTGCTAAAGTCACTATAACTGGGACAGTCAATCTTAGTCCTGACATCACTCTCACAAATGTCCTTTATATCCCTGAATTCCAGTTCAATCTTATATCTGTGTCTAGAGCCTGTAAGGAAAGTTCATGTCAAATTTCCTTCAATGTTCATGGTTGTCATTTTCAGGCCCCTTTGACTGGGAAATCGATAGGATGGGGTGATCTATCTGAAGGACTATTTTTCTGGAGAAGTTCGACCAAGAATTTAGATGTTTTTCTTTATAATAAATCATTGTGTAATTTAACTACCAGTGATAAAAATTTCATTTCCCATTCCAGACTGGGTCATAGTTCTTTTTTCCCATATCCTCAATGTCAAATTTGTCCTCTTGCCAAACAATCACGCAATTCTTTTCCATTAAGTAAAAATCGTGCGGCCGATATTCTCTCCTTGATTCACATCGATGTTTGGGGACCATATCATACACCGAATCATGATGGCTCTCGCTTCTTTCTCACCATTGTCGATGATCATTCGAGAGCTACATGGATTTTCCTTATGCAATTTAAAAGTCGGTCGCGTCCCATTTAAAGACTTTTCTTTCCCCGGCAAAGACTCAATTTGGAAAATCTGTCAAAAAATTAGGACAGACAATGGAAGAGAGTTCTTCAATTATGAGTGTACGTCCTTGCTGACATCTCAAGGAATCCTACATGAGAGCTCTTGTACTTACACACCACAACAAAATGGAGTGGTGGAAAGGAAACATCGTCACTTGTTGGAAGTTGCCCGGGCCCTTAAATTTCAGGGTTCTATTCCGATATATTTTTGGGGAGAATGTGTATTGACTGCAAATATCTAATTAACCGTATGCCGACTAAGGTTCTTAATGGTCGAAGTCCTTTCGAGCTTCTTTTTGGGAAGAAGCCATATCTTGATCATCTAAGAATCTTTGGATGTCTGTGTTACGCTTCTATAGTTGGACCCAAGGATAAGATGGGTCCACGGGCTCGCCGTTGCATATTCATGGGGTATGCGACTCTACAAAAAGGATATCGAGTATTTGATCCATCCACAAACGACTTCTTCGTCAGCAGAGATGTTCAATTTCAAGAAGATTCGTTTCCTTTCTCTATCCAGGAATCAGATGCGCAGAGATATCGACATTCTGATACTCCTCATATGGAAGAGCCACATAGTGATCAGGGATATTTTCTGGTTCCTTATCTAGAAAGTACGGGACGATGCCATGGGCACAACACCCTTAGAAGAAGACATGGATCAACACTGGGAGAAGAGATTGCATCGGAATCTCCTTCGAAAATCTGATGGAAACACCAAAGACTTCCATCCCCTTCGAGGCCATTCACCAAGAAGATCGGGCGAGCCACGCGTCCCCCAACCTGGACCAAGGATTACGTATGTGGAGTAAGGAATTCACCGGTATTCTCTTTCCTATTTCTTCTTATGTCTCCTTCGACCGCTTATCTGAGGAGCATCGATGTTGCATTGCTCGGATTTCTGAAGAACGAGAACCTTCAACCTATCATGAAGCAAGCACTGATCCACGATGGCAAAAGGCTATGGCATCAGAATTACAAGCACTGATAAATAACCAGACATGGGATCTTGTCAGTTTGCCTCCACATCGCAAGCCTATAGGATGCAAGTGGGTCTACAAAATCAAATACCGAGCTGATGGCTCTGTTGAAAGGTACAAGGCACGGTTAGTGGCAAAGGGCTTTACACGAAGGGAAGGTTTTGATTATCACGAGACCTTCTCCCCAGCTGCCAAAGATGCTACGGTCCGGTCATTTCTTTCGGTTGCGGCTTATCAAGAATGGCCACTACACCAAATGGATGTCCACAACGCTTTCTTACATGGAGATCCGGATGAAGAAATCTATATGGACATACCACCGGGTTTACGGAGACAGGGGGAGGATAAAGTGTGTCGTCTCCGCAAATCCTTATATGGGCTCAAGCAAGCATCTAGACAATGGTATGCAAAATTCTCTGAGTCCTTAATCGCTGCCGGGTTTCGACAATCAAAATTCGATTATGCTGTCTTCACATGGACCAAAGGTACGTCATCTATATATTTAATGATATATGTAGATGATATATTGATCATGGGAAATGATGAGGCAGCTATCGATAGTTTCAAGCAATACTTGCACTCCACTTTTCACATTAAAGATTTAGGGTCACCAAAATATTTCCTTGGAATAGAAATTGCTCGTTCAAGCCAAGGAATATCTCTTAGCCGAGAGAAAATTTGCCTTGGAAATCATATCGGAAGTTTGGATTATCGGGGTGTAGGCCACCTGTAATTCCAATTGAGCAAAATACCAAATTGACCACGGCAGAGTATGACGCGCGGAATCTCTCAAGAAGCGACCCTACACTAAGAGATCCAATGAGTTATCAAAAACTTGTTGGGAAACTTATTTATTTGACCATGACCAGGCCGGACATCAGTTATGCTGTGCAGACACTTAGCCGCCCATGCACAATCCGGCTATCCCACATGAATGCAAAGCACTCAAAGTGGTCAAATATTTGAAAAAATGCCCAGGCCTTGGGATTCTTCTTTCCAAGAAATATGATATGAAGATGACTGCATACTGTGATGCAGATTATGCGACATGTCCGATGAGCAGAAGGTCGATCACAGGTTTCTGTATCAAGTTAGGGGATTCTTTACTCTCATGGAAGACGAAGAAACAACCGACTGTTTCGTTATCCTCGGCAGAAGCAGAATATCGAGCTATGGCAAAAACAACGTGTGAAGTAGTGTGGTTACGTGGATTGCTTCGAGATCTTGGAGTGCAGCTTGAAGGACCAACCAGATTGTTTTGTGATAACGATGCAGCCATAAAGCTTGCCTCAAATCCGATAGTCCACGAAAGAACGAAACACATAGAAGTGGATTGCCATTTTACACGAGAGAAGATCCAACAAGGGATAATTAAAACACTGGGGATCCGAACAGAAGAACAGCCAGCGGACATATTCACCAAGCCTTTATGTCAAAGCCAGCACGCGCGTATCTTCCGAGCCAGTGGCGTCTTGGACATATACAAGCCACCACTGGAGGGGGAGTGTTGGAAGATACACGACATCTCTCAAGATCATTCAATATCGGATCCAATTGGATTCCGATTGTAATTCCAATTATAGAATATTTACTTACCCTTTCCTTGTACACAGATTGTATTATATACAGATCACAATGTACATTGAATATGCAGTGAATACAAAGTAAAATTTCCCATCTTCTCTATTCGACTACATTATACTCAAATTCTTTCAAATTTCGTATGTCTCCTTGAAATCTGTCGCTTCTTCAAGAATGAGGTTGGCTGCTACCGGTCGGGAAGAGCTGATTATATATACATAAAAAAAAAAAAAAAAAGGAAGGGGGGGCGGGGGGGGATAGTCATATAAATCTGGACCTTTTAATTTCATTTATAGCGACAAATGAGTCGATCCTTATTCTTTTCCGCATCAGGACAACAATACGCTAATCGACTCGCTTTCCTATATATGTATATGAAGTGACCATGTTGCAAATCAACATCAGCATCTCTTCGCGAGTCGTCCACAATTTGCTGACCACCCAGAGAAAAACACACGGACTGCATACGGTGGCCAAGCAAAATGCCAACCCTGAAGTCTCCAGAGAACGCAGAGAAGGTCCCTCTTTTGCAGAACTCGACTGGACGGCAAGGACAGGATGAGGATAAGGAAGGACGAGAGGGAGGAGATGAGAGTCTGGCTCGAAGGGTGTGGGTCGAATCCAAGAAGCTGTGGCACATCGTCGGCCCCTCCATCTTCAGCCGCGTCGCCTCCTACTCCATGCTGGTCATCACCCAGGCCTTCGCCGGCCACCTCGGTGACCTCGAGCTCGCCGCCATGGCTCTCACCACCAACCTCGTCATCGGCCTCGACTTCGGCCTCCTTGTACGTACTTTAAAAGATTCTTATACTCTTCATTTCATGTCAGACGTGATTCCCCCTTATAGAAGTTGAGTCAATGATCCCAAAAGCTTCTTCTTGAATTTGGTGAATAGCTGGGGATGGCGAGCGCCTTGGAGACGTTGTGCGGGCAAGCGTTCGGGGCCAAGAAGTACTACATGCTCGGCGTCTACTTGCAAAGGTCGTGGATCGTCCTCTTCCTGTGCTGCATCCTTCTCTTGCCGCTCTACTTATTTGCCTCCCCGTTCCTGAAGCTCCTCGGCCAGCCCCACGACATCGCCGAGCTGTCAGGCACCGTGACCTTGGTCATGATCCCGCTCCACTTCAGCTTCGCCTTCCAGTTCCCGCTGCAACGGTTCCTCCAGAGCCAGCTCAAGACCGCAGCCATCGCCTGGGTGTCCTTGGGGGCTCTCGTGGTTCATGTGCTGATGAGCTGGCTGCTAGTGTACCGGCTCCAGCTCGGCGTGGTCGGGACCGCCATGACCCTCAACTTCTCGTGGTGGGTGCTGGTGCTCGGGCTGTTCGGTTACACCGTGTGCGGCGGGTGTCCTCTCACTTGGACCGGCTTCTCAATGGAGGCCTTCTATGGGCTGTGGGAGTTTGTCAGGCTCTCCGCTTCCTCTGGACTCATGCTCTGGTCTCTCTCTCTCTCTCTCTCTCTCTCTCTCTCTCTCTCTCTCTCGGCACAGACTTGTTGGTATCAGTCGCTCTCGTGTTACTTCGGCTTGTTTTCAAATGGTCTCGATCTTGTTACTAAGTATTGGGCGTGCTCGATCGCATCGTGTCAGATTGAGATTACTCTTCATAAATTCGTCATGAGTTTATGGGGTTTTTGTCCTAGTTTCGACGTGCTATATATAGCGAGCCCGTGAGGCTCACTAGGCAAACTAAATCTGACCAACGTCATTGCCCGTGACACTCTTTCATGTGCAGCTTGGAGAATTGGTACTACAAAATACTGATCCTGATGACCGGGAATCTGGAGAACGCCAAGATCGCCGTGGATGCTTTGTCCATATGGTAAAAGTCCTATCACATGCCACTTCTAGTCAGTCACCCCCACAAAAAATTCTGCGCGGTGTCTGACTTATTGCGCTGGTCTTTTGCTAATAATTCATTCATCTGCATGCGGAAGAACATGGGCCAGCGCCTGTCGTTTTTGGACGACAGTCTGAATTATTTGTTTTTACCATTCTGAACAACGTATTCAACATTGCCACTGCCTCTGTTGGTCAGTCTTGAGGGCTCACTTTGTTTGTCTTCGCTTGGTCAGCATGACGATAAATGGCTGGGAGCTGATGATTCCTCTGGCTTTCTTCGCTGCTACCGGGTAACTTCTATCTTCTCCATCACTTAAATATTAACTCGAAAATACGCGGAGTCCCTATCGCCAACGCCGATCCCCTCTTCTCATCCTTATCACATAAAAAAAAAAGAAACAAAAACAACTCACGAATGATCGGTCACATCCGTTTCATTATTCTTTTTTAATCATTTCTCTCCTTGCTAAGTTCCTCCAATCGTTTTATTAGATTCGACACCACACGTTTGAGTTTCACACGTCATGTTGGGGTTAGAAATGACCCTACAGCCTTTGCAATAGAGGCCACATGTCTGAGGTTTGGCCAAGACCATATGATTACGGAGGGTGACTTAGAGCATCTCCATGCATGATTTGCTTGATGAAAAAAAATGAAATGTTTGTCGCTTTTGTTAACCTGTACCTGGTCTTCCCTATTCTTTTTGGTGTTTTATATCCAATGTCTCCTTCAACTTATTCAAACGGAGGTTGCTTCCTCATTTTTTTGTCTCGTAGTATCAGTAGGATGGAGAGAAAAACAAAGAACCCTAGTTTTCAAATGACCTCTCGATGGAGTCACTTGTGAACGATAATATGCGTAGATTTGCAACAGCAAAACTCTTTACATATGAAAGATTCCTCGAAGACCAACAACCACTGCATTAAATGTTCGAGTCAGAAACACCTAAAGCGCGGTTGGTTTGATTCGATGCAACCAAAGAAAATGTCGATATGAAGATGAAAAAACAATCCGTTGCTAAATTTGTCATGGTTTTAAGTGTCCTTGTCGCTTCGGTCATTGAATGTACAGACAGAACGTTTCTAGATGTAGGGGGATTGTAGTTGTGGGCAGAGAAGAGGACAGCTTGTGGTCACCGTGTGGTTTGGCATTTATTATCGTTCACGAGCGATCGCCTCTTGCATGGGAAGGCGTGAGCCCTTCGATCCGCTTGCGTGATGTCGACACATTATGCGGTAACACCACACAACGAAACTTGTCTGAATATGTTTATTCGAAGCAAGATTCGATGCAAAACAGGTCATGCTACATACAATGGTTCATGGTTAGGGTTTGCCGTAAAAACGTCAAGAGAATAACTCTTGTATCGCAATTTATATATAGATCAAGGTTCTTTTATCTTTCCTGACTTTATGTAGTTAGCAGGCATAAAAAGACTAAATTACATAATCGTAAGAAATGCTTGTATTGATAATATCTGTGGAAGTTCAGGGTGAGGGTTGCAAATGAGCTCGGCGCTGGGAATGGCAAAGCAGCCAAGTTTGCAACGGCGGTGTCAGTGGTGACGTCAGTCCTGATTGGCCTCGTCTTCTGGTTCTTGATAATGTTCTCTCAGGACAAGCTGGCGTTGATCTTCACCGCGAGCAAGCCCGTCCTTGAGGCAGTGAACCAGCTCTCAGTACTCCTAGCTTTCACCATCTTGCTCAACAGTATTCAACCTATTCTCTCCGGTATGTGATCATGTCGGACCCTCTAAGTACTATATCACACTTCGATATAGTAGGTCTAATCTTTTAGATAAATCAATAGCGATTTCATGAAATTTTGGATGAAGCGTATGCTAATGTTTGATGCTATTCCTTGGCATGCATTTTTGGGATTCCAAAGGAGTGGCCGTTGGGTCAGGGTGGCAATCCTACGTGGCGTACATAAATCTAGGTTGCTATTACTTGGTCGGGGTTCCACTCGGCTTCTTGATGGGATGGGGATTTCACCAAGGTGTTATGGTATGTGCCACACTGTGTTCATCTTTCTTGTGCTTTTTGGCCTTCAATGATAGATAGATAGATAGATAATTGTCACATTTCAATTAGAGGGTTTAGTCATTAGCTAAGGCAAAGCAATAATGTGTGGAACAGGGAATATGGGCTGGAATGATCTTTGGAGGGACTGCAGTTCAGACCTTGATTTTGGCAATAATTGTATGGCGATGCGATTGGGATAAGGAGGTAAGAAATACTTCACCGAATTGCGACATTCTTTTCAAGCAACTCATAAGATTTGACATGTAAAATTCGTTTTATAAACGAGGCGGCAGACTTTAATTGGAGGGCTTTAACGAGTCTGTCATTTTCAACGTATAGTTTGTCATTAGTACATGAATTTTACTAATCAAATTCAGGTTAATTGGGGGATTTTGAATTTCTCATTATTTATTTTCTTGGGCTACGATATTTTTATCTGTTTTTGCAGGCCCAACAGGCTCGCATACACGTGAATAAGTGGGCCGACACAAAATGAGCAGAAGCAAGGGTACTGCCACTCTATTTTAATCATTTTTCAGCTCTCAACTTATTGTAATAAAGTTGGCAGGATCGATTGAAAGAGGAGTGTCATCCTTCTCCACGACGGCAATCAAAATATCATTTAAATAGTTCTCTCAGTGTATGTGAATGTGATGACACTAGTAATACCCTTGTTCAAAATTGCATTTATCCATGTGAAAGGGTACATGTTCTACAATATGCTTAATTTAGCTCACTTGAAGTTCACTTCGTAATTGAGATTAGGCCCGTCAAATGAGTGGATTGGATCAAAAATGATCCAACCCAAATTAATCCATTGGACTCATATTGACCCATTTTTATGTAATACAATTTTAGTGACCCAAACCCGGCCCACTTATTACTAAAACACATCCACATGCATCAAAAGGCTTAACCTACTTTAAGCTCTTCATAAGAATATGTTACTTGGATAGATTATTTTATCAAATCACAAAAATAAATTTACTAAATAAAATTTGCTAGTAAAAACATTAAAAAAAAAAAAACAAAGATTGAAATGCACATTAAAAAAAAACAAACTAGAAGAGTATGCTTGTGTTTGACAAAACATATGCAAAAACTACCAAAAATTCCTAAACCTATGGTGTTTATACCAATTCAATTTTAAACATTTTGCTAATTTACGGTATATTTGGTAACCATTCTGTTCTAGAAACAATTTCTGCTCAAAAAAGGCTTTTTCTGATTTTATTCCTTGTACAAGTTTTTAAGCATTCAAAAGCATTTGGTAACTATATTAAATTTATATTCCTAAAATAGAAATGAGTTTGGTATGACCCTCAATTTTTATTTTTATTTTGTGACCTAGAATTTCTTTTAATTTTTTAATAACTTTATTACATTTTTTTCTCTTTTTTCATTTTCTTCTTCTTCCTTTAGGTTGGCCTCGAGGAGCCTCGTCGACCCAAGCCTAGCTCGCCCAACAACCACAAGGTCGGCCTCGTCATGGACCGACAAGGTCACCGGCCATCATTGAGGGCAGAACTAGCTAGAGGAAGAAGAAAAAAAAAGAAAAGAAAAAAGAAACAAAAAAAGAAAAAGAAAAGGCTTGATTATAGAATTATGTCCAAGAATAATGAAATAATTTTTTTTACTTTTTTATTTTGTTCTAATCTATTCCCAGGAACAAAAATATTACCAAGCGGATTTCTATTCTTTCTTTTATTAATTCGAGAAATAAAAGGATAAAAATATGGCACTATTTGGCACATTATTAAACAAACCCTTAGTCTTAAACTTTTAGTGATTTGTCAATTTAGTCTTTTTGGCCAATTTTAATTGAAAATCACTAACATGGACATCAGCTGTCCTAGGTTACATGACCAGCATAGAATGACTGGTGTTAGATAGATAATTTCTATAATTTCTTAACAATTGCTTTATTTTTATATATTTTCTTCTTTGTTCTGTTTTCTTTTTTTTTTTCCTTTTTGTTTCTTCCTTTTCTTTTCTTTTTTTTTTATAAGTTCGGCAAAGGTTGTTGTCCAACCCTCACTGATCACAGGCGAAGGTTGTGAGACCCTCGCCAACAACCGATGAGTTGCACAACCCTCACTTGGTGTCAGCAAGGGTCAATCGGCTATAGCCTATGACCAATAAGAGTTGGCCAAAAACCCTCACCAGACTTTGTAGAAACAAAGAAAAAGAAAAAATAATGTTTTTTTTAATATCTCCAACACCACCCGATGCATTGGGCTCTCTATTTATTATTAGAAGACCGCTGAAAAAGTTCTCTATTTTTATATTGTTAGGCATTTATTTCATGGACCCATTTAAATCTATTCTAACTCAAGACAACTCATTTATGACCTCCACCATTAACTATGGGTTCTTGTTGCCACCTCTAGTCAATACACATGGAAGATGGGAGAGATTTGTCATCATCTGGTAGGGAATTTTGGAAATTACTATATTCAACAGCATTAGTAATATTATATTCCGGCACATCGTGCCAACCCCTTTAGAAAATGTCATTATCTTGCCAAGTGGCATTTGCCACCACGACATTACCTTTACTGGTCTCAATTAAATTTTCTATTCCATGGGGTTGATTTAGCGGTCAAAGTAACAGCTTCGCGTGTGATTTAGGTGGATCTTTCAAGCTTGTTCTCTACGCACCCAAGTGCAAACAATTCAAAGTTCACGTCTTAACTGAGACGAGCTTTTCGGTCATAGAAAAAGTGAGCGTCATAATAATTTTTTCATTTTTAAAAAGGCAAAAGACAAATAGTACCCTTAAGATATTTGTTAAGTTTTATTCCTTGGAAACATTTTTAAAAATCCATTTAAAATAAGCAACCTTTTCAAAGTGTATTATCTCTAAATTTGCAAAGCATGTTCATATGAGTTATTTTTTATTTTCAATGATCTTAACTAATGCATTTGAGGATTCATTATTAAGATCTTATGAAAACATACAGATTATCAAGGGAAAAATATCGAATAGACCTATCTCATCATGTCAATCGTGTGCCACTATACTCCATCGCTCCACTCGCATGCCCGAGTGGGGCCCACATTTCATATCTCTCTTTCTCCTTTTCTTTTGGCCTTCCAAGGCCGTGGATGACAATAGCTTCGACTGTGGACTAAGATGGGCAAGGCCAAATTTGGACAAGCAGCTTGCAAGTGATGCCGACGCTCATCCATGAACGTCATCGGTGTCATTCAACTAGATCTGATCGGCTCAGTTAGTGGTGGCAATGAAGGAGGAGGTGCGGAGGTCAGGTTGAGAGAGAGGGGATGACCAAGATGGGTTTTTCAAGCAAGAGGAACCGAAGGAGTGCAGGTGAGGGAGAGGACTAGGGGGAGAAGGAGAGAGGAGAAGAGCAACAAGGAGAGGAGGAAAGAGAGGCGCCATTGTTGTAGAGAGCGAACTTAGAGAGGGGTTAGAGTAGGGGCGATTTAGTTTCAAATGTGGGTTTCAACTTCCACGCCCTACAAGGAGGCAAGACAAAAATTTGAGAGTAAGAGTTAGAGTAGGGGTAGAGTAGGACCGACAAAAAAGAAAAAAAAAAAACTTAGAAAGAGGATAATAGATGAGAGAGATCAAGAGAAAAAAAAAAAAAAAAAAAAATCTAAAATGTGAGCTCTGACTTGGACATGTGATGATCAATGAATGGAGTGATGTATGATCCACATGATAACATATGCGTATCCAATATTTTATTAAGTGTCATGAGAATGCTTTAGCTTGGATGGTGAATCACAAAATTGCTTGCCCAAATCCATCCATTTCGTGCTTTAGACCTAATGGGCCTCGAAATAGTCAAGTCACTGGGACTTAGCCCACATCGAGATTAACCATATTAATCAAAACTTTCCAAATATTATTGCAATGGGGCCAACAATTGATTAAGTTGGACAGGCTATTTACTTTTGCATAGTTGGATGGACAAAGACGTTTTATAGATAAGAACGTGCCAGGTCTAATTAACTAAGAGATTTCTGGATGCACGTCCTTCTCAATCCAATTGAGTATTTAATACGGCGACGCAGCTCGTGCCCACCTTCTGACCCAGAGAGAGACCGCTGAAAATAGTGCAATTTGCGAATGATAAATGCAGTCTCCTGTCTGAAAACCTTATCGGCGTGGATCTTAACTTAGGTCAGTTTAGGTCTGAAGATTTAGGTAAAACTCATTCTCGTACTTTGCTCTCCAACCGACGCCGTTGACCAGTATGATGTCAAGATATAGTGTTTTCGTGTAATAAGCAAGTTGAATCGGAATATATTTACCAAATCAAAATGCGACGACGAAGGCTATTGACTTCCAAAAAAGAAATATATTAGATCCGGGAGAACAACCGTGATGATAGGAGTATCCTGATGTCATGTTGATTCAATTTTCCATGCTTCATGTTTGACATGGTCGTACATTTAATTTATTTTCTCAAATATTGCAACTTTAATTGATAATGTCTTTTCCTTTAGGAGGTAAGAAAAGAGGGAGAAGCATTAGAATCAAATTAAAAACGAAACCCAATTGAGTCCAAATTTCATACAATTCTAGTTCAATTCGAACAATGAAAAAGATAACCGATCTCTACTCGGATCGAATCAAATCAAACTAAAAATTGTCCCTGTTCTTGACACGATACCTCTCTTTTTTCACTAAATCTCTTCATAATGTTACAAAAAAGAAAACTGAAAAATCAAACTGAACCAAACCGTTAACATCCATGACAATAACACTAAGAGAAGCTATATGGTATAGAATACATAATCCATTATATATGTACACCGGTCGAAATTAAATCAATTTCTCTTCTTACAAATTATATGATGTATACGCATACGACAAAGCTTCATTTACCAAGTCCAAAGGAAAGAAAACTTCGATGCCATCAAGCAAACAATTCGACCGACTCTTGGAAGGGCAAATGATACCTGTTCAAACCTACTATTCTCCCCGACGAGAACCTGATCGAGTCGTGGCTGGAACTCATCGGAATCCGCCCTCTGAACCGGGCCGACTCGCTCGCGCTGACTCTCTTCTCCTCTGATGACGGCCGCGCCGACACCGACCCCGCCTCCCTCTGCGACTCCAGCTTCGCTCTCGTCTCGGCCACCGCAATCCAGAAGCCCTCGGACGCCGCGACCTTGTGACTGAACAGCGGCGACAGCCTCTCCTTGAACCGCTCGAGCCTCCTCAGAGCGCACACCAGCTCGACCAATTCGCCGAAACTGAGACAACTCAGCCGATGTCCGAATTCCCGGATCCGGATCAAGATCGCCTCCATCGCAGACAAGTAGTCCTCCGAAACGAAAACCGTCACCGTGCGTATCAACTCGTTGTCCTGCAGAGAAGGAAAGAAACACTATACAGATTCGTTCTACAGGAGGATGTGATGAACGGAATCGAATTAAAGTTTTGTAAGATGAAGTTGGAGACAATGCTTACTTGGCACAGGGAATCGGGAATCTTGCACGTCTCTTCGATGAGGTCGACGAGGGAGTCGAGCTCCTTGAGCAAGTCGGAGTTGGCGAAAGTGGAGACGTTCTCTTCCGCTCTCTCCTTCTCCTGCGCGCTCGAGGCGGAGCAGAGGAAATAGCCCAAGACCCTCGACGTCGAGAGGAGGGACTCGAGGTAACGGGCGTACCACCGGACCCATGAAGATAGCTCCCACATCAGCGGCGTCGTCTCGTCCCTGAACTTGGACAGGTTCAGATAGTTCCTCCCTCCTGCAGCAGCCGAGGGCAGTCATGTTATGACGCGATTCGACACTCTCCTCGTATGATCTGGAATTTGACCAGCGAAGACAAAGGGAGAAACGGCCTTGTACCTGAAGCGGGGTACACGGAGAGCTGGTCCTGGAGGATGAAGGAGCCGCGGTGGACGATGTGGTGGACGGCGATGAGGCACTTGGCGGCGACGGAGGCGTCGCGGGTCGACTGGAGGCGGTCCATGAGCGCGAGCACGAGGAGGGAGGCGGTGGCGCGGGAGGAGTGGCCGGCGGAGAGGAGGAGGTCGAGGTGCTTGGGCTTGGGAGGGGCGAGGGGGTCGTGGGTGGTGGCGCGGAGGAGGGAGAGGTGGAAGGAGAGCGGGGAGCCGCCACCGCCGCCGCCCTGCCCGGAGGGGTGGAGGAGGGCCGCCTTGCCCTGGGAGGCCTTGTCCTTCATCATGCCCAAGAGGTCCTTGAGCTTCGTCGCCCGTCGACCCATCAACTCAAGAATAAGACGGCGGCGGAGGGCGGCCGGCGGCGGCGGCGGCGATGATCTGATGTTGGTCGTTATGAGGGTGGAGATGAGGATGTGCTTTTGCTTTTTTTGATTGGGACAAGCCACGTTCGTCACTCTTACAGAGAAGGGGCCAAGGCCACTTTGCCTAGGAAAATGGAGGACCCCAGAAGAAGTAGGTTTTAATGGGAGAGCACGAGGTGCTGCCCTTTTTGACTTTTCCTTCCCTTTCCCACAATAGCCAAATTGAGAAGAGACGCCAAAAAAAAAAGAGGCGTGGATGAAGCCAATCCTTTAATTTACCAAACAAAGCCAAAAGAGAAAGTGAGATTTGCCCATTAATAATGGCAAGTGACCATAATATATAATATCCGTGCCCTCCTATTATTTAATATATCCTAGCGGGTCCGAACAACTCAGTCAAGTTCTAAATAACTAAAAGTGAAGAAGAGAGGAGAAAGACGAATGGACATTACGTAACAAATCATGTACATAGCCTACTACGGGGATAGAATTCACGAAATCAGGATTATAAGCAATTTAAACCTACCTACACGTGTTCTATGCTTTTGAGCGGATGGAAAATTACCAATCCATCATTTAGATGGTGTAGAATTTCTTTGATACATGATCTCTTGAATGAGAAAAAAAAAATCATATTGGCAGAGTATAATCTCATTGCAATTGCGTGCAGCATATATTTCACATGATTAACAATAAAAGCGGTTTTCAGTAATTTGAGTATCATAAATTCGGGCTGTATTAGCAACTTGACATTTTCCGGTCCCATTTAAGGGCTAAATCGACAGTTTTCCTTATAATCAAATTAGCATTTAGCCAATCACGGACAAGATGCGGCTATTTGCTATGCTGTCCCTATCTCCGTTGACGTTGACCTCTCCTAGATGCGTCTATTCAGAACCCACTATGATTTTATCAACGACTAAAGTGAGCGATTTTATATCTAGCAATGATATTTTTTTATTTGCCATTTGCTAGTACAATCATTGCAATTAAAAATGATTTTGTATATCCATGAATTCGTATCTAACTTCGATCAAAGTGACTAGAAGACATGGTCTGACCTCGAATGTGACAAGAACTTAGGCAATGATAATTATTACAAATACAGGCACTAAAGCTTTGAGGAAAAAAATACACGGATAGCTAGGTCTTCGGAAACTCACCGTATGATCACTCGATCGCGACGGTGCTCCGGCAGACGGGGCACTCGACGTGTTTCGCCAACCACTTGTCGATGCACGGGACGTGGAATGCATGACCGCACCACGGCAGCAGGCAGAGCGTGTCCGGCTCATCGAACTCGCTCAGACAAATGGCGCATTCTGCTCCTCCGATCCAATCCTCCCTGCCCTTCACCTCTCCGTAGGCGAACGTCGGGAGCACCTCCAGCAAGTGCGGGTCGAGGCCGGGACGCCGAGAGGGGAGGAGAAGAGCCGCGCCAATGGCGAAGGAGAAGCGGGGAGCCAGAGCGGCTATGGCTGCTGCGGGCAGGGGCGGCGGCAGCAGCGAGTTGGAGCACCAGCGGATGTAGACGGAGGAGAAGCCAATGGCCAAGAAGAATAGCACCAAAAGGACGAAGACGAGTGCTGCGGCGGGGCTCAAGCGGTGGCTACTTGCCGGGGGGTTGGGGGACGGCCCGGTATCATGCTGCGCGGTGGCACCACCGTGCACCGACGAGAACACCAGAGATACGAGAGTGATGACATTGCCATTGAGACGTAGCCGCATACACATCTGCGGATTCATATCTGTCTCTTTTCCGAGGGCGGTGCAAATGGCAGGGATGGGAACGTGGCAGGCGAGTTATAACCTAAGCAGATGACTCGTATGTCATGTGAAAATGGAGGACGTGTCTTTGTTATAAGGATCAATCTCTCGTTAGCGAGACGTGCGGCCAGACATGTTTTTCTTTTTCTTTTTTTCTTTCTTTTTTTTTTTTTTATTTTGGTCTTTTGATAGTCGGAAAACGAAATGGATCGATCGGATTAAGTTGAAGAAACAAGGTGTCTTTAGAAGGACCAATTCCGCAAATGGCAACAGCTACCTTTTAAGCACGAAAGGGAGACCCAAAGGAGTGCCAGGACCGGTGCTGGGCCGAGCCAAGTCGCTCCTAGTTGGATTGGACCGATTCATCGATTTGGACCTTGTTGTAGATGAAGCCAAATATTTTTTTTTTTGGATTTTTTTGTCTTTTATATTAGATTTGCTTTTAAGTTAAAAGCTACAAGTTTATATTAAGGAAAGCAAGACGCTAGCCATCAAGACGCTAAAAAAGAAAATAGAGAGGCAAGAAAAAGAGAGAAGAAAAATGTGAGTTTTTTCTTTGTGAGGGTTCTCAATCTTTTTGCACCTTGATCTTGAGAGAAGATCGTCGTTGTATTCCAATTTTCTTCAAAGTCTAGTGAATTCACAGAGTGCCTCTGCACGAAGATATAGCCCAGGTTTGGATGAACTTCGATAATAAATTTTTTGGCGTGTTCTTCTAATTATATTCTTTTATTATTTCGTAACAACTAGTATCAAAGCCTGGGTTGGCTAATCGAAAACATCGAGGGTTTTTCAGTAACGTTCGATTGAAAGCAAATAGTATTGCAAAAGATAAAATCAGGATCGATAAGTTCGATGGGCAAAATTTCGGGTGGTGGAAACTACAAATCAAGGATTTTCTTTATCAAAAGATATCTATGCACCACTTGAAGGTAGGAAACCTGATATGGCAAAAGTGGACTCGACAAGGGAAGCTAGATGGAAAATTCTTGATTGAAAGGCATTAGGTGCGATTCATCAAGGGTTGACAAAAAAGACAGGGTACCACATCACGAAAATGAAAACTGTAAAAGAAGTCATAGATATTCTAATGAATATTTATGAGAAGCTTTCCACATCAAATAAGGTATTTTTGCTGAAAAAACTAGTTAATATGAAGTTATCTGATAAAGGTTCTGTAGTAAAACATATTAATAGTTTTACGCAAGTTACAGGTCAGTTGGAATCCACAAGCATAAATCTAAATACAAAACTCCAAGCTTTATTAATTTTATATTCCCTTCCAGAAAGCTACAATATCGCAATATAAGGAATTTCAATTTTCAACATCTACAACTTCAATGGCACTAGCAGTGGAGAACCGTGGAAGAAGTAAAAGCAAATAAACATTTAGCGGGTATGGCAAATCACAATCAAGGGGTAAGAGACAGGTTGCAAAAGATGAGTGTTGGTTTTGTCACCAAACTGGACACCAAAGGTTTCGGAGTGAAGCTTACAAAAAGAAGCAACAATATGAGAATCAATGAGCTAATGTGATTAGCGATGAATCCTCACTAGAAAAGTTGTGTTTGTCTGCAGGGTTTGACTTGACGACAGACAAATAGTTTATCGATTCGGGCGGTTCTTTTCATTGCACCTTGCAAAAAGATATACTTGATGATTATACCAGTGGAGATTTCGGGTAAGTGGTTGTGAAAAACGGCCACATGTATCCAATTATTAGAAAAAGAACCATGACTATGAAGATCTTAGGTGGAGAACATCTAGTTTTACGTAAAATTAGGCATTTCCATAATTAAAGATGTTGGAATTCGAGTTGGCGGAAGACGACTTACCTGATTCCGATGCGCAAACAGCAAATGGCCTCGGAACGAACGTTGAATGGCGAATAAATCACGAACAACACTACCTCACGTTAGTCTGGATGCAATCACAAGGAAAACACCCGATTTCCACGGCGTAAATGCCGATTGTTCTTGCAAAAATGAAATGGAACGCCTTGATTTTCTTTGATGGAAATGGAGAGAAAATTTGGTGCGAATGAATGGCCAACCATTCGAACGGTTGTGCTCGGGAGGCTTTTATACGTCTCCATGACACCCCTACAAATGGTGTCCTTCCATCATACCGTATCAAGTCCAAATGGTGCGGTCCAATCGCACCCCATTATGGACGTACTAGCTAGCTAGCTAAAGTACAACATCTCCCACTCAGACATGATGGGCTTGATAGCATTCTATCAAGAATATAAGGCATTCAACATTCATTAATTTTACAAAACAATTCATATTGGCAAATAAGCCGTGCGACCAGTGAGTACACCTGCACTTGGGAGCTCTAATTATGCACCTATTAGGGATGACATAATGGCTACAACCCCGAAAAGATATAAACAATTGATGTCTCACAATGCCCCAGACATATTTTGTTACATCAGTCCAAGTATACATATCCCTTAAAGGCTATACTTGACTATTCTCAAAACACCATATATTTACAATTACATCCGCAACCACATAGGGCGATATAATTGGTCGACCAGTAAATACACGCGATGGATGTAAAACAACAATAATCTTCTTTCGCACTCATGTTTCTCTCAATTTTAGAACAACTGCTTTCCTAAACACGTCCCATAGGCCATATCTATTGATGATCGCCCGTAACATGCTAAAGTAGCAACATTGATCTTTCACTTCGAGAACATAGTCAAAAGTAACATAGGACACAAAAATTGAGATAAAATACAAATTACCTCAAGGGCTCACACGATAAGTAAATAGGGATAATTTTAACTCATCTTCCCTTATTGGTCGTACAATGCACATGTAGTACGAATTACATGCTAAGTGGATTACTCTTTCTATAGAGCGTATGTCGATCACCAAATATATCCACCATACAGATCTTAGCCTAAACATAGTCACGTGCTTCTCACGTACTCATGTTTAGCCCAAGTGCTATATCAGCTCACTTTCTATAGCGCCCAATTAAGTACTCGCATCCGGCATCTTTCAGGCATACATGATTGTGAGACTATCATGTTCGGTCTTATAATAAACAAATCACAGACCTTATCTTGACTCCAATTAAGGCAACATATTTTATGTACTAAACTTGCTCTTTAGCATTTATTTGTACATAACGTTTCATCTCAACGTGCTAATTACAGCACTTGAGGCGATTGCTCGTGTGAGTGAGCCAATCATTACCTGCTGACATATTTTTCAATAATATATGTGTGTTTATGCTAATCTCATAGTGGATTTGTACTTATCGATAAAAACATCAAATCACTAATAAACAAACAAGTACAGTACATTTGTCCACAAATACATAAACCAATGATCCTCTACAATAACAGATATCACATTCTACGCAATCCTAGTGACATCCTATGGGTCAAGAATATGTCTCTAGGAATAGCCTTCATAAATGGATCAGCAACCATTCTATTGGTTGAAATGTATTGTAGGATCACTTCTTTCTACGCTATAATATCTCTGACGAAATTATTATTTATGTCAATGTGCTTTGTCCTTCCATGATACTTAGGATCTTTCACATAGGCAATGGCTACTTGACTATTGCAATAAACTGTCACCGGTCTTGGAACTTCAGTGATAGTGGCTAAATTTTCCAAGAAACGTTTTAGCCATATTGCTTCTTGCACTGCGGCAGAACATGCAATAAATTCTGCCTCTATCGTAGACAAGGCCGTGCATGTCTGTTTCTTACTATTCCAAGAAATCGCACCTCCGTTGAGCAAGAACGCATATCCAGAAGTCGATTTACGCTCATCCAAGTCTCCACCTCAATTGGCATCTGAATAACCCAATAGACGTAAATCATTCCCTTGGTAACAAAGTCAATAGTTCATGGTGCCCTTCAAGTATCTCAGGATCCTCTTTACTGCTTTCCAGTGTGCTTGACCAGAATTTGATTGATATCGGCTCACCAATCCCACAGCATAGCATATGTCGGGTTGAGTACACATCATAGCATACATCAAACTTCCGACTGCACTAGCGTAAGGAACAATTTCCATCACATTGATTTCTTCTGGAGTCTTAGGACACATTTCAGTACTTAGGCCTTCACCTTGCATGACAGGGGTATCAATGGGATTACAATGCTGTGTATTGAAACGCTCAAGAACCTTCATAATATAAGACTCTTGTGATAAAGTAAGGAGTTTCCTTGATCGATCTCTTTTGATCTTAACTCCTAATATATAAGCAGCTTCTCCCATGTCCTTCATCTCAAAATTAGAGGACAACCATTCTTTTATGGTGATAACCAAAATCTTGTCATTTCCAAACAACGCAATATCGTCCACATAAAGTAATAAAATCACAAATTTATCTTTGGACCGCTTGACATATACACAGTGATCTTCTTCGATCATCGTGAAACCAAATGTTATTATTGCTCAATGAAAACGAAGATACCACTGTCTAGATGATTGCTTAAAGCCATATATTGAGCGATGAAACTTGCAAACTTTATGCTTTTGACCTTTAGCTATGAAACCTATTGGTTGTTTCATATACATTTCATCATCTAATTCTCCATTGAGAAATGCCGTCTTTACATCCATTTAATGTAATTCAAGATCCAAATGTGCAACGATAGCTAGAATAAGGCGTATTGATGCAAACCTTACAACTGATGAAAACGTTTCCTCATAGTCTATACCCTCTTGTTAAGTATAACATTTCGCCACAATGCGAGCCTTATATTTTTCAATGGATCCATCCGCCTTACGCTTAATCTTAAAGACCCATTTGTTTCCAATGGCCTTACAATTGGGTGGTAGATCAACCAAGTCCCAAACATGGTTTGCCCTCATTGACTCCATCTCATTTTCCAAAGCTTTTCTCCATTCTTCCTTGTCAGAGGATGAGAGAACCTCTTGAACAGTCTTAGGCTCAGCATCGTCATTTTGAGCAATTATAAATGCTTCCCCTTCAATCTCAAAACAATGACGGGGAATACTTTAACGATTACTTTTACGCAATTGAATTTCTCTTGAATTCAATTCATCAGGCGATGCAACACTCCCACTGGGTCTTGTGTGTTGAGGTAAATCTTCATTTCCCTCTACAACATCAGTGGGTGTGTTATCAGTATCTTCCATCTCATATAATTGGAAGTCATTATCAATCTCACCTCTATTAGGAAAATCATTCTCCAAGAACGTGACATCTCGTGACTCCATTTCGGTCACACTCCCATCAGCTTGTTCACCTATGAACACATACCCTTTGGAGTGTTCGAAATATCTTATAAAGATACATTTCTTCCATCTAGGACCTAATTTGCCATGTTTATGGGAAGAATCATGAATATAAGCTGCACATCCCCATGGACGTAGACTACTCAAGTCTGGTTTCCTACCAGTCCATAATTCATAAGGGGTGGAAGTAACCGATTTTAAGGGCACACGATTAAGTATATAGGCAGTAGCCAATAACGCATCTCCCCAATAAGAGATAGGTAAATTTGTTTGCGCCATCATAGATCTAACAATTTCCAATAGAGTTCTATTCCTTCTCTCAGCTACCCCATTTTGTTGTGGAGTACCAGGAATAGTCAATCGTCGTACAATTCCATTTTCATCACAAAGAGCCTTGAATTGCTCCGATAGATACTCACGTCCACAATCAGTTCTCAATGCCTTTATTGTCTTATTTAACTGATTATCTACCATCGTTATATATCATCTAAAACAGTCTAATGCTTCTGACTTATGGGAAATCAGAAAGACATAACCGAAACGTGTGAAGTCATCTATGAAAGTGATGAAATATGAGGCTCCATGCCTCGCCCTCACATTCAAAGGACCACAAATGTCAGAATGTATGAGATGCAATGGAAATTCAGCTCTAATCCCTTTACCGAATGGTTTTCTAGTTGTTTTTCCCGCCAGACAATGTTCACATACGGATAGACTAACATTAGTGAGTGACCCTAAAAGGCCTTCTCTAGCTAATCTTTGCATTCTTTGCAATCCAATGTGACATAATCTAGCATGCCAAGCATTTGCATCAATCTCAACGTTATTTGAAGACGCAATTAAAAAAAAAAACCATCAACATTAACATTATACTGATCATAGTCAATGTCTAACACCATAAAACCATTCGAAACATGACCTGAACCATAATAAACTGTTCCATACAAAATGTCAACACAATCACCATGGAAATTCAATACATAACCTAAGTTAAGAAGAACAATTACAGAGACCAAGTTTCGTCGAATATCTGGAGCATAAAAGATATCATGCAGGAACAGGTTTCGACCATCACGTAAGATTAATTTACATGTGCCGATACCCTTCACTTTAACTATTGAGTTATTCCCAACATATATCCATCTTCTTCCAAGCGGTATCCGACGATACTCCACAAATGCTTCTCGGTCTCTAGCTACATGGTCTGTTGCTCTTGAGTCTACAGTCCACATTGGATGAGATTCAGCAAGCATTACAGTACTAGAAACAAAAGCATTACTCAAAGTAATTGAGTAATAGGGTACCTTTTTTCGGCTTAGTGCATTTATGAGCAAAGTGACCCATCTTGCCACAATTGTGGCACTCCATCTTGGCCTTGTCCTTCTTCCCACCACACTTCTTGCGTCGGAAGGTATTAGCCCTCTTGGGTCCCTAATCAGTCATCTTCCATTTGTTGTTGAACTGAAAATTCCTCTTGCGCTTGAAGCCCGAAGCTTTGCACGAACTCGATTCAACAACATAAGCATGGGTAGAGGATCTTCCAGCCTCTAGGCATTCATCTTCTAATTCTAAATGACACGCAATATCATCAAAAGTGACGATGTTCTCATTATGCGTCATATTGATCTTCATATGCTCCCAATTATCAGGAAGAGACCTTATAACAGCCTGAACTTGCTGTTCATCAGTAAGGGAGTAACCTGCCGACTTTAGCTCACGGATCATGTTTGACATCTCTCGAAGATGCTGCCTCATCGTTACTTTGGGCGCTTTCTCAAACTTGATGGTGAGTCTCCTCAGCTTAGTGATAGATATACCCCCAAACTTATCTTTCAAGGCAACCCACATAGTTTGAGCTTTGTCATAACTCTCAAACTCACACATGAGATCATCTTGCATACAGCTCAGCAACGTGATGCGAGCAATGCTATTTTTCTTTTTCCAAGATTGATAAGCTTTCAGATCTCTCTTGTGTTGAGCTGAAGTTCCATGCTCAGGTTCATCCATTGTATGGTTAAGAGTTTCCAAAACCTTTTACTCCTCAAGGATGTACTGAACCTTTCGGTGCCAAATATCATAATTGTCACCGTTCAGCTTCTCACCCTTATTGAGGTCAACCACAATGGTTTTGGATGCCGAAGCCATAATCAATTGCTATAACACATTGACATAACAAACGCAGAATCAATACTAGCACACTTTACAGAATAACACACATATTTAATTTGCAGCAAAGACAAACTAAATTAATGATAATTCAACAAAAATACACAAAAGCAAAAGTTCACAATGTTCCCAATCAACTTCTATGTACAATTATTCTATTATCATTAATTAGTTTAATTTGCACAAATTTTCAAGTTATAGGTGAGAACTCCTTTCAATTCTACCAACCTACGAACTCCCACTAGGAAAAATAATTACATGACCTTATGTAATTTCTACATTTTTCCTTAACACAAAAAACATAGCATGATAATAATCAACGTGTAAACAACGATCATGCTTCAATTATAATCAAAATTGCAATTCAACGTGTAATGGATTTCCTATCATTGTTCTAATTTTCTAGCAACTAGAAAATTGCAAGTATATTAAAATATATACATCATATCAATGAATCAAGCTCTACATAGCATATATAACTTCATTTGAACACAAGCTAGCTACTGTATTTCCTAAATCACAAGAAAATACAAGCTACAAATGAATAAGCTGCATTAAACCCCAAAAAATACGCGTACATAGGGTTCCCAAAGCATTTTCATGCATTTATAAAATTCAAAAGTATAAAGTAATTATACCACTATGTAGAGGACACTCATACAAACCAAACGCCACCTACCACACTCCAATTGGAGCTCGCATGCACCCCCACGCGCCGCCTAAGTGCGCAGCGCGTGTGGCGCACGCGCCAGTGAGCCAAACGGCTCCTGGCCGGTCCGACGGGTCCAACCGGTCCGACCGATTTGACCGCCAAACCGGTTGACCGGTCAACAGTCGGTCGAGTCGGGTCAACGAGTCGGGTCAATGAGTCGGGTCAACGAGTCGGGTCGGATCTCGGGTCGGGTCGCCGGTCGAGTCGAGTCGTCGGTCGGCCACCAGCTGGCCAACTGTCACCAGCGCTGACGTCATCTCGGCGGTTACCGACCGTTGGGTGACGTCACGGTGACGTCACCACGCGCCGCTTCACCGACCGGCGCGTGCCAGTTCGCCGGCTGACGCGCGTCGCGCACGCGCCGGTTCGCCGACTGGCGCGTGTGGCACACACACTCGCTGTGCCAGCGCTTCAGGCGCGTGGCGCCCACGCGCAGCAGCTTCTGACCGCGCATGTGGGCGCGTCCGGCGTCTCCCAACGGCGCTCGACCCATCTCCGAACTCATCTCGACGAGCTCTTTCACCCAGTATATTTAAAAATTAATTTTGACCAAAAAATTATTACGAAAAACAGTCAAAACCTCACGGATCACGCGACCCTGAACCCGTTCTTTGCTCCGGTTCAAGTTTGAGTTTTTCATATGGCAATTCCGACTATCAGAGATCCAAATAGTGTAGAATACAATCTCTTGATCTTAATATCAAATGGTAAATGAGAAAACTCGATGAAAATAAGGCAGAAATCACGATCGGGCTCTGATACCAATGTTGGAATTCGAGTCGGCGGAAAACGACTTACCTGATTCCGATGCGCAAATAGCAAATGACCCCGAAACGAACGTTGAATTGCGAATAAATCACGAACAACACTACCTCACGTTAGTCTAGATGCAATCACAAGGAAAACACCCGATTTCCACGGCGTAAATGCCAATTGTTCTTGCAAAAATGAAATGGAATGCCTTGATCTTCTTTAATGGAAATGGAGAGGAAATTTGGTGCGAATGAATGGCCAACCATTCCAACGGTTGTGCTCGGGAGGCTTTTATACGTCTCCATGACACCCCTACAAATGGTGTCCTTTCATCATACCGTATCAAGTCCAAATGGTGCGGTCCAATCGCACCCCATCATGGACGTACTAGCTAACTAGCTAGCTAAAGTACAACAAAAGAAAAATCCAATTTCAACTAATAAACTTGACCAAGAAAATTTCATAGCAACCTTTGGATGTGGAGAGTGAAAGACAACCTCAGAGACAAGAGTAGTAACAAAAGGAAAGTGTATAGGTACACTTTACCTTCTTCAAAGAGATAATATTAGTGATATGGCTGCAACTATAGTGTTTATAGATAATTTGTCTACTCTTTGGTATTATCGTTTGGGACATCTTAATGAAAACGGTATAAAGCAATTACGCTTGAAGAAATTACTTCCGAGTTTGCAAAAAGTTAAATTAGATTTCTATGAGAGTTGCACTTATGGAAAACATAAGGTTATCAGTTTTCAATTGAATGGCCTACAAAATAAAGGCCGGAAGTTAGAGTTGGTTCATATTGATATATGGGGACCGGCTTAGGAATTGTCTTATGGTGGGAAGAAATATTTTGTCACTTTCATTGATGATGTGAAGGTTTGGGTTTATACTCTCAAAGAAAAATAAAAAATATTTGGGGTGTTCAAGATGTGGAAGACCATGGTAGAAAAAGAAATAGATTATCAAATTAAAACTCTAAAGTCTAATAATAGTGGTAAATACACAAGTAAGGAATTTGCAGAAAATTTGAGCCGAGAAGGCATACACGGGTTGAAGTCTATTCTTAGAACCCCTCAAGAAAACGGTGTAACCGAGAGGATGAACATGACTATTCTAGAACATGCAATATGCATGACGCTACATGTGGGTCTCCCGATACACTTATGAGTTGCTACAGTTGATGTAGTTGTTTATCTTATCAATAGGAGTCCATCTAGTGCATTGGATGGAGAAATACCACAAGAGCGATGGTTAGATAAAAGATCAATTATTCACATCTAAAAGTATTTGGTTGTATTGCATATACTTTGATTCACAAGAATGATAGAAAGAAGTTTGATGTTAAGTCCTAGAAGTACGTCTTTATTGGATACGATGAAAATGAGTATGGCTATAAGCTTTAGGATTATGAGAATAACAAAGTTATTCGTAGTTGGAATGTGGTATTCCATGAAAAAAAGATGCACAAGGATCGTCGGACAAAGCATGAGAAGGCAGTAGAACCAAAATATGTTGAGCTGGACATAATGTCCTACGAAGATTGTTCTAGTAAATCAAAGTGCACTTAAAAGGAGAGGTTCAAGATGAGCCTATTATCAGTTAAGATGCAGTTCAAGAGGAACACAATGATTCAAAGCAAATAAACGACCTTGAAGTACCTGTCTTGAGGAGGTCTACACATATGAGAAAACCAAAAGATAATTTTTGATCAATCGGCTAATATTGTTATGAGTCATGTTCTATACACAGATTCGTGAGAACTAGAGACTTATGATAAGGCAAAGAAAGACAAATCTCACTTGCAGTGGGAGCATGTTATGAAAAACGAGATGAGCTCGTTACTTCAAAACTAAACTTGAGAGTTGACCAAGTTATTCATAGATTAAAAAAATAATTAAAAAAAAATTTTAAAAAAAACTTTGTTAAATAAGTGGGTATATAGGATTAAGAATGAAACAGATGGTGGTATCAAATACAAGGCTAGACCTGTGGTTGAGGGTTTTTCTTGAAAAGAATGGACTAACCATTCCGAGATATTTTTACTTGTAGTAAAAATGACACCAATCAGAGTTTTTCTAAGTATAGTTGTAATAGAGAATTTTCATCTTAAGCAATTAAATGTGAAAACAGTGTTTTAACACAATGATTTAGACTAGGGGTGAGCGCGGTTCCCGGATAGAACCAGGAATCGGAGAATCGAATCAGAGGTTCCGATTCGGTTCCCGGTTCTTAAAGGACCGGTTCCAATTCCCAGTTCCTTTTTTCTAGGAGCCGGCGATCCCGGTTCCGGTTCCAATTCCGATGGGAACTGAAACCGGAACCGTTCGCGGAACCGGTCGTGGAACCGGTCGCGGAATCGATTAGTTAGGGTTCCAAAAGAGCCCCCTCCCCCACTCGGCGCTTCTGAGTCCAAAAAAGAAAGTGCTGCAAACTGCAGAGAACTCACGTTGCCGAACGCCGCTTTGAGTTTTGCTACCGGATGCCGCTCGCCCTCAAGGCCACCGCCGCCAGTCACCAACGTCGCTCATGCGAACCCTCGCTGCTCGACGCCCGTCGCTGCCGTGCTCTGCCTCTGCCCGTCGCCAACGCCACTCTGACTCTTGCCCGCCGCAACTACCTGACGCAGCCAGATCAGAGCCGAGCTCGTCTCCACTCGCGACCCACCACCTCTGCTCGCGCTAGAAGCCCCGACGCCCCTACTGCTGGGTCCTCCTCTGCTCCACCGCCGCTGCAACCGGACGCTAGAAGCCACCATTCCTGCTGCGATGCCACTGCTACTGTCTCTGCCTTTGCTCCGACGACCTAACGCCAGCAGCCACGACGCCTAACGTCGTTGCCCCGAAGACTAGCGACCGACGTCCCTGCTCAACGCCAAAAGCCCTGACGCCCCAGCTGCTAGGTCCTCCTCTACTCCACCGCCGTTACAACCAGACGCTAGAAGCCACCATTCTTGTCGCAATTCCGTCCTCAAGCCATCCGATTGTAGCTGCTGGTCACTAGGTTTCCGATTCTAACCCACGACGTCGCTGCTGCTGTCTCCGCCTCTGCTCTGACGACCCAACGCCAGCAGTCGCGACGCCTGATGTCGTTGCCCCAAAGACTAGCGATTAACGTCCCTGCTCAGCACCGAACGCTGCTCGCCCAGTGAAATTGGATTTCTGGAACAACTCTCTAAGGGTACGATCTCGAGGTACGGTCCCTCCTTCCCTTTTGACTCTCTGTGTGCTGTCCTTTTCTTTCTAACTGGAGTTCAAAGGCTCTAGTCTTCGATCTTCTCCCATTTTTCTCATTACTTAATCATTTCACTGGTTAATGGGTGTCTCACATCTTGTAATGGATCATATCATTTCGAATTATTTAATTAATTTCTTAATTGCAGCACAGTGCGTTCGATAGCTTCAGCTCATGTGTTCCATGGCTTCTTTAATGGTTCTTTTCTCTGTTCAAAGAGATGGGTAGATTGTGGGTGTTTGATTATAATTTTTGTCTTTCGTTGTCAAATGAATAATTAAGTAAAAGGGATTGTTGCTAAATTAAGAATAATATATTTGCCTTAAAGTTCAGTTAGGTGGGTTGCCGATTAAGTTATTGTTCCCTTCCTGCTGTTGTCATGCGTTGATTGCTGTGCTTCCAAAAATGGTGGTGATCTTTTTTTGCTGTTTCGGTTTCATGTCCAAGTCAACCAATTAAGTATCAGTAAATTAAATTAAATAAGGTCCCTAAACGGCTCAATGAAACTGTCCGATCAATTCTTTGTTTTGGGGAAGTTGGTGTTTTTGAATTTTGGCAATCTAGATGCTTAACTTGTCCTTAATTGCAGAGGTAATATATAAGAAGGATAACAATGTGCCGCATAATGGATATATGCATGATCAAATTGAACTCCTTTTAGCTTGTGTCATTTGCGCACGAGTTATCATCTATGAAAATACACAGATTATTATCATCTAGCAAAAGCTAATTGTCTACAATACTTGAGAGCGTTTCTTTGAGGGGAAAGTTGTGTATTGATTTGGTTTTTAGCAACTGCCTGCACATTCTGTAACTCAATTCACATTCTGTTTTGAAATTTCTAATTATATTTTATTAGTGTTGTGTAGTACGAAATTAATGTATCAAGATAACACGACAATGGAGGTGGAGGGACGTGAGGAGATGACTCCGATTACGGAATTGGAGTTTTCTAGCAATGAAATTGAAGAAAAGGCACCTCCTACCTCGAGTGCCACAAATAAGGTACTCGGTTCTCATCTTCCTCATAATAAGAAATATACATCCGAATGCTGGAATCATTATTCGAGAATTAGTGATAATGATGGAAAAATATATCAAATGAAGCATATTTATTGTGGGTCCATGCTTAAGTACCGTATTTTTAATGGTACTTCTGCAATGAGTAAGCACTTGATCACATGCAAGAGATTTCCCCGTAATGTAAATAAGAGGCAGAAATTCTTTACACCATATAATGTCAACATGGCTGGCAAGATAGAAGGAGATTTTAGTACTGGTAGCATCTTATTGACATGGTCATATCAAGAACGTTGTAGGCACATGCTTACTCGGTTCATCCTCCTTGATGAGCAACCTTTTTTCCTTGGTTGAACGTGTTGGATTTCGTGAATATGTTACTGAGTTACAATCTCTCTTCAAACATGTATCACGTTTCACAGTGACAAAAGATTGCATGAAGTTATTTTTATGTGAAAAAACTTCTTTAAAGAATTATTTTGGAAAGATTAATTCTAGGATCGCACTCACAACTGATACATGGAGTTCCAATCAAAATCTGAATTATTTGTGTCTCACTGCACATTTTATTGATGAAAATTGGAAGTTGTATAAAAGAATCATAAATTTTGTAGTGATGCATAGTCATAAGGGTAAGGAGATTGGGAAAATTGTGGAGAAATGCATTGAGGAGTGGAGAATAGAAAAAAATGTGTCCACAATTACCGTGGATAATGCTAACTCGAATGATGTTGCAATTAGCTATTTGAGGGAAAAACTTTCGAAACAAAGGTCGTTGATATTAAATGGTAGTGTTTTACACATGAGGTGTACAGCTCATATATTAAATTTGATTGTGAGTATGGCTTGACTACGGTACGTGACTCCATTACATGTATCTGAAATGTGGTTAAGCATATAAGAAGTTCTCCCACGAGAGCCCAAGGATTTCAATCTTGCATTGAGAGAGAAAAGATCACTTATAAAGGTTCAGTAGTTCTTAACGTCACCACTAGATGGAATTCTACTTACCTCATGTTAGACACCACTATAAAGTTCAGAAAAGCTTTTGAAAGGATGGAAAATCACGATCTATCTTTTGTAAGTGAGCTTAATCATGAAACTCCTAGTGATAATAATTGGGAAAATGCTATTATTCTTTCAGATTTTCTAAAAGTATTATATGATGCCACCAATCAGATGTCTTGGACTTCATATGTTACTTCAAATGATTATTTTGAAATTATGGCTCTTTTGTATAGATATTTGAAAGATGCGATCAATGCTTCGGATCCTAAGCTTCAAGTTATGGGTGTGAAAATGAAAGAAAAATTTGACAAATATTATGGAAGCTTGGATAAAGTGAATATGATGGTGTTGATTGTGGTTGTGTTAGATCCTAGAGCCAAGTTAAATTATGTGAGTTTCTTGTATTAATAAATTTATAATGATGAATCGAAAATCAAAGAGATGCATTACAATGTGAAGGATGCATTGGAACGTTTGTATGAATTTTATGAGCAATCTTCTCTTATTTCAAGTTATCAAGATTTTGGTGGTCATAATTTGGATGCAAGTGGTAGTAGTTCCAATTCCAATACCGATACAGGTGGTAGTGAAGGAATAAAGAAGTATGATAGCCAAGCTTGGAAGAAAATGTTTTTATACTCGAATAAACAAGAGTGCGATAACAACAAGTCCGAGTTTGATGAGTATCTTCAAGAAAAAAATGAAAAGGATCTTGGTCTTGACATTTTGATTTAGTGGAAGACTAATGGCTCAAAATATAAGATCATTTCTTTGATGGCTTGAGATATTTTGTCCATTCCTGTAACTACCGTTGCTTCAGAGTCAACTTTTAGTACATCGGGTTGTGTACTTGATGACTTTCGAAGTTTTTTAACTCCCAAAGTAGTGGAAGCTTTGATTTGCACTCAAGATTGGTTGAGAGCCCTTCATGTACCGCTTGACGTTGAAGAGTGTATCGAGAATGCAGAACAATTTGAATTTGGTAAGTAATGTTTATATCTTTATATATTGTAATTCTTTTTGTATATCTGATAAGTGAATATTTTATTTAACCTCTTCTTCTTCTTCTTTTTTCAGATATGGTTGGTCTTAATGCGGAGATTATCGTCGATAAATAAAGTTGGTGGTGTCGCATCTGTAATGGGTCCAACGGTTGAGAAGTCAAGTAAGGTTTTTTGTTGACCTTATGTTGCTTTAACTGTGTAGAAGTTGATTGATGAACAACTTTATTTATCGTAATCTTAATGCAGGCTCCTCTTATGTACATTGAATTTTTTAACTATGTTATCAAAAAATTTAGGAGACTTTAGATAGGCAAAATGGCATACTTCATGAAGTATTATCAATATTGATTTTTGGATGTGTCTTTACTTAGGATTTTGACTGATTTTCATTCATGTCTTTGCAAGATTTTGTTGTGCCAAAGGAATCACAGGGAGAGATTGCAGAGTTCACACTATGAAGTAGATGAAAATTTGAGATCTTGTTAGCACTTCTGGTTTTTCATCTACTTAGTATATTTTGCTTCATCATTTTCATTTGACTTAATGAAAATTTGAGATCTTGTTGGCACTTCTGATTTTTCATCTACTTATTATATTTTGCTTAATTATTTTCATTCGACTCAACTGAGAAGACATATGACATATGGCAAATGTGACGATTTAAGCTTTAGTGCACATATATTGACATATGTGGGCACAATAATTATAGTTAATCAAGCATCTCATTTCCTCTTTGGAAACTTCTTATTGGTTTTGATTATGTATGTCCAAATTCTTGGTAGTTGGCATTGGTATGTACTATATTTGCTAAGATGTGGGAAGTTACCATAGAGTATACATGTACATTATAGTTCAAATCTAAAAAGGAAAAAAAAAAAAAAAAAACCTATAGGAACCTAGAACCAACCCTGGAACCTGTGACAGGGTAGGTTCCAGGTTCCAAAAAATGAGGAACCTGTACCCGATGGTAGATTCCAGGTTCCAGACAGAACCGAACCGAAACCTAGAACCGCTTACCCTTAATTCAGACGAAGAATTATATATGACACAACCTAGGGGTTTTGAAGTCAAAGGTAAAGAGCACATTATATGTCACTTGAAGAAAAGCTCATATAGCTTGAAACAAGCTCCGCGGAAATAGTATAATGATTTCATGGAAGAAAAAGGATTTGCACACCATGAGTCTGATCATTGTATTTATTTTCACAAGTATGATAATGGTGATATTGCGTATCACTCTTTATATGTGAATGACATCCTAGTGGCTAGCTCTAATATGGAAAGAATCGCAAAAGTGAAATAGATGTTATCATTGCAATTTGCTATGAAAGACTTGGGAAAGGCCAATAATATTTTAGACATGAAAATCATTAGGGACGAGAAAAATAAAAAATTATGGTTGTCACAAGAAGACTATGTGAACAAGGTATTAATGAGATTTAACATGGATAAGACAAAACCGGTTGCAACTCCTCTAGTGAGTCACTTTTAAATTTTTCAAGAATATGTGTAGGAGCTCTTAGACTTTAAAAGATGAGATGGCAATAGTTTCATATGCATCAGCAGTGAGGAGTTCGATGTATGTCAGGGTGAGCACAAGGCCAAACATTGCACAAGTAGTGAGAGTTGTCGGTCAATATATGCAAAACCCAAACAGAGAGCATTGAAATGCAGTGAAATAGATATTAAGATATATAACAGGTACATCAAATTACTCTCTTTATTATGGTAGTACATCTCTAGAGTTGCAGGGTTATATGAATGTGAATCATTTAGGTGATGGAGATAGTGGTAATAGTACCACTAAGTATGTCTTTACAGTTGCAAATATATCAATATGTTGGGTTTCCTAACTACAAAAAGCCGTGGCTCTATTGACAACAAAAGTAGAATATCGCCTCTAAGGAAATCATGTGGTTACAATATTACATGGAGGAGCTTCATCGAAAGCAACCGGTCAATACACTATGGAGTGATGGTTAAAGTGCAATGCACTTAGAAAAGAATGCAACTTATCACTCAAAGACTAAACATATCAAGAAGAATTATCACTTTATCATGAAAGATAATCAGTTAAAACTACAGAAGATTAATGGCGTGAAGAATCCAACTGACATGTTGACCAAGATAGTAGATAGAGAGAAGTATATTTTCTGTATTACTACCATTGATATTACTCCACATTGATTAATGAGGAGTATCGCAAAGGTACAAGTTTTTTCGTTACTAGCTTTTGAAGAAGATGAATACAAAGTTGCTTGGTACATCGGGTATATTTGTCTTCAAGTGAAAGATTGTTGTACATGAAGCCAAATATTTTTTAAGTGATTTTTTTGTCTTTTCTATTAGATTTCTTTTTAGATTAAAAGCTACATTTTTATATTAGCGAAAGCTAGACACTAGCTGTCAAGACGCTGAAAAAGAAAATAGAAATACAAGAAAAAGAGATAATAAAAAGGTGAGTTTTTTCTTTGTGAGAGTTGTTAATCTTTTTGTGCTCTAATCTTGGGATAAGATTATCGTTGTATTTCAATTTTCTTCGAAGTCTAGTGGATTCATAGAGTGCCTCTGCGTAGAGACGTAACTCAAGTTTGGGTGAACTTCAATAACAAATTTTCTAGCGTATTTTTCTGATTCTATTTTTTATTATTATATTATATCCGGTGGATTGTTTGTTTGCAATATTTTTTAGAATCGGCGTGCAATTTCATAACTACCTTTGTTCAAATGCATTTAATATGTTTGTGATTGAACGAACCTAGTGGGCCGTGTCCCTTTTTTAACCTACTTGGTTTCGTTTTCAATCTTAACTAGTAGGTCATTCCGTGCATGCACAAGTCCAACATATTTTCACCTTGCATGACAACAATTCTACTATTAAGCGTCATAGACTTATTGCAAATAATAAATTTTATTCACTATAAACATTTCTCTCTCTTTTTTGTGCTATATATGTCGCTTTATACATCTGAGTAATTATTTGAGATTTCAAGCACTGAAAAATAAATAACACTTTAATGTAATTTGCTTATATTAACAGTGGGCTCTTGGACTATATAGATAAAGAAAGAAATCTTCCCAACTCTACGCATTGTTCTTGAAAAGAAGAGGAGAGAAGAGAGGTTAAGTTGGTTAACATAGGAAACAACAAAGATATTATCTATTTTTTCTTCTGGCGAAAAATAGACAAGCAAATTTAAAAATCGTGAATAAATCAAGAAAAGATTTCTTGGCCAATTTTATTATTTTAATATGTTATGGCAGAAATGGTTAGGAAAAATTGAGACCATACTATCTGTCCTCCCTCCAAATGAAAAACCAATTTTGGCCCTCAGAATATGGACTCAAAAGACCAAACATTTCTCTATATATAAGTAAGGACAAATGCAAATCCGAGTGGACTTGCAGGCTGTCATTTCATGTAACATGTCTACCTAATCATTTTGGTGTACCTGCGTTTTTATTGAATTTGTACCAAGATTCCAGTCCACCGGCCGACAGATACGCCTCTAAATAATCAGAACATCAATTGTTTTAATTTCAACCATTGAATTTTCCTCCTCCTTCTCCATCTTCTTCCTCAAGACGCAATTAGTGCCGCAACGCCTCTCTCACCTAGTCTCCCCCAATCGATAGTCCCATCCTCCAATTTGAGTTTTCCGACCTCGAGTGAACTTGAATCAATGATCCTATAAGGCAAACGATCAATCATGGTATGGTTCATCGCTGTATTACTTTTGTACTGAGAAAGAGAAAGATATGTGGATTTTTGTTTATACAATTCTCCTTAAAGTGCAAGGTACTTTGGTGAAGCTGAGATGAAGACATGATCTGATTAATTTTGATCCCCCATCACTTAGATTGCGCACGTGCTAATCATTTATTATAAGATCTCAATCATCCACGAGCAAGCTTGTCCACTGGTCGGGACATTCTCTTTTTTGTTTTTTATTTAATTTCGCTACCTCCATCAGCGATCGCGATGTCGTGGATCAAATGCCTGGCACGTGGCAGGGGGCGAAGAATCTCGTATAGAGGCCTACGGGCAAACGGGTGATAACCGTAGAAATTCGAAGTTTGGGGGTGTAATTGCAACAATTCTTAAAATCCAAGGGGTCGATTACAAAAACAGAAAAACGACGTGCCGTTCTCCGAAGGTCAAAGCCCCGACCGACCCAACGGTTAAAACTGTTCCTCTTCGCTCATCAACTCCCGCCTCCTCTGCACCTAACCGTCACTTGAAGTCTGGTAGTTGAAGTGAAGGTCTAGAGAGAGAAACAGAGCAGCTCATTCGAAGGAGAGGGAGCAGCACCAACCTAGTTCGAAGTCTTCAAAAAATTATATTCTTGTCGCCAAACTCTCTCTCTCTCTCTCTCTCTCTCTCTCTCTCTACACCTTCTTGTCAAATCTCCAACCCCCCCTCAAAACCACATGAATTCATCTGCTGCTCCACCTCAAAGTCGCACGCTGCTCAACCCCCTCTATGCCTGCTTCACCCACGCCTCAACCTTCCCCAGATTGCTCTTATGGGGCGGCCCAGAACCTCTCTCCCGTTTCTCTCCTCCAACGTCGACGGCCACGTCGGTAACTCCATTGAAGATGGGCTCGTCCAGAGGGAGAAGCCCCCGCCTCACGAGGACGGATTCCCACACGTGGTCGGCAGGTTCTTGCAGCGGTTCATGTCCGGAAGTGAGTTCGGGACCGACCCGGTTTGTTTTTTTGTTCTGGCTTCGGTCTCTGGTTCTGGGAAAAGAGTATAGGCGAGACTGATTTTTCTGTGGTTTTTGCAGATCAAGTCGATGGCGGGTCGAGGACGGAGGAGGAAGAGAAAGTGTATTCTTGGCTGTATGCGCTGGCGCGGTCGGACAAGGACTTGGTCTTCGAGTATGTTCGATCCACCGAAAGAGGTGAGTGAGTAGGATTCCCTAGTGCTTAATTCGTGCTTCTATTTTGAGGACCGCGGTTTAGGTTGATAGCGGCAACTTTGGGCAAAGATTGGTATTGTGTCAACAGTTTGATGAAAGGCGTAGTTGAATTGTATTTGTTGAAATTTTAGGACTTTAGTAGATTTGAATTAAGGAACTTGAAGGCAAATGAGTAGCAGCTTAGGTACTCTGGTTGGTTTGGCTGCTTTCCACCTCCGCTTCCTATGATCTTGCAGAAATTGGTTGCAACTTCATTTTGTTGATATCTTGAAAAATGCCAACTACATCTTTCCAATTGATGCTCATATCGATTTGACTTTTGATGCAATTTCCATATCTGTTCTTTTCTTCCTTCCGAGTTCATCTGGAAGTAATATTTCTACTGCATATTACTGTAGAAGTTGAAATGACCATCATTTGAGAGGGCATGGTGTCATTTCTTCCAGTTACAAACAAATTCATTAGAGTAAGTCATAGTTTTATTGGGCCTGACTATTATTGAATGAGGACGTACCCATTGATATGGTCATTTGACTCAAGAGGGAGGTCATGCAAATAGCATACAGTGTTCATTTGCAAACTCCTGAGTCCTTCTCAGATTGGTTTTTTCCTTTGCTGGAGAGTAGATTTGATATGGAAGATTACAATTCGAATTCAGGAACTTCACAACTTGAGCTTTGCTATTAACTTTCACCACGTAAACCGTGTGATGGCCTTATTATATGTGGCAATTGTACAGGTGTCAACACCTGTAAGAGTCCCAATCCGAACAGCCAAGGCCATGACAGTAGGTGTGATAATGCTGTGCAGTGCTTGCTCATGCTTAATTTGATACCGCATCTTAAGAGACCATTCTCATTGAGGACATTTGTTATCATTTTAAAATGACCTGCCTTTTGCAGAGGCATATATGGACAGAACTGTAGGATAACTGAGCAATCTCTGCAGCATCCATTCTTTTATTTTGCCACCAAGGTCTATCTGCTGAATTACCAACAATAGCCTACTTTCACATCCCTGCAGAGCTATCGATTGACATTGTTCAAACAAAAGCAATATTATCAAACAGAATTAAAGTTGATTGAGCTTACCTAAAAGGAGATACTGTGATTACATCCTGCATTATAGGTTTAGTTTCACTTTCCTCTATTTTTGCAAATTTCTCTTTGAATCTCTAAGTTAATGAAATTATGATATGTTGAATTTCTTCCCTTATAACCTTCTTTCCCAACTCTGTATCCAAAGCAAATATTCCCTCATCCTATGCAACAGGGGAACCAAAATTGCACAAAGCTTAGCTCTCCTAATAGATGAAAATCCCGCAGAACAAGGAGGCAGGGTACTCTTCTCTGTGATACCCTGAAGAACCCAATTACTGTTTCACCATCAGATTAAATTGTTGACCCATGTTGATCTTGTTTTCTCAGCAATGTGACAGACAAGTTTAGACAGTGACTAATCAAAAGAAGATTAATTACAATCACCTAGTCAACCAATCTATTTCCCTCTGGCCAAAGAGAAAAGACAATTTATTTCCTTGTGTCTGCACTATATGCGCCACCACCAGTTTGGTGCCATGAGATGTTACAAGCCATCGCTTCTTTCCACCTCTTTCTTTTTCACATAGAAGCCAAGCAGGAACATTGAGATTTACTCTAAATTAAGGCACTTCTCTTATCATATGTAAGCCTATACCTACTCACAATAACATCTTTAAATTTATTTTTCCTTTCAAAAGCACTAAATCATCCACCCAAAGAAAATTTTCCTTCACAAGCAAAAATATATGATGATGCTTGTAGTAGTTCGTTGCCTGAAGATATAGAGGGAGTTGCTGGTAGTGGTAATTGAGGAGGTGCATGCTGACGGTTTGACGGGCTAGCATTCCTACTTGCGATTGTGAAATCCTGTTTGGCATTTTTGTTAATTTGTGCAAGTGTACAGAAAAATAACATTTTTGAGAATGGCAGTAAGAAACAAGAAAAATAAAGATTGAGGATGGGAAGTAAAATTTCAAAAATACAAAAACTCCAAGTTTAATAAAACTGGCAGTGGAGGATGTTAAATGAAAATTTCAATATATTGCTTAGAAGTTACATTCAGTCATTTTTGCATTCTGATTACTCTTTGCTAACCATCTTTAAATGACCAGAATTAGATGTATACATGGTTAGGGACAAAGCAAAGAGATTTTGATGATAAAGAACATAGATGCAAAAAGAGAAGGGACATGAACTCCAGAGTTCCTTGGTGTGGACTGACACTCAAGATAAAAGATATAAGAGTGGCTATGGCTTTGACCTAGCTGTTAAGGTTAGATGTCATAGACTTTTATTAGCTGGCCTAAATGAGGCAACTGTTGCAATGTTTTCCAAGAAAATATTAGCTGGTCCTTCTCCAGACTGGACAGTGCTAAATATTGGGGTTGCTACTTCCTAGGGTTTAGTGATGAATTACCTGTAGAATTATCATTGTTCAACTGTGAGCAAAGGCAGGAAGAAGGTATCCATCATGTCTTCATCTTAGTTTGTTCGAATGTCTTGCAAGAGACCTGTTTCGAGTTGATTCTTTTCAAGTTAAGTTTACTGGTTGCAGTATTAAGGCTCTAATGGTCCAAATTAGGGAGGCATAGTTGCCCTCATACCTTTGAGACAAAGGAATTTAGCAGCACGTCATGAGAGGCTGAGGAAACGAGAAGTACATATTAAAAAATTAAAGTATAGAAACAACCAGGTTAACTGAAGATCAATGTGTTTGAGTTTTTTATTACTTCTTTTTCTCTACGTAGTGTGCTTTGTGCCTTGTATATTCCATAACAACACAGACTGTTTTTGATTATTCTTTCAGGGTTGAGCTTCACTGAAGCAGAGAGGAGACTGAGAGAAAGCGGTCCCAATGCTCCTCTTGAGTATACTTTTCCAAGTTGGTGGCATCTCTTGTGGAATGCTTTCTTTCATCCATTCAATATGATTTTGATCGTCTTGTCAGTACTTTCATACATAACCAGTGATAATCCTAACGGATGTATCATGCTAGCATTGGTCTTCATAAGTGTCTCCCTTCGATTTTATCAGGTAATTATTGTTTATTAAGCTCATTTATATGGTACTTTAAGCCTCAATATCAATTTTTCCACTCTGATACCTATCAGGAGCACAGCAGTTCTAAAGCAGCTATGAAACTTTCTGAATTTGTCAAATGCCCCATTAAAGTTCAAAGATGTGCTGGCAGAGTTGAGCAGACTGAATTAATAGTTCAAGTTGATCAAAAGGATGTTGTTCCTGGTGATATTATCATTTTTGAACCAGGGGACCTATTTCCTGGTGATGTGCGCCTATTATCCTCAAAGCACCTTGTAGTCAGGTATGGCACCTACAAAATTTCCTTTGGCATGTGAGCGACGATTTCTCAGTCCTTTCAAGCCATCTCTTTCTGTAGTTTATGGGCACTGGTTGATCCCATGTTCACACACTGATTTTTGCACAGTCAGTCCTCATTAACAGGTGAGTCAGGAACATCGGACAAGATGGCTGATGTCAAGGAAAATGAGAGCACTCCTTACTTGACTTGAGAAATATATGTTTCATGGTAGGTAACTATTCATTTTTTTCTTTTTTTCTTTTTTTTTTTTTTGGGGGGGGGTGTGGGGTGAGGATGAGAATTTTATGATAGTCAAAAGAATCATAGCTTCTTGCAGTTCAATTGATTTAAGATACAAATTGGGCCTGCTGGATAAGAATTTAGGTGTATATCTATATTATTGCAGTAGATCTAAGCATTACATAGGGTCTGCTGAGAAAGATCAAACTTGCACGAGTTTCATTGATTACTGCCATTTGTGTTGGTCATTTGAGGCCTACTTCATGGTGTTTTCTTTAACCGTTCTCATTTATGGATCCTTTTTTTTTTTTTGAAATATTTCTTACTATATGTCAAATGTGCATTGTACAGGGAACAAATGTGGTGTCAGGAAGCGGAACTGGTCTAGTCATTTCAACTGGATCCAAAACTTATATGAGCACAATATTCTCAAACATTGGGAAGCGAAAGCCTCCAGATGACTTTGAGAGGGGCGTGCGGAGAATATCTTATGTTCTTATCGGTGTAATGCTAGTTGTTGTCGCTATCATAATCTTAGCAGAGTACTTCACATCTGGAGAACTGAGTGAGAGTGTCCTTTTTGGACTTTCTGTGGCATGTGCATTGACCCCTCAAATGCTTCCTCTGATCGTCAACACAAGTCTTGCCAAAGGAGCACTTGCTATGGCCAAGGACAGATGCGTTGTCAAAAGTATAACCGCTATACGAGATATGGGATCCATGTAAGTGTTGAATTAGCAGCATTTTGAGGTGACTGGTCTGAGAGAGAGAGAGAGAGAGAGAGAGAGAGAGAGAGAGGGATCCCACAAGCACTCACAGATTTCTCAATTGAGTTTACAATAATATCGAGCATTCTTCCCTCTTGAAGTTCTTTTCCCATAATTGAGAAGACAGCGTGTCTGGGCCAAGTGCCCATGTTTGAACAAGAATTAATTTTACTTCGCCACCTAGCTACTCTAGATCATGGGGTAGGCCCTGGTGGGGCAGGTATTAGGCTTTTACATTCTTTAGTTCATCCAGCTGCCAATTTTATCAAGCTAGCTATTCTCAGCTTTATGGTAGTAGCTAATTCTAGCTGCATGTCAGGATATGTCTGCGGCATCTACACCACCTCTTGGTTGTATAGTTTTTAACATAGATATTTTCCCCAGAAAAGAGCAGATTCATTATAGACTTCAGAGAGAAAGAAGTAAGCACAGTTCTTCATTAACAAGCAACTAAGGATAAGATACTTAGTCATCCACTTAGGATGTCAAAGTCAAAACCCAAAAAAAGAATTCTCAGCCTTGTCCTTTGAAATGTTCTGTCTGTATATATGGAAGGCCAATTTGAACGGTGTGTCGCAACCGTTAGATGGAAGTTTAACTTTTCAGATGGATTCTCGATTTACCCAAGAAGTAGCCTTTAAAGAGTTTTCCATAGTTGTGGGTGGTCGGCTGATGCAACAAATCTTCTCTCTTTGGGTGTTAGTCGGAGAATTCCTGTTCTTTGGTTGTTGAGGATACTTGAGCCTCTGTAATAAAGTTGAAAAGAATTTCCAAAGTTTATGTAATCAGACTGTCAAGCCCAAAAATTTATTATAGGACACTTCTTGTGAATGTGAGCCGAATTGATTCGTGCTTGATGCTATTTGCTAAAGCTTAACAGAAAGACTTAACACTTTGATATAGCTCTAGATTGAACTTGCTTTCAGCTTATTGTACCTGATTTTGGTGATCATCTGTTTGTAGCAGCCGCATTTGATGTCTGTGTTATAGAAAAATTGATTGTTATGCTTTTCTTTTCTGCCATCAGGGATATTTTATGTATTGACAAGACTGGTACACTTACCATGGATCGGGCAATTATGGTTGACCATCTTGATTGCTGGGGTGTAAAGAGAGAAAAAGTCTTACAATTTGCCTTTCTTAACTCTTACTTCAAGACTGAGCAGAAGTATCCTCTTGACGATGCGATATTGGCATATGTCTACACAAATGGCCACAGGTTTCAGCCATCCAAGTGGAAAAAGGTGGATGAGATCCCTTTTGATTTTATACGCAGACGTGTATCTGTTATTTTGGAGATTGAATCAATTTCAAGAGACGGCAAAAGCAAGAGCAGTGATAGATTTATGGTAACAAAAGGAGCACTTGAAGAAGTGATGAAAGTTTGTTCGTTTATTGAGAAAATTGATAGTGGTTCTACTACAGCATTTTCTGCCAAAGAATATCAGCGGATTTTGGATTTGGGAGAAGAGTTAAGTAACGAGGGGCTAAGAATAATTGGAGTTGCAGTAAAGAGACTAACAAAGGTCCGTATAAGTTCACCTCTATCCTTTTAAATCTGATGTGCACCATTACCTCACTTGAATTTGCTTTTTCACCTGCTTTAGTTTTGATACATTGGTAACGACTCTGCTTGTATTGCATGATTAGATAAGGCTTCATTAGTGGTCTCCCAGATTCAAGTAGCATCCTTTTAGGAGGTTTTTGGGTAAAGGAGTTGCATGATGAAAAATGTCCTTAACGTTTGAATTTAACACATTAAAAGGAAAGTGTTTCTGATGCACAACTCTTGAGTTGACATTCGTCCATCTTACCAGTGTAGCAACAGTGTAGCAACCTACATTATATTTGTTCTTTCCTTATAGCAGTTGCTCACTTGCTCAGAGTTTGACCATTACTTAAGTGTTAGGTCTTTCACTTGCTCAGAACATACTATGTTGTTTAGTTCAGAAACAAATCTAAGCTGATCAAGAAATATCAACAAATTTAGATGGAAGAAGAAATGCAACAAAATAGTCTGTATTGATTGTGGCAGATGTTGGTTTAAAAGAATCTTATTTTTGGAGTCATTTAGACATTCCAGCAGTGGTACACAGATGTATTAAGAGTGAAATAGGTATGTGAATGTCAACTTATTAGTTACTTCTGACTTCTGTGCATCAGTAACACAGTCTTGCAGTTGAAGCATGTCATGATCTGTCTAAATGATTCTCCATTAAGAAATTTATATGTAGCTGTTAATTGTGATATGCTTCTCATCTCCTTACATTGAGTGAAAAAGAGGAACCAGATTTCTGATGATATAAGTCAAATCCGTGATGGCAAAAGTACATGAAGCATCTAGTCATGCTTGTCGACAGCCATTATCTGATGACTTAATGCACTACTATTGCACTTTTTGCTAACAAACTAAATGGTGGCCACTGTTATTAGTGGCTCTGATGTGGGTTTAATTTGGTCGGAACTTTTATCATTCCATCTTCTCATCATTCTTGCTCATAGACCTCTTCTTCTAAAAGCATACCTTGCTGAACTACAAACTGAGATCCGCGCAAGTATTTTGTTCTTCATCACGTTTGTAATCAACATTTCTTTTTGCCGTCCTAATGAATGACCCTGTGTCCTGGAATTCCATGATACTTGAACAGTAGACAAATAAAAGTTCCAAAAAACATGCCAGTGGTCCTCTGTTGGCAGGGTTATCCACTCTTTTCTAGCTGTCTTCAATCATACAGCTACATTTCCCTGTATATGTCCTCACCTTGACAACATAGTCTGTTCCAAATTATCAGTATTAAGCTCTGAGGAGTAGATGATTGCATGCTTATAGAGGAAAAATAAAGTTGGTGCTGAAGTATCTTTCCTGCTTCTTGTATTTTAATATCTTTACTTTCTTTCACTGATTGCTTACTTCTGCTGTTGCAGAATGCGAGTGGTCAGATAAAGGATGATGATGAGGTAACAGAATCAGACATGGTGTTCCTTGGCCTTATAACATTCTACGATCCGCCAAAGGACTCGGCTAAGCAAGCATTGTGGCGGTTAGCTGAGAAGGGAGTAAAAGCCAAAGTACTAACTGGTGACTCGCGTGCTCTGGCAATGAAGGTTTGCCAGGAAGTCGGCATCAGAACCACCCATGTCATAACAGGACCTGAACTGGAGCTACTTGACCAAGAATCCTTCCATGAAACGGTTCAAAGGGCAACTGTGCTTGCCCGGCTCACCCCCACACAAAAACTTCGTGTTGTCCAGTCCTTGCAAACTGTGGGAAACCATGTGGTTGGTTTCCTAGGAGACGGAATCAATGACGCACTTGCGCTCGATGTAGCCAATGTCGGCATTTCTGTGGATTCAGGGGCATCAGTTGCTAAAGACTTCTCACAAATCATATTGCTTGAGAAAGATCTAAATGTCCTAGTCGCAGGAGTTGTGAGGGGAAGAATGACTTACGGTAACACGATGAAGTACATAAAGATGTCCGTGATTGCAAATGTAGGAAGTGTTCTCTCCCTCCTTATAGCGACTCTTTTCCTCCAATTCGAGCCATTGACTCCTAGGCAACTCCTTGTACAGAACTTCTTGTACAGTGTCGGCCAAATTGCTATCCCATGGGACAAAATGGAGGAAGATTATGTGAAAACCCCACAGAGATGGTCTCGGCAAGGTTTACCAACGTTCATATTATGGAATGGCCCTGTATGTACCGTGTGCGATGTGACCACATTACTGTTTCTCTGGTTCTATTATGAAGCTGATGTAGTTGACAAGGACGAATTCTTCCGCTCTGGGTGGTTCGTTGAAGGGCTACTCATGCAGACGCTCATCATTCACTTAATTAGAACGGAAAAGATCCCATTCATTCAGGAGACTGCATCATGGCCAGTGATTTTGTCAACTGTTGTAATCTCAGCGATCGGGATAGCGATTCCATGCACCGGAATTGGTGAAGTCATGGGGTTTGTCAGACTTCCCTTATCATTCTTTGGATTTTTGGTTGTGCTCTTCATAGGTTACTTCACTATTGGTCAGATAGTCAAGAGAATCTACATAATGGTATACAAGAAATGGTTATAGAGGATTGATCTAAGTTTATTTTGCACAAATTTCAGTACAGGAAAGAAATTTTGGCTCTATTCTTTTCTTCTTTTTGGGTTGAGAATGCCATTGTATATTGTTGAGAAGAGACTACACCCTCAGATTTTAACAGGATCATTCACTGGTGCCACGATTCTTTTTCCTGCTGCAATGTATCTGATGATCTTCCTTTCAATAGCTTACACTCACAGCGTTTGACTTATGACTTGATAACAGTGATTCACTTCACCTTAACAACTTACTGGTAATGGAGTCCAACCAAATGGGAGCCGTTCTTTGATCGACGCTCCACGAGGGTCGAATTTATGTGTTTTTAAGTGAGCATTATAAGTTAGGCCATGACATCATGTGTCATTGGAGTATGATTTCAAGACTAATCTCGTGCATATCGACAGTATCAGTCCACTTTGGACTGATTCGTTTGTACAAACTGTTTGCTTTTTTCCAGCAAATTGCAGCTTGGTCTGAAATAACAAGGCGGAGCAATCGAGAGCTCAGACAACCCATTGTCCTATAAAAGGAGTTCGTTAATGGTGCCTTTGGTCACAAGAAATGAAATGAGACTATAGTGTAACTAGAATATTAACACGTGCATCTTCGCGGGATCAAAAAGATTTAACAATCATGACATTATCGATCTTTTTTGTTACGCTAAAAACTTGATATCGTAGATTACTCTGTCTTTTTTAATTTTGTAATATTTGCAGCACTCTCTATAAAATATCAATTTATCTAAAGATCTTTTTGAGATGGAAGTTTAGAGGGTTTTATATTGGTGTATCAAGATATTTTAGGGCCCTGTATCAATCCGAAAAAAAAAAATAATAATAACTCCAAAATTATATGAAAAAAAAAAAAAATTGCTTATTTTCAAACAGCAACATACCCAAACTTCGCTACGCATAATCATTTTTTATTAACATATTCCATTCATACTTATTTTTAAGCTGTGCATAAATATAATGATGATAGAACCGTACACGCGATAGTTCGACTTGAAAAATAATTACGACCCAACTCATTCTTAGAGGTCTCAAAGTGGAAAGCATGAAACGCCTTAAACAAAATGATACGGTCATTTGATCATTTCAATTCTCTCAACTTGAAGTACAGATAGAACGCATAGACCATGACAAATTACAATTGCAAAGCGTAATCATATGATGCCAACAGGGTTAGTATATATATAATTTATTCTTTCGGTGGAGTTTAATTTGGCATTATTAGGATGATATTGCTCATCTCGCCTAGCTAATGAACGTAATGAACAGTCATCGTACTTATTTGACTTTCACGTGTTGATTTAAAGAAAATCAAATTCCAAGTGATGACAAAAAATACTAACTAATCATGCGCATCAAATACATATTGATTCGTATGTGTCAAAATTTGAATTAACTTGACACATGAAATTTGAAAAACAGAGCGATGAATAGTGAAAAACACTCACCCTACTCTCCCTCCTACGCATTGAAAACACCCTCATTTCAGCTTACGTAGCTAACTACTCGGTTCAGCCACACTAGAAGGCAAAGGCAATAAAAATCATTTCAGACGAACGCAATTATTATGAACAGATGATTAAGATCGAACATGCAAAATAGTCTGCCATTGCATTCTCTCCCCACCATCAGCTGTTGCAATGGCATTCCATGGCTGATGGAATTCAACCATGTTCGCATTAGAGTTTCTCAAAATGATGTTAAAAGCAGCCTGGAAGAAAACCAAACCAACACCCAAGCAAAATGCACATCTGTCAAAACCGGTATCTAATCCAATACAACTAGTCAAAATTCAACAATTTCAAATATAAATACGCAGACGCATCGTTTTCCTAATGAATTCAGAAGAATCGATTTCACTTTAGCTACATGTCTATGTAGGTCCTCTCAAATCAGCCATCACGAAGCTGGAATTCAGATGCCCCCTAGGAAGCGGGACCTGCAAAAAGAAGACAGGAACAGGAAGCATAGTTAGTATAATGTAGAAGAGCGTTGGTTCATATTTGCCTCAAGTGATCAGACTTGCAAAGAACATAATGCAAATTGAAATTGCAGAGCAGCTTCCCAAGGTGAATCATTATTTTGCCTAAAAAAATTTAATAAGCATAAGAAAAAATTTGCATTCAACAAACAATATTGAAAAGCCGCCAGAAGAGACAGAATCAAGATTCAACAGGAGATGTGAAATCGAGAACAGCCACAACAAAAGGCAAGATTTTTTCTGAATGTAGAGCAAAACCACTCACTCGGCCACAAGAACTAGAGCAACAGAGCGGCCATGGAAGCCCCCAGGATTTGCTAATGTGCGCCCGTCACACAATATAGTGTGCCACGAATACCCTCTCTGTGGAATACCACGCTTCCTCATTGCTTAAGAGGGAAGCGCTCGGCCTCGGGCGGTGAACTTCCCCTTTTGATACCCAACCCCGCTCCCAGACCATTGAAAACCCTAATTCCATTAATTTTCCTTCAAAAGAATTTGACTTTTCTATTCCTAATTATTTTGAGGGTTCTTCTCTGATGATTGAGTCATGGTTTCTCAATCACTCATCACACAAATCAGCTATTTGCTTAACAGAGATAAGAGAGGTAGCGGCTAAAGTTTTCAATCTCTGATCTTGAATAATGAAGATGGAGAGTTCATTTGGGGAAACAAAAGGGCAAAAACAAAGTTGCTACATCAATTGAAAATTGTGCACTTTGGACTTGAATTTCTTTTTTAAAAAGTCACATTCAGAGACAAGATCAATTTAAAAAGCCACGTAGAATGAATCGCCGGAATAGGCACTTAGGTGAATGATTTTACACGAGTGTGGCACTCAAGTGATTGAAAAAAGTTATCACTCAAATAAGCACCATACAAAAATTATTGACTTATAGTTATAGTGTCCTAATCCCAAAAATTACAAAAACCATTAAAATGATTAATGATAATAAACCCCAAACTTGCAATAACAAAAGATAATTCAAAGAACACTATGTTTGTACATGTAAAACTATAAAAAAACACAAGATCATTTTGGTTGTACTACAATCACTCATAGTTCAGACTAGTATAATATGCTACTTTACATATTCAAGACAGGCAACTCAAATTCTAAAGATAACTCAAAAAATTAATTGGACACTTCAAACAACATAGTAAATCTGAACTTGAAAATCCAAGTCCTTCCATGTCAACACAAAATGCCATCAGCAGGTTTCCAGTTGAACAGATATGGTAAGGGGGTAGACACAATTCCGGATCAAAGGAGGGAAGGGGTTGTTGAAAATAAATATGTTAATGTGATGTACAGAAGCTGATAGATTTACCTCATATGTTACTGGGATACATGAAGACTCTGACTCTCACTCCCTGCAGAGAAGGCAAATTTCATTAAGCATGACAATCAAAGATTGCTTTCAAAATAGACATGCTTGAGCTAAGCAGCACTTCCTACCATGGACTTGGGAGGCAAGTTGGACTTGAATTTAGCCCGAACAACGCCACTGTTACCATGAGGTCTGATGACCTTGCCCCAAATGCAGCGGTAGTGCGAACCGTTCTTCTTCACCTTGGCCTTGTAGATGTAGGCCATGCGTTTGCCACAGTACCATGCCACCTCCTCTTGGGTGTTCACTCCCTCAATCTGGATCAATGACGTGTTCGGGTACTGGTTCGACTTCGACCTGTTTCAACCACCGCATCACCCAATACTCAGCCATAAAGATCAATAAATAATCCTCCACAAGCACCACAAGTGCAAACCCTAGCGGCTTCCAATTTGAACCACATACTTGCATCATCCAGAATATTAAGGATCAGGAAACTTTCTTTGCTATTCATTCCCCTCCTTCATAGACTAGTGCTAATTATTCATAAAGCCTTATATACAGGAATTATATAAATGGAAGGAAAAGGCATTCTCTTGTTTTATACACAAATCGAGATGATACATTTAGAATGGAGCAAATTATCGCAGAAAAGAGAGCAAAGCTACTGCATTGGCCACTTCTGTTGCAAATTACACAAAAAAATCAAAACTTGCAAATCATCTTCATCCCCCAAAGCTAGAGCCGAATCAAACAAGGAAAAAGATCGAAACCCAATTCGATTCGTCGCTTACCTCTTGTACCCGAGGATCGTCCCTCTCACGTAGAGCCTGCAAGAACCCAAGAACAAGGAACCAAGTAAGCACACGACCGAAGTAGAAGCTAAGCTAATCCGATCGTAAACGGATCGACATGAAAGGAGGAAATGCAATCGGGAGCATGTAGATCGGCGACCTGACGCGCTCTCCTTGGCGTCCCTTCACCATTTTCGCTCTCCGGGGGGCGATGGAGTGGAGCTTCTTCGGTCGGCTCGCGGAGGAAGAGAGAGAGTGCGAGAGATCCTAAAACCCTAACCCTAATCGGATCATATATTGTTGTGCGGAGGAAGGTGGACCTTTGGGCCTGCCATTGGGCTTACGAAGGCCCTTTCCCCCCATTCGCCACCTCAAGGCCGAGGCCCAACTAGCGAAACAGAGAAAGCCCATGGCCCAAAAGCCTATCTCATGACAACCTTCGGATTTTATTCTTAACTTACATTTTGTTGCGACAATGAAGATGGAAACAAGAGAATAAGAAAGAATGAATGATGCTACGTCAACTGAAATTGGTATGCCAAGTGATATGCAAACTGCCTATGGCCCTCCGGACAATATTATGGGTGCGTTTGGGAAACTGCCTTCCCAAAGCCCCTTGGACATTCAAAGCTCTTTGGGCCAAATACTTGTTATTTGGCAAATTCCTTTTAAGCTCTCTTTACCAAATGCAAGCCTTCAAAATTCTAAAAACCCAAAGCAGCTTGGGCTTTCTTGGCATGCTAGCCTTAGGGGCTAGTGAAAAAAATTCTCCCGAAATTATCCTCGATAATCTTTTATTTTTCCGATTTTACCCCCAATAACTATTCCTCTTCATCTTCTTCCCTTCTCTTTGTTGAACAAGACCAGCATCTGCGTGTGGTCGCGGGCAAAGGGTAGGCGATCCGACGAAAGACAAGTGATCCAGCTAGGGTTGCGTGACCCTACGACGAGGGTCGCCACACGGAGGTTGCAGTGCAGCAAGGGTCCCCGTGACCCAGATCGCACGACCCTGACAACCTCCACACAGAGGTGGCAGCACAATGAGTCGTGCGACCGTCTGGCGAGGGTCGCCGTGACCGGAATCTCGCGATTTGGTCGCGATCTAGGTCGCAGTGACCCAAATCTCATGATGCAACCTCTGTGTGGAGGTCATGGCACAGTGAGTCACGCGACCATCCAACGAGAGTCACTACAACCCAGATCTGGCAGATGGTCGGGGGACCCGCCGCACCGCAACCTCCACACGAAGGTCACCAAGTCTGCACAATTTGGGTCACGACTACCCTTGCCACGCTGTGACCTCTGCGCTGAGACCCTCAATGGAGCACTTGCCCTTCATCGAACTACCTGCCATTCGCCAGCGATTATTAGCTCCACCTATAGTCGTCAGCCAACTCTCCTTTTTTTTTCCTTTTTTTTTTAATAATAAAAGTCTTTTGCAAATTTAATTTGTCCAAACACTATTTTGCTCAAAGGCATACAAACAATAGACTTTTACAAATACAATTTACTAAGCACAATTTGTATTTTAAAAAACTCAATTAGCTCAATAGCATTTGCATTTCCCCAAAGACTTTCTCCAAAAACCTTCCCAAACGCATCCTAACACCAAATAAGAAATTCTTGCATCACTTGGCCTACTGACTCGACACATCAATTCCGAGCATCACCCGGCATTATTCATTAAAATTGACCATACTTGGAAGTTTCGATATCAAAATCTTGAATCTACATTCTACTTCTAATTAGAAGGTGATCGTGTTTGTTGCGCGAGGACTTGTTCATAGGCGTAACATCCCACTAGGCCCACCCAAATCAACGAGTCTCAAAGTGCGTAAATCAAAATGGTCCAGGCAAGCAATTCTCCACTTAGGCCAAAGCAAGCCAACGTAGGTCCACCAAGCCCCACTCAGTCCCAAATCGTTTTACGAATAAAATCACCAACACGAGGCTTTTAGGGCCATGAATTAGCGGTAATCAATTCCCGATTCTCAAAATTGAGGATGACCTTGGGGGACCGGACCGGTCACTATTTTTTTTTTTTTTTTTCATATTTCTATCTAGATATCTTATCATCCAAAACATGACCATGAACAAATTCAAGACAAATCTTATGCTTTGATCCAAATATTTTATTGTCCAACTACAGACTCCTATTTTCTTAAAAACAATAAACTAATCCCACTTAGAATATGGAATTAGACTGCCCGGATGCCGGTTTCACTTTTAAGGTCCGAGAATTGGACCGACACTTTTGGGATCCGGACCAAATCAGCGGATTCGAGAAGGTCCATTTTGTACACCCCTATCATGAACTATGGTGTTCGGGGTCAGCCCATTGATCAGGTCTAATTGCGTGGAACGAATATGGCGAAAGCCAATTAAAAGCAATACACAATTTAATAGTGTGCAAAAGATGGAAACGGAAGACTTCCATACGCCCAATGACTTTGGTATACCCATTGAAAAGTCATCCACGCAAAGACAACAACATTGATTAGTGGCAAAGATTATGTCAGATAATGACTTGTGATCTCGCCCTATTTTTGTGATTAAATCTTTTGCCTGCCTCTCATTCATTGGATTCTTCACTTCTTGCGCACGAGACGGAGTTTCAAATAACATTATTTATTTATATTTCCTTCAAACATATTGTTTCGAGGTAATTACTTTCAAAGGCTTAAGACTTTGTGCACCCAATCGAACCGCCTAATTGACGTTCGGAGCGATTCAAATCTTCCCCGTCAACGATCCAGCTAATCTGCACTAACACCCCCGGAAAAGAAGTCAATGAAATGGGATTATATTAGTTCCGTACTTAGGTATCGAATGCATTCTTTTCAACGAGATCATATTATGTACCCACAAACCCTAATCGAAAAAGTACGATCTGCAATCATGATGTTCTTTCGAGGTTTTTTCTGCTTCCAAAGTTTGTGAAACGCGGAGTAGAAAACGTGCACGAATCATAACATTCTTCCGGGGTTTTACCTGCTTCGAAAGTTCGTGAAAGGTAAGAGTAAGAGTGTCCCAGCGGCTTCGAACATAATCTCCACGGCCCGCCGGAATGCATTCTTTTCTATTTGATTTGCTCCATCATTGAAGTCTCGATATTGTAGCAACGTCACGCACACATGTGGTTGGGGATTCGGAGGAGATAAATAAAGTCATTCAGCCTCATCGGATATGTGGTTTTGTCTTGCGTGCAACACGGGGGGCGGACGACGAACGACATAAAATAAGGTTTTCATGCCAGAGTTCTCATGGGGACTGAGCCATGAACTTGCCTGGAAAAGGTCATCTCTCGAAAGATTGAGATTGATCTTCAGGACCCCTCCAAAGAGTGCGACTTAGGGCTTGGAAAAAGACAAATGTGCGAACGTGTAGGTAGGGAGATTAGCAGTTGACATTGACATTTCGGGAAGTTTCGTTAGCGTTTATTTCGGAGGAAATTTTATGATGAATAGAAATCACTTTTTTGAGAAATCACTTTTTTCAGTAAATTATTTTCTCATTTTCAGATTAGAAAAAGTTATTTTTCTAACTTTAAACATGCAATATTTCGTTGTACCGTGAATGTGGTCTTCCATTGACTGATCATTTTTAGCAAATGAAACACATGGAAGTCTAGAAAATTAATTTGCATTCAAACGAACACGACCTAAGTTTGAGGTTGAAATCCCATGAAGGGTAATGATAGAGATAATCTCTCTTTGCCATGAAACAATTTCAAAGTGTATTTTAACTCTAAATTATACACGACAATTTCAACAAAACTCATGTGATCATAAGATTGATAATAATAGTATTTTGACTAGAAATAACACACAAGGTGTTGTAGCAATTTCTTTTCTTGAATTGAAGCAAATCCTACGATATCAATTTTTCTTTCCAAAGTCGGGGCACACAAACACGGTGTCCCTTATGCTAATATTATAGTATCAAGCCAAACACACCGTGAAATTTTTGCTTTCGATAAGTGAAGGGAAGGAACATAGAGCTATACCATTTGGAGGTCAATGGAACACCCTCCATGAACCGGTTGAGTCCAACGGCCGTTCAAGTAAATATCGTTTAGGAAAATTCAATTCGGATCGGTGAGATTCGAATAGGTGATTTCTAGTTCCCGAGCTGCAAATCCTCCCAATATCCCTGATTATCTACGTTGATCTTAGGGGGTTTGAGTGAGAATTATGCAAATCTTACATCTCTCGACGGAAAATCGCGGAGTTTAGCCCTAGAGAACAAGAGGCTACAGTAACAAAACTGGGGTTTGTCACCTACCTCGGTAGCCTCGATCCGGAGACGACAAATGAAGCGTCGCAGGCTAATACGCTTTGACATCTACCGTCACGCATCTTCGCACTGGTGCAAGATTTTCCAAGATCAGGCCCACGCAATTAGGGCCCCCCCTCTGCTTTTCTAAATTTAATTCCCCAATAATGAAGATCGGGCAAAAAGTCTTTGCCAATCACATATTGCGTGCGGGAAGAAGATAAAGAGAGAGAGAGAGAGAGAGCACCGGTCGAAGTCGCTTTTATCTTCTTCCGTTGAAATGACCATTGCCACCATCCCTTGGGAACTCCTCCACGCTTTTCAACCCCGCCGTGCGGCGATCTCGTCGATCTTCCCGCCGCTCAAAGGCGTTCTCTTGTCGTTTCTCGTGGTGGCCGCAGATGAAGTCATCACGTTACTTGTGGAGAGATTTGGGGGGGAGCTCGTTCTGGGATATAAGACATCGATGTAATCGTGCCTAGGCTAGACATCATGTTCATATATGGAACGTGAGTCATTGGTTTGGTTGGACGGTGACATAAAGCTTTTGTTTCGCTCGCTTGCTCGCGACTATATGTATTGATAAAAAAAAACTCGGAATTATCAAAATGGTTAAGATTCGATACAGAGCACAATCATGGATTTGATAAGCGACATCGATGACTTTATCGAGCCATCTTAATTAGAGGTTCTCATGATAATAATTGCCTTGGTGCAACAGAGCAAAGATTGCCATCATCATCCGGCCATCAATAATTAAGCGATTTAAGATGTTTAGGTGGTTGTTCTAAAACAATAATTATTGGTTTGAGATTCATGCATCATACCATGGAGAGTATGTACAAGGGGCCTAACATCTAAGGAGATTCCTCCTGAGATGCTTAGGTTTGAATACTGATTTGCTTGTGATTTACATATGAACGCATGCATGCGTATATCATAGTGAATCAAAGAGGGTCTTTCGGTGGATCTTAGTTGAGGTGTCTTCCGAGTTTGAAAGAGAGTTTGGTTTCGTGCAAGCACTAACGATGCCAAGTTAGTAAGTGAAATTTGGATGTCGTCACTCGTCATATATAACCTCCATTACTAGTTTTTTTTTTCCTTTTCCTTTTTTTTTGGGTCATCTACACTTTGTTACCGGTGGACTAGATCCAAATTGATCTTCTTTTTACTCTGGCATCAAGCAAGATTCTTGAAAGTAAGCTAGTAAAATTTCGGGAAATAAAATCCTAAGCTAGTTATACAATCTCTAATTCAGTTATAAACATTTTAAACATTTTGACAATTTATTATGTTAGTGACAAACTTTTCAATTGTGCCAATTTAGTTATATACCCTTAGACGATTTGTCAATTTAGTTATTTATGCCAATTATACAAATAATAAGTTCATGACTAAATTAACAAATCGTCAAAAAATTTATGACTAGATTGGCATGATTAAAAAATTAAAACTGAATTAATCACCATATAATAAGTTCAGGACTTTTCGGACAATTACCCGATATATTCCACAAATGAGAGTGTTAACGTTGGCAAAGAAATTAAATGGTTGGGATCTTGTGTCTCGTCAAACTCAAGGTCTTTTCGAGTTTAATGCTCATGCTTAATGCAATTTGGATAGATCAACTCACGAGAAAGTAATGTTTTGCGAAATTTCTTGGCGTAGTTGGGCTTCTTTAACAATGTTAAAGATATATTTTAATTGCTATGGAGATATTTATGACACAACATCTATTTTTGCAAATTATTTAGATATCTAGCGCACTATGTGCACCTTTCTACGCGACCGGATTTGTACACGTGACATGATATATTAAGCAATTCAATTGTTCCATTATTCTTCTCATTTTCTAAGTTGGTATCAAAACTAATTAATCTCGAGAAAACTTTGATGTTGGCTCTGGTCATCCGACTTTCTAATCAGAATAGGAATGGATATGATAAAATATGAAATTCAGGGATTCTATTATATCATATCTATTATTTGGCAATTACAGTAATAAATGTCAAATATATTTACATCACATCATATATATTGTTTGGTATAAACGGTATATTAATATGAATGAATTGAATTTACAAATGGAGATGATAAAAATCTCTCACAACACTCTTGCTTACTTATTTTTATTTACTTTTTTATTTTATTTTTCTCTTTTCTAAATTAATCTTTTTTTATTTTTTTTCCCCTTCCATCATTCTCTATTAAAATTTTATTAAATAGTAAACTATACTAATATGCGTAAAATACCTAAAACATGCAATAAATATTTATATTTATATAGTGAATTTATAATATAAAGGATAATTAAATTTGAATTTGTATAAATAAAAATAAGATTAAATTAAAATAACTAAATTGTAATTTTTGTTATTTTGAATTTCTTATTTTAAAACTCAAATATTATCTATATTGAAATATAATTTTTATTTTGTTAATTTTAGAAAATTGTCATTGAAGAAAAATAACTTTCATATTATAAATGTTAAAAATTATATCCACATTTATCTTATCTTTTCTATGATATAATTTTATCCAATATATATCCCTCTTATATCCAATTTTATCATGTCTTGAACAAATACCTAACACGAGATAATATAAATTGTATCCCGACTGCCAAATACAGTCTGAGTGCACAAGGGTGCACATCACAGCCAATGCGCATCTGAATACACCCCTTGTCAATTTAATAAACTCATTTGCGGTTGAAACCATGCATGTGTTTTCATAAATTCTCCCTGCTACCGCATCAAACTTGTCACATTATAGCCCCAACAAAGCCAGTCGTGGGTCCTTCTCACGCAGTTGTCGTCGCAAGATGTCCTTCATTACATACTTTTCAAATAGTGTTTCACACTTTGGCATCATCTACCTGAAGGCTTCTGAATCGCACTTACATTAAACGATTTAATGGTCTCTTAGCATTGCCTACTCGAAAGCAAAATACGGCGCCAGCTTTCAAAAGATGCTAGCTATCGCATATCCACACCGACTTCTGAAAAGCTCATTTGGATAGTGCTTGTTTTTCGAATGCTGTTATCACAGATTGATAAATCTATTGAAAAATGTAAAGTTGACAGCTATCCAAACGAGTTCGCGACACTATCTATCCCAAACTTTGGCAAACTGAAGTTATTCTACCATACCAGCTTGGCTTTGAGTGGGTGTGATGAAGATGTGATTTAGATATTATGGAGATATTTGGCACATTCTAGGTATCTTAAAGGTGGTTGGATTGGTGTCTGGATTCGTGATATGACATACTTGACAGGAATTTATTTGATCTCGTCTGAGGTTTATAAATGGGCCATGGTTATAATCTCAAAATTAAGCGATCCAATCGTACCATCATTCTTCTCATCTTCTAGATTAAATTAAGTAAATGAATATTAGTTTGATTTGTAAAATCGGTCCAAAATATTACTCGACATCATTAAATAAAAATTGGCGTCACACCTAAACTAAAGCACAATCAAAAAATAAATTCCAACCTACACTGCATTTGCATAATTTCATTTTGCTTTTCCTACTGTAGATGGTTTCAGGTAAATATATAACAAAATCTTAGTAATCAAAGAAGCTATAAGTGTTTTGTGCACCTTAAACAAGAAAGAAACAAAACAAAACAAAAACCAATTAATATTATCGAAAAAGACACCTTAGACTATACTTTTGCATATATTAAATTGCTCCCCAATAATCACACTTGTCTTTAATAAGTCCGCAAAAGTTATCAAATTTCATTTTTATGACCTTTTCACCCCTCTAGGTTATAATACTAGCCATAGCAACCTCTTCATGGTGACCACCGCAATAGTGATTGTTTGCCTTTTCTATTGATAATCCAAAAGTACGAACGTGAAGACTCGGCCATCTAAAAACTCATGGAACGTAGTAGTTGTCTGCCACTATGACTAAGAAATTAGAGAAGAGAGAGCACAGAAACAACATAAAGATCAGAGAGGAATTCATATATGTGTTTACTCAAGCAAGTTAAATGAAACAAGACAAAGCAAAAACCAATTAATATTATCGAAAAAGACCTTAGACGCTACTTTTGCATATATTAAATTGCTCTCACGTAATCGCACTTGTCTTTAATAATTCCACAAAAGTTACCAAATTTCATTTTTATGACCCTTTCACCCCCTCTAGGTTATAATACTAGCTACGGCAACCTCTTTACAGTGACCACCGCAGCGTGGTCGCTTGCCTTTTCTATTGATAATCTAGAAGCATGATATGAAGACTTAGCTATCTAAAAACTCATGGAACACAGTGGTTGTCTGCCACTATGATTGAAAAATTAGAGAAGAGAGAGCATATAAACAACAGAAAGATTGGAGAGGAATGCATGTGTTTACTCAAGCAAGTTAAATGAAACAAAACAAAACAAAAACCAATTAATATTATCGAAAAAGACCTTAGACACTACTTTTGCATCTATTAAATTGCTCCCCCCCTAATCACACTTGTCTTTAATAATTCCGCGAAAGTTATCATATTTCTTTTTTATAATTAATTCACCCCTCTAGGTTATAGTACTAGCCATAGCAGCCTCTTCAAGGTGACCACCGCAGTGGTGGTCATTTGCCTTTTTTATTGATAATCTAGAAGCAAAAACGTGAAGACTAGGCCATCTAAAAACTCATGGAACATAGTGGTTGTCTCACACTATGATTAAAAAATTAGAGAAGAGAGAGCGCATAAACAACATAAAGATAGGAGAGGAATGCATATATGTGTTTACTCAAGCAAGTTAAATGAGACGCTTCATGCACTAAAGAATTATCTATCTTTTACCAAATCCTTGAAAGGTGTTGATTTGAACAACAATATGGTAAGCAAGTGAATAAGTCCCCTCAATTTGTCGTTTTTGTAATTTTCATGGAACGGTTCCTCGATATCTGGAAAACCTCACTAAGTTGGAAGTCCTTCATCTCCATGATGATGATAGAATTTTGGTTATTAATAATTTCTAGTGGTGTTCTTATCTTCGGTCACTAAATATCCTCGACAAGAGTAGCATAAAGATTGTCAAAGCAAGAGACCTCATGCTCTCATTGGTCCATAGAAATCTAGAGGACCAAGTGCCATCCATGTTAAGTCATACTCATAACCCTACCAGGTCTCCAAAGTGAACAATCTATGGTCGATGGAACAAAGTAGGCAAGGAAAGTCGGCAAAATGGATCCATAATCTCAGGAAAATGATTGGCTTTGAGGACTGAGTATAAGGTTCCCAATCCCAAACTCTTTGGCTGTTGATGGATTGCTTGAGCTGCTCTTACGGAGAGTGGGGGTCCACTAACTATGGCAAGTGAACTGGAAAGAGCTCAGTATGAGAATCAAGTGCCCTTATCGTATTTGAGTTTATCAACCTACTGATTTTTCAAATTTCATTTTCTTTCTATTCACTGAACCAAAGCCACTTCTCATGCTCATCTTCAATATCTTGATTTTTCAAACAATTTAGGCATTGGGAAAATTGCAAGTCTAAATGTTTTTAGGTCTCCGTAACAATTTCATATCTTTACCATTTAGATCTCTTGGTAAATTCCTTGAGAGGAACAGTTTCTACAATCCACTTCTCCAACCTTCGGAAGCTATGATACTTGGATAACAACCAAACCAATTTAGCTTTCGAGGTGGATTCTGATACTGCCCTTCAATCTCTCAAACATTCAGATGACTACCTTGCAAATTCGGGATGGAATTTCTATAATGGACAAGTATGCAAGTCAAAAAAAAAAAAAAAATTTAGGATCAAATTGGCAAAATTGAAAAGTTTAGGATTGAATTGGCCACTGCACAATAGGTTAAGGATTATTCGGACAATTTTCCTAGAGATCCTAGCTAATGATCACTACTCACAATATTCATAAATGCTAAAAATTCTCATTTCATTTTTCCTATGTAAAGCCGTAATGTGTTAAATATCATCATATCTCATTTTTCAAGAAGGCAAAACAACTTAATATCGTCTTTACTTATTATGACATGACATCCATATCTTATCCGATCTCATGTATATGCCATTCCAAAGTGATCTATTAATATGCTAATAAGTCTTTTCAAGGGGTTGCTGTCCATATTCCTGGCTCAAGCCATGTCTTATTCACAACACCAAAATGTACTCTAATGGCGTGTAATCTTTAGTCTCTTAGATCACTCACAGTAATCCAATTCAATCGCCATCGTCACTGTCGTGCTCTTATGACATGTATACTGCAAATGTTTAAATATGTCGGCCAAGGGGGAACGCCGTATATCATACGAGGATTAGTCGGGCGTTCGTAAAGTTCTAGTGGGATCGGCATTTTTGAGAGAGAGAGATGTCGCTGTCAAGTTGATGGCAAATACGAGCAGTAGTTCTGAGGTGAAATTCAGGGAAGTGGAGAAGCATTGGATACGATGACAGACGATGACACACGTTCGCCCGGCCCCTATAAAAGAAACAAGGACAGAGACAAGCATTCATTCAGGCTCACACGGACTCGGACAGAGCAAGAGGAGAGAGAACTTGCTGCTTAAGGTAAAAGCTTCCACTTCCTGTCAGAGTCCAGCACCGTTCTCTCTGCTTCCTAATTAGACCCATCTCAGCTCTCGAGCAAACCCACTTTCTATCTCTCTCTCTCTCTCCGTCTCTCTCTGCTTCTGACATTAATCGAAGAAAGAAGAGAGTGAATCGGAAGGTCGAATTCGAATGGCCTTAGAGACGGTGGTGTTCCAGCAAGACCCGTTCAGCTGCTACGGCGGCGGGGCTTGGAACCATCACGTCGGGTCCGGCTGCTTCGGAGACGACGAGAAGACGACCCGCGTCCACGAGGCGGCGGCTCTGAACTTGAACGCTGCCGAGGCCGCGATGAACGTGGACAGAGACGGCGGATGGGACATCGAGGGAGGACTGGCGGGGGTGGGGGCGTCCCCGCCGCCGGCTGCTCCGCCGGGGACGGTGGCGGGGCGGAGGAAGAGGAGGAGGATGAGGATAGTGAAGAATAGGGACGAGGTGGAGAGCCAGAGGATGACCCACATTGCGGTGGAGCGCAACCGCCGGAAGCAGATGAACGATTACCTCGCCGTGCTCCGGTCCATGATGCCTCCTTCCTACGTCCAAAGGGTTCGGCTCTCCCTCTCTGTCAGTACCGATTACATTATTCACTTAAAAAAATATCTATCATTTTAGTACTATATAATAAAATTCTTATTAAATTGGTGAAATATATCGGATCTAAAGATTTTTTTTCCTAACTCAAGATTTTTTTTTTTTTTTGGGAAATGGATTGATTAATATAGGGGGACCAGGCATCAATAATAGCAGGTGCAATCAACTTTGTCAAGGAGCTAGAGCAGCACCTCCAATCCCTCCAGTCCCAGAAGCAGCCTGCACAAGTCAACGGCCCCCGGTCAGCCTCGCCCGCCGACGATCACCCCTTCTCCGACTTCTTCACCTTCCCACAGTACTCGACCCGGGCCAGCGGCTCACACAGGCCTGAGGCCCGGCCGGCAGTCGCAGACGTGGAGGTGACCCTGGTCGACAGCCACGCCAACGTCAAGGTCCTGTCCCGGAACCAACCGAAGCAGCTGCTCAAGATGGTGCACGGGCTGCACTCCCTCCGGCTCAACGTCCTCCACCTCACCCTCACCACGGTCCAGAACATGGTCTTGTATTCTTTCAGCGTCAAGGTCAGCCTCCTCCTATACTAAGTACACCACCATCCATTCTGCGTCCAAACTATTTATCTAGCGATCAAGCCAGATCGATGTCGAAAATTCCATTGAATCGGCAAAGAAACAAAACCGGCGGAGAAACCGCAATAGAGACAGCATCGATATATAGTCGAGACAGTTTTTTGAGACACTGACCGTGACCCGCGCCTATAACTACCCGATAATGATAGGCTAATCATTTCAACGTTGGGAAGGAGGAAAAACTGTTCGCACTTAGAGAAAATGGCAAGAAATGAATCTGAATCTGATTTTTGCTTGGCTAGTTTTGCTGAGACATGAGTTGATGTACCTAACAATGTGATGGCTTGCGAGGCAGGTTGAGGATAGTTCCCAGTTGACCTCGGTGAACGAGATTGCAACTGCTGTGTACGAGATGGTGGGCAGGATCCAAGAAGAAGCTGCCTTTGTGTGCTAGCAGAGAGGGAGGGGCCTTCACTGTTATTTTCAAACTTGAATTCTCCTTCTGCCCATTCAATAGTACTTACTAAATACCAAAACAATGTATAAATTAGGGTATAGTTTTGTTTTGGGTTCTTGTTCAGGAATTGTTTTCCCAGAGATTTTGTGTATTAGTGGATGGGTTAGCTCAAGAGCAAAAGACAAGATCATGTATCTGCAAATTTATTTTTATTTCGCTTGTCATCTTCTGATTTCGTGAACGAGTGAATTCGCCCGATATAAATTCGCCAAGGCTTCTCCATCAAAGTTCAACGATGACTCCATCTACCATGTCAATAGTGATCTTCTATGCCATTCCTATTGCGTTGATCTTTAAATGATAGATCGCAGTAGAAAGTAAAAATGAACTTGCAATGAAGCACAAATTATCTTGCAATTAGCCCTTTCCTATAAATCACTAATCCATCTTCTTTGCCTACTTATCCTAACTCATTTCAAGATGCCTCATCGCACATGTTGACATTTCATTACCAGTACATTTGAATGTATTGATTATGATATTATGATGATAATTTTCTTACAGATGGAGACATCCTTAAATGTACTAATTTTCTGTTTTCCCGGAAATTTCCAGACGAGAATATCAAAAGTAAGAGAAGGAAAAGAAGCACGTCGAAGAGAACCCATTTCATTTTATCACTTTGAAATATCAAAAATCCATTTCTTCCCTATACACCAGCTTTCATTTCAAAAGAGTATTTTTCTTCCCTCATCTAATTTTCTTCCATCATATTCTATTATAATCACTTTATCGTTACAAAATGAAATAAAGATACATTGTTCATTCTATCTATTCCATTTTGCCCTTTTTTGCGTTTTATGACCTTTCTCTCTCATCCCATGTCATCATACCAAATGTCGCCTAAATATGCTCCGAACGTGCGCCAGCCTAGGTCACAATAATGAGTGGCTTAAGAAACTGATTGAAAAAGTCAGATGACAATGACTTTTTTGAGAAACCTAATTCCTACTCAATCTAATTTGCCTCTCTTTCTGCACAAAACGACTTCATAATAATTAGAAGAAAATTAAAAGATTTAATGCATAAAGTGGGACAAAAACGGACTCGGCCACACCAAGATAGGAAGGGGAAAAGCAAGGATCTACATCAAATCTGCTGCAGTGCCACTAATTATTAGCTACTCAATTTCGCTAACCTGGTTTGTCCTTTGGAGTGGCGACAAAAGTTTGGCCCGTTCCTTGTGGCCATGGCAATGCCAATATTCAATTCGATTCGATTGAAATATTTGATGACATTACGTTAAGATCATTGACAAAAGGGATTGGAATCTTCCTCTCTATATTTCTGGGCCCTTGCCCAGCAGAAGGATGGCCCCCTCTTCTTATATCGATTTCTACTGGCCCCGCATGGAAGCATCCGGACACGTCCTTTCTTCCCTAATTCAAGCAGTGATTTGATCATGACATTCGGCTGATATGGACATTGAGATGGCCAGAGCATACTAAGGTAATGCATCATGTTCGGCCTAGTTTAATCAAGTACTTAACCATCTCAGAAAATCACGATGTGGTGCTTCGACCCGTCGGGATCCTGGCCAAGAAGCCTAGGCCGCGTGTTCTTGCACCAAGTCCTATGGGGTGTTGACGCCGATGCTTGCTTGTAAATTTTAGAGCGAAACGAAGCTGCTTTTCTTGCATTGAAAGACCGGCATCCCTCGGCTCTTTCTGGACACGCAGATCTCGTACTCAAAACTAGCCGTCCTAATTCACAGAAATCGGGCTTAGCAGCAACGAATCTTTGAGGGTGACTTTGAAAGGAGCAAGAAATTATTATGGATCATGGATACCAGAATCTGAGGTACCAAAAGAATTTGCAGTTTGCGTGTGATGGAATAGGCAACGAAGCATTAGCTCTCCCCGAAACAGACTAGATTGGTATGCACATTCTAGTACGACTCGCTGTTTTCTTTTGGAAAACTCTGATGGAATGAAATTCAGAGAGTTGAAAACTGATGCCACCTTGAAGCCGTGTAGAGAAGATAGGTATCAAGGAAGTGACATCCAACCCAACAGAATTGACATGAAACTTGCTGCAGAATAAATTCCGTCTTCATTTACCGACCATCGCGACAAAGGCAGATTTCGCTCATTCATAATGCTGCACTACATGAAATTTGAGGTACAATCCATGATACAAAGCAACCCAAATCTGTTCTGCAGGCATTATTGCTAGTTTTAGAGTGACAAAACATTCAAGTTTTCAGCCTATCAGCAGCTCCACGAGCATAGGGTACAATGGGCTTGTACACTGCATATGTGCTCATGAACCGACTAGCGTGTGTGACAAGATTTCGAGCCCGCCAAGTCCCGATGTACACATGAACATCGGGTCAAGTTAACGGACTACAATTCAAATAGACTTGCCCTTTGAAATTCTGCACCATCCGTTGAACTTCAAGTTGCCGTGGTAAGATATTTCTACTGATAAGACATGACTGAAGCAGCTGTGGACTGAATAATTTGAGAGAGAGAGAACAACTGAGATGAAAGGTGATCACAAACCGCGTGAACAAATCAGCAAAGAACACAATCACAATTTGTACACCTCCTTAGCAAATAAATCACAAGCCAAGCAAAATCATGGCACGAATGACTATTATGGAACCGAATGATCTTATGCCAAGAGACTTTAGAAGCCTTGGATCTTGGCAAACTCTGAGCATTGGAGATGGAAAGCCTGCCACTGGCAGCAGGGGACTGAAGAATTCGATCAGAGCAGCCAACTTGAGGAAATTGAGTACTGCAAATAGCTTATTGAACAGCAATCGAAGCATTACACTGAGAATGAGGAGCCCAATAACAATCACTCTTGATGATATCATAAGAGCATGATAGTTTTATAGCCTCTATGTTTATAACTTTTAGAAACAGATAGTTCACAGCCTATGAACTGCAGAAACCATATCAGATGTGTTAGTCCTTACTGATCCCTGAGCATATGCATGGTCCATTCTTATCCCCGAGCTCCTCCTGGACCCTGAGTTGGCACTGATTGTGCTGGTGCGATCTGATACGTTACTTGTTCTAGCAGATAAAGTTAGTTGGGTTCACGGGCAATTCCGCATCCTCTCAAGATGGATGCAACACGTCCGAGTTGATGGAAAGCATATTAGCACCATGAGGCAAATCCCAAAAGAATTGCTCCCATTCTAAGTAGCACTACGGAGCAAATTCTGTCGACATCTTTTCTCTTTTTCCCAAAAGGTTATGATTGAGCAAACTCGGCTCGATCAACTGTTCACTCGCCATCTTCTTTCAAAATGAATAGCTCACACTCATCACTGATCAGACCACTCTATTGTGATTATCTGTCTCAGTATCGAATGCAGGAGATTTTGGTTCTTAAAGAGTGCAAACTTTCAGTGACATGCTGGACTCAAATGAATTTAGTCAAGACTTCAAGCTGCCCACCATAATTAAAAAATGTCTTGTGAAGAAGCATCAGTAAATTATTCTCTTAACATAGCGTTTGTAAAGTAATTGAAGTTGGCCAAATTAGATTTGATTGCTACTCCAGTCCTGCAAATAGCAGATTGGAATGAACTATCGTGCACAAAAACACTTAAAAATTATATAATAAACTCCAATATGTATCCATTATAGCAGACTTAGGCGTAACATTTTCAGAGTGTGGACATGAACTTATAACCAACGATAAACTCTTACAAGGCAAATGCCTGAAGTATCTCTCTAATGCGCTAAAAATACACCAATGCATCGAAAGACCGGCTATTAGGGAAGCCTCCTGATTAAAATGAATTCGCCGGATTCTGGTTTCTGGTCTGTCCGGATGGCCATACTTTTCCCCCAGAAGAAAGTGACCGGTTCATCGGAACAGGTCCCTTCTGTTGTGACTGCCCAAAAGAAGAAAATTTCATTGCTCTGCGCATTTTAGAACATTCACCGTCTTGCCTGGCAGCGACTTTGACATTCAAACTCTTTGTTTGTTTTGCCCTAGTTTTCAGTATGCCTTCAGCAGCGGAAATGGTAATATCCGCCGATAATGACCGTCTCGTCGGTTCAGTATCTGTATCAGTGACCCTTCTCTGTCCTTCCTTTGTTTGTTTCACCCGAGTTTTTAGTATGCCTTCTGCAGAAGAATTGGTAATATCTGCGGAAAATGACCGTCTTGTTGGTTCAGTCTCTGGATCCGTGACCCTTCTACGTCCTTCACTACCCACATAACCTGGAACAAGGACTTGACAGCTCTCTCCACTGCAAAAACTCGGAACCTTGTTTACATTATCGCAAATCATTCCGTCGTCCACATGCGCTGTGCTAACTCCATCATCTTGACCCTCGCTTTCACTGCTTTCAACTCTTGCTTGAGTGTTTTCGCTATTACCATGACTCTCAATCATCGAATTCTCTTCCCTGGAGCCTAAATTGTTCAGTCCAGGCTGTTCCACGTCCGCACTAATGGGGCCATTCCTAGCATCTCTGACTATCGGCGCACGACATAGAGGACAACTCTTATGAGACCTCAACCAAGTATCAATGCAAGGGACATGAAATGCATGGCTACACTTGGGCAAAAGCCGGAGATTCTCGCCATCATCGAACTCACCGAGACAAATGGAGCACTCCGTCCCTTCGATCAGCCCTTCGCCCTTCCCGTACTCGAAAGCCGTAATGGAATCGATGACGGACTGATCGAGGCCGACCGTGCGGATGAACCATATCGGGTGCTCTAGGGGCGGCCCCTGGTCTTCATCCAAGAAATCTTCCTGCGTATGAAAAAGAATCGGTGCGTCTGATCTTCTCCTCATCGAGCTGTTCCGCTTCTGATAGTACTTCACTAGGATCCAACAGACGATCCCTGTCAAGAGAACAGAGCCAAGAGCATACCAAATTATGCTTTTGCTATCTGGGAAATAACTATTGCCGGCCCCCTGCTCCGGAGCAGGTTGGTTCACCGGCCGCGGCGGCAGTGGCGGCCGCAATAGTGATGTCCATGGACAAGGAGGAGGATTTTCATGAAATTTTTGGTCTGGATTCTGCCCGTGCTCAGGCATAAGCTTTCTGTGAGGAAAAGCCATTGAGCCAGGCATGGACCATAACCGAACAGAGGGTGGCCAAGAATTTTCAGTTCAAGTGAGAGTTTTTGAGCAAGCCTCGAAAGAAAGGAGACGTCGATGGCTTGGAAAATCAGAGGCCAATGGGGTGTCGTTTTCATGGAAGACTCGAAGCATTCTACTTGGCGCGTTCGTCTTGGCGTATGTTTTGGGGGTCAAATTTACTCAATGCAAAGGACAAGCCATGAATGGCTCTTTAACGTCGAAGGTGACAGTTCTTGGACAATCCCTGAAAGGAGCTTTTGACTATTTGGAAGAATTAGAGGTAAAGAAGGAGAGAAAGTCGTTTTCATGGAAGACTGGAAGCGTTTGCTTGGCAATTTCGTTTTCGCGTCTGTTTTGGGGGTCAAGAGCCCAATGGGAGGGACAGAGTCATGTGTCTTTACTGAAATATTCCACGCGTTTACGTGACGCTCGGGGCTATCTTTGCCTTTGGTAAAATAATACTCTCTCTCTCTCTCTCTCTCTCGTTTTGCTTCTTGACATTGAGAGGAGATAGTACTGCCCCGGAGATTGGGCGAGTGTTTAAGCGTTTAATGCAAATACACTTGACTCTGTGTTTGAATTACAACATTTTCTTCTTAAAGTAATCTTGCCGACTACGCCCGTCACCCTTTTGGATGGAGCAATACCCGACGCATGTGGACTTAGCGATTACTAAGTATTCTTGGAATTAATCGAGCCAAAGGTTCAGACACCAGCACCATTCGATATAAAGCAGGTGAGACAACATTTTGTGACATTGCATGGGTCATTTACCGAGAAAATTCGTAAGGAATTGGTTCTGCCTGACCTGATCTCATGAGGTTGTTTTAGGTGAGAAATTAATCCGAGATCTAACGCGCAAAGCTGGGCGGTGTTCATGACTTTTGAGTATTGCTCCGTGGGCTCGCAGAATCAGGGAGACAGGTGTTAAATCAGCCTCTAACTATATCACATCAAAGTGGGCACTAGGACAACTAGTCAAGTTGGAGAGATAAGGCGTTAGGTCCACCAATTTACCAGTTTGTCTCTTGTGCAAGGTTTCTATCACTAGTAATAATCAGCTCCCTCAGTTACACCTCATCAGCCAATGAAGTGATGGGGAGACGGAGGAAAAGAAACAAGAAGACCAGTTCCCCCTGAAAATGAAGGTTTGGAGGTGGTGCATATGAATGCACTACACAACATTATTACATATATATCTGTATCATATTCATATGGAACCTAAAGGGATATTAATGAGTGCAATGGTTGTTTTACATGTTAAGTGTAAGAGGTGTGTGTATTCACTATATATGCACGGCACAGAAGTGGAAACGAAAATCACGAATAGGCTAAAAACCATCAGAGGTGCGCAATATTTTCGCCCGGTGGTCGTACGATATATCTTCAATGGGGGCAGCAGCCCTCGCTGGAGTTAGTAGATTTCATGGATTGCACAACTAATGAATGACAAACTTCGACCAAGCAACACTTCTCATAACCTCACTAGGAATTGCTAGTCGAACATGACCCAAGCAGTACAAGCAGTAGTATGATCTCTTATTGTCAGAGATCGCCGGTGAAACCGTAATGAAGATAAACAGAGCAATTGCAAGCGATAAGAGCCAAACAACAGAATGACATAATTTGAATTACTTGTGGTGTTTTGGAGTCCAACCTTCTTCGACAGTTGAAGTCTCTTATTTGAGTTGCAGTCCTTCATTCTAGTTGAGTGGTCAAAGCAGTCCCACCAGTGCGGGATTTTCTCATTCTCACTAGTAAAAGCATATGCGTGATCAGAGCAAAAGTCTAACCTGAGGGACCGACCGTAAAGAAGAAGTACATGCAGTGGATCTGACTGCTAATTTTATAGAAGAACTCAAAAATTCCACCCTACCATGTCTTCTACCGTGCAAACTTAAAAACTGAAATTCATTCAAGAACTAAAGAGGCTATTGTCTATGGTCAATCGGACATAGCAAGTCCAGATGTTAAACTCCAGGTCTTATGTACGGTTAGTCTCTACCTCTCGATAACCCCAGGCACGAGAGAGGCTCTATAAACAACTTCACCATCCAACCTGAGCTCATCTCCATGCAATGTGCCTGCATTCCCAGCACACATGCGAGCTGGCACACCCAGACGCGAACAGGCACACATGCTCTCACATGCGCGCATATTGTGTGCACGTGTGTATGAATATAATGAGAGAGAGAGAGAGAGAGAGAGAGAGAGAGCATTATTGAAAGTCTCGAACTGGGAGCTAGTACTATGAGTCTAATTGGCTAGATGATTTCTTTTTTCTTTTAGGCCTTCAGATGAACTATGTACATTGACAATATTTACATAAATAACATGAAACTGAGCTGCTTCTAACCACCACAAGTACCTAAAATTCAGATAATAGCCATATGAACGGACCTCAAATGGTCATAGCAATCCTCGCTGGTTCTGAATAATTTCAAGCACGCCCAGCAGAGGTGCCTTCCACACTTGCACTCTATATGGTTGCAACCATCTACCTTTTCTATTGTGTACCCACACTGTGGACATTCCTTCACATGGTCTTTCCCCGAACACCACTGCTTGAGAGACAAATCAGGATCTTCCTTGTACTCCCGATACCTCTCACAGGAGACATAAGGATGATGCTCCAAGTGGCACCTGGTACAAGTCTCGGCATAGCAGGCTCCACAGAGAAACGGCTCAGGGAGTATTCCAGGACCAGTGACACGATAAACTGAAGGACAGTCCGGGGAGGGGCAAAAGCGGTATAGCCCCCCCCTCGAAGCAACAAATGCACCCAAGGAGGCACGAAATAGTTCATCCAATTTCTCAGCTGACAATAATGATCTCAAATCAGAAACCAAAAGAGGAGCCCCACAAACCTCATGAGCACAGCATATGGGAAAACTATCAAGGTTTCTAATAGCAGATTCACACTGCTCCACCAAACAGGCCCGGCAGAATTGATGTGAACAGCCCTCAAGCTGGTAGCCATCCTCAACCTCGCAAAAGCAAATCGGGCAGGAATCTTCTGCTGCTACCACCGCTTCATCAGGTGTCTCTGATGAAGAACCAATAGCCTTCGACAAATCATAAATAATTTCCTCTACCTTTTCCTTCATGTCCTTATTGCCCTTCATAAAGATGATGTGGCGACCGGCATTAAGACAGATTTCAGCACCAGGTACCTTTTCTTTAAGTCCATCAAGGTTGGGCCCAAATGTCTTGACAACTTCCTTCATCAGATCAGGAGGCAGATCCCTACCACGAAGTCGAATTTCAAGTTGCTTGCTTTTATTAAGGTTTACAAGGGTTGTGATGAGTTTCTCCTCTGCTTCAGCAATTTTCTCTGAAGATCCAAACACGTTCAATTTCAACGCGTGCCTGTCGAATAATATCCAGGTTCCAGTCTCTTGCCGGAGTGATTTCAAGAGAGTGATGCCATCTCTGGAGAAAAGAATCTGTACGACAGCAGGAGTGAGACTAGGGTGATCAACAGTCTTTCCTCTCATAAGCTCTTCCACGGGTCTTCTCATCTCTGCCACAGTTCTTGTTGCATTGGCAGAAATTCTCACTCGAAAGCAACCATTCGATGTCCTGTCCGAATGACATTCTGCCCCTGAGATGAGGTTATTTACTGCAGTTAGTATCCGTCTACAGAAAAGTATGCGTTACTCAGCGCATATGGGATATGTGTAAGCATTCAGAAAATGATGCTGTGGCCGTGAATGTCATTACCCCTCTCAAATCAAAAGCTTGTGAAATAAAAATAATAATAATAATAATAAATAATAAAAATAATAAAAATTCCTCATTTGTTGGAACACTTTGAAAGGCAGCAATGCAACATCAATCTTCATATATCCTAGTTGATGAACTATATGCTCCATAATTTCCCGGTCTGTCATTGTTGATATGTAATTCATCAACCTTAAGACATATACCAAAAGTAGAATTAAGGGTTGGTAGTTTCCACTAGATATGTATTTCGTCAACCTTAAGACAAATAAACTTACAAACAAACAAGGTAAATTCAAAACTTCCCCGGACCTCTCTCATGACCTTCACTTTCAGATATTACATTGAAGATATGCCATGCAATAAATCAATTTCATCAACTGAAAATATTGATCTTCCATGAAACAGCAATTCAGCAATGTCACAAAAACAATAGGAATGGTATAGCAATTCAGCAATGTGATAAAAACCAAAAAAAGCAAAAAAAAAAAAAAAAAAAAAAAAATGAGCATCTACACTTGATATCACAAGGAAAGTCATGCAACTATAGTTTTCAATTATATTGTTTGTGTAATGGTAGAGTCAATTCAGGGAACTTCCGACACAGGAAGTTAAAGACACCACAGACTCGCATATAGGAAATATTTCAGACTTTTTTAAAACCCCATTTGTCATAAATTATTGCATCCAGCACTACAAGTGGTTAAAAGCTAATAACAGACCATAAAAGAGGATTAGGGTGCAGGTACAGCAATATAAACAATTTTTTAATCACGGGTTTATCCAAGGATACCACGGGAGATGGATACTGCCAAACTTCAGCTTCAAGATATAAAACAACCTCCGTGGGCATTAGACTATATAGTAATTCATAAAGTTACTTACCAGAAACTATTAATAACATTGATGCTGATGTACATCAAAAAACTAAAATCAAAAAATGAAAATGCAACATTGGCAAATACGCTCATTATAGACACAAAGAACAGCAAAGGACCTTGTTAAGAATGATACTACTGGCACTTACTCAAGCGTACAAAAACCAGAAACACCAAACAGACACAACAAAAGAAACAGGACATACAGAATGCCCTATTATTTGTCTGCGGGGCTCCAAACACCAACTTCCACTTAAAGAGCAAGGTTCTAATAAATAGGTTCTGATTTCTGCAACAATAGACAAGCACTACGCATACTTTTACTGTTCTGGTTTGACCAGACAAAAAGAAGTAGCTTCCAGATGCTGTCACAGACTAGCGATATTTACAAGAACAAGAAACGAAGAAAGTAGCTAGTAAGAACATAATAGACCAGACTCATAATGAATCATGCAATAACAACTAGTAGAAACATTATTTTCACACCCCCCAAAAAAAAAAAAAAAGCTTGAAAGTGAGATGAGAATGTAGAAGTGATGCCAGAACTACCTTCAATTTCCTTGAAATTTGCAAGCAAATCTTCCAGTTGCTCTTTGATAACGTAATAGACAGGTGCAGGACATGACAAAGAGGTGTGAAACAATTGCTGGCACTTTATCTTCTGCCAAGGCAAAAAACCAGGCAATACCTTTCCATCAATTTGCTCCAAAGCTTTTGCAGCCTCCAAATGTAATCTGCCATCGAAGGTGATCAAAGCCTTCATATTGGTCTCTTTAGGTTCAGGTGGATAGACTTGAACACTAAAATGACTCGCCCGAGGGTTATTTTTGGGCATGAAAGGAGTGATCTCTCTCAGGAGGGCCTCTTCACACTTGTTGATTGGAGGATTCTCCACAAACTTTCCTCTAACCAGGAAAAAATCAAGGATTCTCCGGTCAGTGGCTCTCCTCAACTCATCCAAAATTTCAGCTTCAGAAAGCTCTTTTCCAAGTCCTTTAATCACTACACTGCCCTTGTAATTTTTGCCAACATCACAACGAGTATATTGGCCCCCTATAACCAAGTTAGAGAAATGAAAAAGCAGGATAGGCACATCACGGAAATCACATTTTACAATGCCTAAACCTGTACTCTCCCTCCGTGGCCAGTGGACTTTTGCTTTGACAGCAGGAAACGAGTAAAACTTATTATCACTTCCCAAAAATGACCGCGATGGATGCAACTTCAGCATGGCATCACCAAATTCAACTTCTTTCATCTCAGCAGCTCGTTTGGCAGCCTCAGGGGTAGCAAAAGTTATCCGGCCCCATCTGTCCTTGTCGTCACCATCTGGCAAGCTGCCTGTGAATTTATGGATGGCACAAATGCTACCTTGTGTGTGTTTTTCAAGAAAAACCAAAAGCTCCTTATCATCGACAGAATTAACATTCGGATGACATACATCAATGGTCAAAAAGTTCTTATCCAGTTCCAAATGCCTAATCTCAGCACCAGCTCCAAACAGTGCCACGGGGGCTGAAATGCCTGGGCAATGATATAAGCACTTTTCAATGCATTCATTCAGCAACCATTTCTTTTCACACTCCAGTGAGTCGCTGACAAGAGTAAAAACTTTTTTCATATCCTGCGAAGAAGCAAATACTGAAACCTCATTTTGATCCACGTCGACTTGAACAGTCACCCGTTCATCCATACACTCTTCCCGAAGATGTGATATAAGGACTTGAAGGCTACAGTTGGACCTCCCACAAAACCTCTTCAAGAGAGTACTGCCATAACCAGTCATTACCCTCGATTGCAACTTCCGACTCTCAATCTCATCAAAATCAAACAAGGGAGGAGGGCAAAGTGTAGACAAAAAGTCAAAATCGAAAGCTGTAACACAAACCAGATATGGAATAGACAATGATATGATTTCACCAAAAACAACCCATCTCGGCTTCTGCCCAAACGATAACAACGAACATGAAGGGTGTAATTGTATATGCTGACCAGTCAAAGCCACTTCAAAACCAAGTTTATCGCATCCAGAGTACATGGCAACATTTTCAGAAAGACAGGATAGTATAACTTTCTTTAAAAGGTCATCAAGCTTATCAGGCTTATAAGGATCCCAATGCCAGACAGATGGGACTGTAATGTTGAGTTCCCTTGTAAGGCAGTCTTCAAATTCCTTAACTGTCTCTTGGCATCTTCTCATTGATTTGGCATTGATGCTATTCTCCCAACACCACAGATTCCGCTTTTCATGAGGCACAGACTCCCATTCTTTGTAAACAGACAGAAGAGTGAACAGATCACCATCACGATGGCAAAACTGCAACTTCAAGCAATCAGATTTAAGCTTGTCCGTATCACTACCAACTCTGCAAAATATGCTACTTGCGTTTGCCATCACAGCAGCAAGAACAACACCTTCTCTGCCCAAGTCATGATGAAAGCAACTGTAGATCAACTTACCTAGCCGAGGTTCAGCTCCAACCTTAACCAAATACCTGCCGACATCTGTCAACTCATAAGTACCATCAATCACATTAATGGCCCCCAACTGAAGAAGATTTCTAATGGCCATGTCAATAGCTTTGTCAGAGGGAGCATCAACAAAATCAAACTCCCGCAAATCATTAATTCCCAAAGCGAGGATCCTCAGAACAGCAATGCCTAGATGCACCCTAAGAATTTCAGGTTCCTGGCTGCGGGACATCGAGACAAAGTCAGACTCGGCATAGAGCCTATAACACCGTCCAGGTTCTGTTCTCCCTGCTCGACCAGCTCTTTGATTCGCAGAACTTTGGCTAATCCTGCAAACTTTCAGAACATTCATCCCGGTGCCTGGTTCGAACTTGCTTTCTTTCACCCAACCAGAATCAATCACGTACTTAACTCCAGGAATGGTAAGTGATGTCTCAGCAAGATTCGTGGAGAATATTACCTTTCTTTTCCCTGGATACTCCTGGAAAACTCGTAACTGCTCTTCATAAGCGAGCTTCCCATGTAAAGGCAGCACAACTGCAGATGGATCTTCAAACTTTTCACAAGCCCACTCTACTTCCATTTGAGAAGTTAAAAAGGCAAGAATGGTCCCTCCTCTCTCTCTTCTGTTAATCTCACTAGCCATCCTCAGAACATCATCAACATATGATGCAATAACCCCAGTAGAATTTGCCCTAGCAGATGAAGGCGGCACATATCTGATATCTACTGGAAAGTTTCTACCCACAACATGAAATATAGCACACCCATAGAAGTATTCTGAGAGCTGGTCTGCATCAGCTGTTGCGGACATTATTATAAGCCTCAAATTAGACCTCCGGCCAAGTAATTCTTTAATTACTGCCAAAAGGAGATCGGTGCTCAAGCTTCTTTCATGCGCCTCGTCAATAATGATGCAGGAAATCCCAGATAAATCCTCATCACACATGTAGTGTTGCAACAAACAATGATCAGTCATGTATACTAACTTTGACTTCAAAAATTGAGAAGAGGAAAATGTGAGATCACGGACAACCGAATTGCCTGCATAACAACCAATACTTTCATCTCTGACCCGCTCTGCTAAGGAAATTGCAGCAATCTTGCGAGGTTGAGTACATACTATGGAACCATATGCACCCACTCCTGAATCAGCAAGAAATTGAATCAACTGGGTGCTTTTCCCCGAACCAGTTTCTCCTATCAATACCATTATCTGTGCAAATATTTGCAAAGAGAACCAAGAATTAGCATTTAGATTCATCATCATAGTGAATGACATAAACTACCAACATAAAAATGCAATAGTAATACATTAAGTTTGTAGTAAATCCACAAAGTAGTTTGTAGTAAAAAGAACACGGAATCACCTCGAGTAGTCTATTCATGCAAATTCTAACCTTTTCAATCCTATGAATTGGTTTCTCGCTCTGATGCATGATAAATAATTGATGTTGAAAAATAGATGGGTATTATACCTGACTGAAAGACATAGAAGGTAACCAATATATAGAACATTCGGAAACAAACAAGAGACTAACTTTACAGAATTAATGCTCCAATATGTATTCATCTTTATTATAGTTAATTTTTCCTGACGAAGGCCCAATGGTCCCACAGGAGAAAATTTTTCCCTCCAACCTAAGGCCAAAGTTCACTATCTAATCTCTCCAATCAAGACATTATCGTTGAGATAACAACCTCTTGGCTGTTCCTGAAATTTGCAAATTAAAGACGCAAGATAAAGCAAAAAAAGGGAAAGTGTCATAAATGCTTCACTTACTCTAATTATCTCGTAACCACAACTGGCAGATGTGAGACTAGTGGAGAGATGATTACATGCAATTTCTCCTAATTTACCTTTTTTATCTTATATATCGAGGATGATCCTCTGCCTCAACGAGCTCATCTCAATTTGAGAAGCCAACCAAATTCCAAGTATATAACATTGGAGCCACTATCAAAGTGCAAAGAAAGACACTACTACTTAAACGAACTGTTCTGTTAGAGAAGATAATATTGGAGCAGGAAAAGCCATCCATCGTGAGTTTGTTTACACAGAAGCAAGTACTCAGTCTCTGAGATATTGCCAAAGTCAAAGCATTCTTAATGCACCTTAAATACTGTTTTAATACAGAGAACATTTATTCTTAATGCACCTTAAATACTGTTTTAATACAGAGAACATTTACGGTAAAGCTCTCCTGATCTTTAACATCCAACTATAGATTTGGTGGGAAAAAGTTCTCCGTGAGATTGGTATTTAAAGGTCCAAAGGCAATTCAAAGATCAACATTCACACTTTCTTGTGATCTAAAATGGTCGATATGCAACTCCGAAGATTTAGTACCATGTATCGGAAAACTTAAGGTGAAAGGACTAAAAAAGGAAGGAGGAGCGTAAAAAGAGGAACTAGAGAAGAGAAGCGCTGACGAAATAGTCATGCAAGGAAAGATTTAATAAATACTGGATTGCTTTAGCAAAGTAATCTCAAATAACACCTCAACAACATTAAACAGTGAATCCCACAATAGTTTAAGAGGCAAGTGTTACATCCTAGATATAATGAGGAGGAAGTTTCCGTAATTCTGCAGACAGATTAGCAAACATCATGTATTCCGCCAATCATCAGCTAGTCTTCAGTAAATAAAACGTAGGAACTTCCAGTACAGTCAATCTTGTGTCACCAACTTGAAATTTGTTTTACAACTAGCGGCACCCTCAGGTGGCTTACACCCCCCACCCCAAACACCCCCGCCCCCACCAAAAAAAAAAAAAAAAAAAAAAAAAAACCAAAAAAAAAAATCCCAACAAAAAGAATGGTATCCTTTTCTAATATCAGAGCAAAAACATAACCTGAGTATATCATAATGATCTAGATATCTTAGAGATGCCTCAGAGGCAATAGCATCATTCTTCGACATAACCCACTATGTCTACCAATCACAATTTATGAATTAGGGTGACTGTAAGACTCAGAACTAAATAAAAGTCACCAAAAGAGTGGCTTGACGACACCGGATTATGATAATGAGCGATCTAGTTTAAGAAAGGGAAATCTGCTCATTGCAATTCACCAGGCAACTGAAGAGTCCCCATCTTACAATGAAAACTATGGAGGTCTTCCAATGAAAGTACACTCGAAGTCCTAAAACTATTTCATGAGTACAAATAGGTCCTTATATATGTCCTACAACTTATAAAATTGGTCCAAAAAAACAACTCCGCCAGCTTTATACCGTCAGAATATCACACATGGCATAGTTTGCAAATGTCACACGTGATGTGATTTGTTGGTGAGAGAAACTGCTGAAAATCCTTGAATGTAAAATTCAAATAGATTTATCACACAGTTTTAGGACTCATCTGTAATTAGTACAAAGTTTTGAAACTTCCATTGCACTTTCCCTGAAATCTTCAGCATGTCATTGTTATTCCCATAGTCAAACATCTTGAACTAAAAATTCACATTGTAGATCTAAAAGTACATACTAAGTATCATAAAACACTTCCAATCTCCACAAGGATTAGTCGTTCTAAGGATGTCTGTCACTCATGTCGCTAGCAAACGACCACCAATCATCAATCACAATCCACCACCATCAACCAATAAGTCACCTTGATCACCATCAAATGACAACCCACTAGTCCACACTATATTGCTACCACCTTCCTGCCACCCACCATGGAGCCAAACTTCCAAGACCATCAACTCATTATTCCGTTTAAATACAATCATGCATCAACAGCTACCATCACCACTGACAACTTAAAGGCAGGCCGTATCATCCACTAGACACAAGTTTCTGTGACTAACCAATCGCCAACTACTGTATTTTGTTACTTCAGGTGCGACAGTGTACAGAAAGATGATGCTATCATCGAGTTAATTTCAACAATGGATTTTCTCTGCTCAATAGAATAGTGTTTTTAAGAGATGAATTAGATCCTTGAAACAAGATAGAAATCTATTGAGGATGATTCAGTATAGTGAATGGCTGGATGCCAAGGAAATAAGAAAAATTACAGAAACTGACCACAGAGAATCACTTCTTCTGAAAAGAGGATGCAACCACTTGGCACCATCTTTATACCGACTAGCTGATAGATACCTCAGGTAAAGCATGTAAGGTTCAAGTCACCCAACTATGACGAGAAATTTAAAAATTGAAAATTCGATGGAGATTTAAATTTTGATGGAAAGTGATCGTTAAGCAAGGGCAAAAGCCCTACAGAGATATGACAAGAGGCATTAACCTAGGGAAAAGCCCTGCAAAGTTGAGAACTGGACAGCTAAAAAGAAGAGACAAGAAGAGACTAGTAACATGTCTTAGTACTAGCTTATTCTCTGCACAATGATAAACAGAAAAGGTCATTCAAATAACAATGTTCTCTTTATTTACAAGCATCCAGAAAAGAAGAAAAGAATTTTGAAAATTGATTTGTTGAGGTTAAAGAAAGGTGCCATATTGGAAAATTATACATAAGCCAAAAGTCATGAGATACAGAGGACAGAGAATATATCATGCTAATGCCGCCATACTTCAGGGATCAAGGTTTAACATGTCATGAACACTAGAAAATAAAGCCAAAACCAATCGAATCTCAAAAGGCTAAAGAAGTAAGCAGTCTCTGATTGCAAACATATAACTTCGGAATATCTACTGGACATCTTGGGGGAGGTTGAAAAGAATTCAAATTTCAAACAAAGTGCATACCGACACTGATTTTTATCTTTTTATTGAAGTCATATGCAAAATTCATCCCTACTATTCCAAAGAAACAACTACTCCTACAAAGACGAGGGGTTAGTGCGTAATGAGAAAGACGAGCCCCACCAAAGAAAAAAAAAATCCTAACCCACCGACTTAATAGATGCTGCCAATAAGAATGATATGCCCTAACAGATGCATTTAAAATGAACTTCTAAGAGAATCAGTCCGGGCAGACGACTTAAAATGGAGGGAGATGCTCCAACTCACTAAAACAACTTGATCCAAGCGAATTGGTGGCAACCAACATCAGAAAAGCACGACAATTTGCCATCACTCGTGCATAATGCGAGAGGCAATAAGGTCAAGGAACCCTTAGGAATTGTCAGGGTAGTATGCTATACAAGTCCACAAAAAGAAAAGGAATTTTCATAACTCTCGTGCTATTGCATATAAACACATACACTTGGGACTCTGGGAATATAAACACGGGTGGATTTCCCGCCGTTCAGCATTCCAATTACATAAAATGAAGGATAAAGTACGAGAACAAAAAGTTCCAACTACCTGCTGATTATAAACTCGCTGAAGAATGCCCCGCCGGCAGGCATAGATGGGCAAGCCATCATCGAGCCTCTTACACTCCCTCAGAATCAACTGATGAATCCGAGACCAATCGACATGGCCACTCTCAAACTTGAAGACCGGCAAAGCCTCCTCAACAGCATTTCCTTCGATGTGATCCCTTATGCAGAGCATTGCAGACTTAAACTCCTCGAGCCTCTTCTCGATCAGTTCCTGCTCCGAAGAAAGCCCCTTGACCTTCTCGCTCAGCTCGCCGAACATCCTAAGACTCACCGACCTCCTCCTCATCATCGGCGCTCTCAGTTTATCAATCTCAACATTTACTTGGCGCAATTTCGCCTCCCATTTTCGCACCGCCTCTCCATCCAGCAAGGCCCCAATTTTCTCGAGAAACAAGGCCTTGAGCCTCCCTTCGAGCTCCTGCTTAGCATCGGGGCGGGCGGCGATCGACGACGCGAGCTCCGGCGAGAACGGGTGCGCGCCGGAGAGGCGGGACTCCCAGAGATGCAGGGCCGCGTCGCGCGCGTCCTCCCACCGCTCGAAGTAGAGCGCGGCCGCCGCGTCGCCAGCCTCGTAGAAGGTCGAATTGGCGGGCTCGGGGCGGCAGGCGGCGACCAGGGCGCGCGGGTCCGGCCTGGCGGTGGCGGGGCCGCGGCGGGGGAGGGGGAGGTGGTGGTGGTGGTGGCGGAGGCGGAGCTCGACGATGAAGCAGGGCGGCGGGGGCGGTCGACGGGGCGGTAGTGGAGGTGGGGGTAGGAGGGAGGGGAGGGGGGCAGCGGTTCGGCGGGAAGAGGCGGCGGCGGAAGGGCGCGGCGGCCCCGTACAGCGGCGGGGGCGGTGCCGGACGTCGGAGGCGATCGACGATTGGGTCATGGCATCGGAGGAAAAACCTAGAGAGAGAAAGCTCGGCTTCCTGCACACACTCTCTCTCTCTCTCTCTCTCTCTCTCTCTCTCTACAGCAAAAGCTCGACTCTTGAGTGTGAGAGTGAGAGAGAGAGAGAGAGAGACAGAAACAGAGGACAGAGAAAACAGAGACGGAGAGATGCCGGGAAGATGACGAGACGCGACGAGACAGTTTGGATATCTCTCTCTCTCTCCTCGAAAGTTTCGATTTTTATATTCGCTGTTTTTTTTTTTTTTTTTTTTTTTTAAGGTTTTCCTCCTTCCTCACTTCTCCAGAGCAAAAAAAATTGAACTTTTTTTTTTTGGGTCAGGAAGAAAAATTGTGAATTTTGCACAATTTGAGAGATAGGAAAAGAGCTCTCTGCATGTTCATCTCATTTGTTGAGGGAAGATATGGAGGAAAAAATAGCATATTTGAGGTGTTCATGTTCAAAACAAGCTTCGTATCAACACTTTGGTAAAGCATAAAGCTTGCTAATATTATTTGATGAGTACTTCGACGGTGTCGGTGAGGTGCTTTAAAGAGTAGGCGATGCCAGTGAGTGAAAGTGAAAGGAAGGGAGAAAGAACGGGCTTGATAATTAAATGATCGAATTACAGATATCGGATGCTCGTCGTGTAATTTTTGACGATTAATTAATGCACGAAATGATTGAGAAATGAGAATACTTCAAAAAAATGTTTATTAAAAGAGGATTATGCCCTCGACTCATGGAAGAAATTTGAAATGTTTAGCTGAAATTTAAGGTGATATTTAGAAATACTCTATGTCGGTCGATTATTTTTTTTTTTTGCATTAATTAATTATTTACGTATTGGCATCCAATTTTGTAATTTGACGGTGTCGTTTTTTAAGCCTCTTTTTCTCCTTTTTATCTAATTTGTGCATATTCTCTCTCTTTCTTTCTTTCAGTTGGATTGTGTTTTTCTTTCACTATTTTTTCTGTTAATTAGTTTTTCTCTTTTTTAATATTATTTTTCCATTTTTACAAAAATTAAATATAAAAGAGAGATTCCATTCAAAAAATTAAAAATATATTTTTACCCCTTAAGAGTCATAAGCATTGCAAATGCTGATGGAAATTGAGGGAGGATTGTGGAATGGTTGAAAGAGCAGGAGCAAATGTGTATTAGAGCCCAAATGCAGATGGTTTTAGATAATTTCCCTTTTTGGTAATTTAAATGAAGGAAATTGAGCCCGATTTGCAAATATTTCTGAGGAAAATTTACAAGAAACGGCAATGACAATAAATAGAGAGAAATATGATGTGCGGTTTTGGGCAATGTGCGAAATAATTTCCCTCCAATTTCATACTCGATTCGATTTGTTACCATTTTTTTAATGTCCAACCGAGAAATAAAAATCCTAAGTATTTTCCATTGGATTCATACTTGGTGCCCAAGCCAACATGAATTTGGAAAGAGAAAAACGCGGCAAGAGTTTCTATAAAGACATTAAAAAAACATTAAAAAGAAAATAAGAAATATGTTCTAATTTTTCGTTGCTAAATAATTTTCCATTTTTGGAATGTGCAATTTCCTAGAATAAATTATATGCATATCCCAATATTCATGCTCTCAATAGGAAAAAAAATAAAAAATAAAAAAATGTTTTATTGGTAGGTTTGTTTTTTTTGTTCTTTATTCGGTTTATTGGTAGGTAAGTAAAATGGATTAAAACTACCTATTTAGATCACATCAACTTACCTACCCGATTAATTGTCGCCTATCGACCTTCCATCCCTTCCCCAAAAAGATACCTAGAACAAATAAAAAAATATCCAAATTAAAAAGCAAGGCTTAGTGGGTAAGAAAGCATAAAGAAAGTTTTTTTTTTTTCCCTTTTTGACTGTCCTTCGAATGATTTATTTCTTTTCTTTGCTTTTTCATTTACAACTTTGGAGATATAATTACTTGCACGCAATGCTAAGTCTCCAAGATTAAATTAAATTCTCACTATATTAGGTAATAACATCCCACCAATAATCATCTAAGGTTTCCTCTATGCCTTGTAAATCCAAATGAAATAGGTGATTGAGTAAATGCACATAAATAGCGACCAAAGCTATATTTTCATAGGATGAATTTTACTCTACCTACATGCACCAAACCTAAGTCGAATTAACAAAGTAACGATTACGAATGTCATAAAGATTCAATGTTGCTAAACATATATTGTTTCATTTTCTCTACATGAAATGACGATCAATAATTAGGTAGAAAAAGGAAATGAGATGATAAATGTCAATTTTTGGATCAATTATATATATATGTTAAACAGATCATAGCGTTATATTAATCGTTCGAATATGTATCCAATCCGATAAAGTAAAAGGGGAGTACTCGACCCGCTAAAGATTCCATGGAGTGTGACTTTTGTAAGGCGAGTACAAAAAGAGGCGGTGATCATAGATAAAGATGCCATCTTTCGTCCACTTTTTTTCCCTTCCTTGGAAAGGGATTAATGGAAGTTAATGAATTTTTCTTTTGGTCAAGAGAAAGTCTTTGAAATTGAAATATCACAAATCTTGACTCGAAGTGATGGTCAATAACTTCAATAGGGGCATCTAACTTCCGATGACTTAGGATCTGTCTAATAACACTCTCGAAAAATAATTGATTTTATTCTTTTATTCTTGACAATAAAAAAATAACATAAATCTATCTGTAAATCTTTTGTTCTTGGTAACCAAAATTCTTTTTTTTTTTTTTTTTTTTTTTGTTCTTTAATAAATTTAGAACAAAATTAAAAAGTAAAAAAAAAATTATTTCTTGTTTTCGAGAATAATTTCTAGAATACAGTCTATTTTTTTTTTCTCTTCTATTTTCTTCTCTTTCCTCTTCTTTTATTTCATTTTCTTCTTCTTCCTTTTACCCAGCCATTGACCTTGGCCATGGCCGTCGAACGGCCAAATGAGCGCCATCGACCCCGCCGGAGCATCACCAGCCCCTAGCGACACCAAGCCACAGGGAGGCTAGGCCTCACCAAGATCTGGCAAGGTTGAGTCTCATGGTGACCAAGCGAGCCTCCCATGAGCTCGCCAAACCTCACTTAGTCGGTCACCAGTCACCATCATGGTCACCAACCAACCACAAAGAAGGAGGAAGAACAAGAGAAAAGGAAAAAGAAAAATAAGAAATAAGAAAAATATAATAAAAGTATTTAAAAATTAAAGGAAACAAAAAAATTTACCAATTCTACCAAACGCATTTCTATCCCGAGAATAAAAATTTTGAATAATTACCAAATGCTTTCAAAAACTCGAAAATTATTCTCGAAAATAAAATTAAAAGAAAAAATCATTTCTTAGCAAAAACTATTTCTGAAAACAGAATGATTATCAAATGCATCCTTAGAAAGCTTGTAATTCGAATTTTTTTAAAAATGTCATGATCTGCCGGAGAAATTCACAAGTTTTCCAGTACCCTCTAGATCGGACTATCGTGATTAGAAAATACAATTTCTTGCAATTTCTCAGCCAAAATTGGGAAAACTGAGTAATGTCAGAAAGGTTTTAATAATATGATCCAATTACACCCTCTAATCAAGATTTCACGAGTTCGATCCCAGGTCAAACAGGGTCAAACCTTTAAAAAACTTTAGCTAACGGATGATATACCTACTAAATTCTATAACAAATTGCTTACGGTTCCAAACAATATCTATAGTCTTCTCCAAGGGACAAAAGACAATCAAATGTTAGTTGATAGCCAAAATGTAGGGAAATCCATAATGCTCCGAATACGTACGAAAAACCGATAGGCAGGAGTCGCGTTCTTGAATTTGTTCATGCCTCGGATGAGTTATCTGCGGTGGAATCGCTATCTCCGTGGCCATAGACATGTCCCATCTTCGAGCGCTTCGTCTCCAGATACCTTCTGTTCTCCGTGGTCAGAGGTGTCAATAACGGCACCCGACCGACTATGGCCAAACCATAGCCTTTGAGGCCTACATACTTGGCAGGATTGTTCGTCATCAGCCTCATCGTGCGAACGCCTATATCTCGTAAAATCTGCAGTGATTTGGTCACTGATCAACAACTCTCACTTTGCAATGAAAGACGGGAAAAGAACTGGTGCGATAAGAAATAGACCAAACAAAAGAAAAGGGATATGCAGCAGTCACGAAGCATACGGGATGGGAGAAACTGCTTTTGCAACCAGGAGCGACCTTTCAAGCACATCAGACGGTGTAATCTGTAGTTTTATTGTACTCTAAAGCCATAAAGCAGAACTAGAAATCTGGTGCAAGTTCAAAATCAAGAAGTTTGTACCTCTTCCATAAAAAAGTTTGAACGTCTAGATACCCTGACAAGGCTAGAGCCAACATGTGATTCGCACGTGCACTTTGATACATTGCAGGGGAGGAGATTAAATACCGAACAGAGAGCAGACAAACATATAGCATACTCCAAACATGTGAATGTGCCACAATAACCAAGCTACATTAGAAATAAATATGGAAGCCCAGTGTGATTGCACCAGAGAGAATGGGATTTTAGCACGTACCTGTGCACCGATGCCGTATTCTCTGGAGTCAACAGGTAATCCAAGTTCTTCATTGGCCTCTACAGTGTCACGACCATCGTCTTGTAAGGTGTAAGCACGAAGCTTATGGCCCAAACCGATCCCTCTCCCTTCATGCCCACGGAGATACACTAGCACACCCCTCCCAGCTGCCTCGATTTGTTTCATAGCAAGCGCCAGCTGATTTCCACAGTCACATCTCCCCGATCCAAATATATCGCCTGTGAGACACTCGGAATGTACCCTCACAAGAATGTCGCGTCCATCTCCAATCTCACCCTAAAGGGATCAAAGTTCAAACCTCCTAATTCATTTTGACTTAATAAAGTACACACTGACTATCATGAGACGCAGCATTTACAAATTAATATTCGGTATTAACCAACAAAACTGTCCAATCTGTGGTCTATAGGATAAGCTTTGCTAGTCAGGAACTCAATGCACAAAAGAGGATTATCATATGAGTTAGTTGCTACGTGTTGATGAGAATTCATGATTACTTTTGTTGGCTTCAGAAGTATCTATTACTTCTAATAAATACCTTTCATCACTCTGTTGAAGAATTTTTTAAAACAAGAAGAGCATTTCGGGGAGACAACTAACCAGGTCCATTACAACTGATAAGGCTTCTGCCATATGCTGACTTAATCATGTATGTTTAATACTAACAACCTCAGTGAAACATCCTTATCAAGAGTCAAGAGCCTACATCAATGACTGCATGACAATTTCTAGTATTAAACAGCATATGTAGAAAATTCTTACAAGCTTCGAATTTAGAGTTTATGTTTTGCTTGAGTTGGTGTTCCACATAGCTACTAAACTATTGGAAAATTGAGAATTTGCTAACCATACAGGAGATAAACCTCCTCCATAGAGACAAACAGTCTATTTGATTTATATAGTAGAGAATGAAAACAAAATTCTCTGGAACGGCAATGGGGTCCTTCCCCAACCCCCTGAAAAATAATTATGATAATTCATTTTATTGAAAAGTACGTGCAGCGTTATTTAATGCAAAGCTCCCCTCATTTTGTGGTGTGCATACTTGATAGGCTATATTTTTATTTTATTGATTTCAGCTATTATTTTAAGATCACTATATAGTGATTGGTTTTTTGATTCCCCTTCTCTCAAAACCCCCTGAGTACCACCCGCCTGCTTTTCTCATTTGATATATTTTATCACCTTTGCTTCTGTCTCTGCTAAGGGATTGGTTCATCGATGAATTACAACCAAATGAACATCTTTGCAGGTGTGGATGGTCTTACAAACCTAACAATAGAAATTGAGTATTCTCAATCTTCAGGAGTTCTGATATTCCTCCCTCCACGGGCATAACATCTACTGATGCGCATAGATTATACTGAGAAAGTAAAATCAAGTAGAAAAAAGTGTAACTACAGAACAAGAATACCAGTAATTTGGAATTTCCAACTACAGGTACTCTGAAAATAGATATATATTTTTGAAACAAGATAAGAAGCATCTTTCATTTTTCTCAAATCATTACATCCAAGGAAGTATAGTGGGTAGGCCACTTTTTGAAAATATATATTATACAAAGCAGATGACCAGTCCATGTCCAGAATGAATTAAACAGACAGTTGAAGCCTACAGCTAATGTTGTCCCATCGATCTTCATCCTGATGTAGGCCAATCAAATGAAAGTTACTAAGGACTCACAAATGAACATATTTCAAAGAACACGCTAAAAATTGATGAAAAGTACAAGACAGCTCCTCAGTAATGTCGGAAGAAAACTTGCTATCTTTTGTCTTTGAAAGTTTTTAAACCATATAAGTGATGGCAACCACAAAAAGAATGTAGTTATATGGTCAGACATCATAACAAGTTTTAAAGGGGAAAGAACAGAGTTATGAACTATTTCAGTAAGCTGTTGCATCACATATATCATTATGAAAAGTCAAAACACTAGGCAAACTGAGAGATTATTCTAAATCATGCATCCGGTACCAGTTTCATAGTAACTTATTGAAATATTGCAATGGCACTTACTTTAACCATGGCAATATGCTCAATCCCATCAAGCAGTGATCTATAACAAAAGGCCATGAAAGGCCCCCACATTGTGGGTATAGGGGCGACACCAGCCTGCTCCACCAACTTATCCCTTTTTCTTCTATATCTGCCGTAAAAGATGTAGACAATGAATTTTATCGCAATAAGCCAGAGAACACATATTCTAACATAAAAACCATATGCATGCCACACAGGAAACATGATAACGGAAGACAATCTTCCAAGTTCCAATAGCATCACACGTCACCAAACCTTGGTGAGAATCTAATGCCCTGATTGGCAAAATATGGAAAGCCCCTTCACAAGATTAACCTAAGGAGGGAGAGTTGCGGCCTAATACCTACTACACTGTTTAGTTTAAGTAATGCAATACCTATTAAACAGTTTAATTTCGTTTATGAGATATGTAATTAAGGGAAGAATAGCATTAGGCTATCCAAAATACCCCTAAAATCATTATTGAAGGGAATATGATAATTATCACTTCGACAGTCAATATTTATTGATGAAACTAATGCCCCATATAAATTACCAGATATATAATCTACCATATCAAATATTTACCTAACATTTAATAATCTATTTATGATTATAATATTAAAGCGCATAACATGCCAAATTAGGTATTATATTTTAGTAATCATCACTTTAATAGCCAATCATCCAGATATTACAATCTAATATATAATTTTTCATCTATCATTGAATAATCAATTCATGATTATGATTTAAATTTATCATATAATACATTTTTACTTAGAAATAAATATTAATTGTCACATAACTAATAGTATTATTGAAATAATAATTTTATCACAATTTGAGCATCAATTTAATGTGATTTTAATTTATGAAAATTTAAATAACCATACCTAACAGGGAGCAGCTGCTATTATGCTGATTATCACATTATTTCAACATAATAAAATTATGCATTATCAAAGTAACATAATTAATATTACATCAATCACAAAAAATACTGCAAATGGATATAGTGATATTAATATTTATTTTGACGATAATTAATATCTATCATTCATAAAGTGAATGAGAAAAAAAGAGAGACAAAAGTATTTTATGATGTAATAGCTATTACATGGACCATGTGTAATAGCTATTACTGCAAGCAAATGCTATAGTAGGTAATCAACCAGTGATAGAACTGTAATGTAATAGTCATTAGTACAACCAAACGTGCTGTTTACTATGCATCTGCATCATGCTTAAGGACAAAGTCTTCAACCTTGTTCCAAACATGACTTGAGCAATTAGATGAGGCATCTACCAAAGTCTAAGGATTGGGTAACTTAAAAGAAGGAACTTTAATTTGTATAACTTATCTCTTCCGATGTACTTCTCATAACTCAAACACTTCTAACATCTCCATAGAGTCATAGTACTTCTTGATTCTATGCATGAGATTCCAAATGCAATGAATCATCCACAGATGAAGCAAGTGACAAAAAAAAAATGCAAAACACATCTAATTCCAGGAGATACAATCAAATATCAGATGACAGAAGTGTAGGGTACCACTAATAGCAATCTAAATTGCTGAATTTGTCAAGTCATAGCTTTGTCGACATCTGGCTTACAGAGGAAGCCTCAATTCAGATTTCCCAAAGAAGATAAACAAGATACAAAGGCGCTTAGTTGCTTGATTGTGGAAATTCTACAGGGAAAATCACCTCCAGATTGGATGCTCAGAAAGGAGATTCACCATTTTACAACAAATGGCTGAAAATGACCACTCTGAAGGCGATTGAAGACTATCTCAGCCAAAATCAAAGGGACAACAAACTTAGAAAAAGAAAAATTGAGCATGCAAAAGGGTGCAAAGTACCTGATTGAATCGGCAATTGAAATTATTTTCAGGTTCATGCAATTAGGGTGCAAAAATACCTGATCAAATCGGCAATTGAAATTATTTTCAAGTTCTCTTTCAACGCAAATTGTCGAAGCTTTGGTAATCTGGCCATAGAACCATCATCATCCACTATCTCACATAAAACTCCAACGGGCTCCAACCCAGCCAACATTGCCAGATCAAGAGAAGCTTCTGTATGCCCAGCTCTTTTGAGAACCCCTCCTTCTCTATATTTCAGGGGGAAAAGATGGCCCGGCCGATTAAAATCTTCAGGTTTCGAATCTTTTGATGCAAGAGACAATATAGTCCTGGCTCTATCATGAGCTGAGACACCAGTAGTTGTCCCGCGTTTTGCGTCCTTAAATGAAAAGACGACTGACTCAGATCTCACGGTTAATCAAGTGATCCTCCATGAGAAGAAACTACTGAGGTATTAGAAACTTCCAAACTTGTTTCTTTAGTCAACTACAATACCAAAAGCAAAAATCCAGCCTATAGTTAAATGAATTTTTTCGTGCTAACGCCCTCCGCAGGACGATGCACTCTCTCATGGCAACTTCAATCTCCTTTCTAGCATGTATTTAACTTAAAAAATTCTCTCGGAAGAACTAAGCTTTTGCCTACAAAACCATGTGCACAACTATGAGCAATTACATCATAGGTTCATGTCACAGTGCTCAATACAGATAGATTTTTGTAAAGCGGCTAAATCAGTTATTCAGAAAAGATGTCCAACATCATCCATTGATTTCTAATATGATATTGAGTAACTAGATAATAATAGCATTAAGTCAATAAGATTTATATTCCTAACCAATGCATGATGATAAAACCTTTTGATGGCTCTAAAATTACTCACATCCCAAACAATAAAAGCAGAAGAATCACGTCATGGATGTCACATTTACACACAGAAACAACCAAAACTGTTCCAGATAGTACCAAAAAATAAGAGAAATCAAACATTAAATCGCATGGTGAGTCATGCCATCTTGGGGACTCATTGTCTTCCAAAGCAATAGGCCACTCTATTTAAGCTTATCTGTCTGGGTAAAAGCTCTTTATAAAAATTTCCGGATAAAAAGATTAAAATGGCAATAGCATTGACCTAACGTACGTGAAGATCCATACCACTGAAACAGTAAAAGCTGTGGAAAGCTTTTCCTGATTCTCCTTATGGGTCACCATCAAGGGAAGTTGCAGCCTCTCCAAGTCTTCTTCTCTCATGCTCACACATACGATTCCAGTGCCATGCTTGACTATAAAGGCCATAGCTTCAGGCGTTACCAAAGATGCTGCCATTATTAAATCTCCCTCATTTTCTCTGTCTTCATCATCTACAACAATAACAAACTGCAAGAACACACAGAATTTAATATCCTAATCCCATTCCCATCTCAAAATAACAGATGAGGGGAAGAAGTTTGATTGGGGAGATCAACGACACATAAATTGATTGGCAAGGGAGCTCCAACCTTGCCTTGACGAATGTCTTCAATTGCCTCCGGAATTGACGAAAATCCTTCTGAAGGTACATCAAGGTCATACACATCTTCATTAGGAAAAAACCCTTGAGTGTTAGGTGTTATTTCAGCAGCAAGCGTCCCAAACGCTACACCATTGGAGTCAACATGAACCCTTTTGGGCAGTGCTTGTTCATCTATTACAACATTTTTCCTTGAGGCCACCCCGTTGTTATAGGAATAGGGTAAGAGATCATCCTCCCCAGAAAGTACCGCATATGTCGCCTTTCCGATACCCCTTAATCTACAGGGCTTGCTCGGAATCCTCAAGAACACGCCGGATTTGGAGAGGTATGATGCGGAAGTACTCACTCCATGCTTACAACTATGTTGTCCAGAGAAAAGAAAGAATTAGTCATCCTTCCTCATTCATCATAAAGTGTGATTGGGATATCAAAACTACCGACACATTGCAATTGAATTCCCGAAATTATACGTTGTCTTCTTGAAAACAACTAAGGTTGCAAGTCAAAATACCCCCAGCATAATCCGTAAGAGGTTCATTCTCTTTATCACAAGTTGCAAAGCTTATAATATAAAGGGCACTCCTTAATGAACAAAAGAGGACAGTTTGCAGTTTCAAATACATTGCTTTTTCTCAGGTCCTCTGTATTCGGTGCTTCAGAATTCGGACGCTATGGACGCTAGTTAAAAATACACACTAGTTAAGAATACTGTTTCCTAGTCAGGCATGCCTGAATTGAACCCGCAAATTGGCCGCAGGAACAAATCGTATTATCACCACAAAAGCCGGAGTCCAGCACAAATTATCGGCGGAACCGTCTCTTCCTCTCCTTATGGGATCAGCCCAATTCAATTTATAAGAGAAGCGAAACAATCAAGCCGAGAGCCACCATCTACACCTGAATATTTATATACCCAGCTGATCCCAGATCTCAACACCTCCCCCAGTTTTCATCACCCACCACCCACAAAAATTAAATGAATCGAATGCTCTAAATCCCAGAACTTTCGGAATTCCCATCGGAATAGGCGTCAACCCATCATCCGGAATTTCCCGACGCGAGCAAAGGACGTCGCTTTAAGAGCGGAGGACACAAGACACGATTCCGGGTCGCTTTAAATAAAGAAACGGGGCAGGTGAGCACTACATGCCAACGGAAGCGAATTCTATAATCACCGCACTTTGCACGCTGTTTCATGGGCATGATAGAGAGAGAGAGAGCGAGAGAGCGTACTGGGAGCTGGAGAAGACGGAGGAAGAAGGGTGACGAAGGCCGAGGGAAGCCATTATCCCCTGCCGAAGCGAGCGAGAGCTTGCGGACGGTCGTGAAAATCACAGGTCGGATATAACAATCTTCAAGCGCTATAACGAAATTATCTTCTCTGGAATCTCAATATATATATATGTTCTCGGTTTCGAATAATTCGAATAATAAATAGCAAGGCAGTGATGTCGGTTTTCCTTTGCAAAATAGCAGGAGAGAAATGGGTTCATATGAAAGTACAGTTCTTTCTTGTTTTATCCTAGTGTTGTCAATAGAAAATTTTTTGAATTTTTTTAAAGTTGAAATTAAATTCCATTAAGTTCATACGTTGATTATTTAATCTTTTTGGTGTTTGGAGTGATTGTCATTAATTGAAAGTCGTAATTCGTGATATCCAATATACGAAGTTTATCGTTAAAGTTAAAGCATTTGAATATGTTCGTGCAACGTGCTTTAAGAAAAACAAGTAGCAAAATGCATAAGTATTTCATACAAAACATGATGAGGAGTGATCGTTGGGACAAATGGGCTAAGACAGAGCGATTTCTTTTAGATTTCTAGGATAATGAAAGAGATAAGAACAAATCAAATTATGCACTAAACAAAAGAGAGTGCTCCTAAATAGTCATGTAAAACTAAAACTAACTCACAAAATAAGCCTTTTAACATGACAATAACGTTCGATAATTGGGACTTCGATGCAAACATGTTTAGATAAAAGCACAACTAAATTAATGACCTCCTTGAGAAATTGCCTACCGTATGCTAGAGGACAAAAATAATGAGGTTTGGCATGGAATACATCAAAGCATACAATATATCAAGTAACTTAATCCACAAATGTCATTTTATAGTATCAGACTAGGACACTCTCCAGTGTGTGAGTGATTCAGGAACAAATCATGCGGAAGCTTGTAGACTTATAACAACGAAGTCTGATCAATGAAGATGGGGAGTGAACGTTAGGGCAAACAAGCTTGGATAAGGAGTGGCTCAAGGCAAACTTTTGTGGAAGACGAGAAGGGTTAAGATTATACCAAATTATGCGCTGAATAAGGAGAAAGCGCTACAAAATTTTTAGAAGCGCTACTTGGCAAAATGGCATCATTTTAGAATCGGAATTTTGATATCCAACGTACTCAAGTGAGAGCACTGTCAAGATAGATAAGCTCCAAAGAAAGTATGAAACTCGATAGTGACTAGTCAAAATGGACAATACTTCAAGTGTGTTAACCCAAATACCTTGAGGCCCCGTTCTCGCTGCCATGTCCAATTTGCCATCCCCTAATTGCCATTGCGGTGGATTGTCGTCCAGGGACCACAAGGCACATGTAGTCTTGTGCCAACTATCTTTCCCTAACTCTAATCGCCGATTGTGACTATTCAACAACTGGCAACTCCCTTTATGACAAGCCAATCGTTGCTTCCCAATGTCATTTTTTTTATATAATAATTTTGGTCAGATTTGCTGCATATTGGGCTGATCAGGAGCATAATTGATCACATATTGACATCGTCTCGTGGCTTTGAAATTTTGAGAAACTCTTCTTATTCACCCCTTGTCCATGCTGAATTCCCACGATCCATCACAAGAGGGAAACAAAAACATTACCATATCGCATCATATTCAATTCTAATTTGCATCCTATAACCGGAATGCCGCGTGCAATAAAGAACTGCATACTACTCGAATTGTCGGTCCGTGCCCAAACCCCTCTCTCTCACTATCTCGATCTCATCATGTCGAGTCATGTCGTGCTGAGTCGAAGTGATTCGTGTGATCATGTACCCTAAAGTTTGTTTCACTTCGCAAGCCCGTAAAGCTAGGGATTTGTCGCCCATTTTTTTTTTTCGATCTCTAATCTGCAGTCCCATCCGACGAGAGAAGTTCGTATCCATCAGTTCCACTGATCGGGGCAGTACCAATGCAGCGTCGGAGCCTGCTCGTCGGAGAAGAAGTTGCAGTCCTCCTCGCCGCCGAGGAAATTGTGCTCCTCCATCTTCACGTACGGACTGTGGTGGTGGTGGTGATGAGGAGGCTGAGGCTGAGGCTGAGGCTGAGGCTGAGGCTGGTACGTTCGCTGGAACTGGAAGCTGAAGCACCCGCCGAAGGAAGCCGGTGGCGCCGGCGGTGGGGAGGCCGAAGAGGACGACGACCCCATGAATTTCAAGAACCCGCCGTGGCTCTGGACGGCGGGGTTCGGGCTGCTGCTGCTGGTCGCCGCGTTCTCTTCGTTCACAATTGCACTCGAGTCGCTGTCGGACGACCCGTCCTTGAGCCCGCCATTGTTGAAGCTCAGCTCGCGAGGCGGGGCGGTGATCGGAGGGGGAGGAGAGGGTTTGGTGTCGCCGCCGTCGTCCGCGGCCCGGATCTTGTCGGACACGTCGTGGCCGGGGATGATGACCTCTTCTTTGACGGAGAGATTGCTCTCGGGGTTGTCGTCTTCTTCCCGGAGTTTCGATTTCAGCTCTTTTATCTGCGGCAAAAATCGATTCACAAAATTCAGTAAACGAATCGGTATGACAGATTTTCAAATGACAATTACGGAATCATATTCAACCAAAAAAAAATCATGAAAAAATTGAATAACCTATTTTAAAGATCATATTAGTGATCAAAACAAATACACGAGCATTGGATTATTTATGTATATGTTAATTATGCGGTTTCGAGTGATATATTTATGGAATCCAATTCCTTTAGTTTCGAAACTACACTTAAGATCAATTACGGAAATTACACAAGCTAGAGACATTTTCCTAAAGATGTCACGATATTTATTGCGACCTAATACAAATCGTTTAGACTCTACTTTGGTCACCATATTATTTCACGATTCACAGTATCATTTCATTTAACTCCATGGTAAAAAGGAGCCTACGTCAAAACCCTAAGTTACTCTAATTCAATATCTAATAATTCTCATCCTAGGGGGCAGGACAAGATAATCATGTGACGAACGATTCACCGTACCATGATAAATAATTTCACCGATCTACGACCGCAGTCCATATATGACGTCATCGCATCACTCGCATTTGACCCATGCACAGTGTTCGGTCGTGTGTTGTGTTGTTTTTTCTTACCTCCTTGTGAAGGGCCTCGTTGTCGTGCTTGAGGGCGTCGTAGTTGAGCTTGAGCTCCTCGTAGTTGGCCTTGAGCACGCCGTAGTCCCGCTCCAGCTGCTTCGTCTTCCACCGCGCGCGGCGGTTCTGGAACCACACGGCCACCTGGCGCGGCTGCAGCCCCAGCTCCTGGGCCAGCTTCACCTTCCGCTCCGGCTCGAGCTTGTTCTCCACCTCGAAGTTCTTCTCCAGGGCCTTGACCTGGTCGATGCTCAGCCGCCGCTTCTTCTCGCCGCCGACGTGCCCGCCGGCGGCGGCGGAATGGTCCTCCACGCAGCCTTCCTCGTCGAGGCCCAGCTCCAGCATGGACTGCAGGTCCCTGCTGTGGTAGATGGGGTTGCCGTTTCTCGGACTGTGCTGCAATTCCTCTGGATCGAGATAGAACACGGAAAAAGATTGGTGGGTTAGGCTCGAGATCGAAACCCAGAAATGAATTGGCAAGCACGTTGAAAATTGGATCGGAACTGTTGTTTCTTCTTGCTTCTTTTTTTTTGGGTCAGCAAAGGAGGAAGAAAATGCTGGTTTTTGGGATTGTGCTGCAGTTCCTCCGAATCAGGTCAAATCGAGAGAATAAGCTGAGATTGAAAAAACCCAGAAAAGGAGGGGCGTGAAGTTCTTGGAATTGAATCAAAATTGGTCTTTTTCTTGCTTCCTTTTTTGGTTGTTCTCTTGTCTGAAAAGAAAAGAAAAAGGACAGAAATTCTGGTTTTCGATGGAATAATTGATATTCCCCGAGAGATCGATGCAGTTGAAAAGGTGCATGTATGAGGAGGACCAGCAGAGCATGTGTCACATGGGTCTCTCACTTTATGCAAAACTAAGGATTTCTAGTGCTTGTGAATCTTGTGAAAAGAAAGGCAAGTTCCAAAGAAGACAACAAAGAAAGAAGCAAAGAAAGCAAGGATTTTTAATTTAATTTTAAGAAGTTGAACCTGAAGGTGGGCAGATGGACATCAAAGCACCCAACGAATCTGTGCTGCCAAGTCTCTTCATGTCTGGAAAAAGCGGGACTGTGACTTCTCTCGAACAGAGAAGGATCTTAACGTTTTAGATCAAGTAAGATCAAGCTTGCTCTTTTTACTATTTACTCTTTTTTCGCGTTTTCTAAAGGGGTGGTTTCTCTTTCTTCTTCTTCTTCTTCTTCTTCTCGGTTCGGCGCGCACTTTCAGTGCGAGTTCATGACACTCGAGAGAGCAAAAAGGTTTTCTTTTGGCGTCTTATGTAAAAGCAGCCATGGAAGCAGAGCGCCCGCGCCCGAAACGAGACCACCTCGTGCAGCCCTGCACGCGAACGCACAGCCGCTCCTCTCTCCTCTCCTCTCCCTCTCCCTCAGCTCCCCCCCTCGCCAACCCATCAAAGCCAGAGACGATGATGATGGTGATGAAGAAAGAGGAGGAGAATGCATGAGCATGGCCCAAGAAAATTCATGCACGGAGGGTGAAGAAAGAATAAAACTCTCACAAGCAAAAGACCCACCCAAACCCAAACCCAAACCCAAACCCAACCCAGAAGAGATGTCACCAATCACCAATCAAAAGCTTGCACTGAATTTATGCTCTCTCTCTCTCTCTCCCTCTAGATCATCATCATTACCCAATCAATTGTGGATCAAGTTTTTCAACGCTACGCAGTCTTGCTGTTTCTGTAATAATGGTGGGAAGGAGGAGAGAGAATGCGTGTGTGAAGAGGAGAGAGGAAAACCAGAGACTGGTTTTTGGGGGAGAGTGAGGGGGGGATTGGCAGAGATCGGAGAAGCAAATATCACTGGCCAGCTGGTGGTCATGCGCTTTCTCTCTCTTTAAATAAACCAGCTCGGAGCCGGGCACCGGGGTTAGAATCTGACCAGGGTTAAGTGCCCCTGGGGTGGGCATTTGCAGCGAAATGAAATGAACCCAAAATGCGAGCCAAATGCAAACTCTCTGCCAACCGGATGTAGCCGGTCGTACCGGCCTCGGGGTAGATATTTTGGGGGTGGTGAGGAGTTACGAAGTCGATCGTACAAAAAAATAAAAAAATTCTTAAAAAATCTGAAATGTCATCTTTTTTTCAATGAAAGATTCGAAATCAATATTATTTTAAATAGGAGCTTGAATGGATCAAATCGTCTAAAATATAAACATGAAATGTTTAAATAGTCTTAAATAATGGCCTTGGATGGGCCGATGACTATTTCAATTATCAAAGAAAGAGTACTTTGATCAAAAAATTTATAACTACATTTTTTAATTTTTTTAATTTTTTTAATTTTTTTTTTCTCTTTCCTTCCCTGGCCATCATCATCGATGGCTTGTGGGGTTGCTCACTTCAGGTGAGGACATTCCTCGCTAGATCTGGCGACAACAACCCTTGCCCTCACTTGGGCTAACGAGGGTCATCCTAGCCGATGTTAAGTGACGATCGCGCTCATCGACGTCAAAAATCAGTCGCCCTCACCTAAGTTTGGCGACCTCTGCCAGCAAAGGGAAGGGGGAAAATAAAAAATAAAAAATAAAATGAAAGAAAATGAAATAAATTAAAATAGTTAAAAAGTAAAAGATGAAAGTGCCATTTGACTTAAAAGGTTATGCTCTTTTTTGAAACTGATATAACAAATTCATGTCTTTATTTGAAATAAGTTTCATTTTAAATCCTTATTTGAGATGATTTGACCACTTTAAACCCTTATTTGAAATTAAGTCCATTTCAAACCCTTATTTGAGAAAATAAATGCATTTTATGTCTTTATTTAGAATTTTCTCTAGAAAAAATGAAAAATTCCAAGCAAAAGTTTGCAGTATTCTCATTTTCTCAAATAAAAGCTCAAAGTAATCGTGACTGTTTCAAATAAAGGCTTAATCTCATCCACCGACAAAATACTCTAACCAATCATGGGCATTTTCCTCCATAGAAAATTTTAATTAAATTAGATTACAAATCATAAAAGGTATTTTTTATATTAAAAAAAATACAAGCGAGAGGCCCACCGCTACCCAATCTCCGATGGGGCGGTGGCGATGGACTAGCAGGGTCGTTGTTGACCCTCGCCAAAAATGAGAGAGGGCAGTAGTCCTATCCTAAATCTAGGCAAAGATCGATTACCCTCACTTTTGGTCAATAAGGTTTGTTAATCCTTGCCAAGGCACCAGTGACCTAGCTAGCCATTGTCACCGCCCACCAATGATGGGGCGGTGGCCACAAGTGGAGGGCTTAAGTGTTTCTTTTTCTTCTTTTTTTTTTTTTTAAGTTTAAGTTTTTTTTGGTTGCTTGTTATGGAAAAAAATTTAAAATTCAAAAGAAAAAAATACCCTTGATCAACCGATGAAGTCAGGTCCTTCTTTAAATCCGATATTAATACTTTAGGTTTTTATTTGAAATAAGATTTACTTCATATCCTTATTTGAAGTAAGATCCACTCCATACTCTTATTTGAGAAAATAATGGCACTTTTAACCATTATTTAGAATAATATTTACTTATGACTTTTATTTGAGAAAATGAAAATATTTTAAGCCCTCATTTGAAATTTTCTCTATTAAAATAGAGGAAAATTGCATAAAACCATGACTTTGTTTATTTCGTGAAAAATAAATAATTAGAAAATATATTCCTAAAAATGATCGCTTGTATGACTTAAAATAATTAACCAATGAAAACTGTTTTCATTACCGACGGTAATTTATATACAAATATTTTCACGGATGATGAAAATATTTTTTGTTTAAATATTTTTGTAAGCGATATAAATCATTTTTTTAGAAAAATATTTTTAAATTATACATTTTTCGTGAAATAAAAGAAGTCTCCATGAAATTTGAGAGTAGTATGTTTTTCGAAATTTTGAGTTGTTACGTAATACCTCACAAATTTTAATTTTATTGTAGCCGTTAACCCTACAGTGTTTTTTTTCCTTTAGGATGTCCAACGTACATGACATTTAAGGAACAAAATCGTAGGTCTATATTTTCATCTCATTTGTCGAAGGAAATTTCTCTTTTACCTTAATTACTGTAAAAAAAATCACATTGAAAACAGGAGAGAAAACTAAAATTAACCAAAATATTATTTCGGAAAATAAATATTAATGATGATTTTAAAAATTAAAATTGTTAAAAAAATTATGAAACACATTAAATACTTTAATAAAAAGAAACCAAATGAAGGGGAAAAAGAGGCTTTAATAAAAAAATATGTCAAATAACAAAAATTAAATACTCATTATTATTTTTAGATGTGAATTAATAAAACAAAATGAATGATTGGTAAAAAAATTATTTAATAAAATCATCATAGCTTTTGATTAATCATTTCATCTTATAAATACTTGGAATCTTTTTGTTTTCTCTATTTTTGTTTTCATTTTCTCAATAGAAATCAAAGGTAAAAGATAGATTCTATCAAAAATAATATGAAAATCATATATTTGCTTCTTTAAAGTGATGTGTATTACACACGCTACCAGAAAATATAACGGAAGGCTAACGACTATAATACAATAAAGTTTAGAGTTCAAACAAGTTTTGTGTAATTTCCTCTCAAAGCGAGCTGTATTTTCCCTAAATTGTTATTGGACAAATCTTCATTCAATCAAATCTCTTGTTAGTTTGTTCGAGTTGAGACATCGGAACACGAAAATCCAGCTAAATATAAATATAAATACATACTCAAGATCGCTTGGGAAAATTGATCGGTCGAAATGCGTAGAAACTGACCCGGACATCACCTTACTATTATACCCAAAGTTAATATAAATATAAGTAACATTGCTGTCTATAATTCAAAAACTAGAATAAGGAAACTTGTTCAACCAAGCAAAAGAAAATTGAAAATAGACAAAAATCATCTAGCTTTGACTCTCTCAATGAGGTATGTTGAGATTAGCTTACAAGTTCAATTTCTAAGAAATGTAGTAAGTTAGAAGGGACAGTCAATAGAAAATTACCAATTTAGTTAAGTATTTGTAATGGAATGTCATGGAAATTATCCCGACAAACTTACCACATCTAGGAGATATTATTATCTATATTTTGTAATTATTTTAAGGTGCTTGATTTGACATGGACGTAGGATTTTAAATAAGCAAAGACAATGTTTAAAGTGAAATCGGAACACATATCATCGTAGGATCTTTTATAACTTCACATCGATCCCATTAGACCTATACGTTTACTGTGAAGTCCACATTATGCTCACAATAACTCGAAACTATACACCTGTCCCATTTAAAATCGAGAGGTTGGTCGAGTGACGGGACAACTAAAAAATTCCAAGTTTCAAAGAAACACGAGGCCTCGAGTCCTGCTCGCACGTGGCGTGCGGCGACATGGAACGTGACGATAAAGGAATCCGCACCTACCAAATTATCTGACGTCGGTGTTAAAAAACGATTCGTCATCAACCAGAAATATTCATCAAAATTATCGCTCCATAGATTTCCTTTTTAAAAAAATAATTAAGGTACGGACGGTTTTGCGGAGCAAGAAGGGATATGCAAAAACTAATGTGATTATTAATAGCCTTGATTTTCGACAAAACATTCCCATGAAAAATGTGAATATGCTCTCGCCTGAGCATATACCAAAGCACCTCAGCAGACAGACAGACAGACATTTTCCTCGTCCCGTCGGCGTCGCGGCTCGGCTCGGCTCGGCGCGGCGCGGCGCGGCTCGAGCCGAGCGGGGGGGAGATCGGCAACGGGCGTCAGCGAATCATCGGGGGCATCGCGCGATGAATCGGCCACGCGGCGAGGGTTGAAAACGCGGGGCGATGAGCTTGACTTTTGTGCTCGCGGCCGAGTTAGCTTTAATCCAAAAAGTCGCCGCGATTCCAGAACCCCGTGCCATTATTTTATTATCGTATACATATAATAAAAAAAAAAGTATAGTGTTAATTTGTATGCGTCCGTGATTTTTTTTTTTTTTTTTAATGTCTTGGGAAATAATAAATAATGCACATTTGCCACATTTACTAATAAAATAACAAAAGAAAAAAAATTATCTTACCGAAGATCAACGCGTGAGGTGCGTGTTCGAATCTATTTGTATTTTTGTAGCATGGAGCACGAACGAATGACCTGTGTATTTTAAGCGGAGTTGTTTGGTTTCCGGCTGGCGTCATTGCTTGCTATATGGGTTCACTTCGTATCGGACCGATGTTGACGTGGGAGCACCCTGCCGACGGAAGTTGCCAAAGCTGGAGTTGGACTGAATAGGGGCACGATCGACGTGCCTTCCTTCTCTCTCTCTCTCTCGAGAGAGAGAGTCATGGGGTTTTAGACCTAGCGTGGAATAGGCGCGGTGGCCTAGTCTCGTGTGATCGCTTTTGGTCCCATCAACTGCACATGCATCGTACTCGCAAAAGTTGGATGAATCGAGCATGAGCACGCGACATTTCTCGAATCTTACCCCCCACTTTTAGGAAATTTTTATTAGATTTCAAGAAATTTGCATTTCGACGCTTGAAATTATTGCGATATTATAATTTCGCCATCTGATTTTTCTGGCAATTATGCCTTTTCTTATCTCGTTTCTTTAAAAGTCATGATTTTCGTCTCTAACTAGTAACTACACTTCTCTTTGCCTCAGCCCCGTTAGGAATTATGAACACCAGCTTCCAAATCAATCATCACATATTTATCCCCAATTTGACCCCTACAGCACATCAATAATTACTTTCTAACCGCTCATTTCACCCAAAATACACTAGTACGAACGTCGGACCTTGAGAGTCGCCCGATTTTCCACCACCACCACCACCACCACACAATCCTATATTTCGACGACGTGTGCTTTGGGCAGCGGTTCGAAATCAAGTACGGTCCGCATCTCATCGTGTCTGTGCTCCAATTAAGTTGAATAGTGCATTCTCTACGGCCGATTTTTTCATTCCTTTTCTTTCGAAAGGAAAGCTCTTCTTTTCCCCCTCCTTTTGAAAAGGGTGCAAATTGAATTAGGCAAAATTTTCCCCTTTTTTTTATTTTTTTTTCTATTAAGGACTAAGGCAATGGAGAGGGCAGGTAACGCAGCTGTTGAGACGCGGGCGACCGTGACAAGCAAAACGACAGGAGTAAGTGGGGGAAAAAGGGTATTCAATTTTCCCCAAGATTAGCTGTAGCGATGTCATCCCGGATTCCGGGACCCACTTCCCCCTCCTTTCCTTTCCCCCATCTCTCTCTTCGGACAGCAGCACGTGCGAGCTCCTTCTCGTGTCTCAAGAAAACGGCCCCACCCAAAAATAGTAACTTCGTCCCCCCGATAACGACACACATAGTCCTTCAGACTTTAATGTGATGTCCAATATGGTTTCTTTGAACTTTCAACTTTCGTAATGCGGTCCCGTGAATATTGACTTAATTTGCAATATCGTCTCTCTGCAACCTTAAATTGCTCAGCGTGATTTCGCCGTGAACTATAATTAGATGCTCATATGATCCCTGTATCATATGAAATTATTTACAATGTCGCGTGACCTCGCCTCAAACTATTAGTATATATTCAATGCATTCTTTGAATTATATGAAAATACTTGAAAATTTAGGAACCGTGTCCAACAAATTGAAAGTTTAGGGATGATATTACACGTTAAATCGACGACATTGCGTGTTGAATTAAAGTTCTGAGACTATCTATGTTATTTTCTCTTTTTATACACGATGCAACCGGTTAATTATGTTATTCGAAAATAAGATATGTGCTTGATGAAGTTTTCGTAGTCCGCTTTTATTAATCGTTGTTATATATTTGGTATGTCGTTATCGCGTGATATAAGTGCAGTGCATCGATGCGCAAAAAAATATTTTCTTTTTAACATATTTCGCACACGTCATCACTGAAACGATTCAAATAAAGAGGAGCTGCTTTTTCGCTGCGCCCTGCGGAGAAAAAAGCTTTTACTTGTGCATGACAGAAAGTGACATCCCGAGCCCCCCATTCTTCTCCTTACTTTCCTTTTTTTGCCTTTTTTTTTACGTGACCATCATGGCCCTATCCCCAGACAAAAAAAAAAAAAAAAAAAAGCAAAAACAAAAACACCGCCTGAAATTCCGAGTCATTTGTATTTATATGCTCTGACCCCAGCCCCAAAACCGAGCAAGATTTTAGTACCTTCTTTAGTAATTTTTACGGCTAATACCATAAAAGATTTAATTTGATATACTTATGATAAATTTATTACGAACTAATTTTTTTATAATAAAAATAAAACTCGATGTATTTATGACAAATTTACTATCCATTTATATTTAATCACGAAAAACCACACAATTGGTTCAGTTGTAACGAATGAAGGGCAAATCCTAAATCGACATATCCGTCAACTGTCGCTTATTATCTAACTTAGCAATTTAACAACAAAATTTAATAGAAACTAATGAAGAATAAATTTGCACAGATATACCAATTTGGGGTTTTCCATAATAGAAAAATTAATTTGGGTCAATTTGTCACAAGTGCACTATTTTGAAACTTTTTGTGATATTTACCCTAATTTATATAAATTCTTTTGACAAATCTCAAATTGGTCTATACATGGTATATAGCGTTCCCAATAAGTCATGAGTCTTGGATTTGGAGGCACATTAAGGGTTTGTTTGTTTTTAAGAAAATATAACAATAACGGAAAATGTTTTTCCCTTTTTAGGTTAAAGAATATATTTTCCTAATTTTAACTATGCATATTTTCTTTGATCATAAATGGTTTTTCGTCGACTGATCATTTTTCAGTAAACCAAACGCATGAAAGTCTAGAGAACGAATTTGTGGAAAATTTCTTTCACTTAAACAAGGTGGGTCCCTACGCTAGCATCGCCCCGGATTTATGTTACCAGCTGCCGACTTAAAAAAAATAAAAAATTGACGAATTCTGTAGACTTTATTGCATGGTAAAAAGAGAGGAAGTATTGTCGCCCTCCCCAAAGTTTAGACTCGACAGTGATACCGGGCTCGACATCTCGCGTCCTGTCATAGCGAACAAAGATGCGAAAAGCATCGATGAATCGCGATAAAGACCAAAAGTACCCCTGTTCAGCAAACTGGTAGATAGATAGATACCCAAACAAAAACTCGAGGGGCTTCGTTCGAAAATGCTGTGAGTCAGGATAAGTTCCGGGTTCTTTCGACTTCACACAGCGATACATGCACGATCGAGGATCTTGCAATGGAGATGGGACAGTACGACTTTCTCCCTGTGAACGCAGAAAAACCGGATGCAGAAAGCTACATTTCAATATTCAAACAGGAACCCTAATATTCAAAGACTTTGAGTAGATGAGTGGGACACGACCGCAGCTCTTTGCCTCGTTCGTATGTGGAGTCCAAGGGTCGTGTTTCTAGAACCGATTGCTTTCAGATCGGCGCAGCTTCGTTTACTTCCCCCCTGCCCGAACTCTTTGATTTTTGCACGGTATCGATGTTATCAAAATCCACCCAGCAAAGACAGGCCGAAAACTTAGGAAGTACGTTTTGGGTTTAGGGTATTTTTTGGGGTAATCATTGTTTTCTCTCGATGGGGAGGAAAAGCTGCCCCCAAAATCGCCCTGCCTCGACAATGATTGGAGCAAAATCCTTGGATTTCCAACGATATTGGAGACTGCAAAAGCAGCACAGGACTTGCGAAATTCGGCGGGTTATTGAAGTATAGAAAACCCATTAGGGTTTAGGTTTTTAATTTTTTTTTTTTTGGGGGAGGATTTTTAATGTGTGAAATGATTCTTAGCATAAATAATTGCAAAATGGGGGAGTCAATAGGCTGATGGAACCACCACGTTGGGGGTTCAGAGATTTTGGTAAGCTACTCCTCCCCGGATTCTTTTTTTTTTTCCCTTCATTTTTTGACCCTACACGATCGCCATATACGTAGACTCACCAAACAGCACAGATTTTTAGGATTCGATGAGGCGAGAATCTAGGCCTATTTTATCAAGAGGAATACAAAAGTTTTATAGCCTGAAAAATAATATAACTCCTTCTTAAAAGTTCCACTATGACAATTAATTAATTCATGATGAAACCCCGGAGTTAGTGATTCGTCGGCATGATATTATTATGGCTTTCTTCTTTCGTTAGGGGTCTCATATCATGCTTTTGGGAATCCTAATTATCAACACCTGGAACTACGACTGATTGTGGTGCCAGCGTCGGTACGATAGAAAACGATATCAATGTTATCGAATTTACATATACTTTACAGAACTTACATGAAATCGAGAGACGAATCAACATCTAGAACTACGACTGATCGTAATGCCAGTGTCGACACGGCAGAAAACGATACCAATGTTATCGAATTTATGTATATTTCACAAAACTCACATGAAATCGAGAGACGAATCTGACATCATGAAAACCCGACGATGCCCATCATCATCTCATCCTCTAAACCTCGAAACCCATCTCAGAATTTCAAGATTAGGAGCGCCTATCTCCCGCCCATCATCCATGAAAATTCCTCTATGACATAAAATTAACGATGAGCAGACAACAGCTCTTATCACGCACTCGCCGTTGAGATGACCCACGAGTCAATTTCCAGTGGTTGGAAAAATGAACAAGCATGTCGGGGAATCAAAAGACTTCGTAATCTGTAGCCACATATCTTTTCCCGTATGAAAAGAAAAAATTGTCCCCCAAAACTTTTCCTTTTTCTTTGCTCCGTTGCGGCTGCCAGCTAAAGAAGGGGGCCCCCTCATCTCCCCCCACCCCCCCTATGATTGCGACTGAATTGCCCATCAGATAGCGAAACATGCCGGAGCCTTCCTAGAGAATCGATGTCGACGTTCTTGCCCATCCAAGCCGATCATGTCGCTTGAGAGAAAACGATACTAACTCGAATTATGTGAAAATAAGATGCTTCAAGGGTCGGTTTCCTCGTGAACGCGTTCCGGAAACTCTTACTTCGTATCATAATAAATGAAGGGGAGATGTCTCGTTCTACGTGGGGTTTAGGGTGCATATTCTATCATATACTGTGGACGGTGCACGTTTAGCAACACGAGTCGAGGAGGTCGTGTCTTTCTTTAGTCGATACGACTCTCGAGTCCGGGCTTTCTTTTGCCTTTTTACGTTTGGGTAAAAAAAAGCGAGTGGAAAGAAGATAAAGGAGCGAAGTAAAGAAAAGGAAGATTACAGGGAGAAAGACAGATTTTTGTCGGAAGAAGAATGAAAGTTCAAAAGAAAACGGAGGAAAAGTCGCTTTGAGGAAAATTCACAAGCCGTCCTAATTGGTTTTCTCCTACCACGTCCTCTCGATTTTCGAAATTAAGAAATGGGTCGAAGATGGAAATCTCTTAATTTTTTTTTTTTTTATTCTCTCCTGTTTCAAAAGCATTCCACATGGTGGTGTAGACGGGTTTTCTCATCATTCGACACATACAGTCCCTCTCCTTTTTCTTCTCCAAAAAGCCTTTTGAAATCCCATGCTTTTCTGAGTAGGAAAGAGATGGCTCTTTTTGTAACTTGGGCAGATCACAAGGACCTACTCGAGAGAGCTGCGTGCATCAGAATCTCAACCTGGCGCAGGAGAAACAAAAGGAAAAGTGAAGAGAGAGGGGTGGGGAAACCAGCAAGTAAAATAATAACTAATGGATCATGATTTTTGCTCATTCTTTTTTCAGGTGGGTGGGATTTGGAGAGGCTTAGGACACCCTAATGGTAGGCAAAACTTTTCTTTTCCTTTCCCTTTTTCTTTCTCTTTAATTATATGTGAGTGCTGTCCAAAAGCTAATTTCGAAAGAAATTTATAAAAGAAAAGGTGGGGGAAGAAAGCAGAATCTTGGTGATGAGTCATGACCCTGCTTTCATCACTTCTGAATATAATCTCATAAAATAACAGTTGCCCAGATCCCCTGTGATAAAGATAAACAGAACATTGCCAGGACAGACTTGAGAGCTTGGCTCATCTGAGCTTTGTTCCTACTCCTCTTTTATAAATGTGAACAGATTTGCTGTTGTATGCTGGCTTCTAGGAAGAAAATGAAATAGCTGTACTTTTTTTCCAAATAAAAAAGGGGGAGGAATAATACGGTCAAGAAAAGCACCTTTGAGAAGTCAGCATGAGAGCTTTCAATTTTTGAGGCTTAATGATTTTTTGTTTTTTTTGAATTTCGATTTTTGTTGTCATTTTGAAGGAAGGGTTAATCCCACTTCTAGAAGATGGAAACTGTAGCAATTGAAGCAAAAAAAAAAAAAAAAAAAAAAAGTTATGTGGATTGGATATTAGATGTGGAAGATCGGTCTTTATTTTGTTGGGTAGGTAAGTATATACCCCTGAAATTGAGGGGAAATAATCTGTAAGTGTCATTGAATGGATGGTAAAAACTTAGAGAAAGAAGATGGTGTGAAATTCTGAGAACCGTCAAATGGAAAGGAAAATCGTGAACATATAAGGTGTGCAAACAATACTCTTAAGGATAATTTTTGAGATCATCGAAGTAGGAAGCGATTACCCGTCGTGGTTGAATAGACCTTCTGATCATTGTGCATTGCATTACGTGAGTACAGCGAGAACAATGGAAATGAGATATCAGTAGGGAGAGAAAGAGGAGAGAAGAACAAAGTGTTTCGTTATAATTTTGGTCTATGGACCGATGAAGTACATGTCGATATTTAGGCTTTGTTCGTTTTGGGAAAGTGTGATATTTTTGGCGAATATATTTCATGAAGTCATTTTCTAGGAATATGATAATATTTTCAATGTTTGGCTGAAAGTTAAAAATCAATTAAGAAATGTTTATCCTCATTTGGTATGAAAATCTAATTTGATTTTTTTTAAATAGACATACATTATTTAGACATTAGTAACTTGTGCATGGGCAATCAAAAAACTGAGTATGAGCACCAAAGTCCCAAGTTTGACCTTGATGGACCTCAACCAAGACACTGGGATTGGGGCACCAGTACCTAGGTCCTGAGCTCAACCTTGATAGACCAAGGTGTGAGTGCGAGGGTACCAAGCTTGGCCTTGATGAACCCAAGTATAGGCACTAGGGTCTTGGGTCTGGGCTTTGATAGACCCAGGCTTAGGCACTAGGGACTCGAGTCCTAGCGCTACAAACCCAGGGCATGACCTTTATGGACCTCGGTTTAGGTGTTGATGATTCAAGCTTGGATAATAAGATCTCGCCCTCAATCTCTGTGAACTCAAGCCAAAGTGTCGGGGCATCAAGCACAAGCACTGGAGCTTGAAGACCAGGGCACTGAGGTCCAAGCTTGGCTTTGATGGACCTAGAAGCGGGCATCAAGAACCTAGGCACAAGCATAGGGGTCATGGGCCCGACCTTCATAAATCTAGGCTCGGGCATCATAGACCTAATTTGGACATTGAGGACTCAAGAATCAGCATTGGGATTTTTGTACCCAAGCGACGATATCTAGTTATATTTAGAAAAATGATTATTTTTTAAAATAAGAATAATTTTCCTTAATTTAAGGAAATGTTTTCTCGTTAACTGATTTTTTTAGACGAACCAAATATTGAAAAATGAGGAAAATGTTTTTCTAAAAAATTTATTTGCGAAATAAATGGAGCCTCACAAGAGAAAGAGGTTAATCGAAAGTTGAAAAACAAAATCAAACAACGGCTTGGAAAATTGACGTAGAATCGCCTAGCGAGAAAGGTAACAAACGTTCACAAATTAAACATTGCAACGGATAGTTTGGCTGATGACTTTTGCTTTAATCGTAAATAGACATTTTGAATAAGGTTTCGAGAGAAAAATAAAAAAATATAGCAAGAAGGAATGTGACATCGAGTCTCATTTATATTTCATGCACAAGGGGTTTCGGCGAAATTCAACTTTACACTTGGTTTAGCCCAAACTTGTACACGCGGGACCAGCACTTTTTTCTTATCGCAACCAAGTTAGTGAAGTGAATTCATTGATGAAGTGAGAAGAGAAAACTTCTCGAGTAAACTTTAGGAAAACAAGGGAACCTAATAGAGGGAAGAACGTTATGGCTGCGGCAGTGTTTGTTGCAACTTATTGCTTATTTTGTGCTATTGCTTATGATTTTCCTTACAAAAAATCAGAAAAATTAGAAAAAAAACCATACAAGTGAAGTTTCAAAACACGTGGAAGAAAATCTATGCAAGTGTCACATTACAGGCAGGACCAAGGATAGAAAAGTTGGGGGGGACCTTTATGACGCAATTATTTTCAATTTAATTTTTTTTTTTGAGTTCCAATTATATTACCCTCCGACATATATATTATATGTATGGATCAACATAAACATTAACTTAAACCAGTTACTTAGCAAGTACCTCCTCACAATATAGTGACAAATGAGGATTTTTCTTTTCCTTATAACTGGAAACGGGTGTTACTCTATCAAGCAAATGTTTTTATTTATTTATTTTGGGGTTGGGGGCAAAAAGAAAATCTTCTAAAAATAATGGACACTATTTACAATTATAAGGAAGTTGAGGAGGGCCAAGGTCCCCCCTTACACACTGTCCCTTGGCATAGACTTGGGTCCAATTTGAAAGTGCACACAGAAGAGTACTTTTGACGTTTCCATTCAATCACATGCGGGTGCGGTCCAAAATTGCTCAAAATCTCAATTGAAATCCAAGATTCGACAAGGTTTACGTTATGTGCGGGGCCGGTAGGGTGCGAACGATGTGCGCAAGCACGTACGGAAGTACGTTTCAATTTGTTCATTCGAAATCCAAGTGAAGTATCGAGAAAGGAAAAAAAAAAGCCTGGATTACAAGTGTTCATAAGCATGGTGAACCGGTGTATCTTGATTGGGCCCTCTGCCTTGCCCTCGTTTGAGACGGGCTTTGTTGAAATGGGGCAATAGGGATGTGGCCCAAGACGTAAAGGAAAATTAATTTTAAGTGCCCATCAATTTGAATATTAAATTTCAATTTCAGGTAAATGTCACAGATAAAGTATTCTATCTTTTCATACTTTTATATTAATACGATATATATATTTTTCTTTTGGCTTTGTTTTCTTTTTGATGCCCATTTTTGTTAAGTTGGATTAGTCCGATAATTATAGGTGGTTCAAGGACATGATTAGCCACAAATGGGGGCACACGGCATATTAACAGTAATTAGCGACTACGAAGGCTAAATTTCATTAAGAAAATGAGTTCAAGCGTCTCCCAGATACATTCTAAAGTCTGGACAATTTTTTGATAAAATGGGTGGAATGCCAGCATTTTTAAGGATATTAGGCTGAATTTTTTTTTAAATTAATATAAAAAAATCACGGATTGGTATATCCCTAACAAATGGAAGGTAAAACCCCAAACCGATACATGTAACTACCACACTTCATCTAATTGGGTAATTTGATGGTTAAATTAGCCGAAAATTAACGAATAGTGAATTTATGACATGTATACCGATTTACAGTTATTGATAGTCACAAAATCAGTTTAGCATAAATTTATCGCATATGTATTAATTTAGGATTTTTCGTGATATTAACCGTTGCAAATAAAAAAAATTGGACGACCATGGATCGTGCCAATTGGCAAAGAGGTCTACATTGCTGTCAGTCAAATCGAATAATAATAGAAAGGAAAGAGCGGAAGACGGCTTAAATGGTTGACTCCACTTTCAACGACGGGAGAAATGCCAAAACTGTCTTCGTTCCGTTCGCCTCTGTTCCATTGTTCTTTTAGTGGAATCCCCGCCAACTTCGGCCTCTTCCTAATGTTCTTCACTTTTACCCTGCAAATAATGTCCGGCACGCTTAGTCCGTTCTGGCCCCTGTTTCGTTTGTGATCTCCCCGATATTTAGATTGAAGCGACGGCATGTTCATGTTCCTTTCCCCGTCTTCGCTTTGTCGTCTGCGATCTTCGAAGACATTTCATGCGATCTCGCCTTGTTTCGGATGTCTCGACGTCTCCAGTTTCATCCTTCCATGATCTTTGCTGTCCTTCAATTCTAGTCATCTGAATCTGCGGGATTTTTGCTGGGATCAAACCTCTCCGGGATCGGAAAAGTCTGAAACCAGTACCTCTTGTTTTTCTCTGCCGGAAGCCCCGGACGAAGGGGGCTAAGATTTGAGGTATAAGGTAATGTCCTTTTTTCCGGCACATACTTCGTGAATATCACTTTTTCCTAGGAAATGCTTCGACCGGAGGCGTCGAACCGTTTGTGCGTCGAACCGTTTGTGCGTCGCAACGAGTCACGGCGCCGACTATAAGCTCTGCGTTAGGGAAATAGACATGTTTTGTAATGGCATTGTCCTTAGGTCGATCGGAGTTTGTTTATCTAATGCATAGATAGATTCCAGGAAAGTTTTACGACTGGTTTCCGATTGTTGAAATGAATGATTTTGGGTGGTGAAACAGGGTCCTGAGAAGTTGCAGGGATGCAGCAGCAGTACGGGGAGGAGCTCGAGGAGGAGCTGAGGACATTGAGGGAACGGTTGAACGAGGCGGAGGACGAGAGAGATCAAATGGTCATTCAGCTGAGGGAGTCGCGAAAGGCGGCCGAGGAGGCGAACACGAGGCTCGCCGAGGCCTTCGCGGCTCGGAAAGTGCCAGAGATATACACGGAGCTCAACTCGGTTAAGAGATTGTTGGCAAACGCGAACCAACAGCTGAAGGTCAAGGAGAAAGATGTGGAGTCATTGAGGGTTGAAGCCGCAAGGGCGAAGCAGCTCGAGCTCAAATTGGCGGACCGAGAGGCTGCATTGAAGAAGCTGGAAGAGAAGTCGAGCGACACGAAAGCCGTCGAGGCTGAGGCGGATTCGCAAAGCAAGAGGAGGATTCGGGAGCTAGAGGAGGAACTGAGAAACAGAAAGGAATCCGAAGAGAAGACGTTCGAGTCTTTGGTTGCCTTGACGAAGCAGCTCGAGCAGACCAAGATATCGCTCGAGGAGGCGAAGGTCGAGAATGGTTCGCGACGAGAGAAGGTAGAGAGATTCGAGGAGCAGTCGCGGCAAAACGGTAAAGCCACCAACGTCTCGAGAATTTGCTTCAAGGACAATGTTTCCACGAAACAGACCCTCGAAAGTCTCAGGTCCGAACTTCAATCGACGAAGGAAAGCCTTTCTCGCACCCGCGAGGTAGAGAAGAAGGCCTCTTCGAAGGTGGAGGGCCTCCTCGATGAGATCAGCAAGCTCAAGAACGAGCTGAAATCCGCGAGCGAAGCAGAAGAGAACAGCAAGAAGGCGATGGACGATTTAGCCTTGGCATTGAAGGAGGTAGCGACGGAGATGAATCAGGTGAAGTTGAGGCTCGATGTGACGCAAGCTGAGCTCGAGCACTGGAAAGGGGAAGCAGAAATGCTGACGGAAAAGTTGAAGAACACCGAAGACAGGTTCAAAGAACTTTTAGATGAATCAAGAAAAGAGATGGAACAGTACAAGAACGCTAGCGAGAGGCTCAGGTTAGAGGCTGAAGAGTCACTCCTGGCGTGGAACGGGAAGGAAACGGGCTTCGTGGGGTGCATCAGGAGAGCCGAAGACGAAAGGACGGCGGCTCAACAGGAAAACATCAGGCTCGCCGAGTCTCTCAAGGCGGTCGACAGAATGGTCAAGGCATCGAGAGAGGAAAACATCAAGCTGCGCGACATACTCAAGCAAGCGCTGAACGAAGCGAGCGTCGCGAAGGAAGCGGCCAGCATCGCCCGTGCTGAGAATTCGCAGCTCAAGGACGACGTGGCTGAGAAGGACGATGCCCTGAAATTCTTCAGCCGGGAGATCGAAAGCCTCAGGATTAATGAGGCTGCCGCGATGGAGAACATCGTGGAGTTGAAGAGGCTGCTCTCTGAGAAGGACATCAAGACGGACGATAAGGAGATTGCGAGGAAATCGAAGGCTCTGAGCTCGAACGCGGCCGACGAGAAAGAACACAAAGAAGGGACGAGACTGGGAAAGGCCTTCAGCTTCAATCTGAAGGACCTAATAGGCTACCCTAGACACAAGTACAGCAGTGATAACCTCGAGAACAAAGAGAAAGACCACGACGGCGACCGCGACCGCGACGACGGCGACGAAGACGACCCAGGAAAGATCGATCCACTCAAAGGGTCGATCTTCGACGTCATGGACTCTCCTGGGTCGGCCGCCCATCACGGGAAGAAGTCATCCTTGGCTTATACGAGCGATGGCGAGATGACAAATTCGGAGGACCTGGACAGTCTAGGCTCGCCGCATTTCAACGACCTGGAGAACGAGAGACTCCACAGGAGGAAGAGAGCGATGCTCCATAGATTCTCGGAAATTATACGGGGACGAGCCTCTGCAGAGAAGAGTCATCACTAAGATCATCAGTCAGTCCCCTCTAAACGAAATTCCTCAGGAGGATATCGAAACGATCCCAAGCAAACTATACAACGTTATAAAGAACTTCGGGACATTATAGCTATCCTTGGGTTGGACGAATTATGCGAAGAATCGCGTGTTATACCCATCCCCCCCTTGTAGATCAAACGTTTCCGTGATCGGATCATGTCGAAGCAAGTTTCGTCCGAGTTTTCGACACTTCTGACTACTCATCCCGTAAGTATCACGCAGCAGCGAGCGACGTTTGGCTGCCTTTGACCGCTGCTTTAAAAGCTCCACAGCTGGAGAAACTATCCTCCACGGCATTCCATCGTCGCGAGCCGTCTCGACGCGGGCCATCGCCACCTGGTCATATTCGCGATTGTCTCTACGACGAGGCCGTCTCGATCTAGCCAGCAAACTGCTAAGACAGCGTCCATAGTTTCGAATTCAAACAGACGGTGATAGACCAATGATGGCGGCGCGGAAGACAACGGATTCCAATTCATCAAGGGGGGGAAATCATTGGAATCTCGAAAGTTCTATAGAAAATTCTGGGGGCGCGTCGCCACTCGGTTGGGTAATTTTATCAAACAGGTGGCGGACGGGCCTCGGCTCACTTCGTATCTCGTCGGCCCAACACGTCGACGTGGAGATAAAACCGGGCAAGATAATTCGGGAGACCGTACCGAACGCCCGCACCGGCCAGTGTCCCCCGCCGACCACGCAACGCCGCGTGACCTTTCTTTAATGGGTCCGCGAAACCACGCGATTCTCGTGAACCGGGGGAGAAGATCGCCCCTTAATCCATTGATTAATCCATTAAGTCTACAAAATGAATCGAACTCCCCAGAAACAGGACGACTTGTTGTCGTCGCGCACGCATTCTTTTTTCATGGGGATCATCATCATCTTGTTGTCGTCGCGCACGCATTCTTTTTTCATGGGGATCATCATCATCAAGCTGATAAAACCGCACGAGGTTCTCAGGGGTCGGGATAATCCCCTTTATCTAATCAAAGCTTGATTAAAACGCGGCTTAATTTAATTAAGTTGATTAATTAAATCGGATTCCCCGAAATGGGATGACGTGCTATAAGGACGTAGCCACTGCCGTCTGTTCGTGCACCCAAGGCGCAGCACCGCACTCTCTCTCTCTCCCTTCTTTCTCTCTCTATCTGCGCGTCTCGACTTCTGGTTCGAGCTTGTGCTTAGCTTCGCAAGTGCAGACGAAGCCGAGGTGAGGGGATCGAGCAGCGCTGCGGCGGAGGGAGCGGGCGAGCATGTCGTCGTCGGCCGTGCAGTTCGCCGCCGCTTCTCGCGACGGCCACGAGAACAACGGCGGCGGCGGAGGGGACAGCAGCGGCGAGCGGCTCGACCCCACCGCCGTCCTCCTCCCCGTCGATCCCGGCGCCCCCGACCTGTCCCTCCCCCGGGAGACCTTCCTCCGGGCGGCCTTGTCTCTCAAGGACCAGGTAAACGGAATCCGTACGGACGTGGAAAAAACGCGACCTTTTCTTTTGCGATGGGGAAAAAAACGAAGCTTGGAAACATGGTTTGCGATGTTTCGCGTGTAAAAGCTCGGATTTCGGAGCTAGCGGGATTTGGTGTGCTGTGAACTGACTGGAATCATTCGTTCATCAGGTGGTGCAGGCGACGTGGCGCGAAGGCGGAGCGGCCGATCCGACCGCGTACACGGGGCTGCTCGGGACGGCCTTCCTCTGCCTGAGGTCGTACGGGGCCACCGGCGACCGGGCCGACCTGCTGCTGTCGGCCGAGATCGTCGACGCGTGCGCCTCCGCGGCGCGTGCTTCCACGAGGTGAGTCGGCGAGCGGTATCTTTAGCCAAATTCTTTGGATTTTAATCGAAATTGTGCGATGCGCTCTCGTGATGAAAAAAAAAAAAAAAAAACAAAGAGAAGTTTGCAGAAAATATCTACCTAATTTGGGACAAGGATGTCCGTGGATACTCGATAGAGAGTGCTCTCTGTTTCTTGATTTCCGGCATAGCTAGCAAGAATTTGGAATGCACTACATAGAAAGATTTCGACGTCCTATGATTTAGCTAAACCGAATTGAAAATATTTTGGAGGATGGGTAAAATAAATAAGACATAACTGTGACGCATTGATCTGTATAAATTAAAAAACATTTGTGGTAATCGCTTTACTCTTTTTTTTTTCTTACGAAGATTTAGGTCGAAGCGATGAAATCGGTAAATGCGCCTGCAATTTCCTGTATCTTGAGAAAAAAACTCCGAAGATTTCTCCCATTTCTCTCGACCATAATGGGTTCTATGATAATCCCTGTTTAATTCAGTTATATCATCGTAATGATAATAGTAGTCCTAAGCCACTGGGATAGATAAATATATCATTTGTTCCGTGATAATATAATGGTCTGGTTTCGAGATTTTCCACTGATTGTGAAGTTTGGCCACCGGTGCTTTTCTATCTATGAATTCGGGGTGAGAAAAAACCTAACATCTGATATTTTCTTTTGGACTGGACTGGAGTTTTCTTTGAAATATATGTTCACAGACGAGTTAAGTGCTGATATGTATATTTCTTTCCTTTTGAGGGTTTGGGCTAACTGGAAAAAAACAAAACTATCGATACAGGCATGTGACGTTTTTATGTGGTAAAGGAGGGGTGTTCGCGGTGGGTGCGGTGGTTGCCAATCTTCTGGGGGACCATCATAAGCGCGACTTCTTCCTCAACCTATTCCTCGAGGTACTAGTACCGTGATAATCGGAACAAATCATCCTTTTTCTCTCCTTGATATCTCATCATGAAAAGTGGGCCATGTGTTTGGCAATGTCTGTTTTGAGGACCATCTAGAATTTGGACACACATGATGAATCGCTTTCGGAAGGTGTACTCGAGATTGCAGAGAGTCTGGTCCAGCTCTGATGGTGAAGGTGTTTGAATAGTTGATACTAGAAAAGGGAATCGATTTTGTTTGCCAGCCTGTTTTTAATATCTTCGTCGATTTTTTCGCCTATTTCATGAAGAAAGTATATCAAATAATCTCTGGTAAGCCTTAGAATTACAACTTAGAATTACCACTGGGAGTAGTAAATGAGATGACGGTGAAATGAATTTATAGCGAAAAAGAGCAGATATTTCATCATCTGGCAAGCTAAAGATTGAGATCAGAGGGATAGAAATGGTGTTGGTCCTCTAGGCTCGCAGTCTAATGGTAAGACGCGTCGGGGATACGAGGATAGAGGTTCAAATTTCATGAGCTGAAGTTAAGGTAAAATGCTGGAACGTAACTGAAAACACGCTTTTCAAACATTTTGTCAGTTGAGGTTTTCTGTAGTCCAATAATTTAGCTCTTCTCACGTTGGGTTCTTTCAGGTTTTGTAATGCATCAAGCTACTCAGTTGATTTGTCAAATAGTGCAATACCTCTCATACTTGCATTGTTCTGATGGTGGTGGCCATATTTATCATGTCCAACTAAGAATCCGCAGTAACATCATAGCTTCTTGTGGAAATCGGTTGAACATATGTTCTCAAAATCATATCTGAACTTGCATCAGTCTCATTGAAGCAGAGGACGTAGTACTATAATAAGTCAATTGCTCTTATGGGGTCGGAATTTCCGAACCTTGTTGTTGAGTGGTTGTTCATTGTCCTGTCATTTACTTCCATCATATCCTCATTGATCAGGATAATCAGGATAAATCAACAATCAGTCAAACGCTCAGGCTTATTTTTGCTAATGATGCAGGTGGCACAAGAGAGGGCTCTCCCGGTTGGACCTGAGGAGGGTGGTTTCGGGATGTCATATGACCTTCTCTACGGCCGAGCTGGTTTCCTGTGGGCGGCTCTATTTCTGAACAAGAACCTGGGAGAGGAGACGGTGCCGAACGATGTTCTGATGCCTATCGTTGACGCCGTGCTGGCTGGGGGCAGGGCTGGTGCGTCTGATATCGCTACGTGCCCATTGATGTACAGATGGCATGGGACCCGGTACTTGGGCGCAGCCAACGGCCTCGCTGGAATCTTGCAAGTGTTGCTTCACTTTCCACTCTGCGAAGAGTACCTCGAGGATGTTAAGGGGACTTTGAGGTATATCATGAGCAAGAGGTTTCCGCACAGTGGGAATTACCCCTCGAGCGAAGGGAACCCGAGGGACAAACTGGTTCAGTGGTCTCACGGCGCGACGGGGATGGCCGTCACTCTATGCAAGGCATCACAGGTTAGCAAAATTTTTGTCGTAATTCGCTCTTCTGATTATACCGGTAAACTGTGCTAATGTCGATCGATATAATGGAAATCCTTTGGTCCCTACAGACGTTTCCACATGACAGAGACTTCCGTGATGCGGCCATAGAGGCAGGGGAAGTCGTGTGGAAGAACGGGCTCGTGAAGAAAGTGGGGCTTGCTGATGGCATTTCAGGGAACGCCTACGCCTTTCTCTCGCTGTATCGCTTGACGGGGGAGAGAATCTACGAGGACAGAGCCAGAGCGTTTGCGAGCTTCCTCTACCACGATGCCAACAAGCCCGTCGGCACAGGGCACGGGCACGTTGCGGACTATGCCTTCTCCCTTTACCAAGGGCTCGCCGGGGCGGCTTGCCTCTGGTTCGATTTCGTTGACGCGGAGAACTCCAGATTCCCAGGGTACGAGCTATAAGGGAAGGAACGCGAATGCGAACACGCGAGGGTTTTATGTATAGCTCTTTCGTGTTCATACTAAAGAGAGGTATGCCGTTACAAATCACGTACGCTGTTGCTCTATTGCTACGGTCAGTATATGTAAGGATTGCAACTTGACAATCCCACGTTTGAGGCAAGAAATTGATATCCGAAAGACATCATCCGTGATGTTTCCATGTACCACAAACAAACAGATGAGAAACCTGCTAATCGAGTTCATGTTAGCACATCGCGTCGAGTTCATGCTAGCACATCGCGTCGATCGCTGCCAACAGCAACTGGTCCACCACTCAAGAAGCCGTGGCATGCGCCCGGCGCACGTGTGCTTGATTCATGTCGATACTAGTTCGTGTGGGGCTGCTGTTTTAGAAAGGAACAGAATAGAGGGTGCCGGACAATTCGCGGCAAATCTTACGGGATCAGATTTTTCACGATCCGGGGTGTTGCAGAGATCGAGTTTTTCTTCGTCGCGTCTTTATTTTTTCAATCCTCTCCACGCGATTCTGGACCGTGACCTCCCCGGAGGATGATCCGCAATCCTGGATTCATCATTGTCGAACGGACATGCGATGTCGTCTTCGAAGACATTGACGTTTGCGGGTGCGGACTGTCCGCAAGCTTCCCTCCCGCTCGCGGACAAATCTTCTTCCTCAGCGAGCGATCGGAAAACAGAGGGAATCCCCCCGAACCAATCACGGTGGCGCCCCCCCTCATCGGTACGCCGTCCGTCCGTCCGTGTTTCAGAAGCTATGCCGAGCTAACATCGCGTGTCGTTGATCAGAGTCGATGGATCGTCGAATCGAAATGCATTTTGAAAAGCTGTAATGGTCACTTGGCTTGCGCATCGAATGCTTTTCCTCGGAGCATTGGGGTAGCATTGGATGTGGGTACAACATGTGAAGGCATTGCTGGCAGCAGTACTACCACATATTGCGATCCAGATCTCGTAGCTTTTTCACTTTTGATTAGGAATCTTGCACAAATTGTTAAACAAGTTGGTGACCTTAGTGGAAACATGAATCAGTCGTGTGAAGGAAATAAGTTAGTTGTCGGATTTTTGTGAGAAAAATAATTCGTTAGAATCATTTGAAAATACATTCTTTTTCAACTTACCAAATTTCGTTATCAATAAAAGGGCGAGATAAAGATGAAATTGCCATTAGCAAACTTCTTCTAGCATCACCTAAAAGTTTAGTTTAAGATTAACAAGCCTGTCACTGCATCAATGCAAGAACTGCGATGCATCCTTGCCAAGATGTCATGAAATTTCTCTACACAAGATATTGCGCAAAACCGGTCGATAGTGCCGCTCACTAACTGCTCAATAATCCTCTCCCGATTCAAGTCTAACTCACGATCTCATGAAAGATGGGTATTTACTTTTATCACTAGGTTAATCACCATGGTGGTCTTCGATATTCAATGTTGTAAGGAAAAGCACGCAATTTAAAATTCGCCACATCATTATCCAAGACGAAACTTAACGCGTCCATAACCCATGGGTGAGAAAAAAAGCGTCTCCTTCAAAGATTATTAAAAAAAGGATTAGACAACGATTGAGTAATCTTATATACTATTAAGATTATAAAAAGATAATATATAAAGTAATGTCACCAATTTCAATAGATATCTTAAAAAATCACGTCATATTCATAATCCAATAAGATCAGAAATTACAATAAAAAAAAATTCCTAAATCTATCATATGAATGGCAATCTTGGAAATTTTTTTAAAAAAAATGTAAAAAAGTTATTCACATTAACATCGATTGCCACATAGAATGGCTAGCATTCAAGTCAGTGATTACTAACCAAAATTAGTTAAAAGAATTATCTTGACAAATCATAAAAATGTTTAAGACTAAATTGGGTAATTCTAGGATTGGCATACGTACACTGAGAAAATTACCAAAAAATCTATGAACATGTTATAAGGATACCAATTCAATTATAAACTTGTCAATTTTGCTAATTAAATCATAAATCCTTTTGACAATTTGTTAATATAGCCATCCCAACTAATTTTGATTGGAAATTATTGATGTGGATGCAAATCGTTTTAAGTGGCACGGATGATGGAATCGTGAATTTATGATTTTTTAAAATTTTTTGAATTTTTTTGTTGGACTCGGTAAAAAAAGAAGAAAAGAAAAGAATAAAATACTTATCAAATATTCTGAAAATCTTAAAATAATTAAGAATTATCCACATCATTGCTAGTTGTGCCATGTAAGACAGCTAGTGTCCAAGCAATTTCAAATCAATTTTGGCATGATAGACTATATTAGCAAATCCTCAAAAGGTTCGAGATTAAATTAATCAAATTAAAAGATTTTGAATTGAATTAACATTAGTATAATAAGTTTAAGATTTATTTTTTTGGTAATTATCCATCCGTAGAATAAACTAAGACTTTTTTTTTAAATAATTATCCCAATAAAGATCAATTAGAGCGTTTGACATATTAATTTTATATATCCACCTTTATCTTATTTAGGGTTGATACTACGAAAAAATTTAAACTCCAGACACTTATAATAAATTTATCTCAAACTAGTTTTTGATTATAAAAAATATAAAACTGATACATCTGTAATAAATTTACTATCCGTTTGTTTCCGTTAAATTAAATTAATATTGCAAAAAAGCCACACATTGAGAGTAAAACATTGAATTAGTGCATTTATGAGATGTTTCATCCAACTCAATAATGAAAATTAACGGAGAGTAAATTTATCATAGGTGTATCAATTTGTAATTTTGGTAGCCCAAAATTTCATTTAAGGTAAATGCTTCGCTTGTGTAGAATTTTTGGTCGTAGTAATCCTATTATTTAACCTTATCTAGAAATTTCGTTTCCCGAGATAAATAACGAGAAACGATTAACTAATCCGAACCTGCGGGCCCACCTCGAAACTCAGAAACAGCAAGCCATGGGTACGACGTCCGATGTCCACTTGCTCAGCTCGACTTCAGCTCGAACTCCTACCCTCTCGCATCGCGCCACGTCCCCTCCTTCCCCCATTCCTCTCTGTCTTCTCTGTCTTCTCTCTCCAGAACTGCCGACTCCGTCCTCTGTCGTCGTCAGTTCCCACCCACCAATAAGGAAACCCACCGTTCAGGAAAAGGAAGCAGCTTTCCGCACGCAAACCGAATCCCCATCGAGAAAGTCGGCCGCTTGCTCGAAGACGTTCGATGGTTTGACCCGGGAATCGCTTGGTTTCTCCGTTGGCCGTCTGAAAGCTTCGTCAGGTCTCGATCGTGGCCGGAAAGGCTGGTCCTGTTCTGCAGCAGAGAAGGGGAGAGAGAACAGAGATGGATCGTTACGAGATACTGAAGGATATTGGGTCGGGGAATTTCGGGGTCGCCAAGCTCGTCAAGGACCGTTGGAGCGGTGAGCTTTTCGCTGTTAAGTACATTGAAAGAGGCCAGAAGGTAAATCTTTGCTCTCTGTCTCTTTTTGTTGTCGGGTCTTTTTTGTTGTCGTGACTCTGTTTCTCTTGCCTCTTTAGTTGTCACCTGCGTCTCGTGACTTCAGCACTTTGTGGGAAATTCTGTTGCTTTTGGGTGTATTCTTGAAAGACAGAGGATTTTATGAGGATTGGGTTTGAGGTTTCTTTTTACTGGTTTGCAGATCGATCAGCACGTGCAGAGGGAGATCATGAACCACCGGTCCCTTAAGCATCCGAATATAATCAGATTTAAGGAGGTAATTCTCCGCTGATTCTAGCGGGTTTGGCTCTTGCCGTCCCGTGTTGCCTGTGATCAAGAAATGCATGTGAGAATGAGGATAGGGACGTTTTTGAATTTATTGTAGCTGATGGATTGGAATTGGGATCACATCCAGAAAGCAACTTCAAGGAGGACTTAAAAAAACCGGAAAGCAAGTTTTTCTCTTTTTATCCTTTCTTCTGAATGATGTTAGGTTTGAGATTGAATAGCAAAATTGATATTCTGACCGTCTGAATGTTTACTTGCATTCTGACACGTTTTCTCACCCTCCCTTTAGCTGGTAAACGTTGCCCCTTTTGGCTTATCCTCTGAACAGTCCCATCTGTGCTATTTCTACAAATCACTTACTTCGCACTTATCAATATGCATTAAAGATGTGAACTTGCTAGACATGGGTGGTGAGGATAATTTAGTGTATAGATTGTATTTTGATGGCCGTAAACATGTTTTTTCATCATGCGATTACTCTAGTGAGTAGTTGCCCAAGGCAGTGGTAGTTGAAATACAAATAAATGCACATCTTTCTGAAAGAGAGACTGGCTATGAGTTGGTTAGTATTAGATGGTGGTGATTAGTAAGTGTTTGCTTGCTCCTGCAAGATTTGCGAATATAGAAAACCAATGACAGTGTGTGACTTTTCTCTTTGGCTTAACTTTTTCCTGCCAAATATTCTTTGCAACTGGCAAAGGCATCTGCAAAAAAGTTTCCTTGCTGTACCATAACTTTTAGTAGTCAAGAATCAAAAGTTGAAACCATTTGGTTGTGCGTAGCAGCCGGACAACGGTGGATTTGTCCTCTTGTCGATAGTGCATGAAATTTGGAACTTTGACGGTAGTGAGTATTGTTTTGCAGGTCTTGCTCACACCAACTCATCTGGCCATCGTCATGGAATATGCTGCGGGCGGGGAATTATTCGAAAGAATTTGTAATGCTGGTAGATTCAGCGAGGATGAGGTACTTCACGAAAGATAAAAACGCATCTGTGATGTTTGTGGCATGTCTTTTGTTGTTTCATTTTCTTCTGAATTTGTTGAATGTTATCACTAGCTTCTGGTAAAGATGGTCGCTTCAAAATTCACATGGTACTGTTAATTACTTGATTCTGTCTCTGAAGCTCTCTTTTGTCTCTTTGTTAGGCAAGATTTTTCTATCAGCAGCTCATCTCAGGGGTCAGTTACTGCCACTCAATGGTAACAATTCTCTTTCATTCCAAGTCATTAAACGGAATTTTCACTGTAATTTCTCAATCTGCATCAGCTATTGTAGCTGAATGTCTGACAGTGTGGTATAAAATTCGGTCTTGTCTCAGCAAATTTGCCACAGGGATCTCAAGCTGGAAAACACTCTGCTTGATGGGAGCACGGCACCACGCCTTAAAATATGTGATTTCGGCTACTCAAAGGCAAGGTTTTGCTGATAAAATTATGTGGTTCTCCACGGGTAATTGCTGTATTTTATCGTTGCTGACTGCTCTGTCTCGCTTGTAGTCATCAGTATTGCATTCTCAACCTAAATCGACAGTGGGGACGCCGGCCTATATAGCACCTGAGGTTTTGTCAACAAAAGAATATGATGGGAAGGTATAATCAAAGCTCTCTCCCCATTCCTCCTCCTCTTATTTTCATTTTTGAAAAATTTTCGCCCACTGTAGGCCCTAGTTAGGTGACCTATATGTCCTCTGTTGGTTAAGCATAGTTTTCTTTGATTATTGTAGATTGCAGATGTTTGGTCTTGTGGGGTCACCTTGTATGTCATGCTGGTTGGTGCTTATCCTTTCGAAGATCCAGATGATCCAAGGAACTTCAGAAAGACAATTCAGGTTTACTCCATCATCCATGTTCAAAGTCACCGATGTCTTCAAAGTACTATTCACTCTTTTAGGCTTGACCTTTAAAAAATGAGCAATGGCTTGATGCAGAGAATACTCAGCGTCCAGTACTCGATCCCGGATTACGTGCGTGTCTCTATTGAATGTATACATCTCTTGTCTCGAATTTTCGTAGCCAACCCTGAAAAGGTAATCCCTCTCATGAGAGTTCAATCTGAAGTACCTTCTGTAGTTTCGTTAGTAGTTTTTTCTTTTTGGATCGCTGGACTGAAAGCCCGCTGGAGCAAGATCATCGATGAGAAAACGATGACCTCAATTCTATTATAAATATACTAATTTGCGATGTCGCCCTGGGGAACAGAGGATAACGATGCATGAGATTAAAAGGCATCCATGGTTCCTGAAGAACTTGCCTGTGGAATTCATGGACGATGGGATAGGCCTCTTGCAAGTCGATGGACCGAACGATCCGAAGCAGAGCGAGGACGAGATATTGGCCATAATTCAGGAGGCGCGGATACCGGCAGAGAACCCGAAACTCGGCGGGATTCTAGTCGGAGGGAGCATGGATCTGGATGACTTGGAAACCGATGCGGATATAGACGATATCGAGGCCAGCGGCGACTTCGTCTGCGCGCTGTGACGGCAGTGCGACCATATTCACTGACGATCGGCTCGCGATAAAATTTCGTTCTTTTTACAAGTGAGGTATACAAATTTAGATCTTGGGTTGATGTTTATATACACGATGAAGCTACTTTGGAAGGGACTGTGTCGTGTGGTACGTACATTTGGGTTTGGGAAAAGGGATGATTTGATCCAGATGGTAGGCTGATGCTGCCTCCTCTTGGCTGTGTAATTTATGAAAGCTGAAAAGGAGCACACACTGACGAGATTTTCTGTGAAACACTAGGTAGTTTGTCTGTCACAGATTGAAAATGGCAGTTACAGTTAAATGGCGTTGCTCTTTCCAGAAATCAATGCGTCTGTCTGATTACATTCTCGTTTTTATCAGCTATCCTAATTGTCTATCGAAAAGCGGTCGAATTGGCCTATTTCTTACGCGTAGCAATTGAGTATTTCAAAATGAACGTGTGAAAACTTGATACTTTGAATTTGCAGTTGAAATTATGAATACGAGTTTGCGATGTCACTTGGAACTTGATTGACTCCTTGCTCATATAGCTCGAATTTGTAATATTTTCTCTAGGTTTAAGGGGTGCTTGATTTAATGTCGTTTCTAGTTCATGCATAGATATGGTTTAGACTCCCATCTGAACGTTGATTTAACCCCAATTTTCATTTCTATGTATAGAGCATAATCCTATAAATGCATAAAGATGGCCTAATTCAACCTTTGGTCCAATCCAAATTATATCCCAAATTTTTATATAAAAATCAATTTTAGTTTTAGTTCCAAATCTACCCTATCTTTTTTTTTTTTTTTTTAAAAAAATTCACCAACTTTCTCAATATTGCCCTCATTAACTGCGGTTGGTCATCCCAAATTTTTCTAGTTTTCATATCAAGGAATGATTTCATTTAAGAAATAATTTTTTGCATAGCCTTACTGATGTGGATTTCTCACCGATGTGGAAATGCCATGTCAAACAAGAATTGACCAATTTTAGACAGAGAGTTAACGAGGTAGATTTGGGAATTTTTTTTAACAAAAAAAGAAAAATTCAAGGCAGAATTTGAATTGGACCAGAAGTTTAGGGTTTTTCTCCTATGCTAAAAAGAATTTGGAGAAAGAATCGGGACCGGACCTAAAAGCCTTACTTTCACATGGACACAGTTTGCCAACTTGCCAACTGCACCAACTCTGTTTTTAAAGCCAGCAATGGCAACTCAGCAGTATTGTGTAAATTGCAAGAAAACATTTATAAGATCAGCATTGTATATTTTTCTCAAACTTACCAACAGCACCACTTTCTAGTCAGATTCTTTTTCTTCAGTAAATTGGAAGATGAACATGTATAAGACTACTTCATGTTTGTTTTGTCTCTCTGCTTGCGGAGCTGCTTCTCCAATCACCCGGTCAAATCTTTATACGAATTTTCTGTGTCGTGTAACAAAATTACATAATCAAACCCTTCAAGATTCCGACAAGCCATCCACCGGCCGGCTGTTCACCACCCTACAGTTCCTCCTGATCTCGCTGGGCCGGTCCGACACCAGATCCCCCATCTTGATCATCCCCTCGAGGAAAGCCCTGAAGAACTCATCCTGGTCTCGGCTGAACCTCGTAACGTACGCCCTTGTCTGCGGGAATGTGAACAACGTCTGGTCCGAATTCAGGAACCCTCTGCCTGCGACCAGGTCCTTGAAGTACTGGTTGTCGAACACCCGGGGCGTGGAGTCCAGATTCCCCGTCACGTTCTGATCGACTTCCTGCGGGCAGAGCTTGTAGAGCTCGTCCCGGAACCCCGGGTCGATCGCGGGGTCCGGTCTGCCGGTCCCTGACTGGTTGTAGAGCCGGAACATGATTGAGAAGCACCGGGCCTGCCCGATGGAGTGAGACCCGGAGAGGGCCACCAGGTCCTTGACGGAGAGGCCATAGCGGGCGAAGAGATCAATAAGGAAGCTCGCGTTGGCCCTCGGGCTCGGCATTATGTCGTTCGAGTCCTCCTGGCTGGCCGTCAGGCTGTCCATCCTCCCCAGCTTCACTTCCCAATCCGGCCCGCCGGTCTAGAAAAGATAGCTCCATCGCATTAGAACTCGAATCAAAGTTGATCGTCCGTTCTTAGGCTAAGATCAGCGCTGTAAATGTCCCCTGTTTCCCCTGGTCCTACCTTAGGACTAAAATCGGGCGAAATCGATCGTCTTTCGTATTCGCAGGGCCGGAAACAGAGCGGCCCGCACTCACGAGCCTGTTCAGGAACCAGGACCCGGACTAGAAGAAGGGACCATTTGCTAAATCCGGCAGCCACAACCGTCCAGGCTCCAAAATATCTATTATTCTGCAGTTTCACCATTTATGGAAAAAAAATTCTGTCTTTTTGCATGTCCTATTTATGAACCGCCGACCCCATCTCAGAATATATTCATCGCATCAAAAGAACATATAATTCAATATCTCCGATGTCATTTCCCTCTCATCTCACTTTATAAATTTTCTTAAATTGCCATCGCATTGTCTACAGTAATTAAAAGGACAGCTCTTCTTCTTTGTGTCCACATAAATCTGGTTTTCCAAAGTAAATTCAGTTTGGAATGATGTTTTAGTGTAATTTCTTGACGTGCTCTGTTCGTTGGTAAAAAGATGAAGAGATTTTACTCACCAGGGCGACTGCGTCCCGAGCAGCCATGATGACGACGTCGGCGCAGGAGACGACGCCGGGGCAGGCCTTCTCCAGCGCGTCCTTGGCCTCGTCGATGACTTCGAACGACCGCAGCGAATTGATGTTGGACAGGGCCTCTTTCTCTCCGACCATGGTGGGCGTGTCGTCCAGGAGCAGAGACCCGTCGCAGCCCTTTAAAAACGAGAGAACGAAAACCATTCAGATTCAACGGAGAAGAAAATTAGATGATTCAGAAGCAGAAAAGATTCACGGCTCAACGGTTTACATTGACGAAGCAGTCGTGGAACTGGAAACGCATGACGGAGGCCACGCTCCGGGGCTCCCTGATCAGGGCCGCCTTCATCGCTTCCCTCACCGCGGCCTCGGCTCCCGGGCACGTCTTGGCGTAGTAGCCGGGCCGGAGAGCCACGGCCACGGCCACGGCCGTCTGCCGGAGGAGGAGGAGGAGGAAGAGAACAGATATGACAGGGCTCATTTTTGCCTTCTACCCTTTTGTTCTGATGATCCTTTCGGAGGCACGGAGGATTGGACTGAATGGAATTTGGAGAGATTGATGATGCTTTCGATCGATGACTTTCAGTTTGTCGCTGGCCCTTTTCAACTTCTTTGGGTGAAGAAATTTATGGATATTTTATAGCTCTCGTGGCGAAGGGAGGGCTGACATGCTTACTTATGTCATGGTGATAATAATTCATGTCTTGACATTCAGTTTTTAAGAAATTTTTTTTTTTCTAAATTATTTAATTTATACGAAATAAATGGGGCTTGAGTATAATTGGAATGGTCCAATTTGACTTCTGTGTGGGTGACGTTTCTTAAGTAGGTGCTCATAAAGCATTTGCTGAACTTTCTTAAAAACCTCCCACTGATTTTTTTAATGCGCTCCACAGGTCGCACTCGATGCGATGAAAGAACTTTGAATTATTGAGAAAATTCCAAATGAGACATAAAGAGGACCCGGCCAACTCGAAGGAAACACGGGTCACAACATGTTTTGTATTGGGCCGACTTTACAATATCTCGACGATGACATGAATTGTAGGTGAATTATAATGAATAACCCGTGATTATGCCCATTCTCTCTGCACACACACGTCGAGAAAGAGTCACTTGGCAGGGATAAATTGGAAAGCACTTCTTCAAGAATAGACGTCGATGAAACGACACGTTAGGTCAGTTTCTTGGGAGTACTAGTTAAGGTTGAGAAAAGTAGGACGTCGATCGAGATAATCCAAGTGTTGGAATGGCGAAATTTTCACATTTTCGAATTAACATGTTTGAGCGAGTGCCTCAATGTAGAGATGACGGCTGTGGTGGGGGACGGGTTTTGCCTTACAAGCATCACACATCGGTGCGGAGGATGTTGTAATGAGGACGGGAGGCGAAAAGCCTTAGGCCAATTTTTTTTTTTTTTGGGTCAATCCTACTCTATTCTTACTCTATACTCACTCTTAGACTTTTGCCCTGCCTCTTGCAGGGTGTGGGAGTCGAAACCCACTTCTGAAATTTACGCGTCCCTATCCCATTCTCCCGAAAAGCGCGTCCCTATCCCATTCTCCCGAAAAGGTGAGGATTTGAACCCCTCACCTCCCCCTTCCATATTGGAAGAATGGCCACTGGGGCGAATCCCAGTGGTTAAGCCTAGGCCAATTGAGGCGGCGAGAGAGAGAGAGAGAGAGAGAGAGAGAGAGAGAGAGAGAGAGAGAGAGAGAGAGAGAGAGAGAGAGAGAGAGAGAGAGAGAGAGAGAGAGAGAGAGAGAGATGTCTAGCCAAAAAAAGTGTCAAAAAGTGAATAGAGTGGCTTCTACTACTTCTGTGTGAGACCAATAATAGCGACAACCAGGTTGCAAGTTGGCTGTAACTGAAAATTCAACTTTCCATAGAATATAAAATGAAGGCCTTATATAATAATTGCTCCTCCACCAATAAACTAAATAAATGTTTCGAGATTGACCTGAATTGTTATGGAAAAGTAATGGCGATCGGTTCCTAAGCGGTCCAAATTTTACTCACGAATCGAGAACCTGACTAAAGAGGCTAATTCTTGAATTATGAAACGAGAAATTGAACAATTGCCCTGTAGCTGGTTTGGTCCGATTTTCGGGTGGGTCAATGAAACCGGTAAATGAAAACACGAAGTTGCTTAGGCTCAAAACTTTTGCTGATGCACTAGATTTTAGCAGTAAGAATACCTAAATCTGGCCGAATCCTTTCATTAATAGGGTCATTTTGTACTTGTGCTAGTTGATCGTGTTTATGCCATTCCCCTTATTTCTTGCCGTGGGTTTGTTGTTTGGAAATTTTGATCCCTCATCCCACCCACATTTTGGGGCCAAGTGCCTAATGCATTTGCGCATGTATGAATAAATAATACTCAATTTATTTGTTAAATTTTTTTCCCTGTTCACGAAAAAAACAAAAGTGACTGAGTGTTTGTGTTCTGAAGGAAGGATTAGGCCTTTTTAGTTTTTAATTTTTTAAAGAAATTTAAAAAATTATAAAATAAAATAAAAAAAGATCCGGTCTAGGGTGGTTCCACATATAAAACCGAGAACTATACCGAAAATCACTAGTTCCTTTTTTTTTTGAATTTGAGAACGGTAATGGTGCCCTAGGAATCGTTAAGAATCGGCCGATTCGCTTTGGTCTGTCGAATCCTTTTGCTTACTCCTATAGAAAAGCGCCTCTCGAATTTAAGTTATGTTACCTTTGTAATTTTTTTTTCTCTTGATATGTACAATACACATCTTTTAAAAGGTAACTGTGTATTTTTCGTCTTATTTTAAATAGAAATCTCTTTTTTTGCCCTTAATTTCTATATACAGAAATAAAGAAAACAGAGAAAAGTAGATTAACCAAGATATTAATACTAGAAAAAGTAAACATTAAAAATAATATTTAAAAAAATTGATGAAAGTATGAATTCACTCACAAGATATTTTAAGGGAAAAAACACAATAAAAATGAACAAGGGCTTAACAACAAGAAGGGCAAACAAGAAATAGGATCCTCATTATGTATTTTCAAATGATTAATTAATACAAAGTAACGATTAATTAATTCCCTAAAAATGAACCGAATACGAACCACTTAAAAGTCATATCCATTACATATGCTAACGGAAAAAAAAAATCATAAAGGGTTAACGACAATAACAAAAATAAAATTCAATGAGGTGGTATCAAGTCACGGTCAAAATTTTCGTCGGAAAATATGTAACGGTTTAAATTGCTGACCGCTGATATGGAAAAATAATCTTAGGTCTTCCAAGGTAAATAGCTTTTTTTTTTTTAATCATTATTTAAATTGTCGACAAGCCTATATTTCATAGCTTTACGTTGTCATTTACAGATGGTCCGGGTTCTCTACTATGATTAGCTTTTTAGGTCTAGAATTATTTAGGTACGTACTACGTTGACCCAATTGTCTGTTGACTCCATCATGACCAGATGTCTCCTTTCCTCGGGTGATTCCCACCACCCGACATGTTCCGTGCTCAAAACTTCTTAATCAAGTGCGAATCAAATTAATCAGACACAGTCATCATGCGCACCATGAACGGACGAAAGAGACTGGATTATGCTTTTTTTTCTCGATTTAGGGATTAGTATAATGCTGATCTTATCAACTTTTGCTTTTTTTAATCTTATCCTTTAGACTTATCTTACAGCTTTATGAATATTTCATTCTGAAGCAACTTTATCACTAAAGCAACCCGCTCGATTTGTTTAGCCTTATAAGGAAGGGCAAATTGTCCACAAATTGCACTCTTATAGGGGCCTTCGCGGCCTCTCCATTTGATATATAGAGACGGAGAGTTTCACGGATGCGTTCCTTCTTTTAACGTGCCAGTACCTGAATGTCTTGCACTCCTAATTCCTCTTATATCATTTTCTTCCTCGAGAGGAGAAAATATCCTCTTCTTATTTTACATGCTGAAATTTAAACGAGAACCGAGATGAAGCCTTTTAAAGATTTGCTTATATCCAATTTAGCCTTCTTGTTATGGAAGAGTCCGGAAGCGAAAAAGAATGGCAATGTTCAAAAAGTCCTAAATTTATTGTACTTTGGTTAATTTAGTCTTAAACATTTCAATTGTACTAATTGAGTCTTAAACTTTTTATTTTATTTTATTTTTTCAATTGAATTCATTCGATCAATTTTGACATAAGATAATTGATGCGAATTTTACTAGTGCCATGTAAGCCAGCCAGCGCTAATGTGGCAAATTAAGTTAATATTTTTTTAAAAAAAATAAATTATCTTTTTTCTTTCTTTCTTTTCCTTCATTTTTTCTGCCAAGTCCAATGAGGGTTGCCAGATCTAGGTGAGGGTCAGTCGGCCCTTGCTTGTGACCAGCGAAGGTTGGCTAGCTGCCCTCATAGGGCTTCGAAGAAAAAAAGGAAAAAGAAATAAAATAAAAGGAAGAAAGAATTATAAAAAGTTTCTTTTTTAAAAGATATTATAAAAATTGTCCATATTAGCGCTGATTGTGCCACGTAGGCAGCCGGTGTCCATATTAACAAATTTATTTTAAAAATAAGTCGGACGGACTTAATTGACAAAATATGAAGATATTTAGAATTCAATCGATAAAATTGAAGGTTTAGGACTTAATTTGCTATAGTACAATAGGCTTAGGATTTTTGAACAATTTTCTTGAAAAGGGAATTCCTTTCATAAAAATTATTCATTGTTTGTTTATTTTTATTTTTTTTTTCCGGTAGGAAGAAAAAAGATGAAACAATTGTTGTTGGGACCTCAATAGTGCACTCCCTTCACATTTTCTTTTTCTTAATTTTGAATTTATGAAAATTAGACTTCGTCCTAGGCTCGGTAGTCCATTCAACTAGTTAGGGAGGACTTGGGAGACGTCCCGATAGAAATAAGCTTGATCCCATTTTGATCAAGTTAGGCCCGCCCTCACCCAAAAATGTACTTATCTTTTCGCGGTATGTTCACGCATATAATTTTTTTTTTTTAAAGGCGTACTCCATCATGCAGGTCCTTTGCTTCTCAAACAATACGAATCAATGAGTTAGGATTTGATTGGTACCTATTGCTGGAAATATGGGCCCTGCGAGATCTGCACTGTGTCGTCCGAAGTGCAAGGATGCGCTAGACGTGCAATGGACAAAATTGTATTTAGAAAAATTCAAAACTGAGTTTGAAATTCTCCTACACTACGATTTTAGATTGAAATTATAAGCAAAAGTCCTGATTCATGTGATTAGTTTATGATGATGTTCTCGCAGACAGCTCCACATCAAGTACTCTAACATGTTATTATTGTCCAACAAAAAAAAAAAATCATATAATAAAAAGTCAAAATAACTGCGATGTGTATAGTTTTTATTAATGCATTTATTAGACTCTGTAGGAAAGAAAAAAAAAAGAATTTCAAAGTAAAAGAATATGTTAAAGGAACACTAATGTATGTCTAACTATTTAGAGATCACTACTTCACTACTTGACAAGGACTTGATTCTATGTCCAAAAATCACATGTCAGTAAATATGGTCACCATTATTAGTACTGAAGATATTTTATCTAGAGAGAGAAGGACGGGGAAAGGACCACTAGGAGCCTTTCTTGTTGGGTGAGTGCATTAAAGTTTTTTTTCCCTAAATCACTTCTTGTTCAATTGTTGAAAGATGGAGATATGCTTTTTAATTGAGATTGAGTTCCATAAATATGTAGGCTAGAAAGATCCGCTTTTGACCTATTTCTTCTTATTCCTAGTAAATCCACCCACTCTTTTGACTTTTTATTGCTCACTTTTTATTTCGTTTCACGTCAATTCATCCTCGGATCCCCTTTAAATATATCGTTTCAAAATTTCTTTTATAACTCTTAGACATAAACTTCGAGTGAAGTGTCCACTTGAATTTCATAAATCCGTTAGATGCCCTGATGCCGGAGTAAATATCACTTCCCACAGAACTAAATAACCGGCCTCCTCATAATGCCGTTCCTTTCAATCTTGTAGATCAATTTTGTGTTCTCAATCTAGAAATAGAGTTAGAACTCTTTGTTCATACAAGACTTCTAGAGAACAAGATGACTGAGGGCTTGCCATTGCAACTTAACCAAGGTGAGTACGAAGCCTCAGTCGGAGACTTTCTTGATAACACACTCACCATAGTCCATTTCTGAAATTCAATTACCAATGAATTGTTGGACAAAACTGTACTCGAATTAAAAGGAAATTGGGTGGATAACAGCTAAATTTGTTGACGAGCGAGAAGCCTGCACGTCTCCCTCGAGTATTGTCGAAGTCAACCATTTTTAGAGCGTTCGACGAGAATAAAGGCTCTGGAATTCATTGTAGATTTTTTTAATAGAGTGAATCGCTCTGACCCTGGAACATGATTTGAAAAAGCATAGTATTGATGATTGTTCGTTGGCACAGGTAGTAGAGGCATTATCCACTCCAGCAGGAGCAGATGTAGAATCTGAAAGGTGGGATTCCCGGTTGATTGGATGCTTCCGGTTCCCCTCTCGTCATTTAGTTCACAGTCACTATTGAAAGAGTGAAAATTAACCCAACCAACGAATTTGTTTATAACCATTCGATATTTTTAATTTTCGCGAGTACTGTTCAATAGAAATAATTTAAAAATAGCAGTTATTTATAGACTTGATAGCACAAGCACGGTCCACCAATCTCTTTTTGGAGGGTAAGGAAATGATGGGTACCATTGAGTCTAAAGTAAAAAAAAACAGACAATTGATCGATTATCCTCGTTTGCTATTCATCTTGTCCCAATCGAGGCTTGTCCAAGATGAGTATGAAGTCCTCTACAGCTGAACTAGACTAGATTTTGAAGATTAAGGAGTGCCTACTATCAATGAGATTCAAAATTAAGGAGTGCCTACTATCAATGAGATTCTAGAAACAACTCCCAGAAGAAGGGTAGTCTTTGACTACCTCTTTCTCCCGGCATGGATTTACCAACTATCGTCCATATACTGCCCGCTTTCGATAGTCCTTTCACCGGTTACTACGAAAGCAATCGGCTATCCATATTAGCCTTTCAGCTTACTTACTATTCATTAAAGCTCATCCCTGTATGGCCATCTTGTATGACTGCATCTATGGTGGTATCGTATATTTGATCACGGCTGCATTGAGGAATGATCTATTCATTCAACTAACGATTTTTTGTTGCTTTTTCGATGTGGTATATATATCAATACATTATAACAGATACGATCTAATTAGACTATTTTCAAAATTGTTTATGCAAAGTTAAAGAGATTTTTCTCTCTTACTTGCTTAATCATTGTAGGAAGAGTATGCTAAATGCTTTTGATTGAACCTCCTGTTGTTCTCTCTCTAATAGCATGCAACTCATTATAAAAAGAGATACATAAAAAGCGCATATTCTCATAGAAATATTTTTCAAATCATTAAATCTTTCGCGAAATAGAGAAAGTTAGATTCGTACCATATTATTTTAATCATGGCATTAGATGTGAACCTAAGCTGGAAGCATTTTGATCTACCATATTTTGAGCGGTTGCTATTAAAGAGAAATTTATGGGAATTTACTTCGATTAAATTTCATTCGCAAGCAATCAAAATTTGGGAATTGCATCTTAACTGAGGCCCGGCCCAGCCCAATTATCCGGCCCAGCCCAAGTCTCCGGCCCAGTTCTGCGGTTCCTCCTTCTTCTTCCCCAGTCCGAGAACAGAAGAACTCTCTCGCTCCCCCAGGAACGAAACGGCTAGCGATACAGAAACCTTCGAGCCTCGCCGTTTCTTGAGGGCTCAGAAGAGGGCGGCGCGGCGGCGGCGGCGGCGGCGGCGGCGGCGGCGGCGGAAAAGATGGGCGGAAGGGGCAGGTCGCGGACGCAGAGGAGGCACTTCTCGCAGAGCAGGGAGAACGTGTGGAAGCGCCGCAAATCCGATCCCGCCGACGCCAACCCCGGCGCCGACGACGGCAACGGCGCCGGAAACGCCGCCGAAAAGGGCTCCTGGAAGCCTTTCGCCACTCAAAACCTCGTCTTTGACGAATACTACAAGGTGTCTCTACTTTCTCCCTTCAAGTATTGTCTTGTATTGTATGCGTTTGATCCCGTTCATGCTCATGTTTTTTGTGTGCGTTCGTTTTTGTGCTTCTCTGCGGGTCAGATTGCTTGTGATGTATGCTTTGTACTTTCTTAGGAGATTGAGGATGTGCTCGACTGCTCAAAGCTCTAAACTTTCCTGCTTTTGGCAATGCATTGTAGGGGCAAGGGATTGTGTCCCAAGAAGAGTGGGACGCGTTCATGGAGTGCCTCCGGAAACCGTTGCCTGCTGCTTTTCGAATCAATTCGAGGTAGCTACTATGTCTTTTTCCGGGCCGTGTTTGCAGAGAATCGTTCGGAATTTTCTTTCTTTCTCGAACTTGGTTGTTTCTTTGTCATATTTTCGCACTACTGACGGAATCGGAATTATAAGTTTCATCAACGAACTAGTTCATTTTATCATTGTCGATTGTTATTTTCGCTGTGTTTTCACATTAGGAATTACTATGTATAATTGCACTTAAAGATTGTGGCTCTGCTTTCCTATTCTTCATGTCAATTTATGGACTGTGGTTTCATAGGTTGGGACTTTTAGGATGGTCAGAGCCTCATAAACGATCTAATGACAAGCTTTTAAGTTGGACTTTCTAAATAATATCAGAGCTGGGCACCACTTTCTCAACCCCTGTCTAGTAATTCATTTTGCACGTGGTTCTTATCTTACTTATCCCCTGTTTCTCAATTCCACATGCCGTTCTTTGTCAGGTTTGCACATCAGAGGGGGTGTTTTTAAAATTACGGTGTTTGTCTGGGTATTAGGAAAATATAGTCTCGTTCCACTAATTACTAAGCTTTTAGATTGAAGTTTCTATTAAGTACTTGTTAATCTACAATTATTTCTAAGTCATCTAGAATAAATGAGAACTACCAGCCAAGGTGTCATTATGTATTATGCAAGGTGCAAGTCGCTTCGATAGTTTTGATTTTGAGTGAGAGAATTGGTATGGCTGTTTGCTGAAAGATATTTCCCAATAACACGTCTTTAAGGATGTTGATTGGCTTAGTGGTGATTAATTCTTGTGATTAGAAGGTTGCGAAATTGATGTCACTAACTTTTATTATCGGCTAAGGAACTTGCATTAAGTCCTGAATGTAGTCCTCATGTGTAGTTGCCACCCTCAACAGAGTCCTGATTGTAAGTGGAGGAAGGTGAGGTGACGTCAAGTCATCATGTTTCTTATGCTCTGGGTGACTCAAGTGCCACACTCAGACCAACATCTCACAAAAATGGAAGTTCATGGATTGAAATTTTGAATTTTAAAGATTGGTTTAGATTAGATTTTAAATATTGGGTATTGGTGCTGCTGCACTTTTTTTTTTTTTTTTTTTTTTGCTTTTCTTTTTCCTGCAAACAAAAAAAAATTGTGGCAACTTTTTGAGGATGTCCTCTTGTATCTTGTCCTTTCTACTTTACCTTTAATCGTTTATTTCTTTTCCTTTTTATATCTTTTTTCTTGTCTTCATTAGAATTGACTAATGGCATCTGCTTTAGTACTATTATTTGTTAGGAAACCACTGGTTCATCCAGTTTGTTTTGACGTAGGTATGTTATTTTGTTTACTAGCAGTTCCGGTCATGAAAATCAATCTTGCTAGTTGGGCTGTTCAAGACAGAGGATTATTCAGTCATTTTTTTCTTTTCTGCAAATTTAAGAGCAAGGAAACCTATTTAATTCTACCACCGTACTTACAAGTAGACGTTTAACATATAGAATTTAACATGTTTTGTTGTATATCATTCATTTGGATTTACAGTAGCCAATTTTGGATGGACATTCGATCACAGCTAGAGAACGACTTTGCAAAATCTCTACAGGCTGAGGTGAGATGATCCATATGACATTTATTATTGTTATTCTAGCATCTGTAATGTTGTTTATTCTCTATTGTTCTTTTTTAGTCATTTTGGCATTTTCATCATCTCTCCAGTTTATTGAGGGGGATGAAGTGGAGGCCATAAGACCATTAGCTTGGTATCCTGAGAATCTTGCGTGGCATTCAAACTTTTCCCGCATGCAGCTGAGGAAGAATCAGGCTCTTGAGAGGTAGGTTGTGCATTTGATGACATTATTTGTAGCTAGAGAATACTTTCAGGTTCATCTCTCTTTTGGGAGGCATCAAGCAATGCCTTAATCCTATAACAGAATTCGAGGTAGCAGAGTTGTCCCTTTGCACCACTAATGTTGAGATTTACTGGGTTGCAGCTTGGCTGGGAGATGCTATTAGCACAATTCTCTTGCATCTGGCCTCTGCCATTATGTAATCTGAGAGCAACTTTACTTTCACCAGTTTGCTAGATACAAGGATACCATTGTTAAACCAACGCATGGCCTCTTACAATTTTTATCACTACTCATTGTTACAATCAACACTTCCCTACCATTTGTCTACTACATTAAACTTGAAGCAACTTCATTTGATCCATGAGTCATAAGTCACAACTTTAGTGGTCTCCTTGACTGCAGCAACCAGTAGCGATCACTGATGTGACATTTCTCTTTGCTGCGAGCGGTAATTAGAATTAGCTTTTCATTCTATGTCACTACCCTGAAAGTCCATCACAATTATAGTCATGGACTATCTCCCAAGCAAACAATTATGCACTACGAACCAGGATTTGGCATAACGAGATGGTAGGACTTTGGCTAGCTCATTCTAAAAGAGAAACACAGCCTGCATGAGCATGCTGAACTTGATCAATCTATGCCACCATTTCTTGGTTATGTGGGATGTTGGCTTGAGGTTACTTAAGGTGGATGAAGTTATAGGGTTTGCTGGGCACATGAAATGATACTACACCACATAAGCAACAAGATTTTGGTACATTAGAAAACTTCATGCCTTTACCTGAGACTCATTTAATAAATTAACAGATATCGATGTATAATCACTTCGGATACTGGCCATTGTTAATCTTCCTTTGCTTAACTTTCAGGTTTCATGAGTTCTTAAAGCTGGAGAATGAGATTGGTAACATCACTAGACAGGAAGCTGTGAGCATGGTGGGTCTACGTCATTCAAAGTCTTCTAAAAATGTGGTCGTGCCTTTTCTTTCCTGGTCCGGGCTTTCTCCTAAAGTAGAATTGCTTCTGGTGTAGGTGCCACCTCTTTTCTTGGATGTACAACCAGACCATTTTGTGCTGGACAGTGAGTGGTTTTGCTTCTTTCATGGACCCATTTATTTCTTTTTATTGACGCACTCTACTTGCTTGCATTATAAAAACTTACTACGTAGATATTGTATTTTGTGAAGTCTATTTCTTTTTCACGGAGTACATATGTAAGCTTTATAGTACTATTAACTACAAAGTTAGCCCTATATCGACAAGTGACGAATTAACAGTCTCCAAGAATCTTGTGCAGCACACTTTTAATGGGATCCCTATTGGACTACCTAAAAGGTGCCCAGCCCTTCCTGTGGGCATGCAAAAGAAGGAAGATGCTAAAAGTGGTTTTTTGATTTCATTCTTTTTTGCATGTATGCAGTGTGTGCGGCTCCTGGATCAAAAACATTCCAGTTGCTTGAGATTATACACCGATCAACAAAACCAGGATCATTACCTAAAGGAATGGTGTGTATCCCAATAGTTAAATTCTTGCTCCGGGTTTCTTCTTTTCCTTGTAAATGATTTGTGTAATGGCTGTTTTATCCAACTGCATACTCTTGGTTCATAATCTTACCTGTGATTTGCCTGATAAAGTTATCCATTGGATTGGGGAATTGCTCTCATAATCATACCAATGAGACTGTTCTGATGCTATAGGTTTTCTTATGTTAGGTCATTGCCAATGATCTGGATGTCCAACGATGCAATCTTCTCATTCATCAAACAAAAAGAATGTGCACTGCCAACTTGGTGGTCACAAATCATGAAGCTCAACAATTTCCAGGCTGCCGTTTAAGCAAAAGTCAGTTTGATACTTCTGAGATGGGAAATCAGTTGGGTCCATGCCTTAATCAACTCCTTTTCGATCGTGTCTTGTGTGACGTTCCCTGCAGCGGAGATGGTACCCTCAGAAAGGCCCCGGATATCTGGAGAAAGTGGTAAGCTCTCTCTTTGTCCCTATGGCCCGGGCATCTCCTGTTGCGATTTTTCCAACTGCATTGTGTGCCAAGTGTAACATTTGTTTGTTATGACAGGAATACAGGAATGGGCAATGGAATTCATGGCTTGCAAATTCAGATAGCGATGCGAGGTACCTTTGCTGAAAAAAGTTGTTCAAACAGTTTATGTTATTTTGTCCTGCTTCCCTTGCTCCCTTTGACGCTGCAGCAATTTCTTTATCTTCTATTTTATCAAAAAGTTATATTTATTTAGCTCAAGGCTGCCTTGAGATTCTTATAAATCTTTAATGCATAATTTGCATGCTTCTGGAGTTGATTGATTATGACTGTAAGTGCACACTCATGCGACTTTGTTGGAAAGTTTGGATTTCAAAACGTAGAGCTACTTTTCCTTGTTTGTTCCGCCATTCCTGCTGTCTAAGAAAGCTTAGCAAAAAATTAACAATTTGCTTATATTTAATCTTGTATTTGTACATTACAAATTTAGCCCATTGAGGAGCAAATCTTTAGTACTCGGTGAAAAATGCAGGGATATCATTGCTCAAAGTCGGTGGGAGAATGGTTTACTCGACCTGTTCGATGAATCCAATTGAGGATGAGGCTGTGGTTGCTGAGGTACCTATCTGAGCACTTTTCCAATTTAATAAATCTTGATATGAATTCTCATCTTGGATATCTATGTTTTTGGAGCGTCTCTCCTCTATGACTGCTTTGCAATTTAAAGTTTTCTGAGCTACTTTTTCTGAGACTGCTTTATGAAGAACTCGTGGAGGAAGTTTAAACATCTCTTACTGTGGTATGACCCTCTCCTTTCCCCCCAGATTCTGCGAAAATGTGAAGGCTGTGTTGAACTACTTGATGTTTCTAGTGAGCTTCCTCAACTTATCCGACGGCCAGGTCTTAGGAAATGGAAGGTTCGGACTTACTGCTACAATTGATTTTCTTCTTCAATTTATTAAAATTGTGAAGGGTTTTAGTTCTTGTCAAGAACTGGGAAAAGAATCCATGCCATTGGCAAACTTTCCAGAGCTTTCTCATTGTCTGGTATGCCGATCAGGACTATAGATCTTTTGTGGAGTCAGGTTAAGCTAGAAACCCTTGGTGTAGAGTTACCCCGATGCATGGTCTGAGATGTCGGAAAAGTCATAGTGGATGTGGGATTGGAAATATGCTTGGAAAATCTGGGTTTCATTTATCAGAGTACGAAGGGAGTTTAGGTCCACCTTTAAATGCTTGTGTTTTCTTTATGAGAGGGAACTTTATTGTGAGAATAAAATCACGTGAAGGGAAAAATTTCTCTAAGAGGGGAAGTCTTCCTTTGAGAAAATGAACTTATGATGAAGGCATAGTAACTTATTATCAACCTATCAAAGCAGAATGAGCTTCCAGATGGGTTTGCTCCTTGCCTTGAGCAATTAAATTTTGGCAAGTTGTCGAATAGGTTGAGCTTCTGGCAATAATGAGTGTAAATCGGTGTTTCTAGAATGTGAACTCCATTACTTCCTTCGGTAGTGCAGGTTCGTGACAGAGGCACCTGGCTGGCTTCCTACAAGGATGTTCCCCTGTCTTGTAGGGGTGCAGTGAATCCCAGTATGTTTCCTTCAGGTAGTTCTGTAGAATCTGTTGATCACTCTGTAAAACTTGAAGAAGAACACCAGAACAGTCATACTACAAGCTCGGAAGACCTGCCTGTTCAATTGGATAAGCCTGTGACTTCGGCCAATGATCTTGAGGAGGAAGTTTCTGGCTTTCCACTGGAACGTTGCATGAGAATAGTGCCTCATGATCAGAATGGTGGAGCTTTCTTCATTGCTGTCCTACACAAAGTGGGGCCCTTGCCAGGTAACTTCAGATCCTGTTAAGGCCATGATGAACATGGAATACCAAAAAAAAAAAAAAAAAAAAAAAAATCCTTTTGAGCTGCCTCTTTTTAATGTGTTTATGGATTTGGATTGATCAAATTTTTTCCTGCCTTTATATATTGTAGTTTTAATGGCAATCCTTCCACTAGGCGATTTGTATCTGCTGCTCATTTTTGCAATCATGAGATTCTTTTTTGACTCCTGGTGAATCGTTAATTTTGTCAAGAAAAATTATCTTTATCCTTATATATGACAGAGATCTTTCTTATTCTCAGATAACATGGTTGCAGATTTATGAGTGGTAAATTTATTAGTAAAGAAAAGTATGTATGGAAGTTGTATGTAAAAGATATGAGATCAATCATAAACAAAAAAGAGACATTAAAACTAGAAATTTAGACTGTGATCTGATCCATTGAAACAGATGCTTGAGGACCACAGGTTTCCATCAATTTAGTTATACTAATACTTGATTTATGTTTCTGCATTTTAAATAGTAGGTACTGTGGAGAAAAACAATAGCCATCGAGCAAAATCTTCCTTTCATATTGATGGACAGCCTGATGAAGCTCAAGATAAGCTCTCTGAAGATATGAAGACATCCGAGGATTTTTCAGTAAATGGCAACAGTGAGAAAGTCGCAGAAGCAGCTCTGGAAGCTTGTGGGGATGCCCCACAAGAAGGTCCTTTGGAGACAGATTCTGGGAATGCCTGTAAAAATGAAAACTCAAATGGGGTTGAAGCTCCAAGTGAGCAAAATGATGGTAAAGCAGGTGGTAAGAGGAAGTTGCAGATGCAAGGCAAGTGGAGGGGCGTCGATCCTGTGGTGTTTTTGCAAGATGAAGATGTCATAAACAGCATTACGAACTTTTATGGCATTGTTGATTCCTTCCCATTGAGTAACCACCTTGTTACAAGGAACAGTGAAACTACCCGTGTGAAGAGGATTTACTATGTTTCAGAATCAGTTAAGGAACTTCTGGAGCTGAATTTTAAAGTGGGCCAGCAACTTAAGATAACATCTATAGGCCTTAAGATGTTTGTAAGTATCTTTCTGCGTATGCTAACAGTTTTTCTTGTGTTGTGCATCAGCAATAGGTGTACCTTCTTGAATGCTCTTCTCCCCCCGTGGTTCCCATTCTCTTTAGTGTATATCAGTGTATAGAGAATTTTATATGTAACTTTAGTGAATTATCTAAGGTGTTGACTTTTCATTAGTGGGAATTTCTAGGAAATATTTGGTTTAGACTAGATATTGTATTCTCCAATGGGTGATTGACAAGTTTTGCTTTTCTTCTTCCTGTTACTATTTGGATGTGTAACATCTAAAATTGTTTCTTTTTTTATCTTATTATTCGTAATACATTTGATGTTGCAATCTAACTTCGTCACAATGGTGGTTACTTCTGCAGGAACGACAAACATCAAGGGAAGGTACCTCTGCACCATGCTTGTTCCGCATATCATCTGAAGGATTGCCACTCATCCTCCCATATGTGACCAAACAAATCCTAGAAGCATCTGTGGCGGATTTTAAGCATCTTTTGCAATACAAGAGTATTAAATTTACAGATCTTGTTGACGCTGAATTCAGTGAGAAGGCAGCAAAGCTGATGCCTGGCTGCTGTGTTATAGTTTTGCGGAAAGGTATGCAACATCGTACGGTTGTTATAACATTAAGTTAATGATCTCTTCTGTGACATTACCTACTTTCCTGTAGATAACGTAGGCTCATCAAATCCAAATCTTGTGCACGAGTCCCCGATAGCCATTGGTTGCTGGAGAGGTAAGGCATCATTGAGTGTCATGGTGACTGCACTCGATTGTCAGGAGCTGCTAGAAAGGCTATTGCTGCGCATGGAACCTGCAAAGGAATCTCCAGTGCAAGAGAGCAAGCCCTCAATAGATGCAAATGAAGTGAACAATAGTGACATGGTTGAGGATGTTGAAGAAATTAGACTCAATGCTGAAGGCTGAACAAAGGTCGGTTGTTGTGTTCTCACACTTCATGTACACTAATTGATTCAATCTAGTTCTTAAGATCATTGATGGCTAAATTTCTTGCCATTTATGTTATTGCCTCCACCAATTTTGGCCCTTAAAACTCGGTAAGTTTTTAAATGGGTCTATAGGAATGCTTGGAGATTTTTGTTTGGAATGATAGGTTCTCTATAACAGATGGGCGGTTCCCTTGTAAGAATATTATGTTTTTCACCATATTTATAACTATGCTGTGTAACAACTTACATTCAAGTAGACAATGGAAAAGGATGGAAGGGAATTTTGTCATTCATTTCCTGTTAAGGAAATCCTTGGTTTATCTGCATAAACATTTTGTTCAGTAATTTTACTTTCAAGTGTTGATTTTTACATCTGATTCCCTTATCTGTTGGATGGTAGTTATCAAAAATGGATACGACCATCACCTATGAAGTACGACATTTTGAGTGTACACTGGAAACCTGCTTGAATGTAAGTTGTTGAACAGAGTTCTTTACAATGATCATCTGAAAATGCATCTTTATGCTGTCCTGGCTGTCAAAAACTTTGCCAATGTGTTTCCATCCCTTGGGGGAGGTCATAAGTGTCTATACCGTAAAATCGATTTTCGGTGGAGTGAACAAGACATATTTGTTAGAATTTTATGCATTGAAAACTAGCCTTATTGAAATTTATCCATTTATCTCGTACACTATTAGGGGTGAAAAGAGATATTTTACATCCTAGAGGGGCTATAATTGGAGATACCATTGTTTCCGGTTAAGAAGTTCCTGTGAAAAGGTGTGACATCCAACCTTCGAGTGTGGTTATCTCCTTTGCTTCTCCAATCAACATGCTTCTTTCTTTAAATGACGAGTGCTCTGGAGGGGTTTCACACTACTTCCAAGTTCCTATACTCTTAGTCAAACTAAAATTTAACGCCAAGTTTTCTCCTTTAGTGGTGGATTGACTGCCAATTTCCCTTTCTCATCTGTCTTGGTCCATTGGAATATGAATAGATGAAATGCCTCTACTGATCTCATTTTTCTGGGTCATGAACTCTCTCTGTCCGGGAACACAAGGATGGTCTTAGATTGTTGCCCCTGTGATCCTTTAGGCAAGCTCCTCTTCCAAGGTATCGCTAGAGCGCAGCACTTTTGCCTCAAACTTAGGACTTCTTCGATTGATTTCACATTCTCGTAAGGGCTTAGGAAGTAGTTCCTTTTTATGCCTTACACGACTTACAGTGGTCATGCTGCACTCTTCTGAATTTTAAAATGACCAGCTGGTAAGACTTGGTAGCCTGATTAAACACAAGCTGATTGTTCGTTTGAAATCAAGGAAGAAAGAAAACAAGAGGCTTGAATCCATTGCCTGCCACCTGATGGTCTTACGAACTTTCCCATTTTTTTCGGTGTCTGAGCATGAGTTGTGATGTGTCTTCCACGAAGCTGCCTAATGTGCTCGACAATGGTATTACAGACGAATACTCATCCTTCCAGAACAACTCTAATGTTGGGTGTTAAGCTGATCTTTGGCTGACATGTTGTCAATTTTTGTTTGCTCTTATGTGCTCGTTACATCAGACCTGCTTGTTTTGCCTGTCTCTATATTGAAGATTATACTTATCTAACTGCAGCATCCCAACTTTAGCTCATATACGCGTCCAATCACATCCTAATATGAAAGATTCAAAGTACAGGAAACTGAAAAATCATTGTCATAGCCAATGAGATGGCAGTATGGAATGCATAGAGCCTCAGAGGCTGTCATTTTGAGCTTCTTGCTTCAGGCCTTTCTCATTATATGTGCGCCCTTTAGAAGTAAAAAAAAGAAAAAACAGGGAATAAAATTTTAATGCTCCTCTTGTAGCTGCCTTTCTTGTTGGCTGACTGGGAAGCCTGCAATTGGAGGCGATTCTGCCGCCGCTACAACTGATTTTGATGGAGCACTTCTGGCTCTGGATCGCATATGAAGAATTCGTAGCTCCTGATGTTTTTCAGATAGTATCTCCTTGGGTGTGGTGGTGAGGCATGGTCTCAGATTATTTAACTTTTGGTAGATCTTCTCATAGCGGATGTCCTGTTCAGCAGCCCCCAACGTGAACAGAGCACTGACTATTTCCCCAAGTTATCTGCATTAGATTCATTTAGGGTGACACCAGTTAAGATCATTTTCATGTATGAGGTGCTCTGCACGAAAATGATCGCTCTTCATTTGATGCGTGGCTCCAGTATTCATTCCACAGCCTTTGCAAGCATTGTAGTGGTGCCCTTGTCAAGTTCAATCGCATAAAGAAGCATCGTGAATTCCATGAATTTGATCCGAGGGGTTGCGCTCATGGCTTGCTGGGGAGAGGAATTGCACTTGATGCTCTAGCTTTGCTTTATCTGGTGCAAGGAGGATCATCACGACTTTAAAGGATCTACTCGAAAGGGCATTTCCTTAGGCCTCGCTTCATTAAGTACATAACAGAGCCCAACAGATAAAGCGGTGACACTCTGAAGTTGGTCAGAAAACATCTCTACTTCCAAACCACTGTCACATCTTCTGAGTTAAATTAGTGTGTTATTCATTCTGATTACAAAGATATACATGAGAAGCTTATTTCCAGAGGTGACGTGAAACCCTCAACACCCTTCATTAATCTGCTATCCAACCACCTCACTTAATATACATCCAGACACTAAGGGCCTGTTTATTTGTGTTTTTTTTTTTTTTTTTTTTCGTTCCTCGGAACACAATTTATGTTATTTTGTTCCGGGGAACAACAAAAGAACAGAAACGTGTTTGTTTACACTTTTGTTCCTTTAACAAATTTGAAATAGAAATAAGATACAAGAAAAACTTGTTTATTATTCTTAGGAACACTTTCGAGAAACAATTTTCTTTTCTCATATTTTTTTCTTCTCTTTCTTTTCTTCTTATTTTTTCTTTGGCCGGTTGCTGGCGACTTCGTCAGTGTGTAACTGGCCCCCGGCGAGGCTCGGCCTCGCCCAGCCCAAGCGAGGACGGGCCTTGCCAAGCTAAGATGAGGTCGACCTTGCGCCGCGTGAGTGAGGTCAAGCCTTGCCAGTGGCCTAGTGAGGCTTGCCCGGCCAGAGGCGATCTTGCCAGGCCACCGGCGAGGCTTGGCCTCGCCCAAATCTAGCGAGGCCGAGCCTCGCCAGGCCAGCCGGCCTTCGATGAGCTCGTCGGACGTCACCCAGGCTGGTCGCCGGTCCACCGTCGTGGGCTGGTGACCGACCAAAGAAGAAAAAGAAAAAGAAAAAGAAAAAGAAAAAGAAAATAAAAATATGAAAAAATTAAAAGAAATAAAAAAAAAATTATATAAGTTTTACCAAATATGTTTCTGTTTTTATTTTATTTTATTTTATTCTGTGAATGTAAATTTTGTACGCTTATCAAACGCGTTCTTCCTGCTTCGTAAATTGTTTTCCCAATGTAAATAATTTTTTCTATTTCTGTTTTATAGAACATTTTTTTAACAGAAACGTTAGCAAACACAGCCTAACCGACTATTCAAATCAACAAGAGAGACTAACAAGTAGACTTTCGAAATATCTGTTTGAAAGCTACATGAGGACCTGTCCGCTTCTTATGGCTGAGAAGGTAACGCTTTGGGTCTTCCTGACTGGTCTAACAATTGCCAAGAAATTTCAAAAATGTATTTGCTTATGATGGGTTTGCAATCATTCTGTGGTAGATGCCCGGTCTGACGAAAGAGGCATAAGATACTTGTCCACAAACCTCTTCAGTCTTCACCACGGAGCTACAAAACTACGTACTTGAGGACCTGGAGCCAAGTTGGAGGGAGCCGATGACTCGGAAGCCATGAGGAGGATAACGTGGGCTGGGGGGATTGATTGCAGCCATTACGGAGGTTTACTCATGACCAGAGATTTCGCGAGAACCTTTATACAAACAGAATTGACAAGGAGTCTCCGGAAGAAAGGTGCTGACCAAAAAGAATCGTCTGTAAAAATGATCAGGAGAGGTTCTTTCGAACGTTCATCCGGTAATTCTATCTGAAGTGTGACACGAACTTTCATCATGTGGAGCGAAACCAGTCTTTGAAGATGAGGTGGGCACGTGAATACGTGGGAGCAATGAATGTATGGCCATCTAACTTCACGCCAATGTGGCATGTCAGGGACAGGCAGCAACTTGCAGAGCCAAAAAAAAGAAAAGAAAAGGAAAGAAAAGAAAAGTAGCTACGCCAAGACTTCCCCCTTTCAATTCTTCATCTTCCAGTCGACATCATCCCGGGCCTCCTTCCTCTGTTTCTTCTCGTGGCCTCCTGCTGCAACTTGCACTTTCATTCGTCCTAACTCTCTACACCATTTGCCTCAGCTCCTGAACCTTTAAGCAAATCATACCTCCTCAAGATAACAACCTCCAACGTGGTAGAGTTTCCCCCGTCATCATGTCTTGTTCCTAAGGAATAGAATAGAATCACTTTTTGGCACTCTTCTTTCGCCGGATATATTCCCAACCAGCCTTTTCAAGTTATGGTGGTCCAGCACTTAGAGGAAACACAGTTGATTAGCCATCTGAATTTCACAACTTCGAGACTAAATGATGAAAATTGTTAATGTATCTCATGTTTTCTTCATCCTTATAAGTTTTTTTGGAGGATAATAACATAAATGGTCTCTAAACTTTGACCTAATATGCAATATTGTCTTGAAGTCTTAATTTGTTCAATGTAGTTCCTGAATCTTTGATAAATGTTCTAGTTAATTTCTAAACTATATGAAAATATTTAATATTATCATTTCTTAAATATAATTTAATGAACAATATTGAACATTTTTATATAGTCTAAGGACTAAATTGAATGTGTACCAAAAGTTTAGAGATCATATTCAATAAATTAAAAATTCAAGATTAGTATTGAATATTGGATTAAAGTTCAAGAATCACACTAAACAAATTAAAAATTAAAAGATGACATTACACATGGTGCAAATCTAGAAATGATCAGTGTCATTTTTCTTTTGCATAATGTTTTAATCTGAAGTACATCGCCAATCATTGTCAAAAATGTCTTGCTACCTCGACCAAATAAAAACAGAAAAAACAATGTCACGCTACCAGTAATAGAAATGAAATCCTAAACCAACAGAGATCAGTTGCTGCAGCAGCAATGGATTTTCGTATCATTTTAGTTTGGCATATCTAATGAACAATTCCAGTATGCCCCAACCTCATGGATCAATGCACGCTGCCCGTTTCCATTTATGTTCAGCAAGAAGCTCGTATTATTCTTTTCGAAAATTGAGACAAAGCTCTTATTAAACAAATTGATGTGCAAGTACACAACTGAACCTCAAACTTTAAGCTACAATAAGAGATCGGATGCTGATCAATCCCCAACGGCATTCCCCTGCGCTTCCACAGAACAAACCAACTGCACACTACTACGAATAGACGATCTGAACCAACAAACTATATAACAATAGGTCGGCAAAACTTCATCTGCTCTGGTTTCCTTGAGAAAGCAACATCAGTAATCATCATGGGTGACATCAAGTTTGCCACTCATGAGAAATGATGGTCCAAACCTTTTAAACACTCAATGAAAGCATGCGCTGGGTTCCAATCCTCCTCTTTCTAAGTCTCTGGGCAATAATGAATGACAGCTCAAGGGCTTGAGAAGCATTAAGCCTTGGGTCGCAGTGTGTGTGATAACGTGAGCCTAAATCGTCATATGTCACAGTGCGGGACCCTCCAATGCACTCGGTTACATTCTGGCCAGTCATTTCTAGATGAATTCCTCCAGGATGACTTCCTTCTTGCTCGTGAACATCAAAGAACGCGCGCACTTCGGCCTAGAAAGGCAATAGAAAATCAGTTAGTACTAAGTGGAGTATAAGATTAAAAGGTTATGGACACACAAGATTGCCAATAGCTTGACAACCTCTATTTAGAGATACAGTCAATTTATTGGACAATTAAATGAGCTGGATCCCATTAGTGCATCCTAATGCATATCTCCAATTGATTGGCAAGGAAAACAAACACCAGAATATGGTTGCCTGCCTCAATTTGAAATACTACTGCAGAATATGACGTCACAAAACTCTTTTTCCTTTTTTTTTTTGTTGCTATGGGCCTGTATTTGCTGAACTGAAGCCATACGACTCATTTGGAACTTAAATTGGAGTTTTAACCTAAAAATTACTAGCAAGCCATCTATCTCAATAACTCTCCTTGACCATAAGATTAAAAAAGGGCATGCTTGTTTGTGACTTGTCTCATTTTTTGAGGATTGGATCAACTATTTCTAACTTCATCTGAATGGTTATTATAAGTGCAATAAACTAACTGTGCAAAATGGTGGTGACAGAGAAATTTTTGACAGGTAGTTCATACCAGAATTGCATCAAAGGCACGTGTTTTGAGTCCACATGGTGCTTTTATGGTGTTCCCATGCATTGGGTCACAGACCCAGGTGACAATCTGCCCTGCTCTGCGGACCGCCCTGATCAAATGTGGAAACTTCACTCTCAAATTCTCAGCACCCATCCTCACGATAATCGCGATCCTTCCCGGTTTATTATGTGGATTCAGGATTTCTATCAGGTTAACCAGCTCATTGGGATCCATTTTGTCACTTACCTGCAACAAAAATTGAGGGTTACGATCATACCATGTGAAATGGAGTTTATATGAAGTAGGTTCATTTGACAATGGATGATTAAATAACATTGAGATCCAACCATGGCATAACAAAACAGCAAATCAGCATACCTTAACTCCAAGAGGGTTGGCGATTCCCCTGAGGAACTCAAGATGAGCACCATCAAGCTGGCGAGTACGCTCCCCAACCCAGAGCATGTGAGCAGAGCAGTCATAATACAGCCCCGAAGTTGAATCTAGACGAGTCAGAGCTTGCTCATAAGGCAAAAGTAAGCACTCATGAGATGTCCAGAATTCAGTAGATGTCATGATAGGGTGTTCAACAGTGAGTCCAGCAGCAGCCATGAAACCAAGGGCCTCATCTACCCTATGAGCAAGTTCCTGATACCTATTAAACCGTATCAAGAGAAAGACAATTAGATCCATGTAATGAACCTATCTAGTAGTATAAAGCACCACCAATATCCACTATCCAATCCTCACCACCAGCAATATGAAACAGAATATATTGTTAAGGCCTAACAAGTAAGGGCAATAAGCTCAAACCAGGCTCACTTTCAGCAATCAGTCCTATAATTCAGAGGATGCTACAGGGCTGAATTTATGCACAAAAGGAAGCTTAGTTGAACGACTAGTTCATGCTACATCACTTCGGCAGTCCTCTATTTCCATCTCCACTAAATTCAAATGATAATCATCATTAAGGAAATCCACGATGACTAAAAGCAAAAGAATGTCAGCCAGGTTTACCTATCTCCCTGCTCACTGTTCTCTGCAAAATCAAGATTCCACTGGGTAACTCTCTGCATGGCAGCGTAACCTCCGGTTGCAAATGCTCTTAGAAGGTTCAGAGTCGCTGCAGCCTGAGAATAAGCCCTTATCATTCTTTGAGGGTCCGGAGTTCTTGATTTCTCATCGAAAGCATCACCGTTAATGTTGTCTCCCTTGTAACTTGGCAGCTGCTTCCCATCCTTCTCCTCAAAAGGGCCACTTCTAGGCTTCGCGAATTGACCCGCCATTCTCCCCACCTTCACAATGAAACCAAAGATATTCACCAGTCAAGCAATGCAGCTTTCGATAACTCGTACAACTGAGAAGAATTGAACAGGCGTGTACAGTAGCAAGAAAAACACATCCTTTTTGATACGCCATAATGATTTTCTCTGAAATCATCTGTCAAAACAGATGAATTGTAAAAGAAGCACATAGTCATAGGAATGATAACAACTATATCTCACATTACGATATCAGATAGTTCAAAGACAAGCCCTCCTCCTCAAGCAGAGAATGCCCGGAATCCACAAGAAATTTCTCTAAAGCACCAGACACAAGCAATGGGAAAGAAAATATAAAGAAGAAGCAAACTGACCTTAATGACAGGCATCTGTCCTCCAAACATGAGGACCACGCCCATCTGGAGCATTACTCTGAACGTGTCCCGGATGTAGTTCGCGCTGAACTCCTTGAAGCTCTCCGCGCAATCGCCGCCCTGGAGCAGGAACGCGTTCCCCATGGCGGCCTCCGCGAGCCTCTCCTCGAGCCTGCGCGCCTCCCCGGCGAACACGATCGGGGGGAAGCTCTCGATCGTCGCGAGCACGGAGTCGAGGTCCTTCTTGTCCGGGTACTCCGGCAGCTGCAGCGCCTTCTTCGCCTGCCAGCTGTCGACGGCCCATTTCCCGGTCCCCGCCGCGGCGGGGGACGCCGCCGGCGCGGCCACGGCGGAGGACTTGCTCGCCGCGACGGCCGCGCCGGGGCTCTTCGGCTGGTCCGCCGCGTGGACGGCGGAGATCGGGCGGCGGGCGCCCCTCGCGGGGAGGAGGGAGAATGCGGGGGCCGGCTGGCGAGGCCTGGCTAGGGAGGAGTGGGCGCCGGCGAATGCGGATTTGGAGGAGAGCGCGGAGGAGCTCGCGACCGCCATTGCCGTCGTCACCGTCGCCGTCGCCGTCGCGGCGTCCTCTCTCTCTCTCTCTAACGGCGGCGGGGGGAGATTCTAGAGAGAGAAAAGCGGCTGAAGGGAGGAGTGCGTGCTGAGGAGAGAGAGGAGGGAAGGGGGGTTTTATAGGGTTTTCATATTTTATTTCAATTAAATGCGATTTTTTAATTTAATTTTATTTATTTACGATGGTTTATTATTATTATTCATTTAATTAGGTGAGAGGGAATTTGGGAGGGAGGGAAGATAGTTCGGTAGACATCAACGGTCGCGGTGGCGTCGGTTGGTTAGGGACTTCGGGGCGGGGGACGAGGGACGAGGATGATTTGGTAAATTAATGCATGGGAGAATATCGACATCATCTGGGGGGACAAGTCATGTGAGGGGTTGTCCAAATTATTACACCCTCATTCCTACCACGTAAACTAGACGTACCATAAAGTCGATTTCCATCACGTGACGTGAGATATTCCAATAATTCACTGACACATGTAAATCATCATTTTACTAAGTTTTTGTTACAGGAAATTAACTTTCCGTGCCATGTACAGTTGATAGGAAATGTGAAAGGAGTCGCTTATTACTTTGAAGCTATCACATTTGACTTGACATTGCCATCCCCCTCTCTCTCTCCAATAGGCTCTGATCATGAAGAAGATTGATGGCGGTCAATAACATCACGGAGGGGTATTGGGCAAGTGCAATTAAGATGACAATGTCTACGGACGACGACGGCAGTGATCAAATCTGAGGCCCTCCAGAGGTTGTGAAGAAGTGTTGATGGCACCTCCTGATGAAGGCTCTATCGACATAACGGTGAAATCAATAAGACACATTGCTCTTAGGAAGTAGTGCTAGAGCGAGAATGTGACAAAAAAGGTCATAACTTTGATGCATAATTCAATTGATTTCCTCTTCCATTTGATGATGAAAGAAGTTATTTAATGGTGATACGGCATAGGAGTTTCAAGGCCGAAAGATTAGGATGGTAAATTTTACTAATGTGGCACTTTTTAAAGTTGCTGGCATGAACTCTTGAAAACGTGGAACTTAGGGGAATATTCAATGGAAGATGCTATGTCTAGGGAAGACCCACGAGGCATGGTGGACTAGACAGTACATACATGCTCGAATGGACATGTCCTGCGGAGACCAACAGTTGGGATTGGCAATTATGTGATATTCTCCCCCATATGCTTGGAGAAAAACCAAGATTTACTTCACGTGTCATTTATGTCAATCTTCTTTTAAGTAGGAAGAGATTTCGCCCGAAATTAAGGTAGTAGGAGTTAAGGAAAGGAGTTGAATATGGCCTTGTCGACAAAGCATAATCGGAATCCGTAAGTTGGTTTAAGAGAAGAAGGTGGACGGAAGCGATATAGGGGGCGAATTCATGGCTAAAAATGGAAGCTCGTATGGAAAGTGGTAATCAATAGACTAAATAACAAATATAACCCCCAACCAATCAAGTCGGTTGAAACACCGGTACACATGAATTGCTTCTCTCTTATACAGCCATACGCGTATCGAGACCCATCTATTTGGAAACTTATGCGATATCTACAAGTCTCTAGAACCGGTCTACGTCTTTGCTCGTGTAGGCAGTCGACATTATAAAGTAGTTCACACGCGGTCAGTGGGAGTTAGGACGAGCCGTCTGGTTCCTCAAATCAAAAATTTCCTAACAATTACATTTGCAGATGCCGTGGAACTTCCTCTTTGCTATGAACGTCCTCACATTTTTCTGATTTCGATCGAGTTTCAGCACGTAGACAATCAAAAGGACAAACGCAATTACACCGACACGTGAGAAATGAACTGGTCCCTCCAACTAAACATCAGCTCGTGAATCACTCTTCAGGACTCTGTCTCCCTTTCTCTTTCTGGTCCCATGCACTTTAGGTACGTTCGAGAGGTCCCTTTCTCTCTCTACAGTCTCTCTGTTGCCAAAGGTGGGTAGCTGAATTATTACGAGTGATCGGCACATGGGCGCTCTTTGGGATCGTCCAAGGAACGATAGGTGCTGCGGCTTCTTCGACGCCTACTTATCAAAGGAAGCGCAAAAGGCGGAGCGGGATTACAGGTCCCAGTAGGGCTTAATGATTGGTTACGCAAACTAATCGATCGTGAAGAGACTTGGCGCGATCTCGACCTTATTGTGACAGTGTCAAGACATCTGACTGTGCATGAAAAGCGCCTTCATCTGCCCGAACATGGACGTGTGCCGTCCACTGGCTTAGAGAGCCCCCGCGTGTTCAGCGTGACATTGCTGTCGTTCTAGCCTTTCATGCCTGTGTGATCTTGTGACGAGGAGCGTTTTGTTGACTTGAGGACTGAAAGAGATTGATCATCATGAATCACGTTTTTTTCGGAACAATAATGTTTGTAAGCATAGAATTATGATTATTGACGAGCAAACAGTTTTACAACATAATTAGCAAGGTAACTAATTTAAACTGGAACTGTCGAAAGTAGAAATTCTGGCTGGTGTCTCTGCAGCAGAATCCCACAAAAGGGACACAAAGGTTTTGAGGCTACTCTTAGAGAAGATCCAACTAAAGAAGCGAAGTTCTCGGGATACTCGACCATTGTGAAGAGAGGTTCCGGAGCCAGCTTCGAAGCCCGCCGGTGACAACAGATGCAGAACCACAGGGGAGTTGTTGGGCAAATCTGCATCGACACGGCGCATCTGACCAGTTTGTGTCTCTGGCCCACATTGCCATTGGAATTTGTGCCTTGACAATACGCAACTTCTGCATATTCAAAAGGAACTGAAGCCGTGCAATAGGGGCATCTCTCTTCCTTTACATGGTCACGGGAGCCCAGGCTGCCATTTGATGGAAAATGCAGTGGAAACTAATTAACAAACAGAGGACGGCAATCTTCAATTGTCAATCAAAAAGGCATACAGAACTACGATAGATGAAAGCATGGGGACCCAACAAATGGAAATAGAATGAAGTGGAGTGAAAAGATGCGCCTGCCTACATGCACCTAAAGACCATAAATAAAGTCTGATGATGCTATTGCGCTTTAAAATTCTACAACAACATTACGGCAAAATATTTTAACTGATCAAGAGTCGATGTTTATTACCTAATGATCTGATAATCAGATATCTGATGTGTATGCAACAGAGGAGTTTGTGGATCCTTAGTTTTGACTAAGGTTATTCAGCTGCAGATGCTAAATATAAACTGGAGATAAAAATCAGCATGACACGGTAGGAGGATGTCTCATAGTACTCTAGTCGTTCATTTATTCTCACTCCTTATAACATTAAGCATTTATAATGGATACTGACTCTCCTAAGAAATTGATACCCAATAACTTTCCTAAGGAGTTCATGTTCTCCAGATGTACTTGCAGCAATGGGCAGAAGAAGCAGCATCACAATCCAATTCCAAGAAGAGCACCAAAAGTTAGGTCAAAAAGATTTATGCTATTTTTAAGGGATGGCCTGCAAGGCTTTTCAGCAGCAAAAGACTTTGAATACTTGCTCAAAGTCACTCTTCTATTTCTCCAAAATAATAGTTATGAAGGTTATAATCCGTAGTCTAATTTTTTGGAAGCATAGACCTCCCTAAAAACCTGGAGCTCCCATCAACCAGATCATTACATAATTAAGTAAACATGTGCAATAAAGAGTTAAGTACTGAGTACCTCTTCCCATTCAAATTGGCTTGAGATATTAGAAGCCTTAGTTGATCCTGCACTTGACCACACCCAACCCACTGCTCCATTTGAGCTAAACCGGATGGATACCAGTATCCACTTGGAGACATATTTGCATCAACTTGAGACATTAGACTGGAACAGGCAAAATTAATGCCAACAAGTCGTTCTCGGAGCTCTCTTTCACTTGTCAAAAGAAGGTCCATCCATAACATCACTTGCTCCTCTCGATTTTCACACGTTGTCCCATGGTCATGTTCATTGCTATTAATATCATAAGCTTTTACTTCTGATAATATTACACGTCTGCATATAACATTAAGAAGATGCAAGTGCCGAGAGGTAAGCTTTGAGAGTCTTCGGGAAAAATCCGCCAAAACTTTTTCCTTTGAAAGCTTTGAGCATGATTCCGTAAAAGAACTTGAGAGCCACTCAATTAGTAAATCATCCACAAAATGCAGCACTAATTGGTTGATGGCTAATAATGCTGCTATGATATCCCACATAACTAGAGGCTTCTCAAAACATTCGTATTGTCGCAATGACCATAATATATTGGACTTCCACCAAACTAGTTCCTCCTTAGAGACACCAGATAAGGCTTCACAATTCAACTTCTCGCTGGATGAAATGTCACTTCTTTGCCCAACCATCCAGAGAAACTCAACAGCAGCTTTTTGAGACCTAAAGAGGTTTAAAAGCATAAATTGCAGAAACCAATTTCTTTTTATGCACGTGAAATTAGTATAAAATACATCCGTTAATAGTCATCATATCATTGCACATGGAATTAGTATCAAATACATCCGTTAACGTTCCTTCAAGAAAAGGCTTGAGCTACTCTGGTTATATCTGTCTCTGCCACTGTATTTAGTGAGTTGTGCTGGGAAACGATAAGCAAGTTTCTAACTTTTTCAATGTGCAAGACAGATTTATTGGAGTCATTAGAATGTCTAATCTAAAAGCTTACGCAAACAAATGGAGAGAGATCACATGAATACAAGGCCCATTGCAACTATGTATTTATGTCATGAGAGATACACTTATGCAAGCTGAAATGAAAAATTTGACAGAAGGATTATCTTGCACATTTAGTCAAACCAAAATACAGAAAACTGGGATAATATAAGAAATAAAGTGAAATGAGTACTGAAAAGGGCATGAAGAATGCAGAACCTGACTCTAATAAAATGTTAGAATGTTCCAACCAACAATCTTAAGCTAACCTGCGAAGAAAAACTACATGCATATCGAGCTCATTGCAATCCTGTACTTAAGTGATGTGAGATACACTTTAATGGGATTACATTAAAAGCAAAAGGAGTACGTTACCTTGCCTGATACATTGGATTCAGAACGTAAGAATCAAAACTGCGAACCTGCAGTACCAGAGCAAAATGTTGAAGTTCTGGTAAGGTTTTCATATCATGACAGGTTGATGAGCTCATACATTATACATTGTTAGGAAGTATAAGTGACTGTACAATATAATTAACTTCAGTAAAGGCTAGGATAATGGAACCACACAACTCGTAGTATAATAGATTGATTAATACCATGAAAAATCCTAAATTGGTACCATATGAAGACATTTACCCCCAACTATATTTTGACAAATAGAATCCCCTGTAAGGATACAACTGTCCCTATGTCACCCTCCATCAAAACTCTTGCTAATTTGGCTGTCAAGTGTCCTAGGCATCTTCCATTAGGTTTGATAACTCGGGTCCCTTGGACAACACATAGGGAACTTCCCTGAACAAACTGGATGGTGTTGTTACAGAGGATAAAATTGGGACATAGTACCACTTTGGGTTGGAAAAAAAAAAAAGTTGGTAAATGTGTCCAAATGGTACTAGTTTAGGATTTATCATGGCGTTAACCCTAATAAATTCATTGAATTTCTTGGCAATGACTGCATATTTAGACATGTTCAATAGTTCCCATCGCTGAAAAACAATTTTTGTCTGGAAGTTTCTATTTATTAAGTTGAAGTTATGTGCTCTGATTGGAGCACTTTCTCCCATTGTCTAGGTTTCTATACATATCTTTCTTCTGCACTAGCTCTGTGGACATCGATTTTTGTTTAATTGGATTAATTGCCAAACCCCTTTATTGAATTTGTAACTTTGACAAAGAAGAAGCAGAAGAAGAGAAACACTAAGAAAGACGCACACAATTCATCTAAATAGCGTCAAATGATCCTGAGAGTTTTATGTTTTCATAAGGCTATCTTGAACAAAATCAGTCACATGCCAAACTAAATACCAATGCCAGCGCTTCGCAAAATAACCAACTTGTTATGTAACTTATAAAGTGTGATCCTATCGAATAGACCATACTCTACCACAACTGGATCAACTGATGTCATATGGCATTACTAGCGTAGTAAACAAGAGTCAAAAGAACAAGAAACAGAATTCTCTACCAAACGAATATCTCAAATGAGTAAACAATGTGCCCTAGGTGTTAGTTTCTTTCATTTACTGCCTCATTAAACAGAGCAGATCATTTGACCAAAGACAACTACTTTCACAGGAATGGAACATGTCAAATGATCAAAGTAAGTGTAAAGATTTAGTCAAGAATACCATGTGAAGATTTAGTCAAGAATACCATGATCCATACCATAGCCATGACAAGATTTCCAGGGGACACTGCTACTCCAAAGCATGAATGAAATACATTTGGAACCTGAAGAGAAAGGCAACATGTGATACAATCTCCAAAAAGGACCTTTTTCTTTCTTTTCTTATACTACTTTGCCAAAAAAGAGAGAAAAATAACATGCTAAAGGAAATATGAATTGGAAAAAGTGATAGCCCCTACATCAATCAAGCCTCTCTGGCTGGGAATAGCAGAAGGAATAGGTACTTCAAATAGGGTATTTCTTTGAAACATCCAGCTGCGTACAAAGTTATCCTGACAACAGAGAGACAAATGAGTCAACATCCACTAAATATTGAGCCACTTACATTTATTTGCTTGGGCAAAAGTACCTCACTGCAACTGTACAAACAACATCCATCAAAAGCCCAAGCTAAACCTGTGACCTGAAAACAGATTCTTAAACACATAAATCAAAATCAACATGCATTAAAAGATTGATCAAGTAGAAGTAACCTGATAATGGATTCCTAAACAGATGATAACCTCTAGCATGAGAAAATTGATCCATTAGAAGAAACTCACGGCATGGTCATGTGCCTCATATGATCCAATCCTTTCGAAGTTACAATTGTGTTGCTCATGTACCCACACTTCAAAAGATCCAGACCCTTTTCCAACTGCTAAGAGCTGCCTGTGTGGAGATCTAACAGGTGTTGTAAGCGAAAGAACTGAGACTGGGATGCTATCAGGATTTATAATCTAAAAATTACACAAGCCAAAACAGAATCAGCTAATTGGAAAATAATATTGTTTAATTTGAGGTAATTCCAATAAAGGAAGACTACCTCCTTCAATAGGATGAAAGGAGAAGAATTGGCTTCTGATGACTTCAAAAGCTCGGAAGAATGTGCCAACCAGATCTTCACACTGTCAAAAACCAAAAAAATAGAATGAAGCAGACAGATGAGACATTCCAGAGTGTTGGTATCAGGCATTAAAAGGATCCAATAAAATTCTTCTCTCTTACTGCCAATGAAAGGAGCATATATCAGGAAGTTTTGAGAGAGAAAAGAAGAAGAAAGATTGTTAAAAGCGTCAAATGCATCCTGAGAGCATGACAATGTCAGGTTTCACTCACCATATTAAGTTACTTGACTGTACATTGTCATCGGCAGAAAAATTGTTAAACTAAATAAAACCCCTTTTTCAATAGCCTTGGTTAAAACTTATACTCAATTAGGGTTTCCCTCGGTACCTAAAATTGGGAGACAAACAGATCACAATAAGAGGACTACTCCCTAAGATTAGCCCTGGAGTTTAGAATGAAATGGCATGGGAGGATCTGCTATGTCTATTTAAAAAGAACTATACCATGGATAAATAATGATTGTTTCCAACAGTCACCTGCCATTGGAGCTCCCAGTAGAAAGTAGAACCTGGGGGTGTAAAGAATCAGTCGTAAGTAGTGCCCAACTGATTGCGGTGACCCACGAACTGTGTGCCTGAAAGATCCCAACAACCACTGCATCTGGAGAAACATTGCCATCTTCAATGGAGTAGCATTCCTGTGCATGAATTTTCCAGCAAGAAACTTTGCCTGATTTCCCTCCTATTGCAAGCAGCGAAAAGCGAGTTGCACCATTTTGAACTTGTGAACAACTTTCAGATGGAAACTGCAACAACGGTGACCAGGCAATAACAAGTGAAGCAAGCATTGCACTTCGAGAAGCATATTGATCTGCACTAATTAGCGGGAGTGTGGGACTTTCTATTTTCTTCCTAGTGGATCTCCCATGAGATTTAGAATTTTTCTGAAATGACTCATCTTCATTCACGTTCACAAGTGGAAATTCCTGTGCCTGCAAACAGGGGAAGCGCAAATACTGGTATAAGTACCTGGATGAACCTCATTGGGGCAAACCAAGTTTTCATTCCTATGTAACAGATTCAAATGAGAACAAAGCATCAACTAGGCCTATCAAAAAATGAAACAGAATCGTAAAGAAGTATCTTGCAATTCCTTTTGTTTGGGTTTATTAGCCAAGAGAAGAGAAGCAAATAGGGTATAAGAGCTAACAGAGCCAACCACGCTAATTGCAAAAGCCTGAAAGAATTTTAAAATCAGAGAAAGAAGTTGCATAACACTGAATAAACATCAACGTATGGATGTCCGGACATAATACATTCTATATATGACAGAATGAAAGCATCATATATCTAATTCCATGTGAAACGAAATGCATTTGCTGTTGCTGTTATTGTTATTTGGGATAGTCCAACAGTAAGAAAACATAAAATACTACCAGAGATGGGTTCAAGAAGCAACAATTTAAGCATGCTAAGCTGGGAATATCTCACATTTCTTGCTGAAAGGATAAGAGAAGGAACTTTAGCAACAAAGCCATACCCGAGGAGATCCCTGTTCTTGTTCAGCATTCATGTTAGATGCCGATTCATTATCATTACTGTTTGTGGGACATGATTTCTCCCTAGATGTTTTTGAACTCTTATTGTTGCAGGGAGTCCTACACATAAAATTTTAATCAGAAACTCCATGTTTACAAGTCGATGTAAAAGTCAAAACACAAACACATGTTTATCGGGGGAAATGCACTCGTGTAGAAAAGAATAAACAAGTGAATAAAGATTTAGGGAAGAGAATTGCGATTTACATCATTCCAGATGTATGCAGTCTCTTTCGCTTCAACTCCATCTTATGACCTGAGTTTGCTGGATTATTGGTACGTCTCTGCTCTGTTACAAACTTCTTGCAACATGAAATTAAAGATCATTATCCAGGAAAAGAATTGCTCTGCCTGAATACCTCTTAATTATCAGATGAACGGTTAAGACCAAAAATTGGCAAATATAGTCAGAAAAACTCACATCAGAAAATTCTGTTGAAGGAATCTCTAACACTTGATAGTTGGCATTTGCAAGGTAATCATGAAGCAGGTCTGATACATCCATAACCTGCAGATTTGAGAAGCAAATGACCTACTACAATTGAACAACTTGGCCTTGGTGATGAATGGGAAAATTCACATCCTAGGTCTTTAAACTTTAGGATAACTGTGATTCTTCAAATTAGCTTAAGGCCACAAAGGGGATTTTTATACCTTAATCTACATACTATGACTGAAGTGCATCTTCTTTGAGCATAGATTTGCACATATTTGAAAGATCACAAACTCATACCAGAGACAGCGTCCTGTGGACTTATGAAATGACATAGTGGAGACTATGCAGAAAATTGACTATTCAACTGTTGACATGAATTTGGATAAGATGTAAATAACGAATGACATCCTGACATTGTATATGTTATTGACAACAGAACCTCATTTGGTACTTATATATACGACAACAGTGATACCACATCTAATACATATTTAAGACATCATTATCCACCCATGGATATTTAGCATGTAAAGGCTTCATGATAAACTTTACACAGAAACATAAGTTTTTAAGCTTAAACAGAACCATCTCTAATGCAGAAGCACTGCATCAAAACTGAAGAAAAATTAAGTAACTAGATCCAGCTCTTTTCATTGTTAAGCTTCCTAGCTGAAATTAATCTATCATCTATTTCAAATCCTCAATAAATCTCATTTCTATGAATCTACAGTGAAGCCGCTCCAGTATTTAGCTGCAAGCTGTATATAGTATGGTAGCTGTTTCAAGCATTGATAAGGAAACTAGGGATGTGGAGGTTCCAAATATTTAGAAGTCACATAAATCACAAATTCAATAGGGTAGTTGTTAGTGCCTGATTCATACCGCTATCCACTCTGCAGAGTAATCACAAAAAGGGGCACGATAGATCTTCACACGGCCTTCGGTAGTGCAAATTGCAAGCAAGCACCTATCACCAACAAAATGGACTTAGAATTGACCAGTCCATACTAACACAGGCTGGGAGGAGTACTATGTCATGAGAGCAAAAGAAGTTGCAAAAGCAATGGAGCAGATTAAACATATACCCTGCATTAGGTGCCATTCCAAGAGGAGACCATGAGACCGATCGTACATAAGGATCACGATCGCGAGATAAACAGGTAGGCAGCAAGCAGCTGGAGAGCAATTCTGTGAAGAAACACTGCTTTCTTAATCTACTGATAAAATGCTGAAGTGAATTGGGTACCAGCAAACTGGATATAATATAGAAGTAGCATAACATCAAATTATATCCAATTCATGGCACAAAACACAATCGAAAGGAGAAGTCCACTACTCTTGATAATGCAGCAATCAAGTTGTATCACATTTTGGCAAAACCCAGTGAGTGTTTGCTAAAGGTAATATTTGCAGACAAATCACGATCCACTCATGGCAATACAATTGGTTGGCATTATTTGTCTACAGAACACAAATAATGTTCACCAAGTGTAATATTGTACCAAGGGGAGATATAACAGAAACATTGTGCAACTTGGGTGTGATTGGGAAAAGACTAGGTCTTATTGTTCCTACATCTTGGGAAACTTCTTGAATCACACGGAATCACAGGGAAAATAGTCAATAGAGAACACCAGCAAACTTTCTAACACGAGATCAAATAAAAATACCTTCTTTTTGGATCACTCCGATTGGGAAGGGTTCGGTAGAGGGTACTTTGATTAGGCCTCGAGGTCCAAAAGGCAATGCAGGATTCTGCAGAGAAATTTAATTGAAAAGTAGAGCCACAGTAAAGAAATTATTTTCGCGAACTTTTGTAAGAATCAGGCAAACAGAAACTCTATCTTTTCTCAACGCTGAAAAGTAGAGTATTATTAGCTTCCAGGAAAAATGAAACTACGCCATGAGAAAATACAAAAAAAAACTCTTGCAAAAAGCATGTCCACACATTCTTTCTGCCATTGCACCATGTTGAATTTTCTCATTCCCACGACATCACAAGTGAAAAATCAAAACTTAAGCAAATCAGCCCAGGAAAAAGACAACTGAGCAGAAAGCAACAGAACAAGCCGCCGTTATAAGAAAGCATAGACAAGTCGACAAATAGAACTACTAGGCGTTTTACCAGTATAGTGACGAGGCAACCACAAGCCACAGCAATCAAGTTCTCGTCCGACCAAGCTATGGAGTTCGGGTACAAAGGCGAAGCCACCAACACAGAGGCTTGAAACCGCGACGCCATCGCCGGTCCTGAAAACCGCCCCCAAGCGCTAACTTATCTCCTTAGCCAACCGAGCCGGAAAGGACGCCCTGGCACGATAGGCATAACTCTCCGCCTGCGGCGGCCGGCAACTCTATCGGTCGAAAGGTCGCCTCGGCGATCGGTGCAGAGATCCCGCGGACTAGCAGGCTACCTCAAACTTCCCAAGCAGACTACCTCAAACTTCAATCGTCCCGCCAAGCAAAGAGAAAACAAGCGCATTGCCCGTGCTCTTCTGCCTTGTCGAGCCGGTTCCGATCCTATATAAGCATCGAACCAGCCGAGCAGCCCCTCGACTAGTCGAGCAAGCACCTGAGCATCCGGCCACCCGGAAGCGAACGGCGGTAACCGGACGGTGACGATCCTTCGCCTCGGACGGGAGGAGCCGGGAAGAGAGAGAAAGAAGGTTAGAGAGAGAGAGGGAGGGAGGGAGTCTGAGCTCGGCGAAGGAGACGACCGTTTTCTGGAGGAGAAAGGAGGGAAGTTTCGAGCACTTGAAGCTCTGCGACTGAAAGAGAGAGAGATCCTGGGATCAAAACCAGGGCGATGCAGATTGCACCGGGAGCTGTGGAAACTGCGAAACCCTAAGTTCGAATCGCGTGGCGGTAGGAAAGAAGGAAGTTTTTTCTTTTCTGTTTCGTTGGGCCTTGTCCTTTTCTTGGATTTGGGCCCGTTCTTGTTTCCTTTATTGTTTCCTTCCTAAAATATGAAGAATTTGACATATCGTTTATTTTTTAAAAAGCAGATAAAATTACTAATTTGTCAAATTATATATTTATCTTCATTTTCTAATAACACTATAAACCCACATTTATCCTCCCAATAGAAGTTGGGGTTTTTGGCATTATGGAAAAAACTGAGGTGAATATATCACCCAAATATAAATTTGAGGTAATTATATCACATATTATAGATTAAAGGTTTTTGGTGTGAAAAATTTGTTTATGATCAATGTATCAAGTTTCTTATGGCTTTTACATGTCAAAATTAAAATTTGGAAGTCCTAAAACTTATCAATAAATATAATTAAATCTTAAAACTTATCATGAAAATACAATAGAGTCTTGAAATTTTCAAAAAAAGTACTGTTAAAAACTTATTTGTACAGTCGAGTACTTTCGATAATAAAGTTTTTAAAAAATTTAAGATTCGATTGCACTTTCGAATAAATTTTAAGATTTAATTATACTTTATAAAATCTTTAGAACTTGAGTATATTTTTATTATAAATTTTAGAATTTAATTATATTTTAAAAAAATATTAGGACTAAACTATATTTTTGCGACAAGTTTTGAGAATTTAGACATATCCCTAAAATATTTATCCATGTGGACTCCTATAGAAAGCTACAAAATTGCAGAGGTTCCCGCTAAAGACGAATCCGGCGGATTGTTCCGGGAACGGGAGTCCGATCGGGGGGGAAAAAGTCACGAGCCAGAAACGGAGGATGGAGGAGCTGCGGAAGCTGGAGCGAGCGCAGGCGGCCCTGGAGCTGATGCGCCGCCGCGGCGTCTCGCCTTCCGATCCCGACTCCGATCGATTCCTCGCCGATCTCCTCCTCCTCTTGGTAAATCCCTCGGCCTTCGAACTCTCGCCAACCGTCCGCTCCGTCGACGGAAATGGCGCCTGCGTGCTCGCGCTTTCTAGGTCTTTACCCCGTTCGATTGGCCCCTGCCCGCCGGCGTTGCTTTTTCGAAGCGCGAAAGATTCGAATTCCGGCTTCTCTTGCTCCGGTTCTCGGTTTGTATTTCAACGGCTGTGTAGGAAGGCAGATTTCGTTATTGTAGTCTAAGACGAGTAGAGAGAGAGAGAGTCGCGGTGGCGGAGAAGGTGGCGGTCGGAGTTGCTGCTTGGCCGGTCAGCAGGCTCACGGCTGAGTATTGAGAGAGGGGAGAGAAAGAGTTCTCCGCTTGCATTTTACTGGCTGTGTAGGAAGGCATATCTCGTTATTGTAGTCTAAGACGAGAAGAGAGAGAGAGAGAGTCGCGGTGGCGGTGGTGGTGCGAGTGGATGTCTTTGACAAGGTAGTGGTCGGAGTTGCTGCTTGGCCGGTCAGCAGGCTCACAGCTGAGGATTAAGAGAGAGGGGAGAGAAAGAGTCTTAGGTACTTTTTCAGCGGTGAAACTGACGTTAGCAGGTGTTGGAATCCAGCAGGCTGCATCTGGTGTCTGGTTTTCACATCAATTGGAAGGGATTGGTTCTTTATCAAAAGAAGCACAGTCACGGCTGATGTTTTTTCTTTCGCGCTTTGGCTTTCTTTCTTATCATAACAATATTAAATCTGCAGATACAACCATGTGGGGAGCTTGATATCAACCGGAAGGTCAATTTAATTAATGACTACTTGCCAAAGGTGAGGTATACTTAAACTTTACTAAGTCCATTCACCTTGAAATTTGGTTCATCGAATCTGATGGGTGCTTCTTTCGTCTTTGGCAGATATTAAGGACGTTGATCAAGGAGGCCTCTCATTTGCTTGATCAAGATGACCTAATGGAGCTGGAAAACAAGGATTCCAAATATGGTAGGGCTCTCATTATAGTTCTGATGTAATGATTGTGTCTGCGAGGTTATCACATGCTGAGTGCTAAGTCAGCTCGGCTGATTCAGCTTTCTTTTCATTAATTGGGCCTAATCCTTTAAGTTTGCTGTCACCCCACTTCTCTTATCATCTATCTCATGTTCGGCTCAGAGGTGCTTCGATGCTTCTCATCATCATCAACCTCATTGTCTCTCTCTCTCTCTCTCTCTCTCTCTCTCTCTCTCATGTAGTGTTGATAACTCCCTAGATTTATTTGAGCTGGTTTCTTGGGCTATTGTAGTTCAATCTGAATTAAACAAGAAGACCGACTGTGCCCTGCAAACTGAGTTCCACAATGTGTCTGTAATTGGACTCAATGCGATGGAGAGAGCAAATTCAACCCTTGAGGACTTTGTAAGTGTTTCTCGCATTAATTGGACTGCTTCTTTATCCTGTCTGCATATGGGGCATATGGTGGTTGTTGGTTATACAATGCACAAAGTAGAGTGGAATGTATAAACTGGTAAAGATGCACGTCGATCATTAATTACACACAATCTCTATCTCATTTCCCCACCATCAGCATTTTAAACTGAATTGAGGCTCTTGGCTCTTGGGCATTCCTAAAGCTTCCTTCTCTCTTCCATACCCCTAATCTTCAGACTTAATGTGGATTTTTTTCTATTAAAGTAAAGGTTGTTTTCCCTACATGATCAACCTGATTGTCTCCAACCTGATTGTCATGGGGCATGTGCTGGTTGTTGGTCATTCAATGCACAAAGTACAGTGGAATGTATAAACTGGTAAAGATGCATGTTAATCATTAATTAAACACAATCTCTTCCTCTTTCTCTCAATCTCATTTCCCCACTATCAGCATTTTAAACTTAATTGAGGCTTTCAGCTCGTGGGCATTCCTAGAGCTTCTTTCTCTTCCATATGCCTAATCTTCAGACTTAATGCGGACTTCTTTTATTAAAGCAAAGGTTTCTTTCCGTACATGATAAACCTGTTTGTCTCCAAACAGGCCCCCTCCCCCCTTCTTTCTCTTTCCCCACCACCAAAAAAATAAAATAAAATAAAATAGAAAGGAGAAGAAAAAGAAGACTGTCGGTTGACACTCCAAACTGTTAAAGTTCAGCTGGTGATCCATAGACCTTTCTGCTGTCCCCAACCCCAACAAAAAAAAAATCCATAGACCTTTCTCTAGTTGTCTGCTGTTATCATGATTATACCGAATTTATGACATCATCTTTGGTGGTCAAGTTTTGGGTTGAACACTTCCCAAATTTGTCAGTTGTCCCATCAACAAGTTCCGTAAATATGTCTCTATTTGATCTCATCCAGTGATTTAATTATAATGTTACCAATTGGCAGTGCAGGTCCTATTTTATGTTTCATGAAATGGATGTGAACAGACCAGAATCACTATTCAAATATCTACCTGTGCTTTCTTTCACAGAAAGTTACATCTATCAGGTGATTTTCAGATTTATTTGAATTCTGTATCTATCTTCATTTATATGCTCTTTTATTCTCAAGCTTTAGCTCGCTTTTTATGTTTTTTTCTGGCTGACACATGAGACATTGTGTTATCACATTGGCTTTCAGTTCTTTTGAAAGTATAGAGTACTTCAAGGTTGTATTCATTGCTCCTTCATCTGGAAGTTGATTTTTCTACTAATAAAGGCATGAGGAAAGTCACTCCACAATATAGCTTTGCGAATGCAGCAATTCATTGTGCAGTAAAAATTTGTATGCATCGATTTGAAAGTTTTAAGTTTCTTTCCCTTTTGTTGTTCTTGTTAGAAGCTTCCATGCATCAGGTTCTCTAAACAGTCTCGTGAATTTGCTGGTGACTAAGAGTAATTTATGAGGAGAGCTTAGTGTGCTCCAAAAGCTCTGGGCAAGGAAAACTATTTCCTTCTATCATTGATTCCATGGGTGTTGAGGTTATCTATTTTGAAATTCTTAAGCATTTTAAAAGTAGTAGGAAAATTCTCCATAGTTTTTGTTCCTGAAGGAATGTAATTTCCCCATGTGGGTTGCCTATTAAATGGTGCTTTTTACTGGATGGTGGTTAGACATTCCAATCATGCGCCTTACTGTATTCATTGTGCAGCTGGATATTTTGAATGAGAGAATAGTGCAGCTATCTGCTGGTGGACTCCCAGTACTAAAAGCTCAATCCGAGGTCATAATCTTCTTGACCTTTACAGAAATGTGAAGAATGTGAAATGATTGAAATTTTCTAGTGAACATCTTGTCCACTATACAGGAGAGGGATCGTGATCTCAATAGTGAACTTGTCAATGCATTCAAAGGAGATCCATTTGGACCACTTAAGAGTCTTCTTAAATTTCGAGGACTTCTAAATGACAGGTTTGAACTGTTCTTTTGAAGGTAATATCTGCTAAACATGAAGGGGGATTGAGCTGTTCACCTTTATTTTTTTCTAGGATAAATGAAGAATTTAAATCAGGAGAGGAGTTCTGGGCACTGGAAAGAAAGCTATGCTCTGCCTTGATGCACGAGGAGGCGGTATGGATGCTTTGATATGTCCTATGCTTCATTCAAGTGCTTTTAAATTAGGAGAGGAGTTCTTGTGCTCTTGGTCTTACATTTGCTCTGGTTTTGCTCTTGGAGATTTCCTTGATAGTCCGATACCATAGTTCTTGAAGCCTCTCTCTCTTTGGGTGTGTCTAGGTGTAATGTGCGTCTATTTTTCTTTTTATGGTCTGGACTTTCAGTTTGCATGAATATCATCTGACTGAGAAGAAATTTCATATTATGGAGGAGAGACAAACTGGTGCTTCTTTGAATAAATGACATAAGCTTCTGACTTTTTTTTCCTATTAGTTAAGACATGCTTTAATAAGGTTTTTTCTTTTAACTGTTGCATAAGTAATTTAGCAGCTGTCATGTGTTTCTTTTTGTGAATTATTGTCATTATGGATGAGCAATATCTCTATCTTAATTTTCTAGGGCAGGTTATAATCAAAGTTATTTGTTCAGGTTTCGGTTGAAGATGTCACGAGGGCAATACATTTGAAATCTTTTGATTACAGGGTACTGAATCTTTTGTTATACGAGTTGAGAGGTGAAAAGGTAATTCTTGAGTTTTCTTCCCTCTGAACAGAAGCATCTTTCGTGATTTTACTATTTTGACAAATTGATGGTTCCCACATATATCTCCTCTTGGCAACCTCAATCACTTTTACTACCACTCTAATAAAGTGTAATATGAATGATTTGGTTTTTATCAATTTTAAGGTGAATAGAGAACCACCAATAATAAGAGCTGTGTTTCCTGGAATGTGAGGCCTCTATGCTGATCTTTGGATGCTTCCACACACAATTTAACAGGATGTCATCTTCTAGATCCTATTTTTTCATGGTTCCATTGTCATCTTAGGTCTTTTTTGCCCTATTGGACCAATGTCCTTAGCACAAAATTGAATACTATTACTGAGAGGTCTGAATTAGTATGAGCATGCTCAGTTGACATGCATTTATAGTCATTTGACACACCTTCACTAAAATATGCAGTGAAGTTATAGTCAATGGTGGATTTTCCTATGAAAGTATGATGCTTTAAAACTAGTTTCAAAGCTCAAAATGGTTTTACATGAAGTTTCGTATAGTGGAAAGGATGACGATGACAGGAACTTAGGCCGGTCAGTTTGTTTTGGAGTGGCTTGTTCGTGTGTCTGTTTTTTGCCAGTTTCTCATCGCTGCAATTGTCAATCTTGTTTGTATTGTCTCATCACTATCATGTTGTACATTTGGTTTGGAATTATATTGTTATATAGATAAGCACATGCTTTTGCTCTAATCAAAGAGACTTGTGCTAGTACTATTTGTGTACAACAAGCAAAAAATATAAAGGAAAATAAAAGAAAATGCCTTACGATGGATTTTTTTCTCTAGCTTTCATGAATACCTGGTACAATGTACTTGTCCACTTTCTTGATTATCTAATCTTCTTGTCAGCTACCTTGGTATGATTTATCTCTTGCCTTTTCATTTCATGGTAGCCCCTCAGTGAATTCTTCATTTCTTTCAACTTGTTCTGAAGGTGAATGACCTGCACATGGAGTTCCTTTCCATATCGGAATATTTGGTAGAGATCTCTGATGACCTGTAAGTATGCTTTTGTCTGGCTTCTATCATTTGGTTATGATTGCAAAATCAACTCAGTACATTGAATATATAGTATTCCAATCGACAAGTGACTTTGCATCTGCAGTGTCTGGTCTATCCAGAAGTTTATGTATGTGTACATACTCAGTGTATGTGCGTGCACTCCATGTACTTTTATTTGTCTCTGAATCATAAGCATTGTGTATATGTGTGCATCTCTGGGGTAAATATTATGTTTATTTAGATATTGTATGTACATGTAGAAATGCACATTGGACACGTTCAAGGAGGACATCATGTAGATGTGATCAGCCAAGTTGTTCTATTGGTGCGTGCATGTGTTGCGTGTCATTGGGACCTTTTACTGATATAATGCTGTTCATAACATTTCCTGACTGATCCTCTCCTCTCCCTTCTGTTGCTTGGTATCAATTTGGTGGATGCTCTAGTTTTGACTATGAGGTAAATACCCTAAGATATAGCACTTTACTGCTCATTATTGTTGTAGTTTCTGTACGTAATCTCTTTGTTTTTGCATATCTTTTTTTTCTACAGGATGATGTGTTAGAAAATAGTTTCAATATCCTTCGCATGTTCGTCAAAATATATGGAGCTTCTGTGGCCCCAACCATGCTGGTAGGTATTCCAATATGTCACAACACTGGTAAATGAATTACTATGTGAATACTTACCTTCCCTATCCATCAATTGTGAACTCAAGATCCAACCTATCTGGCTGTAAGTTTTGTTTTGGTTATTGATTGTGCTTGGCTGCTATACATTTTTCAAATCTAGAATAGAAGCGTTGATATACAAAAGAGCACGGCCTGGCCTCTAATGTTCCAATTAAAGTAGTTGCTTCGACTGACGCTTGCAGTACCATGTGAAAATTTCCACCCAAACTAAAATTTTGCCCAGCTGATCTGCAAATTTAAAGTAATGTCTTAAAATAGTGGAACCTAATATCTGGAAAGTGATTATGAGTATATAAGCAACAATTAACAAGTAAATTTGTGGCCATATGCTAAGCACGGTAAACTGTGGCATGTAATTGGCAAATGTTATGTTTAACATCTGACTGAGGGATGTAAAGCAACAATTATCAGCTATAAGGAAAATTAGAATAGCAAGAATCATCATCAATGGAAGTTTACGTGCGTCTCTCAAACTATTGTATGGTTTTTTATTGTGCAGGCAAAATCAATTACAGAGGCTGAAGAGAAGTATGATTGCTTGCTGAAAGCTTTGGAGCCTCAGTTGTCTGCCAAGTATCAGAAAAGATGTGAAGAAGCTACTGCAGAAGGTGCGTGAAATGGTGGAGACTGTTAATGCAGTGTGTGAAACTTCAATTCGGTAGCGTCTACATGGATATGATGTTACGTTTCAGGTGGGCGGACTGGAGGACCGTCACTTGGGATGTGGAGCATTCCTCCAGTGATTGTCAATGAGGAATCCTACCGGTCAAATATGCGAAACTGTTGATGTATGGCTCATCGCTGGTGAAGCTGATCAACCCTTTGCGATCTCTTCTGGTGATAGAGAAGACCTTGGAGTTTTGCACTTCCCTATAGTAAGTTAATCAGAGTTGCCAATTTCTCCTTCCAGAGGGCCTTATGAGGATTCAGCCTGTGAACTCTTTGCTTTTGTGGACTATTGAATCATTTTGCCTGCATATAACAGTGCATTACTTTTTCACGTTTCATGCCATTGAAAATTCGCTTGCCTCACTCGTCGAATGAAAATCCGGAAGCGGGAAATGAGGTAGTAGTCTGTCGAAGGCTAATATAAATCCAAAATCAAGAATATCGTGCTTGCAGGAGATCCGAACGATGCAATTTCAAATAATTTAAAAACTTTTAAAAGCGAGAGGTCACGGGCTGGGTCATACGAGCCACGACACCGATGTGCCGGGCCCGTTTTCAATCGCCCAAATAATGCGAAGTACTACTTATCCACCCTGGCAAAGAAGCAAATGGTCCTAGAAAGAGTGAAAAGCATGTTTCACCGCCTTGTGCATATAAGGCATGCTCACTGACGATGTTTTTCTTCACAGGGTTCATTATGCAAAAACGAAGGAAGGGGTACGAAAACAACAGTTCCTATCCCTCCTCCACACTCCCAGAACTGTCCCATTCATTCAATCAAATCGCAGTCAAAACTCCACCACAACCCCCACACAAAACTCTGAATAATGCGACTGAAAAGCGACCCCCATCAATTACTGTCATTCATTGCAGATTCTTACCACTCCTTGCTCCTTTCCGTTCTCCCACCACCACCACCAACCATAAAAAAAAAAAAAAAAAAAAAAAAAATTTAGTCTACTTCAGCCACTTCTTTTTTAAAATATTTATAGCAAGATGATATGCTTTATTAATTTATAGTAAAGCCACTAAAATCCTAAATTATGCCCTATTTTTATACTATTTATGACATATTTATCCCTAATTTTTTTTGAAATAAAAAATCTCAAATTTATTTAATGTGACAAATTGACACCAAAAATCCTAAATTTTTTTTCTATAACACTAAGTTTTGAGACAAGTATCACGACCAAGAGGTTTCTGGAGCTAAATGCCGTATCTTGTTGTGGAGGACCTCCTGCGATCGCTAGGATTCCCGTCAAGATTTCTTTCAGAACTTTTTGAGGGCGGACGATATGATAATTGAGTCCAATTCTAGAATTCTTCTATCATAATTGTTGGTAGTCAGTAGGTTTGGCGGTGCGATCTTGCCCGCTAGATGAAAAGCCGATCAATGAAAGTAATGAGTGGGCTTCTAGTATAAAAATGGTGCCCTCTCCTTATTTGTATCCATCCAAACATTTCAGCAATATAAATGCTCATTTCTTTCCAGAGCTTCTCTCCAGAAACTTCCTCTCTACGATCTGGGTAAAGCAAGCGAGTGTGCGATCGATCGACCAAGGCTTAGATCCATAAGAGCCCGAGTTGCCGCACGGTGGGATTGTGACCGTGACACAAGTGTGTCATTTGAATATAAGTTTGGGATTTTTGGTGTTACAAAACAAAAGTTTAGAGTTTTTGATGTAACACGAGTATAAGTTTAGGTTTTTTGGTGTAATGAAAAAAAAGTTGGGATAAAGTGTCACACATGTATAAATTTGGAGTTTTTGATGTCACAAAAAGAATATTTGAGATTCTACCAAAAAAAAAATATTTGAGATGAATGTGTTATAATTAGTAAAGTCTGGGGTTTTACGTGATTTTTTCCCTTAATTTTACACATGGGACTAAATTCTTCATTTTAGTTTTGTCGAGGCAGACCTAGTTTCCTAAGGACCCCGTTGCAGAAAATTGAAAATTGAATTTAATTTCTAACATTTCTCGAAACATCAAAACAGAATTTGATGACTTCCCTTCCCATCTTATACTTGTCTCAGCTACGCTGAACATGACTTGTCTAAAGTTTTTCATTTATATAAATTCCGCCCTTTCGTACGTTTTGCATATTTCTATACAGGAGAGTACAATGGTCTTAAAAGACGCATTTCATTATTATGTGAAAATACATACGTTAACTAGTCTATCGCTTTCCTTCACAGCTCCGCTTGCTGGTAGAGGTGCCCCTCTACAGACAAATGCATTAAAAAAATAAACAATAAAATAGTCCAAACTGTCCTCTCCTCCACTGATTTGGATTCTCCCAATTTGCTTTCCCTTCCTTGAATTGTTCCTTTCACCCTCTCTCTCTCTCTCTACTGCAGTCAGACCACTCACCATCCATCACCATTTCTCCCACCACACCTCACCCTCTCTCTCCTCTCTATATATCTCTCTGACTCTGTATCTGGGGATCTTGGACCTCTGGCTTTCTTCACATTCTGAACCCACTTTTGTTTGCTTCATCATCTAGGATTTATCATTTGCTAATGCCTGAACTGAGCTGAGCTGAGCTGATCTTCTTTTAAGTTCAGACTCATGATCTCACTTCATGGAGATGCATGAAATGAAGCCATGAACTCAAGCTCATCAGCAACCCTCTCCCGCTTAGTCCTCACCTGCACCGCCGCTCCTCTCCTCTTCCTCCTCCTCCTCCTCTGCCTCCTCCTCCTTCCTCCTCCCTCGTTCCCTCGCCAGGTACTCTCTCTCTCCCCTCTAGTCTTCTTGTAATTTTCATTAGCGACGTGGAACTCTCCCATCTTTAAGTGGGCAGCCGAACGTTGGTCCGGTGCTCTCGTGCCTTGGCAGGGGCTGTCGTTCGAGGAGAAGACGCGGCTCGGGTCGACCCCGCCGAGCTGCCACAACAAATGCAACGGGTGCCACCCCTGCATGGCGGTCCAAGTGCCGAGCCTGTCCGCGGCGGCAGGCCGCGAGAAGAGGAAGAGAGAGGAGGCGAGCCGGCCGGCCGAGTTCGTCGACCCCTCCCCTGCATCCCCAGGTAGGTACTCCAATTACAAGCCCCTGGGCTGGAAATGCCGGTGCCGCAACCGCTTGTTCAACCCCTAGTAGCCGTACACACCGTAGCTTGCTTACTCATTACATTTCATGGGGTCTCCGAGATTTATCAACTCAACATGAACAAGCATTGCCAAGTTATCGCCGGCTAATGCTGCTGATTGTTCTTCCAAGAAATCCCACTTCGAGTTGTGCTGCGAGAGAGAAAGATCTCGGAACCCTTTTCGGATGCATGCAAATTCCAACCTCTCAGTTTGTCTTTGGGATGAGGATTTAGTATGAGATTATACTTAAGAGAGAGGGAGCGTTTATGTGCGTGTGTTTTAGTTAAATGTGTACAATCGTTGAAAATTATATACAGATGTACAGAAACTCTTGTGGACAGACCTTTTTGCAGTACGACATTGTAATGAAATTTTCTTTTTCTTTTTTCTTTTTTGATTTTTGGATTTGTATGTTTTGTAATTTTTTTCACTTGCGTTGGAGTTTTCTTATCGTCTTGGGATTTTCATGGCCCCATGGATCGTGTCCTTTGTCTCTGCGCTCGCTGAACCAAGTTTCAGATTTGCAGAGCGACCAGAATTGACCAAAACGCCTTGGAGAAGGACGCAAACATCTGGCCATACACCGAACGTTTAAAATCAAGGGGCTGGCCGTCACTCCCTCAGGAAACATTTTGAAACGTCTAATTTGACCACTGAATTTTTATCATTAGAATCCGGTTCAGATGCGAAGTGGTACACATGGGTTCGACGTCAGGAAGATGTTTTAGATTTTTAAAGTCACGTGGTTTTTGACAACTCTTAAAGCAAAACTTAAAATTAGTACTCATAGAATCATTTCTGGCATGGCGCCGCATCGTCTGCTGTGGAGATCTGCTGTGGAGATCACTCCTTCTCGTGCGAGTTTGCAACGGCAACAGCAATGGCACTGGCCATCTTTAGTGAAATTTTCAACTAGGCGGTCGGGTGAGTGATCTAAGCCGTCACCCCCGCAGAAATGTGGATCTCATGCGGCCCTAAGTTGGTTCGACGATTTGGACCACTCGCTTCACGGGAGACTGAATTCATGTGGCAATGTTTGGTGGAAACATGGCCAGAAGCTGCCTAATTTCCCATCAAACTGGGACTGGTTGTCATGAAAATGATGCTGTAAATTCGTTAAAAATTCACGGAAAGAGGGAAGAGTCTGCATAATTTCTGCCCGGACCGGATGTTCTGGGCTTGTTCTAGACCATTTCCCTGCCAGGATCCTTATGTGGTGGACATATAAAGAACAGGTCAACATAAGACTTACGTTAGATTCTGCTAATGAATTGAAGGGCTTAATTTGAGTCTCCTTGATTTTCATTTCGATCACAGTTTTCCTGCTGAGCATGCCCAAATTTAGAGTAGTGTGAGATCATCTATTGAAATCTTCTGTCCAAAGTGCAACTTGCTCTTAAATTGAAGGGGCGATTACGCGATCTTCTCAATAAAATGACAGTACAAATTCAAGACGAAACCTCTCAATCTAGTAATTTTGGTCGATAGGACCAACGCATTAATTTTAATAAAGAGAATAAGTTGCAGGGTTAGAAGTTTGAGTTGCTCCCTTCCAGCCCCAGTCGCAGAAGAATCGATATAACTTATGGAGTCATACCCTTTCCAAAGAATCATGATTCCTATCCACAATTCCTCTCCGATTTTGCATTTGCTATAAAGAGGAATAGAAACATCGTCCTCGTGACCAACTTCATATGCAGAAAACATATCTACATAATCTACAAGGTAAGCTCTCGAGCTCTCTATAGCTGCAGCAAGGTACTTTGTCTTCCTATTTTGCAGCAACAACACTCTGAAGTAATTGCTCCAAGTCCGTCAAACTGCATAGATTGTAACTACCTTACGATCTATTTCCAACCAACAAGTATGGAAGTTTCACAAGCAGTGAATCAGGGGGCAACTGTACCTCACATTGCCCATATCAGGGTATTTGGCGATTGCCTCTTTAAAATCCTGAGCTCAAAGAACAGCTGTCAGACTTCTTTCATGATGAAATTAAGCTAGAAATGTTGCAGCTTGCAAGCAAAGAGAGAGAGAGAGAGAGAGAGAGAGAGAGAGAGAGAGAGAGAGAGAGAGAGAGAGAGAGAGAGAGAGAACGAATTATCACGTTGGAAAACGTTTTTCACGTTTTCCAAGACCATGAATCAAAAGAGAACGTCACCTGGTTTGCTGTTGAAGATGTGTAAGAAATTACGCAAGGCATCCCGGCACTTGTCGCTGCCTAAAGAATTTAACCAAAGTGTATTCGGTTCAGAGATCACGTAAATAAAACAGAGAGAAAACTCAGTGACGATTCTGTATCGAGTATAGCATGCCTGCTTCATGACATTGATAACATCTTGTCTAACAATTTTTACTTAGTCTCAAATTCACTGATTCATAATTGTTTTCAAATAAGACTAAGTTTCCTCTTCCTAATAAGACATTGTTACTGGAAATTATATACCTGCAGCCCAATTACACTGTCCTCTACCACCAAGCATTCAGTCCCTGATACATTGAGCTTCTGCCATCCCGAGAAAAGAACAAACCAGTAAACAAAGGATATGAACTAATGACACTTTCCACAGATGTTGAAAGCCATAAAATCACATGTATCAGCCACCTTGGCAGCGGTGAGATAGATTGAAGGATTTGGCTTCTTTTCCTTCACATCATCACCTACCAGACAGAATTTCAAGTCATTGTTAAAACAACTGTGGCGAATAAAATTTAGAGTTGATTTCCTCTAATGTTACTTAAATGAGTGAGATCAACCATTGAACAAGAATCCCAATCGACAAGGATTATAAAGAAAGTCTCAGAATGATTGATGTCATGAAAAGCACAATTTTTTTTATGGTAAAAAGAAAAGCACGATTGAAAAAGCAGATAGTACAAAAAATCAAACACAAACTGACAGTTTGCAAAGCTTCCCCCTATCTTTCATACCCAAAATGAATCTATAGTATGATTCAAATCAAATAAATAGATATCAAGAGTCCAAACAATTATTTTCATCTTACCTGCAAGGAAGCAATCTAAACCTTGAAAGCGATCCTACAAAAATCATGATACAAGCTGTGTAAAGATGTTCTTTAAAGCCCACTCAAAAGGAAAGCAAGATTTCTGTGATTCTGCTAGATTACCATACCATTCCTATAAGGTTTTCAAGACAGAGAATGACCGAACTCTTAGTTGCTGCTGAACAAACAGCCAATTTCTTCCCCTGAAGATAAGTTGAGGGGAATAATTGCAAGAAGCAATTTTAGCAACAAGTAAGAATTAGGCTAAATGTAAAGTGAGGAAAATAAAGTAGAATAAATCTTTGTTAAAGGACTAAATAAACTAGAGATTCAACGGTTATAGAAAAATATAAACCGCACAAACACGTGGATTCAATGTACCATGTTTACTTAATCACATTTTAGTGTCGAATTTTTCTTACAGCAGCCTTGGCCTCATCCATCAGTCTCAAAACTCCAGGTCTAGGTTTCACCTGAGAAAATGATGTATAGATACATCTCATTAATCATAGCAGACTCAAACAAGAGTATCTTTTTTCTTTTGTGTAAAGCCAGGACATGCCAAATATAATGTAATCTTACAGTTCCAGATTTGATTATATCTTTGTACCTTTCTGTCTTCCAGTCCTGAAAATGTCACAAAAGTTCATGTAAATATAGTATCTCCCACAACAGAAGAGGTACAGTCTTAGTACTAGGGTTGCTTTGCTTCATTCACTAAATATCAACATCCTAACTTCCTAAGTCTCCTAAATATAGTTTCCCTTCCTAGGAAAAGCATCCTGACAAAGATACAGTCAATGGATGATTTTTTTTTTCTGTAGCTTTGCAGTTTTCTCTTACTTGTGAAGCAACAGTAGCTATAATAATTATCATTCAACAAAGCATTTCCCATGACTGGGGGTGTCAATTTCATACAACTATTGTGGCATCCTCTTCTATAACCACAACTTCAGTTTGAGCTTGATACAGCAGACCACTAGAGTATGAGAAAGCAGTAGAAGTGCAAAGGGATCAATTAACGAATTAACATTCCAAGAATCAAAAGAAAATTGTAACAAGTAAATACGTCTCCAAAATACAAATGGCATCCAAATGGCTATATATGTGAAATCTTCCCCAAGATTAAATAGGATGAGTCATTTGCTGTTGCCAAACATGCCCTTTTCTGAAGGACCTAACAGGTCTGAAATGTCAACATTTACTGTCTTCCTCAGTCAACTGATTGTCATAACTTGTTACTATTTTGTAGAGGGTCTGAATAAAAGACTGAATTACATAACACTGAAAATGGCAGAAGTCCTCACACTTACAAAAACCTCTGTTAGAGCCATTTTGTGGGAAGTTAATTTGTGATCAATGAACCAAACTCCATGAAACTAGAAACTGACAGTAGACAATGTTAGTGCAGGCTCTGTTGACTTCTACAACAACAACCGCGTTAACTCCGCCTCATCAGTGAAGTTATGCCTACTGATCAACGTCACTGAGAACTGTAAAAAGATTAAGGGTAGAATGATGAATAAGAAGATTGATACCCGAACCACTTCACCAATAGTGTATAGTCAATTTCATGAGTCCTGCCTAACAACTACGCAATTCAAACGTCTTTACAAATAGACTTCATGAACATTCCGACATTGTAACTGACAGCATTTCTGAAGTCCTGTTTGAGAGGATTCAAGCTCTCGGTTTCAAATTATATTGTGATGAGCTGAATTCGCATATCCTATAATCTTCCGCCTATCCACTTGAGATGTGTGAACAATGACTGTTGTGTACCATAGTTAGTATACCCTCCACACAGCACAACCCAAACATACATTATCCTTAGGAATCGTTCAAATGAAACATGACGACTAGAGTGCTCGAAACCGAGACTCAAATATCTTCAAATACGAGATAGAAGGTCCACATTTCCCTATTCATAGCTCTTCACATTTGTCTCTTGACTTGCTTTTCGAAGATCTTTTCTTTTTTACGGTTAAGTAGCCTCTTTTTTATATTTTCCTTTCACGAAGCTCAAATGGATTTAAAAAAAAATAACCATCAAAAGATCCTCATAAACAAAGCCAAACCACAAGTAAAGCTACTATACCTGAATCGTATCGATCAGCTTCGCCCGATCCTCGTCGCTTTCAGGGGGCTTCTCGAAAATCGACGAGCTAGGCCATCCATACTCTTTGAAGTACCTTCACAAAATCCCAGCACCACCCACAAGAAATCACCAACAAGTTTCCACAAACCAGAACCCTGAAAAAGAAGAAGGGAAAATCCCAAAAATTGAAAAAGCGAAGTTCTTGAAACAATAAACCGACCATCGCATCTTGGGCTTGCCTCCGCCGATCTGATTCTGGAGCTCATCGTAGAACTCAAGCCCCCAGTTGAGAGGCTGATCGGAGCAACGCACGCCGAAGTGCGCGAAGGCCTCGTTGTAGGCCTGGCGGTGGAGGTGCTCCGACTCGAGAATGACGCCGTCGCAGTCGAAGATGAGAGCTCGGAGCGCGCACGAGACCGACACGGCGCCCCTCGCGGCAAGCGACCGTCGAGCTCGGGGCCGGGGAAGAGCGGGAGACAGAGGGTTGAAAAAACTTGAAGAAGAAGAAGGAGAAGAAGGGAATGCGGAGAGATTGGTGGGGCGAGGAGGGAGGGAGAGGCCTTGGGGGAGAAACATGCACGCCATGAAAGCGGTGAAGGCGAGAGCTTGAGCGAGCTTCAGTCCTGTCTGAATCTCGCTGTCTTTCTTCTGCTGCTGCTGCTGCAGTTGTTGCTGTGGATAGAAAACGGTTGTGAAGTCGAAGCGCCGTTCTTCGATTGTGTGGCTGCTGTCTTTAGTTTCGTTTTAACTGATTATAACGACCGGCCTCCTCCGAGCATTACGAAAATGTGAAATAAATTCGTTTGTGGAATTTTGTATTTTGGACTGCTGAAATCTTTGTGTTGTTCGATTTATTGGATGTTGAATAGTAAAAAAAAAATAAAAAATTATCAACTGTCACACATTAAATTACTAATCTCAATCACTGGGGTTTACCTCAATGGCCACCCTTTCAATATGGAAGAGGGAGGTGGGAGTTCGAATCCCCACTTTCTCAGGAGTTGGGGTGAGGGCGAATTTGTTTCAAGAGTGGATTTCGACTCCCACGCTCTGCAAGGAGGCATAACAAAAGTCTGAGAGTGAGAATTAGCATAAAAGCAGAGTATGATCGACCAAAAAAAAAAAATTATCAATCCCTTTCTCTCTCTCTCTAATCTTTTACTTACTAATTTTTATTTACTTATCTTATAGGCTCTTTAACTTTATCGGGTGTTATATGACATCATCAACCTCTTTTTTAGTGACCTATGAGTTTTTATTTTTGTTCAATCAAGTAACGCAATAGAAAAGTTGGTAGATTAAAAATAACAACAAAAATTTTGATAACTAATTCAAAGGAGAATTGGTAAAGCCTGAATTAGCTATTAACTTAATCGAAAAAAAAGTTAATAAATCACTTAGATTCAAGTTAGTAATTTCATACAAGTTTTAACAAACTGAAGACACGCTTAAGAAAAATAAAGAAAAGTTCGTAAAAGATAAAAATAGTTGTTTATTAAAAGAAAATTAAACTTGTTAATTTCCGAAAAGAGTTGGTAAACTAAGGTGTTGTTGAGTATTTATATAAAAATCTGTAAATGATAAGAAAAGCTAGCAAATTCAAATAAGTAAATAAATGTCAGTGAACGGATAATGACATGAATGGTGTGTAAATTTTAGCCCATTGTGTAATATCGTCTCTTAACTTTTACCTTATTCAATGTAGTCCATAAATTTATAATAAACGTTCAGTCTAATCCCTAATCTATATAAATAGATCTAATATTATCCTTCTATTTATTCAAGTTTAGGAATAATATTGAACATTTCTATATAGTCTATGAATTATATTGAATATGTACTAAAAGTTCAGATATTACGTTAAGTTAAAGGATGGTATTGCACATTTTGGCTAAAGATAAGGAACCACAATGGATGAATTAAAAGCTTAGAGACACATTAAGCTAATATTTAGGGACTATTTGTGTCATTTTCCTTGCCGGTGAAAACTCAACGAGATGTGACCTAGGCTTACAGACCATGCATTCATCAAAGGTAGTTACCAAAATCTCCAGATTCAATCTCTCCGAAAAATAAGGATTTCACCCACTTATACTTGTTAGTTTTGTCCCAAATTTGAGTATGTTACATTTCAAGAAGTCCTTAACAACTTTTATTTAGAGGTCACGGCCAAAATCCAACTCGAACAACACATGCAAGCCAATAAAACATCCAAGGTCGCACTGTTTTCTCAAGAACAGTTTACTAGTCTCAAACATCCCTCTTAAAACTTCAACTTTTAACACCCTAAACATCCGAATTCTTTCACCATTCAAGCACACATACTAGACACAACATGCAAGAGTAGATTAAGGATCCCAACTTGCCTCTATACCGAGCAAACAGCAAGCACATGGACGGCGATGAGTGACGGACGCACGGCGGACGGTCGACGTACAGCTCTCCTCCTTTCCTCTCTTCTTCCACCCGCTCACTCTCCCTTTCTCTCGATTTCTCTCTTCCCTTCAGTAGCTCTCTCTCTCTCTCTCCCTCTCTCCGGCGCTTCCCCTTCATCATCAACCGGTTCCCTCAATTTTCCTTTCCACAATGATGAACAATCATTGCTTTTGCATGAAGGACACATGGACCAAGGGGATTAGCACTTGGCAAAATCCTCCCATGCACATGATGGGCTCATTCGGCTGGGCCTAGGCCAGCCATGGGCCAACGGCAGCTCCTCCTTCTTGGGGCTTTGTGGGCCGGCCAGCTTGGCCCATCTTAGGCCCATCCCTCTTGGGCCTAAGACCCAAGCTTAATTAACCTAGGATTAATCCTTTTAAAAAAAACTAATTAAATCCCTATTTAATTAAAGCACTAAATTGCAAATTAAGATAACTATATACTTGAAATTATAAATCCATAAGTTCCAATTTATCATACATATGGCCAAAGATAAAACTTCCTTTCCCAAAATTCATCCATTAAAGACTTGGCCATACATCTCATCGCAAATCATGGATTAAAAGGCTACAAAATACAATAACGGTACTTCAGTCGACTATCCATAGCTCATGGCATATTTAGGGATTTTTATGAAATTCTAGGATGCCACATTATAAATTGTTGTGCATGATTTTCAAATTGTTTTAGCACTACACATTGCACATACAACCTGCCGTTGGACCTGTACCGCATTTAAGGATTCTAGGATGGTGTTGAGAAATGGATCAACCTTGAATGCGAGACCGCGATGTAGAGGTTACCTTTCTCAACCCCAAAAATTTTTCTTGGTGTCAAAACGTTTATCCTTGTTCGCGAAACTGCGTGACCATGGGATTTTCTTTTAACTGAGCCAGAGTTAAGAGGTCCCGACATTTGTACGCGAGACTGCGACTAGTCGGCCCATCCTCTTAGCTCTAACTTGCTAAGCCTTGTCGTTTAGGTGTTAAGCCTCACATCTCATGCGCCTGTCAATGTGGTTGCCATTTTTTTTTTTTTTTTGTGAAGTAAGTATTCTTACTTTATAATATGCAATTTATTTACTTTATTGCACTTTCTTTTGGTCCATGACACTAGGTCAATCGTAGAACTTAATTTATATACAATGGGGAGATCCAATGTTCAATTCATTCCAACTCCTAAGATTGAGCTCAAAGGGTGGTGGAATAAATTAAGTAAAGAAGGTCAAGATTATGTGGAATTGATACTGGGACAGCCCATCCCCTTTTTGGATATTGGAGTCCATAGTGGTGTTTTGCAAGCTATATCACACTTTTGGTGTCCAGAGATGGCTACATTTATTTTTGGTAAGAATGAGCTAACTCCAACATTGGAAGAGTATAGCGTTAACATAGGAATGCCCCTTGAGACTGAGCTTGTTAGGCCACCTCTTGGTATGGAACCCACATCAATTTTATCTCAATTTCTAAGAATTAAAACTGATGAGGTTAAGAAAGTTTTGAAAGCTAATTGTAATGCATGCCCTTTCTCCTTTTTGGCTGATCATTTTTTAAATCAATCTTCAATGTGCCAAAAGGGTAGGATATTCATCTTAGCATTCTTTGGACTTATAATATTTCCTCATCGAAGAAATGCTATTGATCCTTCGATTGCATGGGTGGTTAGACAAGTATGTGCTGGCATGAACTTTATAAACATGATCTTAGCTGAGACATTTTTATCCCTCAACCGTTTTAAACAAAATGGAGAAAAAATCATGAATGCCTCGCCTGAACTTTTACAAATTTGGTTTCTTTCTCACATGAAGAGTTTGGTCATTTCATGCGTCGATGTGAAATTGATGATTCTAGTTACCCAATAAAAAGATTTTCAATCTTAGAGAAAAAGTATACCGGAGAATCATTTTCCGATTGGGTGACTTTTCTTAAAGATCTAGATCTCAAGGGCTTCCTATGGTATGCTAAATGGTTCCATGTTAGCGTGGCTCGTTTCTCTCACAAGAAAGATAATCCAATTCCACTGATGGAAATTACTGGTGCAACATCTTACTATCCTTATAGAGTGGCCCGCCAGTATCGAGTGCTCCAAGATATCCCACCTCCTCTCCGAGTGGATCTATTTCAAGCCTGCTTCGTGCGCAAGGATCACAAACACCTTGATGAGATCGAACGTCTTGAAAATGCATGGAAGGAATGCCATTCGAAAGACTGTGATCTCTCAATTGTATATGGAAAAGAGTCGCTAGATTTAGGAGTTTAATTCTAGCTTTAGGCTATTATTTCATTTTCTTAGATTGATGTTTTAGTAATTTAATTTCCTAGGGAGTTATTTTAATGTCTTAAGTTGATGTCTTTGGAATTTAATTTCACTTAATAAATGATCGACCGTTGTCATGGACCAATCTCATTTGTTATAATGCTTACTATATTTTTTTTTACATTGATAGGTAACAACACGACTCAACTAAGATCACCAATCCGTACTCGTTCTAGAGCAATAATGGCTAATGACACCGAACAAGTGCATGTTGCTGAACAAACTCGTATTGCCACCCTCGAATCAGAGATGACTTGGCAAGCAATAATGGCTGATGACTACCTGAGTTGGTCCCTCACTGATTCAAGGCATGGTTCATTGGCTTCCGACAAGGGGGTCGAGAGGGTCCTTTGTGAGGTTTTGACGGGCCTCTTGTCGGGACTGGGGAGTGGGAGGCTGCACACCCTATGGACTTGGACACCCCTGATGGTGTCGTGATAGATCCGGAGCCCCTGGTGGCCATGGATGAGGACCCGGCGTCTCCAAAGGCTATTGAGTCAGATGTGGGATCGGCGAGCGAGTCCAACTAGTAGTCTTAAGATCGTTCCTTCTTTTTGGTGGACCGAACTTTTAGTAGGCCGACCCTTTTTGATGCATATAAACTTAGACCCACTTTTGGTGTATGTAATCTCTGGCGTGATTATCTATGAAAGTATGTTTGGTTTTGATTGAGTTGGTTTCCTGCTTTTCTATCCCGTAAGTCTTGTCAGGGGTATTATGAAACGTTCCGCATGTGCATAATAGATGAATGGGGTCGGCCATGGCGGGTTGTTCGCGTGCTTGGGGTTTGCGGCGTGACATATTTCAACACTCTTCTATAATCTTTGTACCAAAAAATATTTTGGGTGAACTTTACACCCAACTTTAGCTAAGACACTCCTTTTTTTTTTTCATGTTCATTGATCGAAATACCCTCTCATTCGTCTCTTCAATTTATTGTTTCTTTCTTTTCAATAGGCTAACCAACAAAATTACTTTTATTTCTATAATCTCTCCATCATATAAATGCCTAATTACACCCATCAAAATATCATTATCCACCGTCATTTTATCCCTTGGCTTAGAGGAGGTTGTTAATTTTAATTTATGGTCTATCAAATTAATCACAAAAGTTATATAGAAAATTAACAATTTATATTTATGATCGCTATGACCGCTTATGAACACACAATTAATTGCGTATTTTCTTATCAAATTGTTTGTACAAAACTTTATGTCAAAGTTGAATTGCAAGATGGATAAATTTTAATCACTTTGTTTTACGTTTTTCCCAGTTTAATTTGAATTGCAAATGGGAGTTGATAATCATGTTACATCTTCTTTGCTTTCAAACTCACATCATATTATTTTAGAGGAAGATTTTAAGCATATTTTAAAATTTTAATCCACTAACTATGAGATATTCACAACTGATATTAATTACTTTCTTCATGGTAGGAGTAGAACAATCGTCAAGCTTGCCTTATGGTCACTAGGCAAGGGTGAGCTCGCCTAGCCATTGGTGAGGCAAGCCCTCGCCAGATTTGGCAAGGAGGGCCTCGCCGTCGCTGGGTTTGGCAATGTGAGCCCTCCTTGGATTTGGTGAGAGCTCCCCTTGCCAATGGTTGGGCAAGCTCTCCCTCGCCCAGCAACCGTGATGCTAGCTCACTTGGTTACCTTAGTTCAGCGACTGACCAACCCTCCTTTCTAGCCAGTTGCAGAAGCCAAAGAAAGAAGGACGGAGAAGGGAAGAAAAAGAGAGGGAAAAAAAAAGAGATAAGATAAAAAAAAAGAGTTAATAAAGTAATTGAAAAAATAAAATATTATTAAAAAATTATTGTTAGTGCCGATCAGTGGTCACGTCAGTGCTAATCGACTAAATTTGGTTGGATTGACTGAATTGATACAATTGAAAAAGGTTTATGATTCAATTTGCCAAAAAAAATAAATTTAGGACTGAACCAGCATAATTGCAATAGTTTGAGGATTTTTTTGGTAAGTTCCCAAGTAGAACACTAGGAAGTTCCATTTTTTTTCTAAGTTCTGGTCTTTTTTTAATATTTAAATATGATCCATATATAATATGTCTAACATTTGATAACGCTTCTAACAAATTGAGCTTTTCCATATTTTGATAAATTTTGTTTTTCCATTTTTTTTATCAAGATCGGCTAGATAATTAGATATATAGTTTCGATCAAACTATTAGACAAAAATAGGCAATTAATATTGTGTTCTTAAGCCATCATAAAAAAAAAAAATAATAATCTTTTAGTAGTTTTGTGATTAAAAATATGAGACCATGATTAAAATTAATAAATTTCTCTAGGCAAAGTGATAACATGATGCGAGGCAAAATAATATATCGTCAGGTGTAATGAATCATTTGTACATTGATACCAATAAAATATGAAATAAAAATAAATGCAGTTTTTTTCCTTGGCCTGATAAAAACAAAAAACAAATTGAAGAGAGAGGTAGAGATAGCAACTGCTCCAAACAACTTCATAAATAAAGGTGGTAACACACATAAAAAAGTTGGACTTACTCTATTCAAGAGGTAGAGATTATATTCAAGACAGGAATTTTTACATCACCATGTCAGAATATATTTTAACTATGAGCCTGTAATTCGCACTCGAGATTTCTTATTCGGGATGCTTTTATCCGATGGACATCCGGATTTATTTTGTTAATATCGATTATTCATATAATTTATCAACCGAAGTACGTCACCAGTACTTTGTACTTGTATCTAAGCAAGGTAGAGATGACTTGGCAAGCGCGGCTCCGCTTGAGCTACTAATGGTTTGGCGAGGAATAGGTCATCCCTCGACTCGGCGAGGTTGATGCTCGACAAATTGGAGGGTATACTCCAATTAAACCCTTGGATTAGCCTGGCGAGGAGCATCACGGTCATTGTCGTACCAAGCGTGGCGGCAATGCACCCACGTCGGCCGGTACTGAAAGATATGAAGCGCAGGTCAGGTTCTGTGAGTACGACCTCCGCTTGGTCGCTCATAATGTGTCGGTCCGGCTTGAACTTGAGGGGTTCGTCCCAAATCTCGGGGTTTCTACCGAGGCCGACGCGGCTCAAAAGGACGTGGCTGCCCTTGGGGATGCGGTAGCCAGCCACAACGGTGTCCGACATGGCTACGTGGGGAACATTGAAGGGCGCCACTGGGTGGAGCCTAAAAGCTTCCCTAGCACATGCTTTGATGTAGTTAAGATCTCCGATATCGGATTCTTGGACTAATCTCTCCTTTCCCACAACTCTATCGATTTCTTCCGTGGCTTTGTGAATGAGCTCGGGCTGATTTATCATCTCCGCCATTGCCCATTCGACAGCGTTTGACGGATTGTCCACCGCGGCCATCATAATCTCCTGCATATTAGGTCGTGCATCTTTATGTTAAAATTTAAACTATTTAGACCAAAACACTGCAAATGAATGGGCAAATATACTAGAATTATCAATATCCTACTGATTCCAAAAATGCTACCATAGGTTCTTACGATATCTAATAGCTACCGAAGCAATCGAGTTTATAAAGTGATCCCGCTTTGCGCGAATGGCGTAAATATATGGAGACACCCCATTCAGATGGACAAGTTTTTAAAGTTTATATTGGATCGAATTTTCTAGGAAGAAGGGTATAATTTTACCGTGGTCAGCGCTCGAACTTCTTGTGGCGCCAGCACTGGCATCCCTTTTGAGTCTTTAAGCATAATTAGAACGTCCAATAAGTCTTGAGGCTCTTTTTCATTACTCCGGGAGCTCAAATCGTCCCTCCATCGTTTGATCCTCTCGCTTATTATGGGTTCATGCAATGTCCTAAGAGTCCTCGCACTCTCTTCTACTTCCTTCTCATGCCCATCAAGGTCAAGCCCCTTCAAGAATGGAAAGTAATCGGAAACACAAAATGCAAAGAGATAGTTTAGTGCATTGAATAGTGCGTCCACATGTTGTTCTTCATCGATGGTTGGTCCTCCATCTTGCCTTCCCTGGCCAAAGTATCTCTTGTTGAACATCAACCTTCTTATCACATTCCCAGAATAGTGCCTCGCAGTGGTTCTCAAGTTCACTTGATGACCTGAGGTCTTGCATAGGTTAAAGACATACTTCACTAGGTTATCGGCTTCCCCCACTCTCTTGTCATGGAGCCACTTGTGCTGAGCCGGGCATACTACCTCCGACACCAAGACCCGCCTCATCTTCTTCCATTGCTCCCCATAGGGTGAGAGGACTGCTGTCAAGTAGCCGCTGCTGAATGTGCCGGACGCCATCGTAACTGGCCTTGAGGCGAATGATGAATCCTGTTTCCTGAGGAATTCTCGGGCGATTGTTGGACTGGTCACGGGAATGACGTGCGTGCTCCCTAGACGGATGCATGCTATGTCGGTGTTCATTTCCTTCATCAGGCGATGGATCCACCGGAACACGGGCTTGTTACGAAGCATACCCGGGGCACAACCAACCACGGGCCATGGGGTGGGGCCTGGAGGGAGTGGGAGTGGATTATTTTCTTTTCTGATGGTTTTGCGACAAAGCTGCTGTTTCACGATACTATATAATAGGACGAGTGCCAAGAGAAGTAGGGCGTTAATGGTGGCCAGGGTGGCGGAGCTCATTGTGGCGGTGGCAGTTGGAGCTTTTGTCGATGGCTATTGCTATATATATCTTTGCCTGTGGAGGTTTTCGACCACTAGGCTTTTGCTATGAAGAAGGAAAAGGGAGAGTTCGTGGTGAAGTGAATATGCACGTATGACGCCTATATATAGAGTCGGAGGCCAACTGATGCTCTGACTGTTCCCAACAAGCGGTCGAATTCATTCTAATGACAATGTGTGCAACATTGCGTGTTTCACGATTTTGTGCTGCCAGTCTCCTGGCTTCTCAAAACGAGAAGTGAAAAGTTGATATCCGGAGGCCAAAGACTTTGCGATCGACTTTGCTAGCGGACCCAAATAGCATGCGTCTTTTGAGGTCGACTTTGTTGTTGGAATAATAGCTAAATAAATGTGGCTGATGCGGATGGCGTGGCTACAGCAATTGCAATATGCAAGCTTTGCCAGGCGAAAGTTACTGTGTGAAGATGCGTTTTTATGGTGTCGAAAATGCCTCCGTGAAAAAGATAAGCTCCATAATCTGACCAATGTGGTGCTTATTTAGATAGGAATGATGCACTTAGATGAACACTGTTAAGCGGTGAGGATAGATTTATTTTGCTACGGGTGCATGGGATGCACAGGGAGCGAAGTGCACTTGGTATACTAGGGTTGCTTCAAGCAAGGAGGCAATGATACCAAGTTAGAATGCCTAATCCAAGAGTTTCAACTGATAGGTGGAGAGAGATCACATGAAATAAAAAAGCATCTATGACCCATTGTCAAGTGATGTGTGACAATACTTCAGTAGCCCCTCTCACGCGCAAGTTGGATTAAGAGCGGCTTGTGGAATTTTGACTATGCACGTTCATGTGGAATTTTGACCATGCATATTCGCGAAAAGGATAGCAATGGCTTTGATACCATATGAGATTTCGTGGAATGAAGGCCTAGTTTAATATTTATATATTCTACTACTGCCCATCATGCAAAGACCAATCATTGGCCTAAGTCTAAAGAGTGAAATTATGTAATTTGAGAGATAGATAAGGGTCTAAAAAGATTTGAACTCACTAGAGAGATAAATATGGGCCTAAAAAGATTTGAACTTAAGATCTCTTACTCTGATACCAATGTTAAGAATTGAGAATTTTTATATATTTCGATGTATATCAATGAAGAATACATTAACCTATTTATATGCTTTATTGCATAGCTACTATAAGGTAACATCTTAATCAATACATGCACAATCAAGGAAGATATACGCACAATCTTGAGAGATATAGAAGAACAAAATGAGAGTTTTACTTAAAGCTTAAACCAATAGGCGTAGGAAATTAACATAAAATAAATAGCATTTGTCAGGCTATATGAGACAATATTTCAACACCCCCTCACATCGAATTTTGACTATGAGTAAAAGAATAAGTTCAGACTTTGATACTCAGTTAAAAATAATGTCGAAAATATCATGATTTCTCTAACTGAGGAAAATATTTTACAGATTAAACTCAAATTCAAACTTGCATTTTGAATATACATATAATTGAAGAGTTAATAGTGAATTCATATTAATGAGCGTACATCTATAATTAAAATATACAATTGTTTGTTCGGCTGGTTACTCAGGTTAAGTATTCAAAGCTCGAGCTTGTGTCCACTGTTTTTGGGTTCTGAATCGCGTGGAGCTTGAATGCTGATATAATTAGGCTTACTTGAACACAAGGTTGATTTTTGGAGCCATGCCCGTGGTGCTTGAGGCATTGCTAGTTGTTGGGAAAAAAGTTTCGTATCGGGAAGAAATAGAATCGGATTTTCAAATGTGATAACACTCTCTTTAAAGAGTTATTTGCCTCATAACAATTACTAATGGTTATTAAATCATTCAAGATACAATAAAGTTTTAAATGAGAACATCACATAGCAATTCTGTTATATCTCAATAAACTTTCAAATAGAAACAATTGGAAAGAATGCTGTATTTTTGGAAAGAAAATTTAACGAGACTTGATGATCATTGAGACCAAATACCAATGTACTTATCTTGGTCTTTTAAGTAGGAGCAACTTTTCGGGAAAGAAAGTTGCAAAGTAAATTACATTCCCAAAAGACATGTTGAAAAGACATTGAAAATTCAGAATAAAAATTAATAATAAGAATAATGATTTTTTAAAATTCTGAATTCCATAACTTATGAAAAATACCGGTTGAACAAATATAGCATTTCAAAGGTTGTGAGATGCCTAATAAAGATTAGCAAAATAACTGCAAACAAATAAATAAACAACAGATTGTTTCGCTTCGACCATTGTACAGTCAAGACGTGTCAGTACAAAGAGAGGGAACTTCTCAATCTCTTACTCTGCGACCATAAGATTCACGTGTGACCATAAGATTCACATGTGGGTGACCTAAAGTCCTTTTAGACTTTGGTTTGGTTTTAGTCCCGGCCTTTGTAGACTTCGTTTTTTGCATTCGATTTAACGTCCATGAATGCGTTTGCGGCCCCCTATTTTCCACATGGTCTCGTTTCTCGAACTTTTTAAAGTGGAAAACGATTTTTTGAACATAGCGGGATGTTGGCACGTGGTCCGTGAAGAGGCTGTTTGATACAAAGTAAGAACAGATTCAACGGCTTTTCGATCATAATATTTTCAACATGAATGGAGGCTCTATCATAATAAAGCGAATCAGACAATTCAAAGTATCATTTGCCTTTGTTGTACTTTGTATTTTGTAGGCTTATTCCTGTTAAAAAAAATGGCAACTTAAGGTCAGGTGCTAATTTTAATCCAATTTCTTTAGGGCCGAGACACCCTCGCCTCAGGTTGATGGGGGCTGCAACGCCTTCGCCTGACCAGATCTGGTCAAGGTGTCTTGGCCAACACTGGCCCCAAGTCCTAAGAAAAAAAAAGTAAAGAAAAGAAAAAGAAAAATTCAAAAATTATAAAAAAGTAAAAATAACAATTAAAATATTATTGAAAAATATCAACGTTATCATTGCCTGTCATCCACTTCAGCGATTTTCAGCCAAATTTAGCGATGGATTTGGAAATGTGAAAAATATTTAAACTCAATTCGCACATTAAACAGTTTAATACTAAATTGGTACAATGACAATAAGGTCAGGACATTTTTGTCATTTGTTTTGTTGCCTGCAAACCCTTTCAACTCGTGCTCCTCTATTCGACCCAAAAAAAAATAGGAAAAAGGAAAGACTCGTGATCCTTTGTATAATCAAATTCTTCCTTGACCCGGCATTAGCAACTTCGGCGGTTTGCTCACATGGAAAGTATTGGCACGTGATGCTCGCATTTGTCTCCATGCGGGAATGAGAAAGAGGCGTAACATAAATTATTTTGGACATTTATGTGAAATTTTGTGTAACAAATAGAATTTAAATATTAAATTACTTCTTCATTTAATAGTTTAAACTTTTAAACAATTAGCAGTGATTTCACAAAATCTCTCACATGGTGTGAAAGTAGGAGTTCCTAAATTCAAATCTATCCATGTCTCTATTGGCCTTCCCAATTACATATTTCCATGTTCTAGGCTTAGGCCAAAATTCAGTCTACTCGTGAGGGAGAAGAATGTTGGAAGGTTTATATATTAAATCACATATTCATTTAAAAGTTTCAGTTTTTAATTGATTATAAGGCTGAGGCGGTGTAGCCAACCAAATCACTTTAGTAGCGTGAAAGGTATCGCAACTAACGTTATTACTGGATTTCAAAACTTTCACTTTGTAATGACCGATTTTTGTCCATTGCCAGTCACAGAGTCGCACCAATGCCCCTTAGCAACGAGTGGATGGGCAAGCGCTAGCAATTCTTATCGAGATTAGCCATGACCATAAAACGCCGAACATGCATTGGGGTGGACTATCATGTCCCCATCCATCCATTCATCCTTTCCTACTTGTTTTTCAAAGTACTATGCTCCATCAACGTGAATACTACTTAGTTGGCTTAGGAAGCCATGTCTTCTATGGTGCTCGTAACACTAGCGGTTAGGGTAGGGACAACAGCGACAGTGTAACACTACTTTCACGTTTTCAGTGCCATTTCCAATCATCCCCGACAGGGTAACACTACTTTCACGTTTTCAGTGCCATTTCCAATCATCCCGACAGTGTAACACTAGTTTTGGAAAGGCTTGCGAAGTCTGATGTGAGGTACAGGTTTGTGATCGATATGGCCAGCTCCTTGTCACAATAGATATATGGTGACACGTTCTGGATCTTTCATTTGCCGCTTTCGAGGACTTTTTGTAGATTAAAAAGGATGAATAAATAAATAAATAATTCGAAAATACATGTTAACATAAGTTGTGCCATGTAAAATGGCACGCATCCACGTCAATGTTTTTCGGCTAAAATTGATCAGATAGACTCAATTAATAAAATATTAAAATGTTTATGATTGAATTGACAAATGTGCTATAGATTTAGGACTTTTTGAATAATTTTTCTAAGTTTGAATGACACATAATAGGAATGTTTAAGAGATGAAAACGGACAGTGAAATCAACTGACAGGGACGAAAATGCGCTTATATGTCACTGCTTTGAAAAGGGTAAAAGAGTCGTTTCCCACGTTTTTTTCTTTCTTTGGTCAGTATCGTTTCACATAGTAAATAGCTCGAGAGAGATTGATACCATGGGAAGAACATGTGGTTGCAAATGCATCTGTCCCCATCACGTACTTAGAATCATTGAAAACCCTAACCGAGCACCACAAACATTCCGTCGTCGCTCTCAGACGTGTGGAAGTCTCAACCTCATTTACACTTTTCTGGGTATACCACCTCCAACACGAAAGAGACAGCAGATGCCTCCATCTTGCGGGGCCCTATCGGGATCCACTGATCACACCCCTATCTTGATTAAGGGAAGAAGATTTGCCCGGACCATATGTGAAAACAACCAAAGAGATGTAGGGGTTCTCTCTTTATGTATTTCCACATCTTGTTTCTTTTCTAATTCAAGTGCACTAAAGCAAGGAACGGTGTAGAATGGTCAAAGCAAAACAATCCAATTGTTTTAGTTGGTGGTGTCATCGAATCTGGAAAGTTTTGCCAACAATGAAATGAAGTTGGACCCGGTCCTTGAGCTGAGATGACTACTTTCCGATGCTGTGCTGAAAAGAACTCGCGTGATGATCATCCCGTAGTAATGGAACTCTTAGCTCATTAAGTTTCAGTTGAAACGTCGACTCTGCGAAAAGAAGAGGAGGGGAAAGATAATTAGCAGGTCAGTCCGAGTCCAACTCTAGCCTTCATAATTCATAATTCAAATGGTAAGAAAGCAAAGTTTGCGTTTGGAAATGGCACTTGGAAAACGTGAAAGTAGTGTTACACTATTGCTATTGTCCCTACCCTAACTGGCAGTGCCACGAGCACCATAAAAGACATGGCTTCATAAGCCAACTAAGTAGCATTCATGTTGATGGAGCATAGTACTCTAAAAAACAAGTAGGAAAGGATGGATGGATGGATGGATGGGGATATGATAGTCTGCCCTAGATCTGGGCAAGGGCTCACAGGCCCTCGCCACCGGTCGGCTGGGGTCACCAGTCCTTGGCTAGGGCTCAGCGGCCCTGAACGACCCTCCCCAACCTTACGGCGATGGCGGGGAGGTGATGGCAGAGAGGGCTGAGCCCTTAGCCACCGGTTGCCTTCCTCCTCTTCCTTTTTTTTTTTAATTATTTAATTTAATTAATTTTTATATTGAAATTCGAATTATACCAAAACGACATTATTTTTGTGTATTGTGGCTAAGTCAGCCTTCCAGCGAGCCACATAAGCAAGAAAATTAATAAAAAATTGACACGTAGAATTTTTGGTGGGATTCGCCAGATGTAACACTCAAGTGTCGCATTTTTCATAAAAAGTGACACTTAGTATCACTTTCGTAAGTTTTGACACTTAAGTGTCCCATTGTACCAAGTTTTGACAGTTGGGGTGCTCTTTTGCCTATAATGATGTTTGTCAACTTGCACTTAAGGTGGAACGGCAACTTACAGAGGCTCGTGGTCATTTCTCTCGGTATCGAAGTAAACAAGACTTTTCTAAGGGTGAAAAGGCATCTACTTCTAAGATTAGGGCGACTACTTTAAAATCAACTCCTAAGAGTGATGGAGCGTCAAGTTCCAAGTGCCCTAACTCTATCTAGTGTTTCGAATGTCAAGGGTTTGGACATATTGTATTCAAATGTCCAAATCGCAAGATCGTCTCTCTAGAAAAAGAAGAGCTTGAGGAAGAGCAATTCGAAGATTCCCTCAGTACAAACGAAACATTCGATGAGAAAGATGTGTGAAAGCTAGTATGAGCACCTAAAGGGGGTGAATAGGTGTTTAAACTAAATCTTGGCAAATATATGCGGAATAAAATAAATTTCAAACAAAACAAAGGAGTTAGGGAAGAGACTAAGAACACAAGGTTTATAGTGGTTCGGCTTAATCCAAGCCTACGTCCACTTTCCCACGCTAACAGCCTTTTTGGTTGGATTCCACTATGCAATCAACAAGAGATTGCAACTTTGAGTGCAAACACTTAGTAGTAGATTACACTATCTCACTAAGTCATTCTTTTGGTATTTCTCTCACGATCACAAACGTTTAAGCTCACAAAAGACAAGTGTATGATCGAAAGTTGCTTAGATTTTAGAATTATAAATTCTATACTCCGTCTCTTACTTGCTCATCGGTCCTTTATCTCCTTAAATACTCCTCAACTTCCAAACTAGCCATTGGACAGTATCTTGAGGATCGTCTTCCAATATACCCATTGGACAGCTCTGTATCTAGAAGATTTGGTAGCCGTTGAGTGACAAAGGTAGAATCCCAAATTGATTCCGATCGCCCATACAAACAGAATCTTGGTTTCCATAAGTAGAGCTTCTTCGTATAAAAAGCTTTTGTCTTCAAGATCCAATTGTCAATCAATTAGATTAACTCAATCAAATCAATATTGATGTGGAATCCAAACCAGATCACTAGCCGTTGTATGATTGTGGCTTGTGTTACGTTATGTCGAATCTGGATGTAAAGTCTAAATACAGTAGACTTTACAATTTGAGTTTGAGTGCAATAGACTTTATAATCCAGGTCTGAATATATTCTGCTTCTGCAATAGATTTAGCTTTAAGGTCTGAACACAGTCTAAATAAGTTCAGCTTCAACATAGAGTCTGTCTTCTGGTTCTTCCAAGTATAGATTTTGATAATATCTTTTACACGTTCTATCATTTGCATAGTTTATTACTCAACCATCAAATACATTAGTAGCCTTTAATTTATTTTATCATCTTCAAAACATCATAAGGGATTTCCCTAACAATCTCCCCCTTTTTGATAATGACAAAACAATCTCTGAATATGCAGATTTGTAAACATGCTTTTAAAAATATTAATTTAAATCAAAGGATATCAGAAGATAGCAAATAGATTGAGCATAACAGTATATAGAAAAATAATTGCAGCTCAATATTATACAATAAATAATATCAACCAATCAACACATATGCATATTCATATCTTCTCCCCATTTTTGTCATTAGTGATAATAATTGAAAAAGTTTCACGTAGAGAATATAAAATGATAATATATCTCGCATAAAACATGATTTTTGAAAAAAAAAAATCAGCTTTTACAAAGTAATCGAATATTAAAGATATGTAATATAGCTTCACTTCGATTATATATATCAGCAAATATTCGATAAAAATCAATGATGTATTATAAAATTCACTTATCCTTTTTGTCATAACAAAATAATAATATCAATAAAAGATTTGTTAATGACAAAAGGTAATAAGAGATGCACTAACCGGATTTTGTAGAACTTAAATTCTAATGCATTTATCTTTTCCTTCTTTCCATAACAAGATTACGATCAATCCAAAAAGATTTTTTCATAATTGATCAAAGCTCCCCTTCAATTTGTTGTCTTTTTTATTTTGATCTCGATTCTTTTCCTTTTCTTTTTGGATTCACTTTCTCTCCATGTCATCATGACAATATTTGCAAATGAAAACAATTGTTGATTGTGCACGTTGAGCAGAATATTTTTTTATTATTTCCTTCGTAGCAATAATATCCGCGACGATCACTTGCATTTTGAAATTCGAGGCAAAAATGTATTTTCTTCAATCAAGCTCTTCTCAAATTCAACCTGCATAAACTTAACGAACTTTTTGCACAAATAAGCTATAATAATATCCATATAATATATAATGTCCTTTCTTCAAATAAATAAATTGAATAGCATATATAAAATTATCAATTATTAAAATTCAGAATTACTCAACATTTTGTACGACGCATAAGGGATTTCCTCAATAAGCAAAAATTTTGCACAAGGAATAGAATTTTTGAACCTCTAGAAGATAGTACAGAATCTCCTCAATTTTGTGATCAAGCTTTCCAAAATCCATACAGAAGATTCTTTTGTCAGATGCAACTTCTTATATAATAGATAATAATCTTTGTAAAAAAGTCAAGTAATATATTCCTTTGATTTGCTGATCAAACTTGCTAGATATAAGATCTCTTCTAAGAATATAGCAAGAATATTCATAAATATGCAATAATATCTTTCGAGATTAAAGAGATTTCCTTGAGCATAAATTTCAGATATGCATTTTGCAAAAGGAAAATAAATATTTCTATCACGTGCCAAAATTGCAATACCTTATATTTATAACAAAAGATATTCGCAATATAATAAACAATCATGATAAATCATGATAAATGCACGTAGAAATTTGCAAGGCAGGATGATAAAAAAATATTCTCTTACCCATGGTATATGTTTGAAATATATCATTGATTAAAAAAAATATTACCAATCTTCGCCTGAGATTCTTTTCTTATTGCACCAAAATCTGCGTAGATTTGCAATCATTCTTGCCTTATTGAATTTCCTGCAATCGACTCATTTCCTTTTTAGTATCCATCAATTTGGATCCTTCCATGACATTATAGCAAAATATAAAATCTCCATAAACAAATATTCTTTCTTAATTCATCATAACAAAGTATTCAAAGAAAGAATATTATGCACAATGATATTTTGAAAAATAAATTCTCACTTAGTCATAATACGATAAAAATAGAGAGAATAAAATCTTTGAATATCTAAGAATATCTTGCATCATCACGTAAAACAGATTTTCACTTTGCAAAATATGACTAAATCTGAGAGTATAAAATTAAACAAAATAATTTGAATTATCTCAAATAATCACACGTATTAAATCAAATCTCAACTTACGAATCACAAACAAATCATACGATTCTTTCTTCGATGAAACAAAATAAAATCTCAATCAACCAAGGATATATCAAGTATAATGAGAAATTTTAAATTGTGTACTCAAACCAAATTGAGAATAAAAATATATGCATTCCTTACCAAACTCTCTTTCTTCTTTCTTCTTTATATCCTGCAAAAACAACTCACATTTTCTTTGGAACCAATTTTTTCTTGGGTCCATGAGAGTTAGTAGAATATGCTGTTTTTATCCAATTTTTCTTAATAGGTCTCCAGACTTTAGGATATTCTTTCTCAAAGTGTTTAGAATCTTCACAATTTGAACACTTGAGGGCATTTCCACCAACAGGTTTTACAAATACTTTTGAAAATGATTTTTATAAAATGCCTTTGGAGGTCTTTGTCTAAGTCTCTCTTTGACTTTGGGAAAATCAATTAGAGAATCACTTCCCTTTTTGAAACCAAGTCATGACTTATTATAGTAAGGAACTTGTATGGAAAGGATATGCTTTAATGTTTTTGATCCATTTGAAAATCTTGTCGAAATATTTGAAAATTCTTTCTTTAAAGAATCATTTTCTTTGACAAGTAAATCTTAACTTTCTTTTGTTTGTAGAAAATCTTTTTGCAAAATTTCAAAATTTTCTTTTTGAGAAAGATTATGTTGCCTAAGCCGAGAATTCTCCTTTTTAAGTTCGGAGATTCTTTTAAGAGAAGATTTGAGATTTAAGCAAAGCTCATTTATATACTTTGAAACTTTGAGAGAAATTTTTGAATAGCTTACCTCGATTTTCTCATCGGATTCTGAGTCTGTATCCGAGTCAGACTCTGATTCTGAGTCTGTGTCTGAGTCAGACTCAGATTTTGAATGTGCCATCAAGCATATATTTCCTTGCTCATCATCTTCTTTCATTGTTCTTTTCTGGCCATTCTGCTTGTATTGTCTTCTTTCACTAAACTTCATTCCTTTTCTATTCAGCTTTTTGAATTTCTCAATCATAAAAGCAAGTTCTTCGTCGTCAATGTCATTTTCTGAGTCCGTTTCATCAAAAACAGCGTTAAATACTAAAGCGATGGACTTTTTACCTTCGGGATCTTCATCATTGATTTGTTCCACTTCATAGGATTGAAGAGTGCTAATCAATTCATCAACGGAGAGTGACATAATCCTCTGAGTCTTCCAGATTGAAGTCTTAACATGGTTCCAATCTTTTGAGAGACCTCGCAAGAATTTGTTGACCTTCATTGGGGAAGAAATTGGATAACCTTGATATGCTAAACCATTTACAATTTCTGTAAAGCGGCTAAACATGTCTCCAATCGATTCTCCTTGCTTCATCTTGAAGGATTCATATTTGCCAAACATGAAGTTTACTTGTGTTTCTTTTACACGATTTGTCCCTTCATATGTAACATGAAGTTTATCCCAAACTTCTTTTGCTGTTTCACATGAAGAGATTCTATTATATTCAGCAAGAGATAATGCACAATATAAAGAACAAATTGCTTTTACATTAAGAGCTTCTCTTTTGGACATCTCCGTCCGAGACATAGGAGCGAGGGATTTGGTTTCTTTGTCTTTACCATTCTTATTTGATGTAGACGCAGCAGTGGGATTGATTCCTCTTTCCACAACATCCCATTGCAAGGGATCTCTAGATCTTAGGAATGCTTTCATTTTGTTCTTCCACACGTTATATTCATTTCCATCAAAATATGGTGGCCTTGTGTTGCTTTGTCCCTCCATAAGTCCTGGTGCCAAGATACTAGCCATATAAGATCTTTAGCTAAAAAGTAAAAACACTTTTATAAACCGAGCACTTAACTCTGATACCAATTATGAAAGCTAGTATAAGCACCTAGAGGGGGGTGAATAGGTGTTTAAACTAAATCTTGGCAAATATATGCGGAATAAAATAAATTTCAAACAAAACAAAGGAGTTAGAGAAGAGAATAAGAACACAAGATTTATAGTGGTTCAGCTTAATCCAAGTCTACGTCCACTCTCCCACGCTAACAGCCTTCTTGGCTAGATTCCACTATGTAATCAACAAGTGATTGCAACTTTGAGTGCAAACACTTAGTAGTAGATCACACTATCTCACTAAGTCACTCTTTTGGTATTTCTCTCACGATCACAAATGTTTAAGCTCATAAGAGACAAGTGTATGATCGAAGGTTGCTCAGATTTTGGAATTATAAATTTTACGCTCCGTCTCTTACTTGCTCATTAGTCCTTCATTTTCTTAAATACTCATCCACTTCCAAACTAGCCGTTGGACAGTATCTTGAGGATCGCCTTCCAATATACCCAATAGATAGCTCTGTATCTAGAAGATTTGGTAGCCGTTGAGTGACAAAAGTAGAATCTCAAATTGATTCTAATTGCCCATACAAATAGAATATTGGTTTCCATAAGTAAAGCTTCTTCATATAGAAAGTTCTTGTCTTCAAGATCCAATTATCAATCAATTAGATTAACTCAATCAAATCAATCTTGATGTGGAATCCAAACCAGATCACTAGCCGTTGTATGATTGGGGCTTGTGTTACATTCTGTCGAATCTGGATGTAAAGTCTGAATGCAGTAGACTTTACAATCTGAGTCTGAGTGCAATAAACTTTATAATCCGGGTCCAAATATATTCTACTTTTGGAATAGATTTAGCTTTAAGGTCTGAACACAGTCTGAATAAATTTAATTTCAGCATAGAGTCTGTCTTCTAGTTCAGCTTCAGCATAGAGTCTGTCTTCTAGTTCTTCCAAGTATAGACTTTGATAATATCTTTTACACATTCTATCATTTGCATAGTCTATTACTCAACCATCAAATACATTAGTAGCCTTTGATTTATTTTGTCATCTTCAAGACATCATAAAGGATTTCCCTAACAAGATGAAGTTATATATGGAGACCAAGGAGAGTCTCTAATTCTTTGTCGGATCTTGAATGTTACTCTTACTAAGGATTGTACGTGGCTTCACAATAATATTTTTCATACTAGATGCATTTCTCATGAAAAAGTGTGTGATATTATTATCGATTGAGGAAGTTGCAAGAACGTGGTGGCTAACAATAATGGTGGACAAGTTCCACTCAAGATGGAAAAGCACTCACAACCTTACAAACTGTCTTGGCTTCACAAGGGGAACGAGGTAAGGGTTAATAAGCAATGTCTTGTTCACTTTTCCATTGGAAAACCATACACTGATGAAGTGTGGTATGATATTGTTCCCATAGATGCTTGTCATTTGCTTCTTGGGAGACCATGACAATTTGATGGAAAAACTAAGCATAAGGGGTCCAAGAATACTTATGCTTCCAAGATGGAGAGCACTCCTAAACCATGTAATGGGGAGGGTAATAATTTACTCTCTAAATCTAAAGTTGATGGAAATTTTTAAGAATCCTCGGAGGCATATGCTCTTTTGGTGTTAGAAGAGAATGAAGATTGCCATGATGTCCCTTCTTAAGTAGAAACTCTTCTTAAAGAATTTAAGGATGTTGTTCCGGAAAAGATTCCGCTCGGTCTTCTACCCATAAGAGAAATTTAGCATTATATTGATTTTGTTGTGGGAGCCGGCATCCTAAACAAGGCAGCCTACTGAGTGAGCCCTAAAGAGCATGAGGAGCTTCAATGACAAGTGGATGAACTCATGTCTAAAGGAATGGTGAGAGAAAGCATGAGTTCATATGTTGTTCTTGCTCTTCTTGTGCCGAAGAAGGATAGTTCGTGGCATATGTGCATCAATAGTCGAGCGGTGAACAAAATAACCATCAAGTACCGCTTTCCTATTCCTCAACTCGATGATCTTCTTGACCAACTCCATGGCATTACTATCTTTTCTAAAATTGATCTTCGAAGTAGATATCATCAAATTCGAATGAGGGCCAGAGATGAATGGAAAACCGCATTCAAACTAGAGATGGCCTCTATGAATGGATGGTCATGCCATTCGGCCTCCAATGCTCTAGTACTTTTATGCGTCATATGAATCATATCTCTAAAGCATTTATTGGCAACTTTGTTGTTATTTATATTGATGACATTCTTGTTTATAGCTCTACTCATAAGCAACACTTTGAGCATATTTTCCAAGTTTTTAGGGTTCTTCAAGACAAATGTTGTATGCCAACTTAAAAAAATCACTTCTTTACCAATAGCCTTGTCTTCCTAGGCTATGTTGTTTCTAAAGAAGCATCAAGATGGATTCTAGCAAGAAGGGGGCAATCATAAGTTGGCCCATTCAACATCTATTCATGATATTTGGAGTTTCCATTGTTTGGCATCATTCTATCACCACTTTATCAAGCATTTTAGCACCATTATTTCTCCTATCACCAAATGCATGAAGGGAGGAAGTTTCAAGTAGACTAAAGAGGCACAATAAAGCTTCAAATTCTTTAAAAGGAAGGTAACCGAGGCTCCTTTTCTTAAACTTTCAGATTTTAGTAAAGTCTTTGAAGTTGATTGTGAGGCTTCTAATGTGGGAATTTGTGCAGTTCTTAGTCAAGAAGGAAAATAATTCCTGCAAGAATTACTCTACTTATGATAAATAATTTTATACTATGTTTGGACTTTTAGATCATTGGGGACATTATCTATTGTTCAAGGAATTTGTTCTCTTTTTAGATAATGAAGCTTTGAAGTATGTAAATACTCAACATAAGCTCAATAATCAGCATGGCAAGTGAGTAGAGTTTCTTCAAGCCTTCACTTTTCTTATCAAGCATAAAGATGAAATTCTTAATCGAGTGGCAGATGCTTTAAGCCGCAAGCACTCCTTGCTATCCACAATGCAACTGAAGGTCTTAGGCTTTGACATGATCAAGGAACTTTATGAAGGTCATCCCGACTTTAGGCAAATTTGGAAAGATTGTTCAAAAGGTTCAATTAAGCAATTCTTGTTGCAAGATGGGTTTCTATTCAAGAATAATTGTTTGTGCATATCAAGAAGTTCTCTATGGAAAGCCATTATCCATGAAGCCCATGGTGGAGGATTAGCCGAACATTTTGGAAGAGACAAGACACTCTCTTCTCAAAGAAAATTTATATTGGCCTTGCATGGAGAGAGATGTTGTGAGACATGTGGAGCGATGTCGAACTAATTAAATTGCCAAAAGCCATACTCAAAACACTGGCTTGTATACTCCATTACCAGTCCCAACCACCCCTTGGGAAGATGTGAGCCTAGATTTTATAGTTGGTTTACCTTGGACACAAAGGGGCAAAGACTCAATTACGGTGGTCTTTGATCGATTCTTCAATATGATGCATTTTGTGCCATGTAACAAGACCTTGGATGCTGCTCATAGGGTGAATCTTTACTTCCAGGAGATTGTGAAACTTCATGGTATTCCAAAAACAATGACATCCGATCGAGATTCAAAATTTATCAGTCATTTTTGGCGATACTTTGGAAGAAGCTATGTGCAACTCTTCAGTTTAGCTCTTCTCATCATCCCCAAACCAATGGGCAACCATAAGTTGTTAATCGGAGTTTGGAAAATCTTTTAAGGATGTTGTTTCGGAAAAGATTCCGCTCGGTCTTCTACCCATAAGAGATATTTAGCATTATATTGATTTTGTTGTGGGAGTTGGCATCCTAAACAAGGCAGCCTACCAAATGAGCCCTAAAGAGCATGAGGAGCTTCAACGACAAGTGGATGAACTCATGGCTAAAGGAATGGTGAGAGAAAGCATGAGTTCATATGTTGTCCTTGCTCTTCTTGTGCCGAAGAAGGATAGTTCGTGGCATATGTGCATCGATAGTCGAGTGGTGAACAAGATAACCATCAAGCGACCAATTATGACTGCCTTTGGAATAATCATAATTGTGAATATAATATACAATTTATATATATATATCATTGTTTAAAAAGAGATCAAGAGAGATATAAATGTGATTGTTCGATCTAGGGTACTGCATACTAAATCTACTCAGAGTGTGATGCCCATTATGAGCTGCCATATATTCCTAACAGATGTATGGCAACGAGCTCTCAAAGTATGCTGGTCGCATGGATTATTCACTAGTATGAATGTTGCAGAGAGATAAAGAGGATCATGTTCGGCCCACCATGTGTGAGTGGGAGATGATGGGTTTTTTCTATGTGTTGATGGGCCTAAGTAGGCCCATCCGCCCATGTTGGGCCTAAGAACCCAACCCGCAGGATAAGGACCCATGGAGGAACAGTTACGATGTGAAAGGTTCGTTGTTTGGGTTCGAATGATTATGTTGTTTGAAGTAGCATTTTAGATAGAGAGGGAATACGTCTCTCTTAGTAACAACACTCCAAGAAAGAATGTATGTTTTCAGAGTTCTCTCCCCCTAAAAGCAACAGTCTCAGTAGAACGAGATCAGAATTCTTCCTCGAACTTCAACATTGGTGTTTAATCTATGAAAGACAAGGTACGCTCAATTCCATAATGTATCTTATGATCGATGATACATGTGCTTCCTGGGCTCGTCTTCCGCGTTTGTTTTAGGGGTTCGATTGAGTATCGGATCGATTTTAGGGAACCTGCTTTTCCCAACATCTTTCCACATCCTCTCTCTCTCCTCAACGTCTTCCTAGATCTTTTCCTTCCCCTTCTAACTCAAATTTCTTGCCCTGATGGCATCTCCTCCTCGACAATCCGAATGGTCCCGGTACAACATGATTATGAAAGCTACATAAAGACGTGACCGTTTGCCCTTTTGACTTGTCTCTATGATCAAGTTGTTTGAGGACGGATTTCGAACCACATCAAGAAACATCATTTGATCAGCTCGATGCGTTCTAGGTATAGCCAGAAAACGTAGCGAAGTTCATTAGGTTCCATAGAACTGCTAGATTCTTAATGTATGGACCTAGTTGTATCTGACACAACTAGGACCATCGCCTGGTAGTATTTTGCTCATTTGCACGAGAAATGGCATGGAGATGTTTTGGATACATCCGATCATAGTGATTGTGAGATCTAAGTGTGAATAATAATTTCGTGGCAAGTGACTCTTATCACCAAACCAATTGGATGCATTTGAACTATGATATTTCATATTTTCAAGAGATTAACAGAAAATATCTTCTTGTGCTTAACTTCTGGACAAAGTAATTACATGAAAAATCATGGCATGGGTGGATCAAAGAGTGATATGTGTGTAGACTAGAAAACACCGTCATGAAACTTGATTCTCACTTCATCAAGTGCATGCGATTTTGACGTTCAACTCCATGACCGAATTTCGAGCACACTTCTAGAATATGATTGAGATACTTCATAGATCCAATGTTTTCTAACTTGTATTGAGGTGTGATTCGTATTCCCCATCAAAAGAATGGCATGGATGCATGATACTAATTATGGTAGAATTTTCAATTGAACGTAGCACTAGTTTTATGATGAACTGAGATAAAACTTTACATCTCAAATTTTCTCTCGTTTTTACTCTTTACCTTTTTTGTGATTGTGTAGTGAATCCCAACAACATGAAGCAAGAAACCATAGGAAACAATGAATGTTATCCAGTTATTCTCTCATCAGTTAGGAAACTGGTATTGGTCATGCATCAAAAATTGAATGACCTTTCCAAGGTTCAGCGGACATGTTCGAGGCAATCGAGTCACCTCCGTCTTCTTCCAAGAATCTAGGATAGGCGGAATACAATACCCTAGAATATCCTTAGGTATTCTGTGACATCCTGATTTTCGAGTCTGATTTCGATGAGATGAGATTGGCTTTTCATCGACATGTCTATAGCCTTTTTCTCTGAGTTGGCCACTCACGAGTTAACTAGTCTATTAGGTGAAGCCGTTAAGGAATCTAAATGCAATAGACATGAGAATTCGACTAGGAATTGACTGCTCGACCATGCTAATCTACAAGGGTCATTACGGCATCGACAAAATCAATCAAAGACCAGAGATAAGTTGATTCGATAGAAATATGTGATTAGTGCACGGGTGATTCCATCTAATTGCAAAATTTCTGTCGAATGGCACTAGATTGATTTTTCTGTTATTTTTGTACCCTATGTCCGTATTTCAAACCTCGAGATTTTTACGACAACCGAGAGTCGCCAATGTGTCGAAGATGTACATTGTAGCTCAAAAATAATTGATCACGGGTCAATTGTATTAAAAATTCCTAAAAGCTACCTCATAGATTGGAACGCTCTAAAATCACGTCGAATTGAAATTAATCGCAAAATTGAGCTCGATTTTAGAAATTAAAAGTTACACCATGTCACAATTCATTTTAGGAACGTCAACTCACTTTCCGAAAAATTTTCGGAGATTCCGAGACTTTTACGGAAAATCGATTTGGAAAACGAATGGAAATTCGGTGGACTCATTTGAAGGGAATTTTGACTTCTAAGCCGAGTTACTAGGTGATGGGAATTTGTGGAAATGTGTGGGATTTTTCTTCGACGAAATTGGACTTCGAATTTGAAAAATTAAGGATGAAATTGAAGTCTAAATTAGTGAAATTCGGATAAAAGGAGGAGGGCTGCATTTTAGCATCAATTAGGTTAATTCTTGGATTATATTTGTTAGAAAGAATAAGGGGACATTGTGATATGCATGAAGACCAAAGGGGAACCAAGCTTTAAAGGATCAAGATATTTTCTTTGACTTTTTCTTCCTTGGCTGCACCTTCCTTCGCACGTCTCTCTCCGTCATCCGATTCTCTCTTCTCCTTTGGTCTCCTGCGCACGCCAGCTCCTTCGTCTCTCTCTCTCTTCACGGCTTCAGCTCATTGATGTTCACTTTTTCATTCGACAAACCTGCAGCCCCACCGCTTCTCTTCTCTACATCCATCTTCGATCTTCTCTTAAGCTGCCACGGGGACAGCTTGCTGCCATCACACCGAAGGCCAAAGTCCACTTCCTCTCTCTCGTTGACCCCTCTCCTCTCACGCCAACACACCACCATCCCCCTCCATCGTTTCTTCTCCATCTTCATCCACTCACACGCCCATTGGACTCTCCTCTACACGCCCACGCGTCCAAGCTCCAGCTCCTTCGGTCAAAACTCCAATTGAAGCCCACGCCGTTGACTCCAAAGCCCACCGAAGCCTCACGGACAGCTGCCATCCCCAAAGCTCACCGAAGTCACCTCCACCCGTGAACTCAGCTTCACCGATTTCACTTGCTGACCGCATCTCTCCAGCTCGCCGTTTCCACGAAGCCGAGCTTCGTTGCTGCGTCCTCGAGCCCGCAAGTTTTCAGCTTGAACAGCGAGCTTGCTGGACCATTTCCAGTCAGTTCGAGCGTCCCTCGACCTCGCCGTGAGCTTAAGTCTCGGCCGTCATTGCACCACCGTCACCGTGAGCCGATTTTCGGGCTTAACCAGTGAGTTGTGTTCTAATTCTTAATTAGTGGGCTAATGACACTTAGGTGTGTGTTAGTTAGCTAATTAGTGGATTAATTATGTTAATTAGGCTTAGGATGGCTTAGTTAGATTAAGTGCATAGTTAGTATTTAGTTAGTTCAATTAGTTTAGTTAGGTGGATTAGTTAGGAATTAGTTAGTTTATTTAATTAGTGTGCTTAGATTAAATTATATAGGATTGTTAGATTTAATTGTTAGTTAGAGTAATTAGCCTAGTTAGTTTAGGTTAATTTAATTAAATGCTTTAAATTTATTTATTTTGTAATTTATTTAATTTCTGGTAATTTATTTAATTATCAATTATTTTCCGGAAATTAGACCGGGATAATCGGTGATCGGAATTTTGTGCGATTGCAATGGTGTGTTCGGTTTATGCAATTGGATGTTAATTTGTGCAAATTTAGTGCTGATTGGAATTTTTGAGTATTTAATTCCAAAATTTGTGAAATTCATTATTTATTCAGAAAATCCCGAGTGTTGGATTTTAACACTGAAAATGGTTTTCTATACTATATAAAATAGTGGGATTTTGAATTGGAGGATATCAATTTTTCTAGTGTAAATCAACTGTGTAAATCAACTGTGTATTTCACCATTTTAATTGAGACATTTGAGTGCAATGCATAGTGTCCTGGGCCGAGATTGATTGATTATGTGTTGGTTAAGAAAAATCGTCCTGGGCTGTTGAGCTGGACGTTACCCATTTATTGGGACTCGAGTCGCAGTAAATTATGGATCTATGCCCCTTCGGGGAAGTCGTCTAATTAAGAGATGTTGGCATGCTCAAAGGAGGTGAGACGATGCCTGGCAATGCCAAAAGACCGCCAATTTTGGAGTTGGCCGTACCCTTAAGGGGTGTAATTAACAATTGAAATGCATGATTGTTGAGTTTGATGCACTCAATTATGAGACCAAAACTGTGTGACATGGAATGGGACGTGTCATAACGATTTGGCCTTATAATTAGGACCCTGGTGATTAATTGAATTGATGAGGTGTTCCAGTTGTTATGTGCATTGATTATATGCATTGCGATATGAACTATACTAATGTTCAGGAAGGAAACTGAGGCGAGGTAAGTCCTCTGCGCCAATTGAGTGGTTGTGTGGTTAGAACACTTCTGGGTGTATTTCCCTCCTAATCGGGGCTTAGACCGTGAACTCGCTGAGATTTATATCTCACCCCATTGTGGGCTTAAAATTTTCAGGGCTAGAGAGAGGACTTGGAGCTGAGCTGAGGTGACCTGAAGAGTAGGTCAGATAGGACAGCCTCTTTTTGAGAATTAGTCTTTTAGCTATAGAGTTGTGTAAATGACTCAGTATGTTTATAAAAGTTTGGTTTGTTTGTGAATGTGATATCCTGCTTTTCTATCCCGAGATGATTACTATCAGGGGATTTCTTTTCGCTTCCGCATGTGCATTAATATGAAAGGGTCGGCGACTCGTCTTGGGAAGTCGCATAATTTTTATCGACTAGAGAGAGATAGGCACGGGCTTGGGGATCGGGGCATGACATATTCTGCAATTGGTGTAAAAAAGTGAAATACACCAATCACCGGAAGTTGTGTCATAAAAACATATGTGCTGGATGCTGAAATTTCACACATGCGCATCTCCCCCGTCTAACGCGACTTGCATAACCTTTCGTTTCCGCATCTAGTATAGATCTGAAAAGACGACCAAATAAGATTTGGCAGACTTCAGATCAATTTCAAGTTCCATCACTCAGTATACACTTCGTGATCTTGCTCTAGAGAGATACCGATGATGGGTTCGTCCATGCACATGTACACGCCGTGTGCGTCCCCTTCCCGGCCCAGGGCTACGTCAACCCCATGATGCAGCTCGCCAAGCTCCTCCACGCGCGCGGCGTCTTCGTCACGTTCGTCAACACTGAGTTCAACCACAGACGCGTCCTCCGGTCTAAGGGACTCGACTCGCTCCAAGACCTCGAAAACTTCCGCTTCGAGACGATCCCGGATGGCCTCCCGCCGTCGGACCGCGATGCAAGCCAGGATCCCCGGCCCTCTGCGAGTCGACCCAGACGAACTGCGTGGGCCCTTTCAAGGAATTGCTTGCCAGGATCAATAGCGACGGGTTGTTCCGCCAGTGACTTGTGTGACATCGGATGGGGTGACGAGCTTCGCCAGTAAAGCTGCGAGAGAGCTTGGAGTCCCGGAGGTTCAATTCTGGACTGCCTCGGCTTGTGGCTTCATGGGTTATTTGCAGTATAGAGAGCTTGTTAAGAGAGGGATCGTTCCATTCAAAGGTACTCCCCTTGTTTACTTATTCATTTTTGCTCCTCTCGGATAGATTCACTAGATCTTTATTTGTTTATTTAGTTATCTCTCCCTTCATGAGTTATTTCCATTCATCCGTTGCTCTTATTTAAACTTCTTTATTGGGTCCTCCTACATATTTTATGTAACAGATGAAGGCTTCCTGAACAACGGGAGGCTCGATGATCCTGTTGACTGGATCCCTGGCATGAGAAACATCCGACTCCGTGACATCCCGAGCTTCATACGGACCACGGACCCAAATGACATCCTGTTCGACTTCATAGGAGAAGAAGCGCAGCATTGCTTGAAATCATCTGCTATCTTGTTCCACACCTTCAGTGAGCTCGAACACGAAGTACTGGAGAAAATAGCAGACATTTCCCCTCGAATTTAGTGTACCGGGCCCCTTTCCTTGCTTGTCCAGGATATTCCCTCGAGCTCAGTCAAGTCTTTCAGGTCGAATCTGTGGAGGGAAGACTACAGCTGCCTCGAATGGCTCAATCACAGAGAAGCCGAGTCGGTTGTGTAGGTGAACTACGGGAGTGTCACTGTCATGACTGAGGAACACCTGAAGGAGTTTGCTTGGGGCCTTGCAAATAGCGAGAACCCATTTTTGTGGGTGATCAGGCCTGATGTTGTGGAGGGTGATTCTGCACTTCTACCTCAGGAATTCCTTGAGGAAGTGAAAGACAGAGGGCTCTTGTTCGGGAAGTGATGGAAGGGGTTGGGGGGAAGAAGATGAGGGAGAAGGCTAAAGTGGAAGGAGAGAGCTGCGGAAGCCGCCAGTCATGGAGAGTCATCGTACAATGACTTCAACAGATTCATTAAAGAGGTTTTCCATTTGAGGGAGTAGATTAAAGGGAACTATTACCATATTCCTCTCTCTTTGTGAGCTATTCTTCCGATTATACATAAATGCATACGACAGATTTTGCTCTAGCTCTCTCTCTCTCTCTTTGGGTATGTTGCCAACGATGGAGTCTTTCTATGAATTATTTTATGGTGTTCTCTCTTTCTTTATCTTTCATTTTGCTTGGTATTTAGCATCGTATGCAAGAACCCAGATGGACCATTGCTTCTTTTTCTGAAAATCTGATCATGTCTGATGTCAAAGTTGGAGTCTTTCATTCTCGAGCCTTCCTCTTTTTGCGAGGAATGATCGTGTCTGATGTCAAAGTTGGAGTCTTTCCTTCTCATGGCTCCCTCTTTTTTGCAAGGAATGACTATTGGCTGAGTAACCCTAGTTGATTTCTGGCACGGGTGAGATGTGACGTGCGTAAGCGTGTAAAGCATTGCTGTTCGAGGGGTTCTATCGCTGCTTCCTTTGTTCTCGTGGAGCACTGCTGTCACGATATCTTTTGACTTTCATCGTGCGTTAGAGGGGATTTAATCTCTCTAGCGCTTTGTCAATTCGGCATTAAACAGCAGAATGATCACATTATTCATCTTTTTTCGTATACTCCTGCAGAATATAATCATGATGAAATTACGGTCGATACCCTCTTAGTTAACTCGTTGGGCCTATCAATATAAATTTGCAGGATTTGTGACAGTTCTGCAGGAGTTGATGTCACTAGCCAGTGTGGTTCATCAATGCCTCTTTGTATCGCAGGCAGTATGGAACAAGGAAAAGTAAAGAAGTCACCATTGAAGGGAGGGTTCAATTTGACTTGTTCTAGGTACGGTTTCCAGAGGCTTTACCTGAGTACCTTCCTCTTTTCCAAGGAGATATATGGATAACCCAAAGTGTTCTCTGTTGTGATAGGCTATGCAACGAGATTATAAACTGAGTTCTTATTCATTGTACTCTGTTTCAGCACACTTCCTTTCTGAACAGGTGAGCTTCAATCTCTTGCTGAAGTTTAGGTCAGCATTTGCTTCGGTGGCATCTGTCTTTTTCATTTGGCATATGCACGATCGAGATGCAAGGTAGTTTCTGTGGTTAGCCAGAAAAGGTTCTTTACTGTTTCTGCAGCTGGTAGTTGTTGCGGAATATGGACAAGCGAATCAGATAAAATAGTCGGAAGGAAGGAAAGGGAATCGGTCACCAAATTTATGTGCTTCGGTCCGAATATCGGAATTTTGGAAGAACAGTACGGAATTCCACTATAAAAACAAGCGATATACCGGAGATTACAATCACTTGAGCACTCAAACACACTCTCAGTGTTTCCTAACCCCAAATTACACCAAAATAACTCATACAATGTTTAGCCCATCGTAAATCCTAGTGAAACTTCGCTCAAGGAATTAAATAAATTTTACTCACAAGAATTTAACTGGCTAAAACACTTGGGTATAATTACAACAAGAAAATCCCTCACCTAAGAGAACTCTTTGCACTCTTCTACAGTCTCATAGCTCTCTCTCTTGGCCACCGAAATAACTTGGCGCCTCTTCTCCATTGGACGTCTCTCTCTTTTTTAATGTGAAAGAGAGTCTCCATCATTTATTGCAACACAAGGAAGTCTTCTTCAAATGAAAGAAAAAAGACAAAGGAAGCCCACCATAATTTATGGGCATGCATGCATGTGCATGGATAAACGTAGGACCTTCTCTCTCTCCTTCCTCTTCTTTTTCTTTCTCTCTCAAAGTCAACAATGATGGCTTTGGCAGAAGACAAGAAAGAGAACACCCATCCTTGCATGCAAGTGGGCCACCGGTTCACTTTCCTCCATTCAAAAGTCTAACCTGCAGAGATGAGTAGAAGACAACAAAGGAAGCCACACATAATTAACCTCTTCACCCTTGTAGCTCATAGATGAAATCCACATGCAATATTCTTTTGACAATTTCAGCAAATCAATTCACATGCACTACTTTTTGACTCGCACATGGTCGACTTCACGTATTCTCGTTAGTCCGGTTTCATTCAACTAACTTAAACTCAAGACATATTTTCAACAGTAGTAACCGGTGATTGAAATGTTTTCTTTAGTTTGAGGGACTTCTTTTTGGTTTGGGCATCAAAACATGGTGTGCATCCTGGAAAGATGTTATAGGGATAACATATTTTAAAGATAATGGGAAAGGTGAATTGCATATCAGCTTTACAAGTTCACATCTGAGTTCCCATATGCTCTTAGCTTAAGGTTCACCAACCCTCTTCATGACGAGGGAAAACTTGTATCATTGTTCTCATAGTTTGATGAGATGATGACGAAATGTAATGACATAAAATGTTCAATGCTGGCCATTAATAAAAGCATTGTTAGTCTAAGGAGCTGGATTATTTTCTCCGCGACTGATCTCTTCTTCTACAGTTTTACTTTTGAGACTTGCTTTCTTGAGGGCCTCGGCATTACCAGTCTCACATCATTGAAGGTGATTATTGAGGGCTGCACATGTTTAGAAGTTAATTTAATGTGTATTTTGACGATTGGAAATATTTTTTTGTTCTGTTTGACTGAACTCTTCACTGTTATGAGGAGTGGTCATAAGATTTAGTCGATTCGATTGTTTCAATTATCAGCTTCTTACATGGTGAGCTAGGAAGCACAATATTTATTAGCTTATCATAGCTCATGTCCCATTGACAATGCTTTTCATCTGCATGCTTTGGTGACACACATGGTCGATGAAAATATTTGCCAGTTGATGCATCAATGATTGTATCATCTCATTCACAATATGATGCTTCCACTAGTAGGATTTGAAGAATTGTTCTTCTAGGGATCTAGCTTTCCATAAGTTAATTAAGAGAATAAATATCAACTGTGATTTTTGTAATTGAACATATTTTCCCTTCATCACTTTCTTGGAGGTAGCCAAACTATCTTATATGAGTTCATGGCACTTCTTTTCATTCAGAAAGAGGATGTTCACCATTAAATTATATTGGATCTTCAAATGGCAAGGCGGAAACGAGGAGGTGGCTTGCTGTATATTGTTTGAAGGTACAGACGTTCTTTGGAAGTTTTCTTCTACTTCCAGTATATATTACCCTTGCTCCATACGTGTTCCTATATATAGGCTGGGTAGTATGTACGGTTTTGATATAATTCCACAATTAGTTAGTAATCTGCAGGGTGGTGGAGCTTGACGCTTCTGAGCCGGAGGCAAATCTAATGCTGTTGCCATTTTTTTCCCTATCTAGTGTGATCTAGTGCATTTCTCTATTTGGATGTCCATTTTGATATAGTTTTTTGTTTATTAACGGTGGCCACAGCCTATAACAGCTGCTTGTCAAATCATGGTTTGTTGGTTTATGTTCCAGCAGGAATTATGTGGAAATACAGAGTGCTTTCATGATGCGCATTAGAAGTGTCCTGTTGATGCATGGTCTTGTTAAGAAATTGCTTGACTGGATTACGTAATATTTGAATCAGTTAAATTGCTTTAGAGCGTTTGATAGATTTTCCTGAGGTTAGTGTATTGATTTGTCTAACTTGTTTTTCCTCGAGTGTTGCATTCAGTTCTCGAGAATTAGATGAGGTCTGTCACAGTGTAGGTACCGTCGAAAACATCCATCTATCTCCATTTACATTTTGACTATAGCTTTGCTTTAGGAGACATTTCTTGCAACTAATGCATTGGCTGGATGACGTTTCTTTTGATTGCAGGATGCTTATCTCCCACAGCGGTTGCTGGACAAACTGATGTTAGTTTACAATCATGTGGAGATGACTAGGGTCACCGGTTTTGCCATATCTTTTCTTCTTTTCCGGGGGCAGAGCATTAAGGTCGTGTATTCTTGGTTTTTAATTTGATGATCATTTTATTTTTAAAGATTGTTGCTGATTTCAGAAAATCCTACCATTCATTGTTGCAGGTGCTTTCCCAACTTCTTAGGAAGGAAAAACAGAAGAATCTTGTTATCCCAAATATGAAACGGGCAAGATCTGAGCAAGGAACATATGAGGGTGCTACATTGAGTTGGTCTTATAAACTTCTCTGTCCGAAAACTGCCAGATAGTTTTAGTACACTGCCGATGGCTCCCTTTTCTCACTAGCCGATAGTTATGCCGTTCTCACTGAGCATATTTAGGAAAACCAACTTTACATCGCTTGCAGCCTGTGACAATTCAAAAATAACTCGTATTTCTTGATGGTCCATGATTTTTCAGGTTCTGGAAGCCAAGGCAGGTTTCTATGAAAAGCCTATTGCGACATTGGATTTTGCTTCTTGTAGCCATCAATAATGACGCCCTATAATTTGTGCTATTGCACACTGGTGATTCTCCTTGATGTGGTTCCTTATAACGCCTTCAAGTTATTTCAAGACAAAATGATATAGGGAAAATTATATTTCATTCATCTGAGGTAGAAGCATTTTGTGGTGATTGTTATTTATTATAAAACTATTCTTTGTTATGCTTGAGGTTACTCTGACGTGTATCGAATGGTCAGTCGCTAATACAGCGTACACAGTACCGGTATCCTTTCCGGCTAGCATTTGGACTGGCTGTGAACTTTACTTCATATATCCTCTCTAGATATGAGAGTGGGTTTTCTCATAGTGATGTTCTGCCGAGTCAATACACTAATGTATTGTTGATCAGACTTGATCCCACTTGGCACCTTCTCCCCAATCACATCATGCTTTTTCTTGGAGGAAAGAGAGAAGCATGTGTCACGGTCAAGTTCTTGTGGCTAAATGACTATGTACTTTTGAGTAGGACTTCTCGAGATCACCATGTTTCCCGCAAGAGAGCTTCCAGAGTGTTCCAAGGGCAGGTGATATGGTAATTGCGCCGAGATCTAGAACTCTCTTGAAAGAGAGCTTCCGGAGTGTTCCAAAGGCAGGTGATACGGTAATTGCACCGAGATCTAGAACTCTCTTGCAATTAGTGTTAGTGGTTGGTAGGTTGGGTGGTATGATCTCGTCCGCCGGATGAAATCTCGATCAATGGTTGTAATTTGAGAACCTCAAATATAAGAAGGGTGTCATCTCCCTCATTTGTATTAATCCAACCATTTAGTAATCAAAGGCTTCTTTCTTTTTTTCAAAGCTTGGGCTCGACGATCCAAGCGTTCCAAAAAGAACTAAGCTGCCAGTCACAATTCTAATCGATCAGCTCGTGAGACATGGATAACACTCATTCCTAATCGACCTCGAGGACCAGATTTCTTTTGAGAAGGTAGCTCAACTTATCATAGTTCAACGCTAAAAGAGGGCACTATGAGCTGTTTTTTGTCAAATTATTGACAATTTCAGTTACAACTCAGATAGTAAACAACACTCTTCATAAGGCCTTACTTACTAAATAGTATCACCAAAAAGCTATGATAACAAGTATAAAAGCTACCCTATTTTGTTGTGCCAAGAAAGTAAACGACTAATTTTTTTTTTGAAAGAAAGAAATAGTCTTTCAGATGGCCGAGAAAGTATTGGTACAAGAATACTGGCTTTGTCATAATATTGACTAGAGGCCTTAGCTTCTAGTACAAAAATCACCTTAGAAATCAATTCTTTAGGCAAATTTTGTGCTTATATAATCCATTCATACCTTGGCATTGCTAGCTGCAAAATAACTTGCTTCATGTTTACCATTGAAGGAGCTGATCGAAAGACCTTGCAGCAGGGTCGGGCATGGATGGGACATCTTACTTGCACTAATACCCGGTGGTTCGTCTGTATCGCTTCTTCCAAAAAACATATGTGATGATGTGCCCCCAAATAGAAAAACCCACCCCAAAATAGAAAAAAACCGCTTCTCTCTGCATAAACCCTCCGCCCCACGGAAACAAACCCCTTATGTAGAAACTAGAAAGTCAAATTGTACAACCCCAAATAGAAAAAAAACCCCAAAACAGAAAAATCCCACGATATCTCATTGTGAACGTGGATGGGCCCCACACTACGCCCTATAAGATCCTTGAGCAGTCTCCCTCCCTTTTCTACCCTAGTGTATCTCTCTCTGTGGCTTTCGTCGACTTCTACCGTGTGTATCGCGCTCTCTCTCTTACTTTTGCCAATAAGAATGCAAGAAGATCAATTGAGGGTGGCCATGTTCTGTGGGGCTACTACACATTATTCGATAGAAGTCGACTCGACATTCTCCGAAATTATGAAGTACAAGCCGAAGTTTTCTTCGGTTCCAGAGAGAGTGTGATTATATTTGCTATTGAGAAGAGGTACCTCACCATGAATTGACATACTTGCAAACCCGTGTTTTTCCCCAATGCCATCATTATGGTGAGCAGTAGGGTTTACTTCCTCCACAAAGCACCCTTAATGTTTAGTAAGATAAATCATCAATTATTGCTGTGTATGCTATTTTCATTAGTAATGTATAAAACCCTACCTCCATGAAGCGCCATTAATGCTTAGTCAGATAAATCATCAATTATTGCTGTGTATGCTATCTTCATTAGTAATGTATACTTTGTTGGGTATTTGGTTTTGTAATTAGAAGTCAGAATAAAATGATTTACTTATATTATTTGAATAAATTGTGCTTTCTTGATATTGATGAAAGTTATGGGCTACATTTAATCATCTTGCCTGCAAGTTGCAAAACTGATTTTTAGTGGCAGTGTTCATGGAAAACATTAAGCATTGGGCGTTAGCTCCAGTGGCCACCCTTCCAACATGGAAGGGGGAGGTGAGGGGTTCAAATCCCCACCTTCTCAGGGGGATGGGGTAGGGACGCGTACGTTTCAGGAGTAGGTTTCGACTCCCACGCCCTGCAAGAGGCAGGGCAAAAGTTTGAGAGTGAGTGTAAAATAGGAATAGAGTAGGACTGACAAAAAAAAAAAATGCATCGAGGATTGCTCTTGCGGTGGAAGTCTGAGACTTCTTACTTCTGAAATCATTCATTAAATGATTTACGATCATACCAAAATAAACGTATACAGTGGTTCGTTAAGGAAAAAAACCTATCCTGACCATGGAAATGTGGCCCCTGGCATAAAACAGGCTTGCCACCCTATTGATTCGTGCTGATTTGGTAGCAACCCTGCATGAAGACTAGCTATTGGAACCAAGTGACTGTGGCTCCTATTTTAATATCAGAGAACATTGTGGCGGATTGCGTTGAATAAAGCATAATATCGCTCACGGAATATGACCGCCCACAATTGAATTCCTTCCATGGTCTTAGCGCGGGGGAGAGAATTTAGGATTCAGAGAGAGGGAGGGTTGGCTGAGAGCCTGCGACCTCTGGCCGTCGTGCCCAAAACAGGGCAAGAAACAGGGCACGGACATAGGGCTTCCTGGTTCGGCTCGATGGCCTCGACCGCAAAGAGTCGTCGGCGGAGCTCGCGCGCGACCGAGGCGTCAGATGAAGCGCTCCCGTTCTCGCTCACGGTTCTCACTCGCGGCTCTCTCTCCATCTCTCGGTTCTCCTCGCTCTCTCTCCGAACCCAGCAAACGATCCCCGCCTTCTCTCGCTTTTAAGCGGCGGCGCACATGGCCTCTGACATGCCAGCTGCTCCTGGCCGGCCTGGCCCCGACCACCAACTCCCGGTCGACGCTCTGCCTTCTGTCCCTCGTCCTTTGTCCGTGCTCCTGCTGCAAATCGTGAAGGACAAAAGGGAAGAGGAGAATGGGAAGGAACGAGCCGGGCCGGGCGGAAGGGAAAGAAAATGGGCCGGGCCCATATGGGAAAGAGGAACAAGAAGGGAAGAGAAAAAAGGCCGGGCCGGCCTGCCCCCGGCCCGGTCTCGCTTTTCTTCTTTCTTGTTTTTTTTAAATAATAATAATAAATTTAAAAATAGTTATAAAAATAATTTTTTTTGAAGAAATTAACAATAGTAATGCAAATGCTTCTAATGTCTATATATGGTGCAATTTAATGAAAATTATTTTTGTTAGGGGTTAAAAAATTAATCCATAATTTTCTATACAGTTAATGACTAATTAAATTGGCCGCTAAAATTTAGGTGTTAACAATGACCCTTCTACCTTAGCTCCTACTTCAGCAAGTCTAGACACAATCAATTTTGTGTAGCTCATTTGATGATTTTTTTTACTTTTAATCCTTGAGAGCTCGGATAGAGATTTTCAAGCATTGCAACCACTAACACAATAGAACTCGCGTCTGTTTATCTTTTGCTTACTGCTTTTCTGAGACAAACTCAACATATTTACTTTGATGCAAAGATTGATCTCTTTGAGTGCTGACTCATTTAAGCACTCGAGATTACAACACATTGCATAGATTAACCTTGCAGACACATTTGCAAATGTTCTATGAGTGTTAGGTGATAAAATTTGATCAGTTTTACCTTTCTTCAACTCAAGAGGATCTCAGAAAGCCCAATGTAGAAGCAAAATGATTTAATACGACGAACAGAAATCCAAGCTTTCTCGGATAACCATTGAAGGAAAGAGGGAAGGGTATTCTAGGGTGACGATCCTCGCTAGAAGTTAAGATCTCAATATTTAGAGCAAACATCGTTTCAGGGCAACCTATTCCACTTCATCAAGTCCAAGCCAGTCATACAAAAAAGAGAACACTACTGCGTTGGGAACACATTTGGAAGCATGAAGTACCATGTCCTACGGGTATGCCTTCGGTTTAGCAGTTTCAAAGGAGTTTGGACGACAGTTATGATGTATTTAGTGCCCAAAAAAGGTATTTCTGAGACCTAGCTTTGCCGAGACAAGGGACAGGAGAGAATTCAAGATGCTAACTTCATTCGCGACCATGAGTTCACCGGACACCTACGGGCTAGCCGCTCATGCACCCACAGCCTCCAATTCAGACCAAAAGAAAGAAATCAGATAACACAGCTACTCACCTCAGCCATCACTCAACAGACAAGGTCAGAGAACAGAGACCTTTGTAGCAGCCGACAAGTTGAGTCGGTCAGCACTCGGACTTGAAATTCACCAAATGTTGAGTCGGTCAGCGCTCGGACTTGAAATTCACCAAATGCACGGTGCGTAGATGTGGTTTTCCATTCTCAAAATCAAGACACTGCAGTGGACATGCCGCACAATAATACCATCTCAAGGGAAATGTTTTCCCGCATCTACTTGCAAGCAAGCAAAATCAACTAAAGAGGATAACATATAAAGATTTATTGACCAACTTTCTGGAAAATGTGAGCTAGTTAGTGTTCCCTTAATACATGAAATGAAAATATGTAACTCCGGTCCAGATAATTGAGAGAGAGTTTCCTCACCGTGCAGCCTAGCAAAGATAGAAATGCAAAAGACCCAGAAGCCAGATCCGCCCTTCAACCCAAATTTTGGGTAGTTCTTGTCAGTCCGACGTTAACCGCCATCAAAGGGACTTACCTATGGAGAAAAAAGGACCAAAACAAGTGCCAATAAGAAATCAGTAGTAACTCCACAAATTTCAGTAAAAATGTACAACCATACACCTTCAAGTAAGACCACAAGAATAAATGTCCGCATAGCAGATTCAAATTGTCCCTTGAGCTCAGCAATGCCTCACCCTTTGCCAAATGCTAGCAAAGAATATTGAAATATAAGCAATGAGTATTCCCTATTTGAATATTTGAACTGGCAACTATACTAAAGCAACATTTAGTCCTTCAGCACCCCGCATTTCTCATCTTGCTGGTTTAAATTTACAGTTACTTGACCCATCCATCATCATCTCACCAGCCTCTCTGTAATCTAACAGAGTGTAGTTAATGACAGAAAGAAAAAGGAAAAAAGAGAGAGCACACGAGTTTGTAAACACATGAACCATAATTGCTTTCCACTTATTTATGGGATGGCACAAGAAATAAATTGAGAAGAGATTAGAGTAGAAACCTGAGCATAAATCTAAGCAGCAGCCTTCAGCGACTCTCTCCCGGCATGTTCCCTAATCCTTCTCTCGAGTGCAGGCCTAAAATGCCGAATGAGACCCTGGACAGGCCAAGCTGCCACATCACCTAAAGCCCACATTGTATGCTCTTCAATCTGCTTGGTCACCTCCTGCAGCATATCAATCTCCTCCAACTTTGCATTCCTAACTTTTAACCTTTCCATAATCATCCAGAGCCATCCTGTGCCTTCCCTGCAGGGTGTGCACTGCCCACAGCTCTCATGCTTATAGAAATAAGAAAGCCTTGCGCTTGCATCGACAGCATTGGTGGATTTAGCCATCACTGTAACAACTGCTGTTCCTAGATCAGACTGGACAGCCTTCAGAGCATCATCGTCCATCAGCACATCATCACATATGTTCTTTGGAAGAAGCGGTACAGATAAACCGTGCAAGTAAGCTGTCCCATCCATGCGCCTGACCCTGCTGCAAGGTCTTTCGATCAGCTCCTTCAATGGTAAACTTGAAGCAAGTTATTTTGCAGCTAGCAATGCCAAGGTATGAATGGATTATATAAGCACAAAATTTGCCTAAATAATTGATTTCTAAGGTGATCTAGCTAAGGCCTCTAGTCCATATTATGACAAAGCCAGTATTCCTGTACCAATACTTTCTCAGCCTCTGAAAGACTATTTCTTTGTTTCAGAAAAAAAATTAGTTGTTTACTTTCTTGGCACAACAAAATAGGGTAGCTTTTATACTTGTTACCATGGCTTTTTGGTGATACTATTTAGTAAGTTGAAAAGAGCTCTATCATGCCTGTTTTGTAAATTTTATACTATGGTCAAAGATTTGTTCTAGTTTTAGAAGGCCCTAGTTATGAAGAGTGTTGTTTACTATCTGAGTTGTAACTCTGAAATTGTCAATAATTTGACAAAAAACAGCCTCTTTTAGCGTTGAACTATGATAAGTTGGATTATTTTTTCTACAATTAGAGTTTGGTGGCACATTTGACAAATTGCTTTTTTCCGGTTACACGGATAAATGGGTAGGATTCTCTCTGCAACTTATTGCAAAGTATTGGCAATTTTACTTGAACTAGAAGCTGCAAAGCCTAGAAGCAACTCTCAAATTTGTGCTCATTGCATGTGGCCCCAGAAAAAAACCAAGAATATGCTTCAGCATTGCTCAGGACGTAGTAAACTTTACCTGGTAACTTTCTTCTTCAAACTTTGGGTGATGCCATTCTCTTATTTGTGATCTTATGGCTTTGTGAATTTTATGCGGCTCCCAACGGAGGTTTCTTTTGGGAGATTGAAGAGGCATTCAGTGTCATAAGTCTTATCTTCTTCTCCTATTTTATTTTATCATTACATTAGTTTTGATTTCGTGTGCCAAGCTTTGTAGTTTTCTCTCAGCAACCCATTTTCCATTGCAGGCAATAACAGGGGATTCTGTTTAGTTTGAAAAGGCTCAGTTTGCTCTTGCAGATAGCCTCAGAAGAGTTGAAGACATAGCCTCGCAGTCTATTAGTTGTGAGGTAATTTTTAGTCGTTTAGACTACTATCGATTTAGGGGCAAGTTCCTTTTTTTTGTAAATCAAGCTGATTTTATGGAGACCTTTCTCCTAAATTGAGAGGAACTAGGATGATTTATACGTTAATGACTGGCTGTTTATCTACTTAGTAAGCAAAGCTTCAGATGAGGGGCACTGAGAGACCTACTCTTTTACTCTTTATTGATTTAATGGAACATTCTTTGTGGCAATTACTTATATGTTTCTACAAATTCGTTGCCCTTCTATGTGGTCAATTTTATTGAATGTTATTACTTTGCATGTTGTATTTTTCTATTCATTTTAAGTAATTTGAATGGTCCATGAGTCCCTCTTGCTTAAACGGAAACAGGCTGAACCAGACACTATATTCTATTTTTGCAGATGTTGGAGATTGTTGCTGAACTGGAGGCTGTTGTATTTTCATTTGATCCGCAAAAGAAGCAAGTTGGCGAGGAAACAATTGCATTGCTCCAGCAAGGAAGAAATTTAATGATTCTAATGATAACAATGAACTTGAGTCTTTCCATCAAGCAGCTACTCAACTTGGAATAACCTCTTCTAGAGCGGCTCTTACGGAGAGAAGAGCTCTAAAGAAACTCATTGAAAGAGCTAGTGCAGAGGAAGATAAGTGAAAAGAATCAATTGTGGCTTATCTCTTACATTTAATATGAAAGTAGCTGAAGTTATTCAGGAGTGAATTCTCTGATGACAATGATTCGCAGGGATCAACTCCTTGTTCACCAACCAGTCAGGGTTCCCATGATGGGGGAGGCACCGTGGCCTATTGTTGAAAGAGAGCTGTCAAAGTTGAGTTCTTTTAACTTCAGGCCGAGTGTCAGGAAATCAGGCCAGATGCCACTTCCACCAGGAGAGTTGAGGTGTCCGATATCCTTGCAGCTTATGTATGATCCAGTTATTATTTCTTCTGGACAGACATAAGAAAGGATCTAGAAATGGTTTAGTGATGAACACAACACCTGTCCTAAAACTCAACTGAAGCTGTCTCATCTTTGTTTGACTCCTAATTACTGTGTGAAGGGACTTGTTGCTAGCTGGTGCGAACAAAATGGTGTTCCTGTCCCAGAGGGGCCTCCAGGCTGGCATTGTCTGAGTCTGAGCCCACAAATTCAAGATCAATGATCAGTATCGCTTCCTACAAGTCAAAGGGGGTCAAAGTGGTTCCTTTGGCGGAGGGTGGTACCACTGAGGAGGAAGAGGATGAGAAAGGAAATTTTTCTGCATCGAAACAGGTGCCTGAGGTCAATATTTCTCAAAAACATAACCATTTTCTTGAAGTGCTCATTGGAGGCTAGGAATTGTGCAGAAAGTGCAAAGTGATAGAACAAACAGGCTTTTGTTAAAGGATGACGAGGAGGCTAGAATTTTCATGGGGGCCAATGGCTTTGTTGAAGCCCCTACTACAGTTTCTAGAGTTGGCTGTCCGTGAGAGGAATGTGAGGACTCAGGACGTTAGAGCAATGGCTCCGTTCAACCTTGCCGTCAACAATGATAGTTTTAGCTTTAAGTGTATTGCAATTTTGAGGGCTCTCAATACTCTTTTGGCCATTTTGACAATTATTGATGGGGCAAAAGCAACAGGGTATTCAGTCGGAAGCTATCTGCGGAGGCGTTCCTCTCATTTGCTGGCCATTCTTCGTCAAGCAACAGATAAACTGTCAGTATGCGTGTACGGAATGGGGGATTGGCACGGAAATGAACCCGGATGTGAGGCGCAGGGAAATAGAAGGAGTCGGCGGGAATAAGATGAGGGAGAATACTCAGAAGTGGAAGGAGAGAGCTGCCGAAGCCGCCAGTGGTGGAGGGTCATCGTATAATGACTTCAACAGATTCATTAAGGAGGTTGTACATTCGAAGGATTAGATTAAAGGGAACTATCACCATATCCTCATATCTTCCAAAAATATATCGAAAGAAGAAGTATTAAGAGCGCCGTGGTTCCATATTTCCCTTTTCCTTGTTTCCAATCTGTTAGCTTGCCCAGCCACTTCAGTTACTGAACTCGATAGTAATATCTCTTTATGACTATAAAGTTAAAGAGATTGTTGCTTCTACAGTCTATGCTTGATCTCTGCTCAATCTTTCCCATTAGAGAGCACGGAGTGTCATGAAAATATCATTGTGGAAGCTGATCAAAACTTTGCAATTAAATCGAGAGGGAGAGAAATTCAACAAAGAAATTAAATGAGAAACAATAAAGGATATGAGAGATTTACTTGGTTCGGTCTCGAGTGTTGAAACCTACAACCCTTAGGGACAGCCAACCGTCAATAATCTACAACTGACTTCGAGAATCACATAATCATAATCGCTCACGTGCTCGAGTGTTCTTCAATTCTATAATTATAACCAATTTCCACGGTTTATACAGCATGAACTTTGTGCTCAGCACTCCCTTTTGTTTGGGGGGAGGGAGGGAGGGAGAGTCCCTTCTGTTTGGCTGATGAAAGAAAGCATAAGAGACCAAAGGGACTACTACACATTGCGCTCAAAATAATACTAAAAGGGAGTCTCTCCTCTATACCCCCATTTCCTTCATTGCAATTTACAAGAGTTCTTTTGTGCTAAGTGGACTCTGCACGTCCTATCCTATCCTATTGTTGCCTTCTCTGACTTGCTCCTTACATTGCTCATGCTTATAAATTTGTTGCAAAGCCAATCAACTGTCTTGGATAGATGGGATGACATATTGAGAGGACGAGTGAAACTTCACAATAAAAATTGGATAGGTCCCGCGCTCTACATCGTCAAACAGTCGCTGTACTCTTTGATTGCCACATGTTTGATGGGGCTCACTTGACGGGGGATTCCAAAGTCCTCCCTATCTCAGCTCAATTACAAGCCTTGCATTCAAAATCTTAACTTGACTTTCTATCTCCATTTTACTAATCTGAACTGATGATTTGAAATATTAACTTGATTTTCCGTCTCCATTTCTCTAATGTGAACTAATGAACCTTGCGTCCGAATCGATATCTTAACACTCGATTTTTTGTCTCCGTTTCATTTATGTGAGTTGATGAACCTTGGTTTTGAATTGACATATTAATGAAACTCATGTTCGACATCTTAACCTGATTTTCCGTTTCCATTTCACTAAATGACCTATTGTTATATCTTCGCCAATTTCTTTGCTTGCTTTTCCTTGTGTGATAGCAACTTCTTCTTCTTCTTCTTCTTCTTCATGCTTCACTTCTTATTTGGGATAAGTACACTAATAGTGTCATAAGTTGTGTACGGCGCTCATTTTGGTGCCAAAAGTTTCTGTTGGATCACTTAAGTGTCAAAAAATTTGAAAAATGCTCACTTTGGTGCCAACTCCGACGAAATTGGCCGGAAATCCGACGTGGCCTTTTTTATTAATTTTTGACGCCGACGTGGCTCGTCGGAGTGTTGAGTCAGATCCAAATACCAAAACGACGCCGTTTGGTGTCTCCCCCAATTCAAAACCCTAATCTCCGGCCGTCGCCGTCCTCGACGGTCCTTGCGCTCGCGGCCACGGCTTCGACCCCGACCTCGACCCCAACCCCAACGATGGCCACTCAACGGCAGCGGCTTCGACCTCGACCCCGACCCCGACCCCGACCCCGACGATGGCCACTCGGCGGCCGTAGCTCCGACCCCGACCTCGACCTCGACAACGACGATGGCCACTCGACGGCCGCGGCTCAAACCCCGACCTCGACCCCGACGATGGCCACTCGACGGCCGTAGCTTTGACCCCGACCCCGACCCCGACCTCGATGATGGCCACTCGGCGGCCGCAGCTTCAACCCCGACTCTGACCCCAAACCCGACGACGGCCACGGCTTCGACCCCGTCGAAACCCTAATTTCTTCCCCATGTAAGCTAAACGGCGTCGTTTCCATGAAGCCATCCACGTAGGATGGCAAAATGATGTTGTTTTCTTAAGGAGGACCGAAAACGACGTCATTTAAAGGCTTATCGATTTTTTTTTAAAAAAAAAAAATCATTTTGGTCGGAATCTTTCGCCGGAGGCAGGAATCTTTCGCCGGTGGCACCAAAGTGAGCGTTTTTCCTCCGATTTGGCACTTAAGTGATCCGACGGAAACTTTTGGCACCAAAGTGAGCGCCCTTCTCATTTCCTAATATACTAGTGAGAGAGAGGCGACTAAGAGAGAGAGAGAGAGAGAGAGAGATTAATGGAGAGGAAAAGACAAAGGAGAGTTTGAAATCTCTTGGCAAGTGGGGCCATCGAACACGTGATGCCCAAAGAGTGGAGTAGCTATTTGCTCAGATGGAGTGTTGGGCCTATCAGTATATTCTTCCAGAGGATATTGGGATATATTCTTCCAGAGGATATTGGGTATTATAGATCAGTCTATTTATCGTTTGATACGCGTACAATAAGACCGGCTCATCAATTTTTATTCGGTGAGTGGGACTCACTACAACTTGCATGGATGAAGCCTTCTTCCTCTTCCTCTCTCCACTATTCATCTTGTCAAACAAATCCACCGTTTCACCCAAAGTCTCTCTCCTAGGACCATCTTCCACAACAAACACAATTTTTTTTTTGTCACAATAAAACACAGAAACTTGTCAATAAATAAGATAATCACATTTAACAAAAAGGAAAGAAAAGGAAAAAGAAGAAAAAGAAGAAGGAAAAGAAACTTAGGAGAAATAGTGTTGGAAGATAGTGTGGCTCGAATTCACCTTAGATGATATAATTAGAGGAATTCTGTCATGGCTGTGATCGAAAGGACATTAAATGTATCTAGCATAATCAAGTCTCTGAATTAATTGAATTTCCAGTTCTCAAAAATAAAATATATACATGCACTTTACTTAGATGTTTAATTGATAATAATTGATTAGTAGTGGCTCTAAAAGGTAAGATAAATTGTATGTTTAATTGAGTGTGAAGTTGCGGTTGACAGAGCTTGAGAGAGCCTATGCTAAGTGTAAGTTTAGTAATTTGTCGATTTTCCCTTGATGGTCCATCTCTTGGAAGGTCACGACATTCTTGTGCCGTTATTTTAGAAAAGAAGATATCTAATAACACAAGGAATAAAGACATGTGGACTTTTTTTTTCTTATTTTTTTTGGAAACTTGATATTTTCAGACTCGTTGGCTCATTTGCTCCCGTTCGTACCTGCGGCTGTTGAAAAGCAGTTCATAATGAAGGTCCACGTCAAGGTCCCATTTCTTTTTTCTTTTTTTTTTAATAAATAATTTCAAGCAAGGAAATTGACATTAATGATCTCTAAGTTTGGCTTTGTAATATCATCCTTAAAATTTTAATATATTAAATGTGATACTTGTACTATTTTAGATGTTTAATGTAGTTCTTAAACGTTCAATTTGTTCAATCTAATCTATTAATTTTCCATAACAAAATCATATAAATTATTTGATATTATTCACAATTTTTCATAATGGTAATTTAACGAAAATTTAGAACACCTTATTATTTCAATCATTTTCATGAATCAACAAAGTAAATTTGCGCTTAAAATCAAGTAGAAACTAATTTAAAGTCGTATTGGATTACTATATCTACTCTTTCCAGTCTAATTTATCTATATTCACCCGTACTTTTATATCTAGGATTGATATTAATTTATCGATATTCACCCGTACTTTTATAGATCTTGTCCCTAAATTTTTACATTAATATAATTTCTACTCTTGTGTGTTTCAAGTTGTCTAAAAAATAAGGAACGAGATTTAGATTTAGATTAATATATGTATGGATATCTATAAATAAATTAATATCGTTTCTAGATATCCTCATGAGATACATATACATAATAGCAAAATTATCAACTGAGACAGCTTTAAGGAAGTTTATTCTTTTACTATTATAAAGAGCATAAGTTAAAATTTACTTACGTTGAATTGTTGTAATGCAGAAAGGTTGATTCCCAAAAACAATGGAAAATAAACAAGTAACTCTTAAATCTAGGTAATGTTCCAATTATGAAAACTTGTTAATATAACCGAAGGACTTAGTTGAATTTATAATGAAAATTTAAGGGATTAGATTAAACGAATTGAAAGTTTAAGAGCTCTATCAAAGTGTGGCTCTTCATATGTGTAGGTTTTGTGTTTTGTTTCATCTCACCCCTTGTTTTGATCTGAGCAATGCAAGATATGAATTAAGTTGATTTGTGAATTTTGTATTGGACTCTTGGAATTTTTGTGTTGTTAGATTTATTAGATGCTGAATAGTAAAAAAAAAAAAAACTAATAAAAATTACACCTTAAACGACCAACTTCTCTTCTCTAGTAATTCTCTTATTTTTTACCATTTTTATTTACTTTTCTTATTGGCACTTTAAACTTATTAACTATTGTATGATATAATCAATCTTTATTTCGGTGACTTAGAAGCTTTTTTCCATTTAAGTGACACAATAAAAAAGTTAGTAAATTAAATAAACCAAATATACTTTAATGAATAACTGAAATGAGAGTAATCCCAAATTAGTTTATAGCTTAATCAAAGAAAAGTTGATAAATCACTTAACTTGAAATTAGTAATTTCATAGAGGTGTCAATAAATTTAAGACGTAGTTAATAAAGTAAACAAAAGTTGTAACAGATGCCAAAAGTTGTTTATCAATAGAAAATAAAGTTAATAATTTCTTTTTAAAGAGTTGGTAAATCAAGGTGCTGTTGAGAAATGTAAATAAAAGTTTGTAAATGGTAAATCAGAATATCCGTGAGTAACTCAATGGGAGTTGACCCAATACTAGCAAGCAACATAAGCCCCAATTGAATAGAAATTGGTAACTTGATATATATAAATAAATAAATAAAAATTGCTAAGTTGAGAAAACAAAAACAAAAATTCGATAAGTAAGTGAAATTGGTAGCCCAAAACTACTGGTTAATTTAATATGATAAAATTTGGTAAGCCATTCGTAATTTTGTTTAAAAGAGCATAAATTCAAACGCAAGTCAATTATACAAATAAATGTTTGCAAATTAGTACAAACGTCCATGATTTACAAACCACATAACAACAGCAGCAGCAGCAGGTCATAGTCATCGCGCTCAATTCGGATTAGACCGCTTCGAATAGTTTACATCTTTCCTCATCCTATCTCTCTCTCTCCCTCGACGTCTTCCTAGATCTTTTCCTTCCCCTTCTAACTCAAATCCCTCGCCCCTGATCGCATCTCCTCCTCGATGCATCCGAACGGTCCCGGTACAACGTGATCGTGAAAGCTACGTAAAGACGTCACCGTTTGCCCTGTTGACTTGTCTCTACGATCAAGTTCTCCGAGGACGGATTTCGAACAACATCGCCAAACATCATTCGACCAGCTCGATGCGTCTTAAGTACAGCCAGAGAACGAAGTGAAGTTCATTGGACTCCGTAGAACTGCTGGATTCTTAATGTATGGACCTGGTTGTGTCGGACGCAACTAGGACCATTGCCCGGCAGTATTTTGTCCGTTTGCACGAGAAATTGCATTGAGATGTTTTGGATACATCCGATCATAGTGATTGTGAGATCTGAGCGTGAATAATAATTTCATAGCAAGTGACTCTTATCGTCGGACACGTTTAAGCTACGATCTTTCACATTTTCAAGAGATTAATGGAAAATATCTTCTCGTGCTTAACTACTGGACAAAATAATTACATGAAATATCACGGGCATAGGTGGATCAAAGAGCGACGCGTGTGTATACTAGGAAATGCCGTCACGAAGCTCGATTCTCACTTCATCAAGTGCATCAATTTCAATTTTCAACTCCATGCCCAAGTTTTGAGCACACCTCTGGAATATGATTTAGATACTTCATATATTCAACGTTTTCTAATATGTATTGGGATGTGGTTCACACTCTCCATCGATAGGGTGGCATGGGTGCAGAATACTAATTATGGTGGAATTTTTAATTGGATGTAGCCTTGATTTTATGATGAACCAGAATAAAACTTTATATCTTAAATTTTCTCTTCCATTTTTACTTATTTTCTTTGTGATTATGTGGTGAATCCTAACAACCTGAAGCAAGAAACCATAGGAAACAATGAATGCTATCCTGTTATTCTCTCATCAGCTAGGAAACTGATATTGGTCATGTATAAAAAATTGAATGACCTTTACAAGGTTCAGCGGGAAGTGTTCGAGGCAATCGAGTCACCTGGCCACCTTGCCCGGCTTCTTCCAAGAATCTAGGATAAGCCGAATACAAGACACCAGAATATCCCTAGGATTCTGCAATTGATGTAAAAAAGTGAAATGCACCAATCACGGGAAGTTATCTTATATAAACATACGTGCAGGATGCTGAAATTTCACTCATGTGCGTCTCCCCCGCTAACGCGACTTGCATGACCTCTCGTTCCCGCATCTAGTATAGATCTGAAAAGACCGACCGATATTGAATAAGATTTGGCAGACTTCAGATCAATTTCAAGTTCCATCACTCAGTATACACTTCTTGATCTTGCTCTAGAGAGATACAGGTGATGGGTTCGTCGCCCCTAGAATCAAGAAACTCCCGTGCACTTGCACACGCCGTGTGCGTCCCCTTCCCGGCCCAAGGCCACATCAACCCCATGATGCAGCTCGCAAAGCTCCTCCTCGCTCACGACGTCTTCATCACGTTCGTCAACACCGAGTTCAACCACCGCCGCCTCCTCCAGTCTAAGGGATCCGATTCGCTCCGAGACCTAAAAAACTTCCGCTTTGAGATGATCCCAGACGGCCTCCCGCCGTCAGACCGCAACGCGACGCAGGATGTCCCAGCCCTCTGCGACTCGATCCAGAAGAACTGCTTGGGCCCTTTCAAGAAATTGCTTGCCAGGATCAAGAGTGACGAGGTTGTTCCGCCTGTGACTTGTGTGATATCAGATGGGATAATGGGCTTCGCCAGTGAAGCTGCGAGAGAGCTTGGAGTCCAAGAGGTTCGGTTCTGGACTGCCTCGGCTTGTGGGTTCATGGGTTATTTGCAGTATAGAGAGCTTGTTAAGAGAGGAATCGTTCCATTCAACGGTACTTACTTTTTCTATATATTCATTTGCTTCTCTCGGGTAAATTCACTAGATCTTTATTTGTTTATTTAGTTATCTCCCCATTCATGAGTCATTTCCATTCATCTCTTTCTCTTGTTAAAGTTCTGGATTGGCTCCTCACTACATATTATATGGAACAGATGAAGACTTCCTGAACAACGGGACGCTCGAAGATCCTGTCGACTGGATCCCTGGTATGAGAAACATCCGACTCCGGGACATCCCAAGCTTCATGCGGACCACAGACCTGAACGACATCATGTTCAACTTTGAAGGAGAAGAAGCCCAGCACTGCCTGAAATCATCCGCTATCTTGTTCAACACCTTCCATGAGCTCGAGCACAAAGTACTGGAGAAAATAGCAGACATTTCCCCTCGAATTTACTGTACCGGGCCCCTTTCATTGCTCATCCAGGATATTCCCTCGAGCTCAGTCAAGTCTTTCAGGTCCAGTCTGTGGAAGGAAGACTACAGCTGCCTCGAATGGCTTAATCAGAGAGAAGCCGAGTCGGTTGTGTATGTGAACTATGGAAGTATCACTGTCATGACTGAGGAACACCTGAAGGAGTTTGCTTGGGGCCTTGCAAATAGCAAGCACCCTTTTTTCTGGGTGATCAGGCCTGATGTTTTGAAGGGTGATTCTGCAATCCTACCACCGGAGTTCCTGGAGGAAGTGAAAGACAGAGGGTTCTTGACGAGTTGGTGTCCGCAGGATCAAGTCCTGAATCACGGATCAGTCGGCGCTTTCCTAACGCACTGCGGGTGGAATTCTACCTTGGAAGGTATCTGCGGAGGTGTTCCTCTCATTTGCTGGCCATTCTTTGCCGAGCAACAGACAAACTGTCGGTACGCATGTACTGAATGGGGGATTGGCATGGAAGTGAACCAGGATGTGAGGCGTGAGGAAATAGAAGCTCTTGTTCGGGAAGTGATGGAAGGGGTCGGCGGTAAGAAGATGAGGGAGAATGCTAAGAAGTGGAAGGAGAGAGCTGCGGAAGCCACTGGTTGTGGAGGGTCATCGTACAATGACTTCGACGGATTCATTAAGGAGGTTATCCATTCGAAGGATTAGATTAAAGGGAACCATCACCATATTTCCATATCTTCCGAAAATATATCGAAAGAAGCATAACACCGTGGCTCCATATTTCCCTTTTCTTATTTCCAATCTGTTAGTTTGCCCAGATCCTTCCTCATGGTATTTTTAAATCATAGAGCATTAGATTCTGTCCTAAACCTAATCGGAGCAACCAATCCAGGCAAGAACTCGAACTTTTGCCCAGTCACTTTCACTTAATGCAAAGTCGTCAACTACTGCAACTGTAAAGCTGAATTTGATAGCAATATTTCTTCATGACCATAAAGTTAGAGATTAGTTCTTCCGCAGTCTATGCTTGATCTACCTCAATCTTTCCCATTAGAAAGCATGCTTTCACTAACCTTCTGTTTAATTTTTTAATTAGCGACTTGACATGTTGTAATAATAACATTGCGGAAGCCGATCGAAACTTTGTAATTAAATCGAGAGTGAGAGAAATTCAAAGGAGAAATAAAATGAGAAACATTAAAAGGCACGAAAGATTTATATTATTCGATTCGAATGTTGAAATTTATATTTGTGGAGAGAACAATCACCAACAATCTACTAATAAATCAGAGAATCACGTAATCATAATTGCTCACGCTTGGAGATTTTTCAATTCTATGATTAGACCCAATATCCACGGTATTTCTCAGGACTCCCTTTCGTTCTGCCAGAGAGAGTCCCTTCTGTTTGGCTGATGAAAGAAAGCATAAAAGACCGAAGGGACTACAATGCCTTGCGCTCAAAATAATACTAAAGGGAGTCTCTCCTCTGTACCCAAAAGTGAGCTTATTTTCCTTTTATAGTACTTACGAAAGGTCAGAGCTCCACCAATCATTGATGAATGTGAGCCCCACCTCCACCATTGCAATTTATAAGAGTCCTTCTTTTGGCTGAACGGACTCTGCACAAAGTCAAATCAGTTATCGTATTGGTGACATCTTTGACTTGTTCCTTATACTGCTCATGCTTATAAATATGTTGCAGAGCCAATCAACTTTCGTGGATTAGATGGGATGGCATGCTGAGTGGACAAGTGAAGCTTCACGATAAAACGAAGAATATATATATTGGTCAGAAAACGGAGAATATATTTGGTAGGCCCGAAACTCTAAATCAGCGAACGGCCGGTCCACTCTTTGGTGGCCGTGTCTCACTTGACAGGATATTTCAAAGTTTCCTTATATCTTAGCTCTATTTGAAGCCTTACATTTTTATCTCCATTTCACTAACGTGAACTAATGGGCCTAACGTTTGAATCAACATTTTAATCCGATTTTTCTTCTTTATTTAATTATGTGAGCTAATGAGCCTTACATTTGAATTGACATCTTATTGGACCTCGCGTTTGACATTTGAACTTGATTTTCTGTCTCTCTTTCACTGACGTGAATTGATGAATACATTGGTTGTTTTATTGTTGATTTCTTTGCTTGCTTTTCCTTGTGTGATAGCGGTTTCTTCTTCTCTTCACTTCTCATTTCCCACTACTCTTGAGAGAGAGAGAGACCAAAAGAGATAACGGAGAGAGATTAATGGAGGGTGGAGAGAAAAAGATGGGTTTGAAATCTCCTGACAAGTGGGGCCCATCGGATACGTGGCACTCAAAGAGTAGTGGAGCAGTCGTTCGCTAACATGAAATATCAGCCTGCCCAGTATATTTTCCGAGGGAATGGTAAGGGGGGACTATCCCTTCACTTTGAGAAAATATTGGTTGCATGGTGCTGCTGGTTTTTCGTCTGGCCTGAAGTGGTCTTTCATGCCAAAAGTATCAGATGGCCGTCCTTCCTATCTTGTGGTCAACGCTAATGAAAGTGAACCGGGAACATGTGAATATGGGGAAATTATGCGTCACGATCCTCACAAGCTTCTCGAAGGATGCTTAATTGCTGGTGTGGCAATGAGGGCAACTGTTGCCTATATTTATATAAGGGGTGAATACGTAAGAGAACGTAAAACTCTTGGACGGGCCGGAAAAGAGGCTTATGAAGCTGGACTTTTGGGACGAAGTGCATGTGGATCCGGCCACGATTTTGACGTCCACATCCGTTATGGTGCTGAAGCTTGTATTTGTGGTGAAGAGAATGCACTATTGGAAAGTCTTGAAGGGAAACAAGGAAATCGAAGGTCCAAGCCACCTTTCCCAGCTACTGCCGGCTTATATGGCTGTCCTACCACTGTTACCAATGTTGAAACCGTGGCTCTTTCTCCTACGATCCCCAGACGTGGTCCAGATTGGTTGCCAGCTTTGGAAGGAAAAACGATTCGGTGACAAAATTGTTTTGTGTGTCGGATCATGTAAAAAAGCCTTGCACAGTCAAGGAGTAAAATTGAAGGAGCTGATCGAAAGACCCAGCAGCGGCATTAGGGGTGGATGGGGCAGTTACTTGCAGTAATACCTGGTGGTTCATTTCTACCGCTTCTCCCGATGAACGCGATGATGTGCTGATGGGCTATAATGCTCCTAAGGCTGTCCAGTCTGGTCTAGGAACAGCAGCTGTTGTAGTTATGAATAAATCCACCCATGTTGTTTGATGCAATCGGGAGGCTTTATTATTTCTGTAAGCATGAGAGCTTTGGGCAGCGCACACCCTGCAGGGAAGGCACAGGATGGCTCTGATGATTATGGAAAGGTTAAAAGTTGGGAATGCAAAGTTGGAGGAGATTGACATGCTGCAGGAGGTGACCAAACGGATTGAAGGGCATACAATATGTGCTTTTTAGGTGATGCGGCAGCTTGGCCTGTCCAGGGACTCATTCGGCATTTTAGGCCAGCACTCGAGAGAAGGATTAGGAACGTGCCGGGAGAGAGTTGCTGGAGGCTGCTGCCCCATCTATGCTCAGGTTTCTACTCCAATCTCTTCTCAATTTATTTCTTGTGCTACCCCATAAATAAATGGAAAGCCATTATGGCTCACATGTTTACGGACTCACGTGCTCTCTCTTTTTTCCGTTTTCTTTCTTTCATTAACTAGACTCTGTTAGATTCAAGAGTGGCTTGTGAGATGATGATGGATGGGTCAAGTAACTGTAAATTTAAACCAGCAAGATGAGAAATGTGGGGTACTGAAGGACTAAATGTTGCTTTGGTATAGTTGCCAGTTCAAATATTCAGATAGGGGATACTCATTGCTTAAATTTCAATATTCATTGCCAGCATTTGGCAAATGGTGAGGCAGAGGGGCTTAAATATGACATATTGCTGAGCTTAAGGGGCAATTTGAATCTGCTATTTGGACAATTATTCTTATGGTCTTACTTGTAGGTACATGGTTGGATATTTTTGCTGTGATCGTGAAGTTACTACTGATTTCTTATCGGCACTTGTTTTGGTCCTTTTTTCTCCGTAGGTAAATCCCTTTGATGGTGGTTAATGTCGGAATAACAAGAAGAACTACCCAAAATTTGGATTGATGTGCGGATCTGGCTTCTGGGTCTTTTGCATTTATATTTCTTGCTAAGCTGCACAGTGGATTTATTCACTGCCAAGGAAACTTATTCTCTCTCAATTATCTGGACCAGAGTTTTGTATCTTCATTTCATGTACTATGGGAACACTAACTGGCTCACATTTTCCAGAAAGTTGGTCAATAAATCTTTGTATGTTATCCTCTTTAGTTGATATTACTTAGACGTGGGAAAACATTTCACTTGAGATGTATTCTTGTGCGGCATGTCCACTCCAGTATCTTGATTTGGATAATGGAAAACCGCATCCATGCACCATGCGTTAGGTGAAATTTCAAGTCTGAGTGCTGACTGACTCAACTTGTCCGCTGCTACGAAGGTCTCTCTGACCTTGCTGTTTGAGTGATGGCTGTGGCGATTAGCTGAGTTATCTGATTTCTTTCTTTTGGTCTGAATTGGATGCTATGGGTGCATGAGCGGCTAGTCCGTAGGTGTCCAATGAACTCATGGTCGCTGATGAAATTAGCATCACGAATTCTCTCCTGTCCCTTGTCACAAAGCTAGGTCACAGAAACTACCTTTCTTGGCCACTAAATACATCTGTAACTATCGTCCGAACTCCTTTGAAACTGCTAAACCGAAGGCAAACCCATAGGACATGGTACTTCATGCTTACAAATGTGTTCACAACGCCAATAGCATTCTCTTTTATGTATGATTGCCCTGAAACGATGTTTGCTCTAAATATCGGGATCTTAACTTCTAGTGAGGATCGTCACCCGAGAATACACTTCCTCTTTCTTTCTCAATGATTATCTGAGAAAGCTTGGATTTCTGCTCATCTTATCAAATCATTTTGCTTCTATATTGGGCTTTCTGAGATCCTCTTGGCTTAAGAAAGATAAAACTGATCAAATATTATCACCTAACCATCATGAAAGATCGTTTGCGAATGTGTTTGCCAGGTTAATCTAGGTAACGTATTATAATCTCAGATGCTTAAATGAGTCGGCACTCAAAGAGATCAATTTTTGCATCAAAGTAAACATGTGAAGTTCGTCTCAGAAAAGCAGTAAGCAAAAGATAGATAGACGCGAGTTCTACTGTGCTAGTGGTTGTGATGTTTGAAAATCCCTATCTGAGCTTTCAATGAGCGAAAAAATTATCAAACGAACCACATAAAACTGATCGAGTCTGGACTGGCCGAAGTAAGGGCTAAGGTAGAAGGGTCAAGCATGAAAATGGATTGCTCGTCCAAATCTGTCCGTTTTGCCTTTTCGGATCGATTGAGCCTAATCCAACATGAGCTGGTCAGGGACGCCTGATCCATCATCACTTTCGTTACCATATGCTTAATCGTTGATAGTGCATGTCATGTGATTCAACGGTTGAGATGCTCCCATGAGCGCCAAACGTTTGTTTTGAGTATTTATGTGTATTGTCTGTTATTTTCAATTTTTTCTCTTCATCAATATTTTGACTTTCATTTGGCATCTCCTCAATCTTTAGAATTTATCTATGAGACTTTCGGTCTTTGCAATCGTGTAAAATCTTTGCATGATCTTTTAAAGTTTAATAATCTGCATGAATTCAACGAAAAGGAAAGGAAGTAACTTCTATTTAGAAAAACTTGAAAGCGAATATATACATGATCCATGATCCATCACGTAAGCATAATGCATCATTGCCTATGATTTTTTTATTTTTTTTCATTTCATATGAGATCCGTATGATATAACAACTGAGGTAAACTCATCAGTCGTCTCATCAATCAATCCTCCTAGAGATAGACAAGAATACTTATCAGAGATAAAAGCATGTAAAATGCAGCTACACTTATGGGAACTATAAAACCGTAAACTCTACTAACCATTACTCCATTTGACCAAGGAGAGAACATACATAGACATCTCGATATCTAAAATTTAAGGAATGTCATGAATTTGATACCCGACACTCCAATATATTGTGTTAAACACTATCTCATGTTTATTCAAAAAGTCTATTTCGTGAACAACTGTTGAGCTCAATACCTACAGTCAGGTGTTCATAGGGCAAAGTAACTTCTTCAAGTACTTCGACAAAGGATTTCAAAAAGATCCAACCAGAGAACAATATTAGAGGACACACATAAACTCATGCACACACGAAAGAGAGGCTTCATACACGAGCCGTCACATCAATAAAGTTCAAAGCACTATATAGAAGGCATGTCCATGAATTCAATAACGTTGGATACTAAGCAGAATTGTTTTGGAAAGGCATGTTCAAACATTCACCTGCTATTAGACAAAAACAAGAACTCTCCTCAAAATGAATTTCCACAATACAGAGCCGAGATTCATTGAAGAGTGTAATCTTGCTACTATGAAGTTACAGACATGCCCAATGAGAAGCAACGTTTGACATGGTGTAGAAATAGAAGATGATGCTCAATGCTTGTGTGAATAGCTTTTAGCAGCTAAACTTCCTGTAATTCTGTCTCCCGGTGACCTGATGAAATCATATGGCATATTGTAGAGAATCAAACACCTCCAAAAGATTTGAGGAGAACCATAGTTCCACATACTAGATAGATTCGACATGAGATTTAATTTCATTTGCATTTGGTTTCTTTTTTAAACCCTTTGAAATCGAGGATTTCATCTCTTGGGACTTAGATTAAAGTCGAGCTCACGTTGCTTAGACAATTGATTTACCTTTTATCACTGTTAACTAGATTAAATCAGAGTTCAGGCTATGTGATATATAGGGCAAACACAGACAGAATTCGAAGTCGACATACTTTAAAGTCCATTTACATCAGTTCACCATGGTCCACAAGAGAAGAAACCGAAATACTTAAGGAACGGTACCGCAGATAAAGCAGACCGAAACTCCCAGCCTCCTGGATTAAGGGGCTCGTCGATGAAGCCAAGGCGGTCCCACAGAATTCGGGTCCAAAAAATTCGAAAAAGCTGCTCAATATATCAAAGCTTCCTTTTGGTGTTGCGCGCAAAATTGTAGACTGAGGGCAGAATAACGGCAGAGCGTCAGACAAATTTGAGATGTACACGGGTATCGAAATGTAATACGATCGATCGAGGACGAGGATTGTGATTCAATAGAGAAATGCAAAGAATTCACAAAAAATAATAACTTAAAAGGTGAATTCCTTCCTTTTTCTGAAACTCGATTGGAGCAACTATCCGGTTGAGTTTGAAAGCAATATTGGCACGACTGCTATATCTGAATTAAGAGAGAGTAGTTGGTGAGAGGAAGTGTTGGATCAATCACCGCATCTCTCTCTAGATTATTCTTCATCCTGACAAGTTTGACCCTCTCTTTCTCCCTAGAATTTTCTAGTGAAGGCTAAAAGACTCTAGGCTGTTTGTGGCAGGTAGAGCCTGTGGCTGTAAATTGTCCAACATGAAAGATAGAAGCAAAAATCTCCCTTGTCTAAGAGATAATTTGCTAAGAGAGTTGGTAGATGAAGGCTATAAATAACCTAGCTTCATCCACTTGAGTTCACGCTTCAAATAGAAGAATAGGGGTCTTGTGTAATGAGTGGGTCTTCAAATGTGCTGTGTGGAGTGTGCTGAGCATTAGGGGTGAGCATCAGTCCAGGGTCAACCTTGGACCGACCCTGGACTGGCCCAACCCTGCTGGTCTTGGTCCAGTTCCCAGGGAGACTGGGTCGGTCATTGGTTTTGGAATTCCTGAATCAGCATTGTGCGGGTCGGTCCTCGGTCCTTGAGAGTTTCGAGTCAGTCCAACCCTGACTATATATATAATTGTTTTATATAGAGAAAACCTTAAAATAAATGGCATTATCAATAACGTTAAACAGCTCTTTAATAAGGATTTCAAGTAATTTTACATTATTCTTTTTATAACTTAGGTTTTTAATATCATTTACGGTGTCAATAATCATAATTTACCAAGGAGAAAAATATTTTTGTGAGAAGTCCTCACGGCGTCCAAAAATGCACCTTATGGCATCCTTTTTTAGTATTCATTCTCTTCTGTCTTATTTATCCTCTTAGTTTTCAATTTTCCAAAATCGAAAGAAACAATTTCTCCACTCGCCACTCGACACTTGCCTTACTCGCTTTGGGTCACTCATGCCGCTCGCCGCTCGACGCTTGCCTTACTCGCTTTGGATCACTCATGCTACTCGCTGCTTGATGCTTGCTTAGCTTGTCACTCCCCGCTCGACATTCGATGCTCATTCTGTTCGACGCTCACCCCACTTGACCCTCATCGCTTGCTTTTCTTAACTAACCTCGCTCATCATCGAACCCATTGGGTCAGTACGATTTTTGGTCGCCCTTTCAATGAGTGCAAAAAATGTAATAAAAAATAACTGGTTGGTTCTGGGTCGACCTTGAAACCGAACCGAACCGAACCAATTGGATTAGTCCAATTCTCAATCACTTTTTTAAGGAGTACAAAAAAATGAAATAAAAAATTATCGGTTGGTCCCGGGTTGACCCTAGAACCGGACCGAACCCATTGGGTCGATCCGGTCCTCGGTCTCAAGCTCAATAGAGTCGGTCCTCAATCCCAAAAATTGAGGACCAGTACTATGCGGATTGGTCTTAGGGTTATGAGGTGGAGCGGCTCAACCCGGACTATGCTCATCCCTACTGAGCATGTGTGGGAAGTAAGTGATAAAGGCATATGTAGGGTGTTTAGTGAGTGGCGTGAGGTGAGAGTCCATATTGTGTTTAGCAAAACTGGTGTAATTAAGTGGTTTTATAATATTAAGAGAGTGTTTATTATAATCACATTTTCACAACTTAACAAGTGATATAGAGCTACACCACGCAGCTCAACAGGGTCTCAATACTGTTCTGCGTATTTTTTGACAATTATTTATGTGGCAAAGGCAATAGGGTATTCAGTCGTTAGTGGATGCTATAATTTCCCTTTTGGGCTTGTCCGTGGGTACAATACTAGAGTTTCTCACATCTCGGCTCCATGTTCTATGTTTGTATTGCTTTTATTGATAGCTACCGGGAATTTGTCGTTGTTTGCAGAAATGATGGATATTGTTTCTACGCTTATGGCTTCCTTTCTTGGCCCACCTCACGGACGTGGCTCAACGATAGCAAATGGTATTTTTGTTTATCTTACCTTTGATTTATGTTTAATCTATACCGATATTTATAGTTTGATTATCCAATATTGCATTGTTGATGGATATATAATTTAAAGAGTATGTTTGTTCTTTTAAGGAATACAAAAAATGAAAAAAAAATAATCGGTTAGTCCGGAGTTGACCTTGGAACTAGATCGGGTGTGTCCGATCCTCAATTCCAAGCTCAATAAGATCGATTATCGATCCCAAAAATTAAGGATCAATATAGTGCGGACCGGTCCTTGGATTAGGTACTAAATCTGAGATAGCTAGTATAAGCACCTAGAGGGGGGTGAATAGGTGTATAATAATTTTTCGTGATATGCAAGCAGTATTAACCTGACAATAGAAAGGAAGTTCTCTATTGATTATCAAAACGAATTACGATCAAAGTAAAGAGTATGGAAGAGAAAATTAAACACAAGATTTATAGTGGTTCGGCTTATTCCAAGCCTACGTCCACTCTTCCGCACTAATAGCCCATCGGCTGGATTTCACTATGAACAAAAGAGATGTTACAGCACAGCTTTTCCTTGATTCCATAGTGTAGATATTCTACCACACTTCCTCAAGGTTTCTCACGAATATAGACTCTCTTTTGCGTACAAGATTTCGCTCGAATGAATTGACTAAAAAACAAGGAGCTTCAGACTTTGAAATTCTTCTATTGTGCACTACCTCGAACAACTAGAACATCTTCCTTATATACCCCTTTATGCCATCATACCCGTTGGCACTTACCAAAGGAATTCCTCCAATCTACCCGTTGGACGGAATCAATTAGGAAGATCATTCGAGCTATTAAAGGAACATGTTGATAGCCCATCAATCCTGTTCGCCCATACAATCAGAATCTCGGTTTCCATAAGTAGAACCTTCCAAGTATACTTTGCCAATCCTTAATTTTTGAATCAATCATGATCAAATAAAGAATTCTGTTATGTCATATCCACCCAAGAGATCTTTTCCAGTTGATAAAGTCACATCCTTAATAAAACATCCAGTTCTGGATAGCCTTTCTTCAACAGATTAGAAACTGTCAATGAGAATAGACTTTGAATCTTGAGTTTAGCTGTCCGGAGGTCTTCAGACTTTAAATAGCAGAGTCTGCAAATCTTCAGACTAGACTGATGGAAACGCTTTGTCAGCTTCAAAACACTTCATGAAGATTTCTCCAACAATCTCCCCATTTTTGATGATGACAAAACTTTCTTGCATATTTGGATAACTTTGACCTGCAAAACATTACTCAAACAAATATGGATATCTTATAAAGATAAATGGCTTAATGAATGATGACGCTAGAATCTGCAATCACAGAAAATATGTTAGTCTAGCATGTGATAAAGCCATCCATAAGATATCAATAGTAGTTAATATAAGCAGTCAAGTCCAAATCCAAATTCAGTCCACATCCAAACACAAAAGTAAAGTCAAACATCAAAACAATCCAAACGATTAAAAAGTCAAAGTTTCAAATCTTGCATCTCTCCCCCTTTTTGTCAGCATAAAAAATATTGAGATGAAAATGGAATAGAGTCGAGAATGTTTGGGAACACGGACAAGCTGGAAATCTCCCATTGACTGAACGATACCTTCTAGCCTTTTCAAATCTTCCTTCAGTTGTGCAACATCCTCATCCTCACCCTTAGCATTAGCCTGAATCTGAAGAGAAAGGGCTTGGATCTGATCATTCAAGGAACCCGAAGAAGCTTGACCTGCATTCTGCAAATTTTGAACTTCGCATCCCAAAGCATATATCTGACCTCGCATTTCCAAGAGAACATCCAGAATTCTGCGAAAATCTGCTGAATTATCGGTCTGCGTACTGGCTTCGGCACGATCTGATGGAGTAAAAGCAGACGATGGAAGATCAGCATAATCACGCAAATTTGGCGAATAAACATCATGTCCTTTCTCAGGAAATTGAGAGGCATAAATATCTTCTGGATCTGCTGGAGAGCGACTGACTCCCTCACTGATAGCAGGATATGAGGACATTCCTCTTCTTTCTTGGTCTCCCCCTGTTTCCATGCCTTCAGGTGGAGAAGAGTGTTCCTCATGTTCTCCTTTTTCTTGATCTATTTTCTCTTCTTCTTCTTTTTCAACTCTTTCCTTCTCAACATCTCTTTCTTCTTCTTCTCCCTCCTCTGTTTCTTTCTCCTCTGTTTCTTTCTATTCTCTGTCTCTAGTCCTCTGTTCTGAGTCTTTCTCTGGAACAGAACGACTTAGATTCTTCAATGCCATTGCAGAAATGGTGATATTTTCCTCATCATCTTCATCCTCAACAATGAGAGCTTTTCTTTTCTTGGATGGAGCAACCATGGGCTCCTTCCCTTTTCTTTTTGTTGCAGAAGAGTTTTGATGAGTTTTGACAGGAGTCTTCTCCTTGAATTTCTCCAACGCCTTGCTTAGTTCCTTCAGACGCATTTTAGTCACCATTTTCAGTCCTACCACCATATGATCACACGATCGAGCACAAAAAATTTGTGGAGGCTGAATATCCAAATGTCTGAATAACTTCGTCACAAGACCTAGATAAGGAAGTTGACATCTGTCCTTCACCACTGCTCTATACATGTGGAACATAACAGTGTGAGGAAGAGAAAACTTTTTCCCAGTGATGATGGCATACATCAGCTTTGCCTCTGAACTTGAAACATCAGTCTTGGAAGTTGATTTCGATCTGAGGCAATTGATCACAATCTTATGAAGCAGAATGTTAAACGCACTCATCCTCAAGTAGGAAATCTTTTCCTCTGTTCTTCTATTCTTAACAAGTTCCAATGTAGCACGAGCAATAGAAACATTGATCGGTTGATATCTTCCTCTCTCAACCCCAATCACATCCGCCAGCATATCCATATCCACCACAAAGTCCTGATCTCGGACACTAAAAGAGAATCTATTCGCATCCAGGAAACTAAGATTTGAATAGAAATAAGTAGTTAATTCAGCATGGGCTTCTGTGGTGTCAGAACAGAACTGCTCAAGTTGAAGAAAACTGAACTTTTCCCTCAAATTGACATTTACAGCATCAAGGAAATCAAAATCCACACTCCTAAGATTTATCACCCCACGTTTCAACAATTTTGAGTATAGAGCCTTATGTTCCTTCGATCTAAACAACTCTCCCATTTTTCCTCGAATTTTTGCCACAACACCCATTCTCGATTAAAATTGGCTGTACAATTTGTCATCATCATTCCCATCTATCGGATTAAATCTCCCAACACGCGGATCACTTGGGATATTTGCAAGGGTTTCTTCTGCCAACCCTTTAGGAGCAATTCCCAAATACTCCATTTTTCGCAAAAAGATGTACTCATTCCCATATCCTTTGTCCTTAAGAAACTCATCGATGTAGTTCAATGGAGTACCAGTCCTCTTTAAAGCACGGTAAAGTTTATAAAGAAAATAGGGCCTTTGAATTCTTACAGGATCTGCGTCTTCAATGATTTCTTCCTCTTGTTGATGACCAACACCCTGTGGACTAGTTGGTGGAGAATGACGCTGCTGAGAATATTGTGGGCTCTGCTGTTGATTTGGAGACTCTTCTTCCTCGATGAGATCGAAGTGAGTAGGCCCCTCACTCATTCGCCGTGGTCCCCTGCTTGCGATCCTCGAAGACTTTCTTGAAGACGACATCTTTCTCAGTCCTTGAAAGATTCCTTACTTGACTTTCCCAAGAAAGATGACAACTTTTTCGAAGATTAAACAAGAAAAGAAAACAGGAATGGAAGATCGGTGCTTTCTTAGGGTTTTTGGAGAGTAAAGCGAAGAAGAAATAACAGTGTATAAACAGTTAAAAAGAGGCATACGGAACGTCATAAAAGAAAGTAAAAAGATGCATTTTGAAAAAATAACTGCATTTTTCGAGAAAATAGTAATTTCAAAATAACTCATTTTTCGAAAAGGAAACGTTGCAATAATTACGTCAATTAAAGATAGCAATTGAGATAACAATAATCAAACACGGTTGATGATCGTACCTTTTCAATATGAGATTTGAGAGAGAGAATAACTTACAGTCAAGATCTTGTTTGTCTGAGTCTGAGAGTCTCTAGACTTTAACTTCTTCAAACCTCAAAATATTGAGTTTGGAACGGATGATTTCAAATTGATTTTTCTCCAGAGGCTTTGTAAATATATCCGCCAGTTGGTTCTTTGAGTCAACAAACTAAATCGAAATTTCTCCATTTTGAACATGATCTCTAATGAAGTGATGTCGAATCTCTATATACTTTGCTCTTGAGTGAAGAATTGGATTTTTGGTAAGATTGATTGCACTGGTGTTGTCGCAGTTAATCTCCGTGCATGAATTTTCAATTCTAAAGTCTCTTAGCTGTTGTTTTATCCACAGAATTTGTGAACAACAACTTCCGAGAGCTACATACTCTGCTTTTGCTGTAGAGAGAGCTACTGTACTTTGCTTCCTTGAAAACTAAGACACTGTCTTGCCTCCAAGTAGTTGATAGGTACCCGAGGTGCTCTTTCTATCAACTCTGCATCCGGCTAGGTCTGCGTCTGAGTATCCAAGAAGAGTAAAGTCTCCCTTTTTAGGATACCAAAGGCCGATGCTTGAAGTTGAAGCAATGTATTTGATAATACGCTTTGCAAAGACTTAAATGAGATTCTTTAGGGTCTCGCTTGAAATCCGCACAAATGCAAACACTAAACAAAATGTCAGGTCTAGAAGCAGTAAGATAAAGAAGTGAGCCAATGATACTCATGTATAACTTTTGATCGACTTTCTTTCCTCCTTCATCTTTGTTTATCTTCAAGGAACTTGACATTGGTATATCAGCCTTTTTGCAATTGTCCAGTCCAAACTTTTTGACAAGATCATTTGCATACTTTTCTTGATGAATAAAAGTTCATTCCTTCAGTTGTTTCACTTGAAGCCCGAGAAAGAATGTTAACTCACCCATCATGCTCATTTCAAATTCATCCTGCATAGTCTTAGAGAATTTCTTGCACAAACTTTCATTAGAGGATCCAAAAATAATATCATCGACATATATTTGAACAAGTAGAAAACTTTTGCTTTCTCTTTTAATAAATAGAGTAGTGTCTACTTTACCTTTGACAAAGTCATTTTGAATTAAAAACTTACTCAGCCTGTCATATCAAGCTCGAGGTGCTTGTTTTAAACCATATAAGGCATTTTTGAGTCTGAATACTGAGTCTGGTTTTCTTGGGTCTTCAAACCCAGGTGGTTGTTCCACATAGACTTCCTCATGGATAAGTCCATTTAGGAAAGCACTTTTGACGTCCATTTGGAATAACCTGAAATTCTTATAACAAGCAAAAGCAAGTAATAATCGTATTGCTTCTAACCTTGCTACTGGTGCGTAAGTCTCGTCATAGTCTATCCCTTCTTCTTGCGTATATCCCTTGGCCACGAGTCTTGCTTTGTTTCTTATGACTTTTCCTTTCTCGTCCATCTTGTTCCTGAAAACCCATTTAGCACCAATAATAGATTTACCTTTTGGTTTATGAGTTAACTCCCAAACATCATTAATGCTGAATTGTCTGAGTTTTTCTTGCATAACTTCAATCTAGCTTTCATCAGATAAAGCTTCTTCTATGCTTTTGGGTTCTATTTCAGAAATAAGAGCCACGGTACTAGACTCTTCATGCCTTTTGGATCTTGTGCGAATTCCTTCATTAATGTTGCCAATAATAAGATCTTTGGGATGACTGGACTTATGCTTCCAGTTGCTGGTTAATTTGTCAGGTTGATGATCACTTCCTTCACTTGAATCTTCAACAGACATTTGTTGCTGGTCCTTCAAAGTCTGAGCTGCTTCTTGCAATTTAGACTTTGTAGAGTCTGGAGCAAGTTCAGGCTCTTCAAGATGAGTCTGAATAGATTCATTTTGCATAGAATCCTGGAATTTGACATTCATTGATTCTTCCACAGTTTGAGTCTTCTTGTTGTAGACCCCGTACGCTTTACTTGTGGTTGAATATCCAAGGAAGATGCATTCGTCTGACTTTTCTTCAAACTTGCCAACTCGATCATTTGCATTTTTCAATATAAAGCATTTGCATCCAAACACATGAAAATATGAAACAATAGGCTTCTTTTCTTTGAATAATTCATAGGGGGTTTTTTCTAGAATAGGCCTTAGAAAAACTCTATTAATAATATAACAAACTGTTGAAACTGCTTCAGTCCAAAATCGTGAAGAGATGTTGCTTTCAATTAAAAGAGTTCTAGCCATTTCTTGAAGCGGTCTATTCTTTCTTTCCACAACTCCATTTTGCTCTGGAGTATATGGAGAGGAGAACAAATGCTAAAAACCAGATTCATCACAAAATTTTGTAAAATCTTGATTTTCAAATTCACCTGTTCTTATACTTGAAATAATATACCATTTTTCATTTTGAACCTCCAATGCTCCGTGTTCTGATTGGTCCAAAGAGATCCATCTGCAGAAGCTGCAGTACACAATTAGTGGAAACTTGATTTATTGGTTTAAAGGAATTTCTTACTTGTTTTCCCAATATGCATGCTGTACATAGATCAGACTTTTGGTATGATAAATTGGGTACACCACGAACAAGCTTCTTTGTTGAAATTTTGGCTATCTGCTGTTGACACCCGAAATTTTTGTTGACGTTTTAAACATTCAATTCGCAAAAGTTAAAAAAATTTTGAAATGAAATGAAAAGCAAAAGAAAAATTAGAATAAAAAAAAGAGTATAAAAGAAGGGGGGGCTCTCTCTTTTTGAGGGGTCTCTCTCCTCACGAGCTCTCTCTCTCTCTCCTCACACGATCGCTCTCTCTCCTCACACAGACTCTCCCTCTCCGCCCACTCATTCTCTCGGGGGCTGAATTTTTTCACAAAATCCTCTCTGTAATTCTCTGGATTGGGGTTTTCTTTTTGGGGGGTTTCGGCTGGCTCTCTCTCTCGCTGGGGGCACGCTCTCTCTCTCTAAAAAACGTCTCTCTCTCCCTTTCTTTGGTCTCGCTCGGTGGGTCTCTGGCTCGGGGGGGAAAACGCTCGCTTTTCTGGTTTTCTCTGGATCTCTCTCCGGAGGTTCGGCGGTAACAACCTCCATCTCGAAGGCCGACGAAGAACTCTCCGGCGCCGGCTAGGGCTGTGCTCCCTCCGTCGACGATTGCCTCCAACTCCAGAGGCTCCCGATCGGACGTTTTCTGGCTCGTTCTCGGAAATTGGAGGCTCGTTCGCTTGATCGTCGGCTCTCGCTCTCGCTCCAGATCAACTCTTGAAGACAAAGCAACTGTAGGTGGAGGAACCTGAAGGGCGAGAGTTCTGATCCGTGCCGATTTTGGAGGTTTTGACTCGGCTCCGAGAGTAAAGATCCGAAGCCGATCGATCAACATCGTCATGCACCGAACCCGACTCTGGAACGGCCGGTAGAGGAATTCGGAGGTGTGCAAGGTGAACGGTCTTGACCTAATCTTCGAGCTCATACCCCATCCGACGCCGCGAGCCGAGTAGCAACCCTTGACCAACTGCATTGTTTTACGTCTTCTTTGTGCTTGGTTTCGGGTTCTCGGACCGAGTTGCTGTTGTCCGTTCATACGAATTTTGGCCTTGTCTACATGCATGCTGCTATTGCAAGGTCCAGTGTTGATTGTTTGCGAATCCCTACTCAAGCTCAGTCTTGGTGCTCTCTGTTTTTTTTTTTCTTGCGCATATTTAGCGTTTGATGAAATGCCTAAACTAAATGCACGTTCAATAGTCTTTACTGTGCTTGAGGTTTGCTGTCCTTTTGTTTGTATTGACCATAAACTAGTTGTCCCTATGTCAAGGCTGAACTTAGTTCGTTCATTGTTTGCTAATTGCGATCTAAGTTTGGGTCTCGGGTAAGCTTGAAGCTCCACCTTGTATCATCCTTCAGCATTTTTTTTTTAGCCTTTCGATATTCGAGCAAATGCTTTCCAGTTTCACTCAGCACCTCTCTTACAAAGCTCATATCTCGACCTGGATACATACTCATATCCGATTCATGTTGATGCATATACATAATACATTGCCATGGACTTCATATTCTTACTATATACAAAATCCTTTGATCACACTGGTGGTTATCATCACTGTTTAGATAATGTTTCCCCCACCAATGGCATATTCGAACGCTAATTTGTTTTAGTAAAAATTGGTCTTCAATCTGCATGCTGTGTTTTTTTTTTGTGATTTCTGGCTTAGTCATAAATAGTTAATCCCTATTGCATCATGTTTACCTACGTCCCAATATCCCATTAAAGTTGTAATGCTTGTGTCTTACCACACTTCTTGTGTAAAGTTTTACTAGAAAGCGATTATGTGTGTTTTAGTGAGTTAAATGCAGATCACGTACAATTGATGTTGGCTGTTCATGTGTGAATTTGGTACAGATTTTTTGTGTGAAGAGTTTGGGATTAGGTCCTTCATGAAAGTGGTCTTTCACATAAAAACTGCAAAAAAAAATGGTTGTATGTTCGCCTTGCTGCCCTATTCTATTTTTGATGGACCTTGATCTCTTCCGGGACTTTGTAAATTCACGTGCTTTTAGTTACAATATATAATGAAATGCTGTCTTTGATTTATGAAGTTGATTCGATCATAGAAATGCTGCCTTTTCTGTGGCTAGTTGCTTTTAGTCTTAAGATGAGATAATAAATTTGTCCAAATTGCTTTCAATATGTTGTAGAGTGACGGTGTGACATGCTATCATGTTCTATTTTTGATTGACCTCTTCATGTTCTTGAATTTTTAGAAATTCACGTGTTAAAATTTTGAGAAGCTTCCTTGTGAAAATTGTTTTTATGATGCTGATTTCACATGATTTGTGTATCAATTGGATTCAAATTCTCTTGTGATTCGCATGATAGAAATTTGTCATAAAAAATGAAATTCATGACCCTTATTTTGCCCTTATCAAAGCTGATTTTGTTACTTTGCTATGATTCTCTTATTAAGAAACTCGAAAATTGGATTCTTAACAAAATTTGTTCGTCTCTCTTTTGTTCGCGCTGTGGTAAAATTTCATATTCTTCAGATTTTCTTTTAGGACAAATCACTATTAATGTGTCATGACATCCCTATATTTTGCAGCAATTCTGACGTGATATTGTGCATTCTTGAATTTTCTTTAACTTCTATATAGCTCACGTTAAAAAAACTTTTTCCACGAAAATTGTTACCCTGATTGGATGTGCATTTGATTCTAACTTGAGGTTAGTTTGGTTATTAATTGATGCCATTTTTGATCAAGAAAATTCATACGTGCTTGTGGCAAGACATGACTTCAATTTCATGGCAATTTGTCATCAAACAATTACAATTTATAGTCTCACGTGTTCTGTTACAACATTGATTGCATGCTGGAAGTTGCGGATTAGGCATTGATTAGATGGACATACATGTAGCATGAGCACGCTCGATGATGCATATTGTTTGGTGAATGATCTTTTGTCAACAAATTCACTTGTTTGGTTAACTGAGAACCAAGGTTATATGACTTGGATGTATGTCATATTATATGCTTTGCATGTGATCATTTGATGAATGATTTTGGCGCGACACATATTAATGCTGAACTTTAGGATATCGCTCGAAACTTGACTTTCACATTGTACTTCTTTTAAGCAATTAATTGTGATATGATGTATTGTTTTCTTTTTAGGTGCTTGACTTGTTTGATTGTTTCTTTCGTATGTATGCACCTAGGTATAGTTTTTTTTAGGCTAGGATTAGAATTAGAATTCCGAAGGTGGAGAAGTGAAGATGGTGGAGGTCGATGTCCACTCCGACCTTTATTCTATAATATTCGTTTTTCTCCCGACATATGTCTCGGGTTCCTTGTGTTGTATAAAACCCGACGAGTTGCGGGTTTTCCCTTTTTCCTTTTTTTTTTTTTTTCTTAATTATGTTTTCTCTTTCATATTTTTTTTAGAATTGCATGATTAGGTTTATTGCTTTCTCTTGATTGTTTACTTCATGTCTTGCACTTTCAATTTCATTGATTGTTTTCTTTTCATTTTTTTTTTAGAAATAGAATAACATGAAAATGATCAACCACGCACGATCACTTAGTCTAGGAATTGATGATCCCGAAAATGTAAAAAGAAATGCATGGACATATTAGGAAAAGCACAACATACTGTTTAGGTACCGAAAGGGCGCTAATAGTAATATTAGCGTAACCCAAGTCCCCGAACCTAGATATCTCAGTTGCGTAGAAATCGAGGGAATACTCTCGACTCTCGATTGGGTTTCTAGCCGACTCCCGAAAATGAGGCTAGTGGCGACTCCTGTATATATTTGGGTTGTTAAATACCTAGATTGTTTAAATAAATCTGCTGTCACGCGGGGTATGAGTTTCGATGAAACTCACTATGGTTTAGCATACTTGATATGGGAATAACCCAAAGGATGAAGTGATGCCATCCTAATGGGTGAAGCGTACTATCAAGAGGGCTACCATGGTAAAAGTATCCTTAAATTCGATATCCACATTCGACCTCTTTTTTTTTAGGTATGTCGCTTATGTGGGTATGGATCGTGACATTCCGCTGTCACGCGGGGTACGAGCTTGGGAGAGCTCGCGATCTCGTGGAGTGAACTCACGAGAGGCTTGATCCAAAAGGCGAGGTGATGACGTCTTTTGGAATGCAAGTCGTGAGGGAACTCTTGAGATCGAGTACCCCTAAACCCGACCTTTCCCCTCCTTGGATACATTTTCGAGGGGGCGGCGAGATCGGGTCGCGACAGGCTTGGCGACTCCGCTGGGGACTGGTTACTAGGCTAAGAGGACTTGAAGCCGTTTAAAAATGGTTGTTGTGTTTTAACTAACATGTCTTATGTAGGATCGCCTGCATGTCAAAGTCGCGTGGAAAATCAGGTTAGTCGCTAACATTGTGTTAAATGGTTTTGTAGGTTGGAGTTATAAGGGGAGGCGTGGTTGTAAATCATTTGTTTTGCAGGTGGTGTGAGGTTGTATGAATGTATGTGGGTTTATATTGAAGTGCTGGATGTTTTAATTTAAATGCATGTTTACCAGCTTTAGCACGACACCGCACACACAACCGCGGTCTAAAACCCCGATCGCCCAATTTAGGACCTTAGGAGGGTTTATGGGTGGAATCTGCGAGTGGATGCTCGTGGTAATCCATTACTTACATAAACCCGCTCATCCCAACCGATAAAAATAGCACTGACCGACGATAGTAGCGGTGGGTAAACTATTTTTATCCTTTGGGATGAGGACCTTGAGCCTTTAGCATCCTTACCTTAGGCGTCGAAACCTCACAGTTTCATGCGACATGTGATTTGTGCTTGCCATGTGTCTGGTAGGTAAGCTATCGTTCCTTCTTGATCATGCTTATCTTTTATTTTCCATATTTCAATTATGCGTTTTATATTTCAACGACGATATGTTTTAATCATGGATGCCCCTTTAGGTTTAGATTTAGATGGATAAACCCAGAGTGGACGTGATCTCGTGCTTGGAAATCTCAAGACCATTGGTAATATCAACCCAAGACATCAAGACTGTGGAAAAATTCCTGAGCTTCAGGGATTTCAGGGAGCTCATATTAAGGAACAAGAAGACGATGCCTTGATCAATGAGGAACGCTTGGCCCATGATAACAAGCGTCTCCACACGATCCCACCTAATCCTTAGGTTTTCATTTCATATAGTTTTCTTGTAAAGGGAATTCATTTGTGTTTCCCTCTTTTCTATCGAGGTTTCCTTGTATTCATTTTTCATATCCCTTGTAAAATCAAACTAATTTGTAAGCTTCAAGAAAGCAAGATTCTGTTTCCCTTGTAATTGTTCAATGAAATGAATAAAATTCATGAACATTTTCATGTAATTTTTAGAAAAGGGGCATTCTGATTAAATATTTGTCGTCGTTCCTTTTCAATTGTATAATTTCTTTTGAAGAAATTTTGATAAGATGAGGTTATATGATACTGGGATCATATACACTTCTTATCATTATTTCATCTCAAGAAAATATAAAATTGACTAGGATTTGTATTTCAATGATCTTTTTTAACTGGTACTAATTCGAGTCATTTTCTTTTGCAGGAGATTTTGAAAAAACGGCTGAAAAAAGATTTGTTATACAAACTCGCCGCCAAACAAAAATGGAAAACGAAGATACCCGAGCCCGTGTCATTAATATGGAAAATCAAATGGCCCAGCTGGTGACATTATTGGCCGATCTCTCTAGCCAAGTCAAAAGCTTGACATCTACTTCTTCTACCATGAATATTCCTACCGCACCCCCTGAAGTGTCGGTAGTAGAGCCCATGGCAAAAGGGCCTGTGGAAGAGATCCCCACCGCAATCCCGATAGTTATCGGTCCAGAGCCTTCATCTAAAGAGATTCCGACTTCACACTTCGATGAGGAGAATTCAAGGCGCCTAGCAAAGATCGAAGAACGCCTTTGCATGCTGCAAGGCTATCGATTCTGAGGGGGCTTGATAAACTGTCACCCTTTGCTAAAGTTACGGTCCCCGAGTTCTATAAGGAGCCGGAATTCACAAGAAAATACGATGGCATCGGATGTCCGAAGACTCATTTGAAATACTATCCGGGCAAGATGGCCCGTTATTCGATAATCCCCACTCTTGATCAATTCATTTCAGGACAGCCTGGTTGGTCCTGCGTTAACCTGGTTCATAGAGTTGGACATGGAGAAAATCCGTACTTGGGAAGATCTCGTTGATGAATTTCTTCAGCAATACAAATTCAATACTGAAATTGCTCCAACTCGAGAAGAATTGGTTCGAGTTGAGAAAAGAAGAACCGAATCATTTAGGGCCTACGCTCAAAGATGGAGGGTCACCGCGTCTCAAGTGAAACCACCATTATCTGAGAAAGAGACCATGAAATTGTTGCTTCAGGCCATGCCCCGTGATTTTTTTGAAAAGATGTACAATCATACCTGTATGAACTTTGCTACGTTTGTAGAGTTGGGAGAACGTATCGAGGGGATTATGCGGGAAGGTAGGTTGTCTGAGAACACAAATCGTCGATACACCCCGAAGAGGGATAAGGAATCGACAGTGGAGATCGCTTATGTACAAAATACCTCTTCTCAGAAGCCGTATATTCCTCAAGCTCATAAATCTGCCATGGAAGTAGGGGGATCTTCTAGGAACCTTGAGCGTAAAGGAAAGGCCCCTCCAAGGCAATTTACTCAATTGCCTAGGCTCATGTCACAACTACTTCCAATGCTGATTGAAAATCATCTTGTGGCAAAAGAGATCCCAAGGGATAATCCACCAAAGTTTGCCGGATTTGACCTTAATAAGACATGTGAGTATCATATGGGTGAAAAAGGTCATCATGTGGACAACTCCTGCGGTGCTCCGTTATAAGATCCAGAATTTGCTGGATAAAAAGCTGCTCACTTTTAAAGACTCGGCACCGAATGTCCAACAAAACCCCCTTCCAAAGCATTCTGAAGATGTCAGCATGGTTGGCACTATCGATAAAGATGAAGAGCCTACAGTTCCCACTTTGTGTAAGGGATGTTTTTAGTTCTTGCATTTAATTTTTAGATGTATTCGATTCATTTCTCCCCGCGAGGGAATTCTATTCATTTCTCCCCGCGAGGGAATTTCATTCATTTCTCCCCTGCGAGGGAATTCCGTCATTTCATTCGTTTGTGCTTGTAATAATCTGGATCATAAACTTTCTAGATCCAAGATGATATACGTTGTAATGCAATTTTCGCATATCAATAAAATTCATGTTTTGTTAATAGACGTGTGAGGCCTAAATCAGTCCTATGATGATGCTTTGAGGCCTGAGCCTCCACACGATCTATAGTTTGTTTTAGTGGAACGAAGACGTCCAATGACATGAGGATTAGTTCCCAATAAATTATTCAAAACAACAACTTGAATTTGAAAATAAATTTTTCATGACATTTACATTCATTGCATTCGTTTATATGTATATATATACTAACCATTTTTCAATTGCATCTCAGGCATGACATTTCACATCACGATAGTCATTTACATGGTTCGGATTCGCATTCAAAAGATTTTGACGAACCCAATTATTCCGACTCAGAGAATGAAGATGATCCTCGAGGTATTGAAAAAGAATGGCTCAGACATGAAGAATCCAAGCCTACTACCACCGAACAGCCGGTCACTGTAAATTTGGGAGATTCAGACAACCCTAAAGAAACCAAGATTGGGGCAGGTCTCTCTCAAGCAGATGCCAATAGACTAATTGGGCTTTTGAAAGAATATCGAGATATTTTTGCTTGGTCGTATGCTGATATGCCGGGTTTAGATCCTGAGATCGTGGAACATGCGTTACCTCGTGATACTAATATTCTGCCAAAGAAGCAAAAGCTCAGAAGGACAAAACCTGAATTGTCCAAAAAGATTGAAGAAGAAGTCATGAAGCTTTTAAATGTTGGTTTTATTGAAGTCACCCAATATGCGGATTGGATTGCTAATATAGTCCCGGTTATGAAGAAGGATGGACGAGTCCGAGTATGTGTTGATTACCGTGATCTGAATAAGGCAAGCCCTAAGGATGATTTTCCTCTGCCGCACATTGATGTTTTAGTTGACAGCACTGCTGGATTTGAAGTGTTCTCCTTCATGGATGGATTTTCTGGTTATAACCAAATCCGGATGAAAGAGGATGATAAGACTAAAACTTCATTTATCACCCCGTGGGGAACATTTTGCTATAAAGTTATGCCTTTTGGCTTAAAGAACGCGGGGGCAACATATCAAAGAGCCATGGTGACACTATTCCATGACATGATGCATAAGGAGATTGAAGTCTATGTTGATGACATGATTGCAAAGTCAAGACAAGGTGAAGATCATGTTGAAATCATAAGAAGATTATTTGACCGTTTGAGGAAATTCAAGTTGAGACTTAACCCTGCAAAATGCATATTTGGGGCAAAGTCTGGGAAGCTTCTTGGATTTATGGTTAGTGACAAAGGTATCGAGATAGATCCTTCTAAGGTGAAGGCCATATGTGATTTGAAACCTCCTTCTACGGTTAAAGAAGTTCGAAGCTTATTGGGAAGATTGAATTACGTTGCAAGATTTATCTCTCAATTGTCAGAGACTGCTAAGCCATTTTTCAAGCTATTGAAGAAGAACGCTAAGGTCAATTGGGATGAAGAATGTCAGAAATCATTTGAAGAACTCAAGCGATATCTTTCACAGTCTCCTGTACTTGTACCACCTATCCAAGGCGTACCTCTGATTTTGTATCTCACAATTCATGAGGAGTCTTTAGGAGCCATGCTAGCACAAAAAGGACCAAGGGATGGAATAGAACGTGCCATATATTACCTCGCAAGAAGTTTACTACTTCCGAGATTCAATATCTTAAGGTGGAAAAGACTTGTGTAGCCTTGATTTGGGTTTTACACCGACTGAGACAATACACTTTGCATCACCGCATCCTTTTGGTGACTGAGAATGACCCGATCAAATATCTTTTGGAAAAGCCTGCATTGGTTGGAAGGCTCGCTAAATGGCAAATATTACTCTCTGAGTTTGATATTCAAAGCATGGCACAAAAGTCTGTCAAAGGGCGAGCTATAGCTGATATGTTAGCCGAAAATCCCGAGAAATCTAATGATTGGGATGAAATTGACGAACGGATTTATTTGGTCTCGCCTGATAAGTGGACCATGTACTTTGATGGTGCGCTTAACCTTTTCGGTTCGCACCGGAGCAGGTTTTAATATCCCCGAAGGTCAACATTATCCAAAAGAGGCCGCAAAGCTGGTATTCCCTTGTACCAACAATATTTCGAATATGAAGCGTGCATCATTGGCTTGCAATTAGCCATCGATATGAAAGTCGAAAGCTTCAAGTTTATGGTGATTCTCGCACTCATCATCCACCGCATGTAAGGTGAATGGCAAACACGGGATGTAAAATTAATCCCTTACCATGAATATCTTGAAGACTTGGTCAAGGAATTTGACGAGATTTCTTTTGATTATCTCGCCGAGATCACAAAATCGTTTGCGATGCCTTGGCAACTTTATCTTCGATGTTGCAAGTAACGACGACGGTTTAAGTGTTGATCCTTTGCAAATCAACGTTTTGAAAAAGCCTGTTTATTGCCTAATGATAGAAGAAGAACCTGATGGTCAACCCTGGTATTATGACATCATGAATTACCTTCGAGAAGGCAAATTTCCCTTAGGTAGTCAAACCAATGATCGAAAATACTTGATGAAGTTGGCATCCAAATTCTTCCTCGGTGGAGGAGCCCTCTATAAAAGGTCTTTTGATTCAGTTTTATTGAAATGTGTGGACACACAAGAAGCTAGACTCCTGATGAAAGAAATACATGAAGGAGAGTATGGTCCACATATGAACGGTCATCTCTTGGCTAGAAAAATTATGAGGCTCGGTTACTATTGGTTGACCATGGAAGCCGATTGTATTCAGCATGTGAGGTGTTGTCATCAATGCCAAGTCTATGGGGACAAGATCAATGCTCCTCCTAATGAGCTACATCAAATGTCTGAATCCTGGCCTTTTTCAATGTGGGGCATCGACATTATCGGACCGATTAATCCTAAAGCATCAAATGGGCATCGTTTTATCTTAGTAGCAATTGATTACTTCACCAAATGGATTGAAGCCAATTCTTATGCCCATGTTACTGCAAAGAGTGTGGAAAAATTTATCCGTCGTGATATCATCGCCCGATATGGAGTTCCGGAAGCGATCATCACGGATAATGGATCAAACTTGAACAATAAAGTGGTGGATGATTTACTTGGAGAATTCCACATTCGCCATTTGAATTCTTCTCCCTACCGCCCACAAATGAATGGAGCCGTGGAAGCGGCAAACAAGAATATCAAGAAGATTTTAGCCAAAACGGCGGAAAATTATCGTGATTGGCATGATCGGTTGCCATATGCTTTGTTTGCTTATCGAACTTCAATTCGTACTTCGACGGGGCAACACCGTTCTCATTGGTTTATGGGATGGAAGTCAGTATTACCCGTGGAAGTGGAAATTCCTTCACTAAGGGTACTTTCTCAAATCAAACTCTTTGAAGCTGAATGGGTTCAACAAAGATTTGAACAACTTAATATGATTGATGAAAAGAGGGTAAAAGCCTTATGCCATGGACAAAGCTATCAGAAGAGGGTAGCTAAATCATTCAACCGCAAGGTTAGACCAAGACATTTTGAGATTAACGATCTTGTCTTGAGGAAGGTTTTACCTATCATTCCGGATCCTCGTGGGAAGTTTACTCCAAACTATGAAGGTCCATATATTGTAAAGAAAGTGTTACCTGGTGGGGCACTAATCCTTGTAGAGATGGATGGTCATGAATTGCCAAGACCGTAAATGCCGATGCTTTGTCAAGAAGTATTATCCATGAATAAAGTGAAAGGCCTTTGAGCCATTTTTGATAAAATCCGAGCCACTTTAGGATGTTTGCATCATGCATTGCATGCATACATATTGCATCTGCATGTTTGTTCATTTTGCAGGATCTCTGACGAAGATTCTATCTATCCACAAGAGATTCATTTCAAGAGTGCAAAACTCTCAAAAGTGTCTATTCTTCTTTAGAACTTAGAAGTGACTTTATCTTTTAGAATATAAAAAAAAAAAAAAAAAAAAGTCGGTTTAAACTTTAGAGTCGGTTAGAACTCTAGAAGTACAGTTAGAACTCTAGAAATGAACCAATGTGCTAAGCAAAACATGTTCTATCTATAAATTTTGTCAAACCTTACTTCCAAAAATCCCCCCAGTAGGGTCAAGAAAACATGTCATTTCAGACAAAATTTCATTATATTTTCATTTCCCCAAGGAGTTGAATTTAACTAAAGTGGGTTTTGGAAAACCCGAAAAGGATTGTTAAATATGCCAAGTGGTAGTGCATAAAATGATGAGAGGCAACCCCTTTACCAAACACGTCCTCATACACTCTTTGAGAGAATTGAGTGGAAAGAACCATGTCTTAAGGCATAGGATTCATTCACGGTGAATACATGATTTGAAATGATAAAGGCATTTCATTTCTCAATCCCCAAACACTATTGATATCCCTTGCAAGCCACTTTGAGCCAAATAGGGAGCGTTTCAAAATAACCCTGTCAAGAACAACCCCACATTGGGGCAAAATAGGAGGTCTTGGTTGAAAATTACGGAGCAAAAGATTAAGAAAGATTTTATTGCTTTCACTTGCATCAATCTTCTTGTGTTAGCTTCAGGTGATTTCTTGTTGAAACTCGAAGCATCCCAAAGTGACGAAGAGCATTCTGTTCGCTACCATAAACACAATTATCCATTGCTTAGCCAATTTGAGCCATATGCAATTCTTTCATAACCCCAGGTGATGATTATCTCCCCACACTGGGGCAAGGCACATGATTTACCAACAAAATTGAGAACATTGGTAATGTTTGTAAATGCCACTCGAGAGTCCTAGATACTCAAAAGAGAATGAAAATTATGGAGGGCATGAAAAAGCAGTGTGCCTGGTAAAAGCAAGGCCAATGCCAAAAAAAAAAAAAAAAAAAAAAAAAAGAAGCAAGAACGCCAAAAAAAGAGCGAAATCAATGATCACGCAAAAGATCATTTGTTGAAAAACAAAAGAAATATCTTGCAAGAGGAAACATGTATTGCAAGCAATGTCATTAGAACAAAGAGCAAAGCTCTCATGTCTCAAGACAAATTATTAAAAGGACTCTTGAGATAGGTTAAATTTCAAGAGTCAAATTTTTGAAAAGTCATGTGATGGTAATGATGCCAAGATAATCACTCACTTTTAATCCTTTGATATTTGAAAGTCTTTCAAGCCTTTCTAAGCCTCACCTGAACCAACATTACAATCCTTATCCGAAGTCTCTTCCGATTGGGATGGTCCGAATTGAAATGAGAATATCACATAGGAGCTACCGCTAGAAGGAGTGGAAGCAATCCTATCTTATCTTATCTTCAAGGTTCTTGGCTTGTAAACCTGATGAAGATATTGATTGAATATTCATTTCTTGGCCTCAGAGTGCGTACCCTTTGTGTAAGCCCATGACCAAGCCATCATTACGGTCCCTTTAAAAGACCTTTTGATCAATGGATTATATTCACTGTGAACGTTTCCGAAAACCTTAGACATAGGTTGAGTGAGACTTCTCCAAAGTGAGATTTAAATAGTTTTCCCATATCAATGGTTGGGAACAAAAGCCCTTTTTGAGAGCTAGTGTGAAAGACCTCTTCGATTAGAATATTTCCACTTGGCATATTTGATTTAACCCTTAGATGGTTAATCAAATCTCATTTTGTTAAAATCTTCTCTGAAAGGATTTGACAATCATCGTTATTTCACAAGATTGGTTCTCCAGCAATTTCGAAACTCATAACTGGTCGAAAAAACCTTTCCCTCGGTCGAAGCCCGTTATTACACGGTAAGACCCTCTTCCCAGTCGAAACCCGTTTTTACACGGTGAGACTCTTCTCCCAGTCGGAACCCGTTTTTACACGGTGAGACCTTTCACATCCAAATAAACCCGTTTTTACACGGTGAGACTTTTATTCCAGTCGAAACCCGTTTGTATACGGTGAGACATTTCACCCAGTTGAAACCCGTTTTTACACGGTGAGACTTTTCTTCCAGTCGAAACCCGTTTGTATACGGTGAGACCTTTCACATCCAGTCGAAACCCGTTTTTACACGGTGAGACATCACATCCAGTCAACATCCGTTTTTACACGGTGAAACATCACATCCAGTCAACATCCATTTTTACACGGTGAGACATCACGTCCAGTTCATATCCGTTTTTACGTGGTGAGGCATCGCACCCATTCAAAACCTGTTTTTACACAGTGAGACCTTTCTCCCAGTCTAAACCATACGGTTTGTAGGTTATCCTTAAACCATTCCTTTTCCATTTAGTGATTTCATTGTCTTCATTTCATTCCACGAGAGAGAGAAACAGATATAGAGCGAGTAAATCCCAAAGAAGAGTCCGAGATACCCCGATGAGCAAAGGTAGGTATCGGGTGAGTCCCTAACCAACCATCATTTCTTTTGTCATTTTCTATCTTTCAAAGTCGAGTCGACTAAAAATTTCAGGTATCAATTTTGTCTTTGAGTGGAACCTCTCCGAGCTCCCACTCAAAGAGGGGCAGCTGTTGACACCCGAAATTTTTGTCGACGTTTTAAACATTCAATTCGCAAAAGTTAAAAAAATTTTGAAATGAAATGAAAAGCAAAAGAAAAATTAGAATAAAAAAAAAAAGAGTATAAAAGAAGGGGGCTCTCTCTTTTTGAGGGGTCTCTCTCCTCACGAGCTCTCTCTCTCTCTCCTCACACAGACTCTCCCTCTCCGCCCACTCATTCTCTCGGGGCTGAATTTTTCACAAAATCCTCTCTCGTAATTCTCTGGATTGGGGTTTTCTTTTTGGGGGGTTTCGGCTGGCTCTCTCTCTCGCCGGGGCACGCTCTCTCTCTCTAAAAAACGTCTCTCTCTCCCTTTCTTTGGTCTCGCTCGGTGGGTCTCTGGCTCGGGGGGGAAAACGCTCGCTTTTCTGGTTTTCTCTGGATCTCTCTCCGGAGGTTCGGCGGTAACAACCTCCATCTCGAAGGCCGACGAAGAACTCTCCGGCGCCGGCTAGGGCTGTGCTCCCTCCCTCGACGATTGCCTCCAACTCCAGAGGCTCCCGATCGGATGTTTTCTGGCTCGTTCTCGGAAATTGGAGGCTCGTTCGCTTGATCGTCGGCTCTCGCTCTCGCTCAGCTCTCGCTCCAGATCAACTCTCGAAGACAAAGCAACTGTAGGTGGAGGAACCTGAAGGGCGAGAGTTCTGATCCGTGCCGATTTTGGAGGTTTTGACTCGGCTCCGAGAGTAAAGATCCGAAGCCGATCGATCAACATCGTCATGCACCGAACCCGACTCTCTGGAACGGCCGGTAGAGGAATTCAGAGGTGTGCAAGGTGAACGGTCTTGACCTAATCTTCGAGCTCATACCCCATCCAACGCCGCGAGCCAGGTAGCAACCCTTGACCAACTGCATTGTTTTACGTCTTCTTTGTGCTTGGTTTCGGGTTCTCTGGACCGAGTTGCTGTTGTCTGGTTCATATGAATTTTGGCCTTGTCTACATGTATGCTGCTATTGCAAGGTCTGGAGTGTTGATTGTTTGCGAATCCCTACTCAAGCTCAGTCTTGGTGCTCTCTGTTTTTTTTTTTCTTGCGCATATTTAGCGTTTGATGAAATGCCTAAACTAAATGCACGTTCAATAGTCTTTACCGTGCTTGAGGTTTGCTGTCCTTTTGTTTGTATTGACCATAAACTAGTTGTCCCTATGTCAAGGCTGAACTTAGTTCGTTCATTGTTTGCTAATTGCGATCTAAGTTTGGGTCTCGGGTAAGCTTGAAGCTCCACCTTGTATCATCCTTCAGCATTTTTTTTTTAGCCTTTCGATATTCGAGCAAATGCTTTCCAGTTTCACTCAGCACCTCTCTTATAAAGCTCATATCTCTGACCTGGATACATACTCATATCCGATTCATGTTGATGCATATACATAATACATTGCCATGGACTTCATATTCTTACTATATACAAAATCCTTTGATCACACTGGTGGTTATCATCACTGTTTAGATAATGTTTCCCCACCAATGGCATATTCGAACGCTAATTTGTTTTAGTAAAAATTGGTCTTCAATCTGCATGCTGTGTTTTTTTTTTGTGATTTCTGGCTTAGTCATAAATAGTTAATCCCTATTGCATCATGTTTACCTACGTCCCAATATCCCATTAAAGTTGTAATGCTTGTGTCTTACCACACTTCTTGTGTAAAGTTTTACTAGAAAGCGATTATGTGTGTTTTAGTGAGTTAAATGCAGATCACGTACAATTGATGTTGGCTGTTCATGTGTGAATTTGGTACAGATTTTTTGTGTGAAGAGTTTGGGATTAGGTCCTTCATGAAAGTGGTCTTTCACATAAAAACTGCAAAAAAAATGGTTGTATGTTCGCCTTGCTGCCCTGTTCTATTTTTGATGGACCTTGATCTCTTCCAGGACTTTGTAAATTCACGTGCTTTTAGTTACAATATATAATGAAATGCTGTCTTTGATTTATGAAGTTGATTCGATCATAGAAATGCTGCCTTTTATGTGGCTAGTTGCTTTTAGTCTTAAGATGAGATAATAAATTTGTCCAAATTGCTTTCAATATGTTGTAGAGTGACGGTGTGACATGCTATCATGTTCTATTTTTGATTGACCTCTTCATGTTCTTGAATTTTTAGAAATTCACGTGTTAAAATTTTGAGAAGCTTCCTTGTGAAAATTGTTTTTATGATGCTGATTTCACATGATTTGTGTATCAATTGGATTCAAATTCTCTTGTGATTCGCATGATAGAAATTTGTCATAAAAAATGAAATTCATGACCCTTATTTTGCCCTTATCAAAGCTGATTTTGTTACTTTGCTATGATTCTCTTATTAAGAAACTCGAAAATTGGATTCTTAACAAAATTTGTTCGTCTCTCTTTTGTTCGCGCTGTGGTAAAATTTCATATTCTTCAGATTTTCTTTTAGGACAAATCACTATTAATGTGTCATGACATCCCTATATTTTGCAGCAATTCTGACGTGATATTGTGCATTCTTGAATTTTCTTTAACTTCTATATAGCTCACGTTAAAAAAACTTTTTCCACGAAAATTGTTACCCTGATTGGATGTGCATTTGATTCTAACTTGAGGTTAGTTTGGTTATTAATTGTTGCCATTTTTGATCAAGAAAATTCATACGTGCTTGTGGCAAGACATGACTTCAATTTCATGGCAATTTGTCATCAAACAATTACAATTTATAGTCTCACGTGTTCTGTTACAACATTGATTGCATGCTGGAAGTTGCGGATTAGGCATTGATTAGATGGACATACATGTAGCATGAGCACGCTCGATGATGCATATTGTTTGGTGAATGATCTTTTGTCAACAAATTCACTTGTTTAGTTAACTGAGAACCAAGGTTATATGACTTGGATGTATGTCATATTATATGCTTTGCATGTGATCATTTGATGAATGATTTTGGCGCGACACATATTAATGCTGAACTTTAGGATATCGCTCGAAACTTGACTTTCACATTGTACTTCTTTTAAGCAATTAATTGTGATATGATGTATTGTTTTCTTTTTAGGTGCTTGACTTGTTTGATTGTTTCTTTCGTATGTATGCACCTAGGTATAGTTTTTTTTTTTAGGCTAGGATTAGAATTAGAATTCCGAAGGTGGAGAAGTGAAGATGGTGGAGGTCGATGTCCACTCCGACCTTTATTCTATAATATTCGTTTTTCTCCCGACATATGTCTCGGGTTCCTTGTGTTGTATAAAACCCGACGAGTTGCGGGTTTTCCCTTTTTCCTTTTTTTTTCTTAATTATGTTTTCTCTTTCATATTTTTTTTAGAATTGCATGATTAGGTTTATTGCTTTCTCTTGATTGTTTACTTCATGTCTTGCACTTTCAATTTCATTGATTGTTTTCTTTTCATTTTTTTTTAGAAATAGAATAACATGAAAATGATCAACCACGCACGATCACTTAGTCTAGGAATTGATGATCCCGAAAATGTAAAAAGAAATGCATGGACATATTAGGAAAAGCACAACATACTGTTTAGGTACCGAAAGGGCGCTAATAGTAATATTAGCGTAACCCAAGTCCCCGAACCTAGATATCTGGTTGCGTAGAAATCGAGGGAATACTCTCGACTCTCGATTGGGTTTCTAGCCGACTCCCGAAAATGAGGCTAGTGGCGACTCCTGTATATATTTAGGTTGTTAAATACCTAGATTGTTTAAATAAATCTGCTGTCACGCGGGGTATGAGTTTCGATGAAACTCACTATGGTTTAGCATACTTGATATGGGAATAACCCAAAGGATGAAGTGATGCCATCCTAATGGGTGAAGCGTACTATCAAGAGGGCTACCATGGTAAAAGTACCCTTAAATTCGATATCCACATTCGACCCTTTTTTTTTTTAGGTATGTCGCTTATGTGGGTATGGATCGTGACATTCCGCTGTCACGCGGGGTACGAGCTTGGGAGAGCTCGCGATCTCGTGGAGTGAACTCACGAGAGGCTTGATCCAAAAGGCGAGGTGATGACGTCTTTTGGAATGCAAGCCGTGAGGGAACTCTTGAGATCGAGTACCCCTAAACCCGACCTTTCCCCTCCTTGGATACATTTTCGAGGGGGCGGCGAGATCGGGTCGCGACATCTGCTTCATATTGATGTGCCCAAGCTTTCTGTGTCATAAGTTCGCTTCGTCTTGGATTGAGATTAGACATTGCGATTCATCTGGTTTCACATCCAAGAGGTAGATATTTCCATGTCTTCGACCCATGAACGACTGAGTAGAATCTTTACTGGTTCCTGAACATATTCCCTCTTGAAAGTAGATTTTGAAACCGGTATCACACAGCTGACTGACACTGAGCAGGATTGTAGTTGAGTCCTTCAACTAAAGAAACATTGCTTATTGTGAGGTTTCCAATCTTTACAGTTCCAAATCCCACTATTCTTCCTTTGCTATTTCCTCCAAATGAGACTTTTCCACCATTCACTTGAACAAGCTTTATGAAGCAATTTGAATCTCCCCATCATATGTCTTGAGCATCCACTATCCAGATATTATTTTACCTTTTTCTTGATAGGACCTGCATTTAAAAAAGAAACTCAAACTTTCTTTGGTACCCATATTTTCTTGCATCCATTGGTGTTAGTATGGTATGCGGTTTTTGCCCATACTTTCTTAACAGGTTTCCAAACCATAGGACATTCTTTTTCAAAATGATCTGCACTATTGCACTTTGAACATCTGAGAGCATTGCGATCTACTGGTTTTACAAAGATCCTTTTAAAATGATTTTTGTAAGCATCTCTTGTGGGTCTTTGCTTAATTCTTTCTTTCACTTTTGGAAAATCAATTAAAGGAATGGTTTCAACAGTCATTCACAAACCAGATTTGTTAAAATAAGGTCTTTGAACATAAAGAATTTTTTCCAGTTTCTCAGATCCTATAGAAAATCTTTTAGAAATGTTTGAGATATCATTCTTCAAGAATGCATTTTCTTTTGAAAGATTATCTTCACTTTCTCTAAGAGAAGAAACATTCATGTCTAAACATTTCACATTTTCTTTCAAAAGATTTTCCCGTTGTTTTAGAGCAGAATTTTCTCTTTTGAATTCGGAAATCTTTTTAAGAAAAGTCTTAAGACTAAAACACAACTCATCAATGTATTTAGAAACTTTAATAGGGATTTTGAAGTTACTCACCTCAAATTCACTGTCTGAATCTGATTCTGTCTCGGAGTTTGAATCTGAATTAGATTGTGCCATTAGACATATATTGGCATAATTATCATCACTTTCTTCACACTCGTATCACTCCGGTTTTCGCTTTAAGAGCCTTTCGATACTTTTCAGCTTTTCCTTTCTTCTTCCTCGAAGAGGACAGGTTGGGTCTGATGTGTCCCTTTTTCTTACATTCAAAGTAGACTACATCTTTGTTTGATTCATCATCCTCAACAGGCTTAGTCTGTTGCTTTTGAAAACTTTGTTTCTTTGAATTGAATCTTCTTCATTTTCTGTTCAGCTTTCTGAATCTTCTTATCATGAGAGCAAGCTCCTCATCATCCATATCGTCTTCAGAATCTGTAACATCAGAATCATCATTGGATTTTAATGCAATGGATTTTTTACCTTTAGGGTCTTCGTCTTCATTGATTCGTTCCACTTCATAAGACTGAAGAGTCCCAACCAACTCATCAACAGATAGTGGCATGATCCTTTGGGTCTCTCTGATTGAGGTCTTTATGTGATTCCAATCCTTGGAGAGTCCACGCAGTAATTGGTTGACCTTGATTTTCAAGACCATTGACGATTTCTGTAAAACGACTAAACATGTCAGTTATAGATTCTCCTGATTTCATTTTGAAGGCTTCGTATTGACTGAGGAGAAAGTTGATTCTAGTCTCTTCACTCGATCAGTTCCTTCATAGGTAATATGTAATCTATCCCAGACTTCTTTAGCTGTAACACAAAAAGATATTCTGTTATATTCAGTAAGTGATAAAGCACAATATAAAGAATAAATTACTTTTGCATCAAGAGCTTGTCTCTTGATTATCTCTTCCTGAGTCATTTCACTAGACTCAACAGTATCTTTTCCTCTTTCAGAGACAGGTGCAGCTTTAGGAATGATTCCTTTTTCTACAACGTCCCATTCCAGAGGATCCTTTGATCTTTGGAACGCCTTCATCTTGTTTTTCCATATGTTGTAATCCTTTCCATCAAAGTAAGGCGGTCTGGTATTGCTTTGCCCTTCTACCAGCCCTGGAGCCAACATACTAGTCATGGATCTTTAACTATGAAGTAAAACACTTCAAACAAAGTGAGTACACAGGCTCTGATACCAATTGAGATAGCTAGTATAAGCACCTAGAGGGGGGTGAATAGGTGTATAATAATTTTTCGTGATATGCAAGCAGTATTAACCTGACAATAGAAAGGAAGTTCTATATTGATTATCAAAACGAATTACGATCAAAGTAAAGAGTAGGGAAGAGAAAATTAAACACAAGGTTTATAGTGGTTCGGCTTATTCCAAGCTTACGTCCACTCTTTCGCACTGACAGCCCACTGGCTGGATTTCACTATGAACAAAAGAGATGTTACAGCACAGCTTTTCCTTGATTCCATAGTGTAGATATTCTACCACACTTCCTCAAGGTTTCTCACGAATATAGACTCTTTTTTGCGTACAAGATTTCACTCGAATGAATTGACTAAAAAACAAGGAGCTTCAGACTTTGGAATTCTTCTATCGTGCACTACCTCGAACAACTAGAACATCTTCCTTATATACTCCTTTATGCCATCATACCCGTTGGCACTTACCAAAGGAATTCCTCAAATCTACCCGTTGGACGGAATCAATTAGGAAGATCATTCGAGCTATTAAAGGAACATGTTGATAGCCCATCAATCATGTTCGCCCATACAATCAGGATCTCGGTTTCCATAAGTAGAACCTTCCAAGTATACTTTGCCATTCATCGGATCCTTAATCTTCGAATCAATCATGATCAAATAAAGGATTCCGTTGTGTCATATCCACCCAAGAGATCTTCTCTAGTTGATAAAGTTACATCCTTAATAAAACATCCAGTTCTGGATAGCCTTTCTTCAACGGATTAGAAACTGTCAATGAGAATAGATTTTGAATCTTGAGTCTGGTTGTCTAGAGGTCTTCAGACTTTAAATAGCAGAGTCTGCAAATCTTCAGACTAGACTGATGGAAACATTTTGTCAGCTTCAAAACACTTCACGAAGATTTCTCCAACAAAATCGACTCAATTTGGATCATGTTCACTCTTAATGGGCAAGCATTTGAAAGATACCTATCAAAGCTGAGTTTCTTTTTTTTAACTTTAGGCCGAGTATCAAGAAATCAAGCCAGATGCCACTTCCACCAGAAGAGTTGAGATGTCCGATATCCTTGCAGCTTATGTATGATCCAGTTACTATTTCTTCTGGATAGGCATATGAAAGGATCTGTACTGAGAAATGATTTAGTGATGGGCACAACACCTGTTTTAAAACTCAACAGAAGCTGTCTCATCTTTGTTTGACTCCTAATTACTGTGTGAAAGGACTTGTTGCTAACTGGTGCGAGCAAATTGGTGTTCCCTGTCCTAGAGGGGCCTCAAGACTTTCTTGATTTGAATCATTGGAGGCTGGCAATGTCTGAGTCTGAGCCCACAAATTCAAGATCAATGAACAGTGTCGCTTCCTGCAAGTCAAAGGGGTTCAAAGTGGTTCCTTTGGCAGAGGGTGGCACCACTGAGGAGGAAGAGGATGAGAAAGGAAATTTTCTGCATCGGAACAAGTGCTTGAGGTCGATATTTCTCAATAACACGACCATTTTCTTGGAGTGCTAAATGGAGGAGAGGAATTGTCTAGAAAGTGCAAAGTGGTAGAACAAATCAGGCTTTTGCTAGAGGATGCCGAGGAGGCTAGAATTTTCATGGGGGCCCATAGCTTTGTTGAAGCCCTTACTACAGTTTCTGGAGTTGGCTGTCTGTGAGAGGACTGTAAGGGCTCAGCCCGCTGGAGCAATGGCTCCGTTCAACCTTGCTGTCAACGATGACAATTTTGACTTTTAGTCTATTGCTGTTTTGAGGGGTCTCAATAGTCTTTTGGGCATTTCGACAATTATTTATGTGGCAAAAGCAATAGGGTATTCAGTCAGAAGCTATCCACGGAGGCGTTCCTCTCATTTGCTGGCCGTTCTTCGCCGAGCAACAGACAAACTGTTGGTATGCGTGTACAGAATGGGGGATTGGCACGGAAGTGAACCAGGCTGTGAGGCGCGATGAAATAGAAGCTCTAGTCCGGGAAGTGATGGAAGGGGTCAGCGAGAAGAAGATGAGGGAGAATGCTAAGAAGTGGAAAAAGAGAGCTGCGGAAGCCGCCCATCGTGGAGGGCCATCGTACAATGACTTCCAACAGATTCATTAAGGAGGATATCCATTTGAAGGATTAGATTAAAGGGAACTATCACCATATTTCCATATCTTCCGAAAATATACCAGAAGAAGAAGCATTAAGAGCACCGTGGTTCCACATTTCCAATCTGTTAGTTTGTCTGATCACTTCACTTACTGAACTTGATTGCGGTATCTTTTTATGACTATAAAGTTAAGAGATTACTTCTTCTGCTGTCTATGCTTGATCTCCACTCAATCTTTTCCCATTAGAGAGCACGACACGTCATGAAACTATCATTGCAGAAGCCAATCAAAAATTTGCAATTAAATCGAGAGCTAAAAAAATTCGATGGAGAAATAAATGAGAAATAATAAAGGATGAGAGATTTACTTGGTTCGGTTTCGAGTGTTAAAACCTACGACCCTTAGTTGAGCCAGCCGTCAATAATCTACTATTGAATTGGAGAATCACATAATCATAATCGCTTATATGCGCAACTGTTCTTCAATTCTATAATTATATCCAATTTCCATGGTATTTACAGCATGAACTTCGTGCTCAGCACTCCCTTTTGTTCGAACAGAGAGAGACTCCCTTCTGTTTGGCTGATGAAAGAAAGCATAAAAGACCAGAGGGACTACTACACCTTGCGCTCAAAATAATACTAAAAGGGAGTCTCTCCTCTGTACCCCCACTTCCTTCATTCCAATTATGAGAGTTCTTTTTTTGTGCTGTATGGACTCTGCACACCTTACCCTATCCTACTGTTGCCTTCTTTGTCTTGTTCCTTACATTGCTTATGCTTTTAAATCTACTGCAGAGCCAATCAACTGTCTTGGACAGATTGGATGACATGCTGAGAGGACAAGTGAAGCTTCACAGTAAAAAGGAGAAAATATTTTATGGGTCCGGCACTCTACATTATTGTGCGGTCGCTCCACTCTTTGGTTGTCATGCGTATGATAGGCCTCACTGAATAAGAAATTTCAAGGTCCCCTCCTATCTTAGCTCAATTTCAAGCCTTGCATTCAAATCAAAATCTTGACCCAATTTTCTATATTCATTTCATTGATGTGACATGACGATTTTGAAATCTTTAACTTGATTTTTCGTCTTCATTTCACCAATGTAAGCCGACAAGCTTGACGTTCAAATTGACATCTTAATACTCGACTTTCCATTCCCATTTCACTTATCTGAGCTGATGAATCTCATGTTTGAATCAATATCTTGATTGGTCTCACATTGATACCTTAACCCGATTTTCTGTTTCCATTTCATTGATAAAAATGATATGTTGTTTCATCTTCATTGATTTTTTCGCTTGCTTTTCCTTGTGTGGTAGCGGCTTCTTCTTCTTCACTCTTCACTTCTCATTTCTCAATACTCTAGTGATAGAGATGAGATTAAAAGAGCTAACAAGAGAGGGGAGGGAGAGAGAGTAACAAAGGAGGGATAGAGAAAGGAGAGTTTGAAATCTCCTTATAAGTGGGGCCCATCAAACATGTGACGTTCAAAGAGTGGAGTAGCCATTCGTTGAAATGAACTGTCGGGCCTACCCAATGTATCTTCCAAGGCTACGTTTGGCAGTCAAGATAAAATTCGGGATATAATAGGATATAGGCTGGATAAAATTATCCCATGGGGGGTAGAATAAAGGTAGATAGAATTTCTATTATCCATAATAGGAAAGTTATTTTTCTCGAATAACAAACCTATTAAATTAACAAAAATAAAAATTATATTTCAATAAAAATAGAATTATAATTTAAGAAATTAAAAATTAACAAATAAATAAATAAAAATTTATTTGTTAATTTAATCTTATTTTAATTTTATATTTAACTTTAATTCTATCTTATAATAAACATTCAATCTATAAATTATATATTTATATTATATATATTTTAGGTATTTTTGTATTTTAGATATGTTAATACAGTTTACTATTTGATAAAATTTTATTACAAAATGATAAAAGGGAAAAAAGAAATAATAAAGAAAATAATTTTAAGAGGAAAAATAAAATAAAATAAAATAAGGATTAGTGTCACAAGAGATTTTCACAATCTCCGTTTAAGAACTTTTAAATTCATTTATAATGATAATGTCGTTTATATTTTAAAAAAAAAAATGTATATGATGTAATGTAAATATATCCGACTTTAATATTGCGATTCACCAAACAATACATAGGATATAGAAAAATCCCAGAATTTCATATCATATTCTATGTAGCCAAGAGAATATTAGGTAGAACTATCCCTCCACTTAATATTATTGATCAGTCTATTTATTGTTTGACACTTGTACAATAAGGTCCGTTCATCAATTTTTATTTGACAAGTGGGCTGCAACTTGCCTGATGAAGCCTACTTCCTCTCTTCACTGCTCATCTTTCCCAATAAATCCATCGTTTCGTCCATAGTCTCTCTCCACTGTCCATCCCCACAACAAACCCAACTTCTTTTGGCACGGTAAAACACAGGAACTTGTCCTTAAAGAAGATAATCACATCTAGGAAAAAGGAAGAAAAGAAAAAGAAAATTAGGGGAAATGGTGTTGGAAGATAGTGACGCTCGAATTCGCCTTAGATCAGACAATTAAAAGGAATCCCGCCATGGCTGTGACCGGTTCTGGCCAGTGGCCACCTTGCCAAGATACATCCAGTCTTCAGTGCCTGCGTACGTGCAAATCATCACAGCCTCTTCTTTTTTTTCTTTTTTTCTTTTTAACACATTCTCGTTCTTTTTCACGGTCCTGGTGAAGAAGAAGGATATTGGTGATGAATTTTTGGGTAAGTTGTCAATGAAGATGATGAATACAACGAGGAAATGAAAGCGAAGCAGGAGCATTTCCAGTGATAATTTGGTGATGGTGAAGCTCCGCCATCAATCGGAGAGGGGGGCGACCACCGCCGACGGCTTCACCCAGGACCTTCTCCGGGGGCAAAGCCTCCAGTGACCACGCGGGCCACTCATGAGCAGTGAAGAGAATTGTAAAAAGTAGGTGCATTTGTTGAGGACGATGAACGATGGAGAGAAGGGCTTTGTGCGTGCAAAAGCTTCCGTGGTTCCCACCTGCCAATTAAAAATTGATGAATTAGCCTTACCCGTGCACATATCAAACGATTAAGTAAACTGGTTCAAAGATTGAATCCTCGATTAAATTTATTTCCTTTTTTGGTTGTGGTAAATATTTAATATATCGTCAATCATGTAAGGTGTTACATTTCATATGTGATTCGATAGGAACATGCATTATATGAAATATATCAAAAAAATTACATACGTTTAGTTTATATTGCATTGCGTTTAGTTTCCTAATTCAGAAATTACATATGTTACATGCATTACGAATGATGTAGTAATTAAGAAATTACCTAATATAGATTAGGATTTAATATGAATTATTTCCTAATTCAACTTAGGTAATCATCTAGATTTAGGCAATTTCCTATTTAATTTCCAAAGAAAATCCAAAAAAGTATTGCATGTATATCTCATCTAGAATTAATTAATTTCGTAAATTCCATGTCACATATTACATGACACTTAGTAGTCATATGCTTTAGGGTCATGCCATAATTGCATCTCATGCATTGCATATAACTTTAATATCTATAAAAAGAAAACACAAAAATAACAATCTAACATAATTGAATATTGGGTTAAGTCATGATTAATTCTATTTCATGTCATGAGAATTGCATATAGGTCATATTCAGTAAAATTTAATTAACATAGCATACAAGTCACTTAGATTTCATTTTAGTTCATTAATACATGTTAATTTAGGCTTATATAAATCAAATTACATGTCAAGTTAGTTTATAGTTCTTTTGCTTGTCATTAGGATTAGTTTGCGTATAAATTGCATTTAAATTCTATTCACATGTCTCTAGTTTAACTTAGAATTTCCATAGATATAACTTAGATTAAAATTTCATCCGATGCATTGCATATAGATTCATTTTTATAAATACAAGAAAAACCCATGAAGAATTAAATGTCGTTGCATCTAGAAATCTTGTTTAGGCCAGACACGTTTTTTTTTTTTTTTTTTTTTTTTTAACAATCTTGCGGATCACTTTGGGCATTATCATAATGAAGTTATGATTTACTTAATGCATTGCAGTCTTTTCCCATTCTTAGAAATTTATTTACTGCATTAATTTATTAAGTGTTAAATTTTGATTGTGCAAGATCAATTCTCACATGGTAATGAATTAAGATTAAAATTAGCCAAGAGTGTAAGAGTTTTCCTAATGTGAACTAAATTAATTGATATTGTAATTTACTGTTTTTACGGTTACTGTAAAACAGGGTTGGTCTAATGTGAGATATAAGATTTTTTAATTAGTCTAATATGGGGTACATTTGTTGGTAGTGTGGGCGAGTTGAGCCTGCCCGTAATGAAGGGACTAAATTTTTAAACTCTATAAATAGTGCTCAAGTCTTTCTTCTAACCCTAATTTTCACATGTATCCTCACCTAAGGAGCCTTTACCTGACGCTACATGTGAGGGGCCGCCTTATTGAGCCAACGGCCGCTTCATTGAGCCAGTGATACGGAAGGCAATAGAGGAGAATGACTTGATGCGTGGATCCCCTTGATATGTGCCTTGATATGTGGGTAATCATCAAGGCGGGTAATCTCTTTTCTACAGGTACGTTAATATTTTTACTAAAAAAATGCATGTTCTTGTTCTGGTTATGGAGATCTTGGGATTGCGCAATTTGCGTCCAACATCCAAGAGTGCTCGCAAAATATTCTTGAAATGAAAAATGTGTCAAAAGGACGTTAGATTTATCTAGCGTAACCAAATATCCGTATCCATTGAATTTCTAGTTCTTGGAAGTAAAATGTATTCTTACAATGTACTTGAATTTCTAATCAACCTTAACTGATTAGTAGTGCCTCTAAAAGGTAAGATAAACTGTATGTTTAAATTGTGTGCGAAGTTGCGATTGATAAAGCTTGAGAAAGCTTATGCTAAGTGTAAACTTAGTAATCTATCAGTTTTTCCTTAATGGTCTACCTTTGGGAAGGTCACAACATTCTTCTGGCGTTATTTTAGACAAAAAGATATCTACTGACACGTGGAATAAAGACGCGTGAACTTCTTCTTTTCTTTATTTATTTGCAAGCTTAATATTTTTCTAATAGTTGGCTCATTTCCTTCCATTTGTACATACATCTGTTGAACAGAAGGCCATGGAGTAGATAATAATTCAAGATGAAGGTCCACGTTGAGGTCCCATTTCTTTTTAATTAATAATTTCAAGCAAGGAAATTGACATTAACAATCTCTAAGTTTTGGCCTCATGTGTAATATCATCCATAAACTTTTAATTTATCAAATATCATCCATGAACTAATTCTAAATGTTCAATGTAGTTTTTAAACATTCAATCTACTCCATCAACTTTCTATAAGAAAGTCATATAAGTTATTCGATACTATTCACAATTATTCATAATGGCAATTTCACTGAAAATTTAGAATACCTTTTTATTTCAATCATTTTCCTGAATCAACAAAGTGAATTGGCGCTTAAAATTAAGTAGAAACTAATATAGAGTCGTATTGGATTTTACATCTACTCTTTCTAGTCTAAGTGTTTTCTTAAAATTATCTAGGACCGATGTTAATTTATCTATAACCACCGTACCTTTATAGATCTTGTTCCTAAATTTTTACATTAATATAATTTTCACTCGTGTGTTTCATGTTGTCTAAAGAATAAGGAACAAGATTTTGATTTTGATTAGTATATGTATGGATATCTATAAATGAATTAATATCATTTCTAAATATCCTCATGATATATATATATATTTTGGTCGAAAGATATCCTCATGAGATACATGGACACAATATAGCAAAAATATCAATCTGAGACAGCTCTAAGGGAGTTTATACTTTACTATTATAAAGAGCATAAGTTAAATTTACTTGCTTTGAACTGTTGTCATATTTATAAAGACCGAAATGGTTGATTCTTGAATACAACTAAAATGAAAAGATATTTGTAAAATCTAGGTAATGTTGTAATTATGAAAACTTGTTAATAGAACCGAAGAACCGAGTTGATTTTATATTGAAAATTTAATGGACTAAATTGAACAAATTGAAAGTTTAAGAGCTTTATCGAAGTGTGGTTCTTCATGTGTATAGCTATTGTATTTCATGTCATCTCATCCCCTTGTTTCGGTTTGAGCAATGCAAGATATGAATCAAGTTGATTTGTGAATTTTGTATTGGACTCTTGGAATTTTTGTGTTGTTAGATTTATTAGATGTTGAATAGTTAAAAAAAAAAATGCCAAAAAATTGCGCCTTGAATGACCAACTTCTCTTCTCTAGTAATTCTCTTATCTTTTGCCAACTTTTATTTACTTTTCTTATAGATGCTTTAAATTTATCAACTATTATATGATATATTAAATCTCTATTTCAATGACTTAGAAGCTTTTTTCCATTTAAGTAACACAATAGAAAAGTTGGTAAATTAAATAAACGAAAAAAACTTTGCTGACTTACTCAAATGAGAGTAATCTCAAACTAGTTTATAGCTTAATCAAAGAAATGTAGATAAATCACTTAACTTGAAGTTAGCAATTTCATATCGGTGTCAATAAATTTAAGACGTAGTTAATAAAGTAAATAAAAGTTGTAAAAGATATAAAAAAAATTGCTGATCAAAAGAAAATGAAGTTAATAATTTTTTAAAAGAGTTAGTAGATCAAGGTGCTGTTGAGAAATGTAAATAATAGTTTGTAAAGGGTAAAACAAAATATCTGCGAGTAACTCAACTAGACTTGACCAAGTATTAGCTAGTAATGTACCATAAGAAAATTTGGCAAGTCACGCTAAATTAGATTGTAATTGCTAAAAAGAGTTAGTAAATAAGAAATTGTTAATCAAGGTGAATAAAAGTTGGTAACTTTATAAAAAAATTGCTAAGTCAATAAAGCAGAAACCAAATTTGGTAAATAAGTTAAATTGATGGCCCAAACTACTGATTAATTTAATGTGAAAAAATTTGGTAAGTCGCTCTAATTTAGATTAGTAAATTTTTTTATAAGAGCGTGTATTCAAAACACGAGTAAATTATACAGACAAAAGTCTGTAAATTGGCTACAAACGTCCATGATTTACAAACTATGTAACAACAATAGTAGCGCCCGATCATAGTCGTCATGCTCAATTTGCATTAGACTGCTTCAAAAAGTTTACATCTTTCCTCATCCTCTCTCTCCCTCGACGTCTTCCTATATAAGCGAAAAGACGCGACCCTTTGTCCTTTTGACTTGTCTCCGCGCTGGAGTTCCCCGAGGACGGATTTCGAATCACATTGTCCAACATCTTTCGACGAGAGCGATGCGTTTCAAGAGCAGCCAGAAAACGAAGCGTAGTTTATTGAAAATCGCAGGAATGCTGAATAGTTCATGTGTGGACCTGGTAGCATTATGGACCTGGTCACAGCCGACGCAACTAGGAGAATTGTCAGGCCGTATTAGTCCGCTTGCACAGGTAATTGGACGGAGACGTTTTGGACATATGCAATCATAGCGACTTTGAGATCGACTGTGAATGAGAATTTCGACCTTCCTCATTTTCAAGAGATCGACTGAAAATATCTTCTTACTCGACAAAGTAAGGGCGTGCGTAGACTAGGAAACACCATCAAAGTACAAGCAATTTCAATGATTGAGTCTATTGTAAATAATATGCGAAAACAATAGAATTTCACAATTTACATCAATACAAAATTATTAAAAATATAAATAAATAATAATAATGACACAAGTGATTTACATGGTTTGATTCGACTATTAATACCTATATCCACAAGAAGAGTTGGCGGCAAATAATTCATTATAATCGAAAAATTAGAGTGTTTCTCATACCAAAAATTAATCATATGATGAAAAGTGTTTATAAATAAATAATATAAACTCACAGCATAAAACTTTATGGCGCTCAAGCCCTTCACGTACGTCCAAGAAGAAACTCAGCACCTTCATCCTTTGTGCACACGGCGGCTTCTTGGCGTGTGGCTTCTATGGCTTCACAGGGCTCTTTATTTTTTTTCTTCTCTCTTTTTTTCTACACACGTGCAGCGCTCTGAAGTCTTGCACCTCCTTACTTGAAGAAAGAACACATTTTTTTTGCTTTTTATATTGTGCCCAAGATCAAAAGTTTGATCACGGCCCACCACTTTAACTTTAACATGAACTAGCTTTTGATTTAACAAATTATTACCTGAATTCAAATTCAAAACATTAATTTAACAGAGTCTATGCTGGAGTTTCAAGCATACTTATAAAATATAAATAATGTATGCCAAAATGTTTATCATTTTCGATCTAGCCATTGTCTCATCAGCTAGGAAACTGATGTTGGTCTTGTATAAAAAATTGAATGACCTTTCCAAGGCACGTTGGACGTGTTCGAGGCAATCAAGTCACCTGAACACCTTGCCGTCTTCTTCCGGTAATCTAGAATTGGCTGAATTACAGGACACCAGAATATCCTAGGCATTTTATAATTGGTGTAAAATAATGAAATACACCAATCACCGGAAGTTGTGTTATATAAACATATGTGCTTGTTGCTGAAATTTCACACATGGGCGTCTCCCTCGTCTAACGCTACTTGCATAACGTCTCGTTCCCGCATCTAGTATAGATCTGAAAGACCGACCGAAATTGAATAAGATTTGGCAGACTTCAGATCAATTTCAAGTTCCATCACTGAGTATACACTTCTTGATCTTGCTATAGAGAGAGAGAGAGAGGCGATGGGTTCGTCACCCCTAGAATCAAGAATTGCACACGCTGTCTGCGTCCCGTTCGCGGCCCAAGGCCACGTCAACCCCATGATGCAGCTCGCCAAGCTCCTGCATGCCCACGGTGTCTTCGTCACGTTCGTCAACACCGAGTTCAACCACCGCCGCCTCCTCAGGTCTAAGGGATCCGACTCGCTCCGAGACCTCGAAAACTTCTGCTTTGAGACGATCCCAGATGGCCTCCCGCCGTCAGACCGCGATGCGACACAGGACATCCCGGCCCTCTGCGACTCGACCCAGAAGAACTGCTTGGGCCCTTTCAAGAAATTGCTTGCCAGGATCAAGAGTGACGAGGTTGTTCCCCCCGTGACTTGTGTGATATCAGATGGGATAACGGGCTTCGCCAGGGAAGCGGCGAGAGAGCTTGGAGTCCCAGACGTTCAGTTCTGGACTGCCTCGGCTTGTGGGTTCATGGGTTATTTGCAGTACAGAGCGCTTGTTAAGAGAGGGATCGTTCCATTCAAAGGTACTTACTTTTTCTATATATTCATTTGCTTCTCTCAGATAAATTCACTAGATCTTCATTTTTTTTATTTAGTTATCTCCCCATTCATGAGTTATTTCCATTCATCTCTTTCTCTTGTTAAAGTTCTGGCTTGGATCCTCACTACATACTATATGGAACAGATGAAGACTTCCTGAACAACGGGACGCTGGATGATCCAGTTGACTGGATCCCCGGCATGAGAAATATCCGACTCCGGGACTTCCCAAGCTTCATGCGGATCACAGACCTAAACGACATCATGTTCAACTTCTTAGGCGAAGAAGCGCAGAACTGCCTGAAATCATCTGCTATCTTGTTCAACACCTTCCATGAGCTCGAACGCGAAGTACTGGAGAAAATAGCAGGCATTTCCCCTCGTATTTACTGTGCCGGGCCCCTTTCATTGCTCCTCCAGGATACTCCCTCGAGCTCAGTCAAGTCTTTCAGGTCGAGTCTGTGGAAGGAAGACTACAGCTGCCTCGAATGGCTCGATCAGAGAGAAGCCGAGTCGGTTGTGTATGTGAACTATGGGAGTATCACTGTCATGACTGAGGAACACCTGAAGGAGTTTGCTTGGGGGCTTGCAAATAGCAAGCAACCATTTTTCTGGGTGATGAGGCCTGATGTTGTGAAGGGTGATTCTGCAATCCTACCACCGGAGTTCCTGGAGGAAGTGAAAGACAGAGGGTTCTTGACGAGTTGGTGTCCACAGGATCAAGTCCTGAGTCACCAATCAGTTGGCGCTTTCCTAACACACTGCGGGTGGAATTCTACATTGGAAGGTATCTGCGGAGGCGTTCCTCTCATTTGTTGGCCGTTCTTTGCCGAGCAACAAACAAACTGTCGGTACGCGTGTACCGAATGGGGGATTGGCATGGAAGTGAACCAGGATGTGAGGCGTGAGGAAATAGAAGCTCTTGTTCGGGAAGTGATGGAAGGGGCCGGCGGGAAGAAGATGAGGGAGAATGCTAAGAAGTGGAAGGAGAGAGCCGGGAAATCTGCCGGTCGCAGAGGGCCATCGTGCAACGACTTCAATAGATTTATTAAGGAGGTTGTTCATTTGAATGATTAGATCAAAGGGAACTATCACCAGATTCCAACGTGTTCCGAAAATCTATCAAAAGAAGAAGAATTAAAAACACCATGGTTCAATATTTCCCTCTAGTTGTTTCCAGCATGTCAGTTTGAATTGGTTCCTTAGACACGTTATTTTAAATCATGCAGGGTAAAATAATATAAATGAAGATATTTTACTTTTTTTGGCATTCTATGATTGTATTTGCTGTCTTAATCTTGCATGCGTCACAGTGGTTATTGAAAAATCCCAGTGCTATGCACAAATGCGACACATTCCACGAGTATTATATGATTGAAACCTCGACAATTCAAGATCTTCAGTCCGCCTTTCGACCGTTCATCTAGTTTCCTCGCCCATGTGGAGCGAGTGGATCAACGGGGAAAGTTTTCAAGATCTTGTGCACCTCTTTGGTTTTCAAGATCATCCATCCATTTCACCTGCACTTTCCGCTCAACCACTTGTCCAAATGCAGAAAACCAACGAGATTCCGCCATAGCACTCGCTCAATAAAGTCCTCAAGATCCCCATCATTATTATCCAAAAGAACTGCCAATTATTGAGGTAAGCTACAATCCATTGACAACATCAATGCCTCAACCATAACAAGACACGACGCCACGAGGACATCCACTTCTATGGTTATAGAAGCAGATATCGATGAACTTGCACGGACTTGAAAAGAACCGACCTTGACCACGTTTAACCAAAGCTTACAATTCAGACACTATCTCGGAGAAGCACTGTAGTCACATTGATGAAGTCCTGGAGGAAGGAAAAGGGCATCCGCTTGGGCGGACGGTGGCATTGTCTAAACTTATCAGTTAAACCAAGTGCATCGGTCTGCCGGAATCTTTGTGTTGTTCGATTAATTAGATGTTAAATAGAAAAAAAAAAGCGTAACAAGTCACGCTTTAAATTACCAACTTCTCTTCACTAATAATTTTTCTTATCATTTACCGACTTCTATTTAATTTATAAATTGACACTTTAGATTTACCAACCATTACATGAAATACTTTTATTTCAGGGACCCACAAACTTTTTGCCAACTAAGTAACCCAATACAAAAGTTAATAAATTAATAAGAGCAAATATTTTTTTTGTAACTAGTTTAAATGAGAGTCGGTAACCCCTAACTAGTTAATAATATAATAAAAAAATTTGATAAATCGCTTTATAAAATATAAGAACAGGTTCTTTTTTGGCTAAAATTTTTTTGTGAAAAATAAGGGACGAGCAAGTCGATAAAATAGATGGAAGGAAAGAAATAAATTAGATACTGAATTTATATGGTTTGGTTTGAATATCGAAACATTTTCTAACTGCTAATAACACTCAATAACTCCTTCAATGTTTAGCCCCTCACATTTCCTCATTGGAAGTCCTCTCAAGGAATTATACAAATTCTTAATCACAAGAATTTAACTGGTTAAATTATTATAGGGTGGAATTACATAAAGCTAGCCCTCATGAGAAGAACTCTTTGCACAGTTCTCCTCAGCGTAGTCTCCAAAGTTCACTCTGTTGGATGTATGCCCTAAAGTTACCATGTAATAGTTACATGATGTAACTATAACTTACATGTTAGGGATTTGAGTTGTACTATCAATCTTATTATTTAATTAATGGCAAAAATGTATTCATTCATATAGCCAATTATTTATATATATATGAATGATTTCATAATATCAATTACGATTGGTCATATTCTTGAGACGTTAAGAATATGTGTGATGGATTCACAGTTAAACTGAATCTTCAAATCTTTCCCGATCAATAGATCATTGAGTGGATATTAATGATTCTGTTAAGACTGGTGTGCACTTAGCTTCACCGTGAAGTATTGGATACTTAAAGGAATGATGAGTCACAAGTCATTGGGTATTGTGTTGCCCAAGTTAATACACATTTGCTTGTATCAAATAAGTTCATTGAATGTGACACACATAGAATTGTGACAGCCCAAGCGACGGTGCGCGGGGAGGAGAGATGGTGGTGCATCTGCGCCTCGGTCCTCGGACGTGCGTAGGGAAGGGGAAGGGGTCCCTCTCTAGTCCCATATCGCTTATGGGGGAGTCCTAGGCTAGTTTATAAAGGCTTGGGTTCCTATAATCTATGTAATGCGTTTTAAAACCGTAAGGACTCAGTGTCCAAAGCGGACAATATTACACAGTGGGACCCAGGGCATTACAAATGGTATGAGAGCCGACTCTCGACCGCGTGTGGGGCCACAGCGAGGACGCTGTGCTCTTAAGGGGTGGAGAGTGTGACAACCCAAGCGACGATGCACGGAGAGGAGGGATGGCGGTGCGTGTCCAAAGCGGACAATATTACATAGTGAGACCCGAGGTGTTACAAGAACAATTAGCGACATCGAAACCTTTAGTGTGGTCAATGTCTAATCATTCATGCTCTAATCTTGTGTAAATAATCCTTAGACCTGATGCAAGATATTAAGTTGTGTGTTGAAAGGTTATGGTTCATAGGTGGGTATATTGTTGGTTCATTGATCCATCTCTGTACCTCAGGGTCATAATTTGTTCGTATATGAAGTTACTCATATGTGTAACATGGAATCTGTCTCCTTGTTGCATGTAGGGTCCAATAATGATGTCATATACAATCTAATTATGACACTATATTGAAATCTTTGGCCGGAATTGTAACTAAGAATGAATTATTCATGTCTCGTGTAAAATGCATGTCAATTAGGTTTGTACATACGATCGAATTGATAACTTGACAAATATTCCATTATCTTTGTTCGATCGAGACATAGTAAGATAGAGGGATTGTATTACACTATAGCCTAAATTGATAAGTTCATTATGTTTTTGAAGCATCCACACTGTCTAGATAGTGATTAATATTGTTACATGTCAATCATGGCTTGTTGGATTTGGAGGTTGATGGGGACAATCAATTCTATTGGATTATTAATATGTTAATGCAAGTCTTACTACTAACTTAGTGATGAATCTGGAGACATCATAACCAAATCAAAATGACGTCAAACGAGAGAAATAATATTGTAAATATATTTGCAATCATAGTAATCAAATAGTCGGTTGAAATTAAATTAAATGAGATTTAATCTAAATTTTATTTTGGTCATGAGTGCATGTGTATAAGATGCACACGCATGCCCAAAAGTGGAAATATATTAATGTGCCTAAATGAAGGTCGTGCCTTTAATGTGTTAAAAAAAAAAAAAGAATAAGAAAAGTGCACGCACGTGGTCAGCAGTCAGCAACTGTTGCTGACCATGCTGACCAAGTGCAGCAAACGGTCAGCAACGGTTGCTAATCGTGTGCACGTGCACAGACGATGACCAGCAACCGTTGCTGATCCTGGGCGATGTGCCCAACGGGCACGATCCGCAACTGCCGATCGTGCAATACGCGATCAGCAACTGTTGCTGATGATGATGAAGATAGAAGAGAAAAATTTTCTCGCTCGTGCCGTGACTGAAATTTTAAGAGTGTGGAGAACCGTCTCTACGAGATTGCTAGCAAAATCATATAGTGTGTCTAAACTAAATGTCTGACATTTATGGGGATTAAATTGAAGAACATTTGAATTAATTCATTTAAAGTGAGCTTTTAGAGCTTTTAGAAGCTCAAATTGAAGAACATTTGTGGGATTCGAATTAAATTTTTATTAAAATGCATGAACAACATCTTTAGAGATACATGTATAGTAGAATTTTATATCTATTTTCGCTGTATTTATGTTAATTTTACCTATACATGTTCCGTAAAGCACCAACACATTCTCCTCGACTACTTTAACGTTGAGAGAACTCCTTTATAACCAAGAGAATGGTGTGTTTGATTTAGTATTTTGAGTCTCTTTGGGAAAATTTAGAGTGTTTGGCAACCATTCTCAAAAAGCTTTGGAGTGAAAGCTAACCATAGGAAGGCTAAAAGCCCAAGGCATACTATCTCCGAAGATGTTTATTACATTTCTTCTTCCTATCTTGCCCTCGCTAGCTTTCTCATATTCCCTTTTACCCCTGTTAAGGACAAATTGTGGCTGGTTGATGGCAAGCCCAAGCATCGCATGGGTCACGCGTCACTAGTGGTCAATGGGTGTTGCGTGACACAAGTAGCGGCGCTTGGGCTTGTCAGCTACCTCAGACATCACGCGACCTCAGCCAATGACACTGCCACTAAATCTAACTCGCCAGTGGCCTAAGCCCTTTGCTGGCTCTAGCAAAGGATTTGATTTTTTTTTTAATGAAAAAATAGAAAAACTGTATTCGAGGAGTTTTTATCAAACGAAATTTATTTCCTCATAAGGCTTTAGGCTTTCGACATGTACATTTTCCCAAAGTCAATTTTTCAAAACCGAACCACACTCAACCGAGATCTCTTATAATCTATTGCAGCATGAGGAAGTCTTCTTCAATGGGTTGAAAAAAAACAGTTATTCTTTCCCTTCTGTGCGGCTACGCTTGAAGAGAGTGAACAAAAAGGGACAAAAAGAAGACCCCACATTTCATGAAATATGGGAAAAGTCTTGAAAAAGTCCTAAACTTTTGTCGTTATCTTGGGTTTTTAATCCTAAACCTTTTTGGTGTTGATTTAGTCCTAAACCTTTTTAAGTTGTGTCAATTCGGTCCTTTCCAGGTCAATTTGACTGGATTTCTTACGGACACCTACTGACATGGACAACTTTTACTAATATTTTAATTTTTTTGAATTTTTTTTTATTTTTATTTTTATTTTTATTTTTATTTTTATTTTTATTTTTTTTTCTCGCTCTTCTTCCTCTAGCCGGTCGCCGGGACCTCGGCGACCGGCCGAGTTGACGGCGGGCGAGGTCGAGGTCGACCTCGCCGGCCACCTCGCCAGTGGTCGCGAGGGCGACCTCCCGCGGGGCGGCGAGGCTCGACCTTGCCAGATCCGGCAAGGGCGAGCCTCGCCCACCCCGCGCGAGGCCGCCCTTGAGGCCTAGGCGGCGAGGCTCGCCCTCGTCGGATCTGGCAAGGGTCGAGCCTTGCCCATGGCTGGCGAGGGTGAGCCCTGCCAGCTTGCCGGATCTGGCGAGTGAGGGGGTTCGAGCAGGGGGAGAGAGTTGGAGGGGGTAGACCGCCGGCCACCGCACCTGAGTCACGGCGTCAGCCTACGGCCGCGCCTGGTTTCAAGCGCTGAAGCTCCGGTAGGCCTCGGTCTTTTTTTGTGCCTTGCGTTGGTCAGACCAGGTCGGAGCTCTGGTCTTCAAGGATTCGGTTCGAGATCTGAGGTTGTTCGATCTGGGTGGGACCTGAGAGAGAGAGAGAGAGAGAGAGAGAGAGAGAGAGAGAGATCGAGAAAGAAAGAGAGAGAGAGTCCTCTTCCGGCCAAGCTGAGGAAACCCTGGCCGCGTGAGACCACCGCCGCAATGCTGCCGCCCGATGCTGTCCACCGCTGCTCACCGACCCGCCGCCATATCCAGCGAGCTGGCGTGGCTCGCCCTTGCCGCCCAGGCCTCGAGGGTGGCCTCACGCGGGGCGGGCGAGGCTCGCCCTCGCCGGATCTGGCGAGGTCGAGGGCAAGGCTTGACCTCGCTAGATCCGGCGAGGGCAAGCCTCACTAGCCCCGCGTGAGGCCGCCCCGCGGCCATCGGCGAGGTGGCCGGCGAGGTCGACCTCAACCTCGCCGCCATCGCCTCGCGGCGGCGCCGAGGTCCGGCGACCGGTTAGAGGAAGAAGAGCAGAATAAAAAAAATAAAAATAATAAAAATAAAAATTCAAATTTCAAATTTCAAAATTCAAAAATATTAAATATTAGTAAAAAGTTGTCCACGTCACCACGGCGACCGATCAACAAAATCTGCCAAATTGGTCGGAAAGGACCGAATTGGCACAACTTAAAAAGGTTTAGGACTAAATCAAAGACCAAAAAAATGTTTTGGACTAAATCCAAGACAACGACAAAAGGTTTAGGACTTTTTTGGCACTTTTCCCCATGAAATATTCAACCCACTGACCCCACGAGTAAATAATATGTATGACATGTGAGTGCCCTTCTTCTTATGTATGAACAAAAGAAGTCTTTCTGCGGTAATAGATTCAGCATACCAATGAATCCAATCAGAAGGGATCAATTGGACTTGGAGAAGGCAACAAAGTCACGCGTAGTTAGTTCTTCTTCACGCTTCGTTGAAATCTCGGCCAACCATTCTCATGCGCCAATTTTCAACCCATGCGTGATAGAGTTCACACGTTGCTCATTGGTTGGCTTTCGTTTGACGGACTCAAACTCAAGATGTGGTTTAACAAAAATAATTTGGTAATTTCTGGAAAAAGAGTCGGTAAATTAAGGTGTGGCTAAACAATGCAACTAAATTATTTGTCAACAATAAGAAAAGTTACCAAATTAAAAAAAAAAAAAAACAATGAGTTTATGACCCAAAAAAAAAACTCAATGAGAGTTGACCCGATATTAGATAGCAATGTAATGAGAGAAAAGTTAGTGGGTTACACTAATTTAGATTGGTGATTGCTAAAAAAAGGTTAGTAAATAAGGAACTGCTAACCACAATAAATAAAAGATGACAACTGCTTAAAAAATAGTAAATTAAACTAAACAGTTAAAGTTTGATAATAATTCAAACGAACAATTAGTAATTCCAAACTAATTGGTAATTTAATATAACAGAAGTCATAAGTCACACTAATTCAGTTTGATAATTTCATTTGAGAATTAGTAAATTTGAAAAATAGAAAACTATACGAATAAAAGTTGCCATTTTACAAATTAACGAAAAGCCGAGAATTTCATAATAAAAAATATAGTAAGTTACTTATAAGTAACTCGAAAAAAAAAAAAAAAAAGTGATCTTTGTAATTTTATTTTTAGTAGAATCTCGGAGATCTCATATATAAAAAAAATATGGCTCAATTCCCTTAAAAAGCACAACTTTAACTAGAACTCCAATTTTGGCCCAAACTTTTTTCGCCTAATAAAAGAACACCAATTTGCTTGTGTCCCAACTCTGGTCAAACTCTTTTTTAAAAAATAAAATAAATAAAAGCACTAATTTCGTTCAACACCCAAATTTGACCGCGGTCAAGTTTCAGCCAAATACACATAAACAACACATTGAACCTTTAACAGCATTGTTAGACCGAAATTTGATGTGAGCTAGATTTTGATACTGACTAAAAATTTATGTTTTTTCTTTAGACACCAGAAAAGTTTTTAAGCCAGTGCTACTGAATGAGACAAAAAAAAAAAGTTTGGCTCAAAATTGGGACACGAGTTAACATTAATATACTCTCATGAGATAAAAAAAAAAAAGGAATTGAATCAGAATTAGAAAGCTGTTTTTCAAGAGAATTTAGCCTACAAAATACAAAGTACAACAAAGGCCATTGATACTTTGAATTGTCTGATTCGCTTTATTCTTATAGAGCCGCCATTCCTGTTACAAATATCATGATCGAAAAGCCATTGAACTTGTTATTACTTTGTATCAAATGGCCTCTTCACGGACCACGTGCCAAGGTCCTACAATGATACTGGTCAATTTCACGAACGAGACAACCGCGGCAGGTCATCTTACCTACGATGATGATGCGGGTCAATTTTGAACAGCATTATTAAACCACGAACAGAGACATAACTTTTTTGTCGTTTTGACTAATCTTAACAGACATTATTCCACGAACGAATTTGATGCGTTTTGGAAAAAAAAGTAGCCAGAGAAGGAAATGCAGTGTCGTGCCGCATTTTGTCCGTTTCCATTGAGGGTGACCGGTTATTGATTATCTGAATCAATAAGTGATTCATTCTATTTCATACCTTTGTATTATTTCCATTTATTGTTTACACATGGTAATATGAACACATGTAAAGACAACACACAAATTCAATTCGATGAATACAAAGAAAATTCTACAAATTCTCTTACTTTTTATTTCGTGTTATGGTATCAGAGTTGGGGATTTTGAGTTAGAAACTTTCTAGACCCCATTTGTCTCCCTAGTTTAAAAATTTCCTTCTTTAGTAGTAGGTAAAAAATTAGATTGAGCATGAGGGGAAATATTAAAATAATTAAATAATAAACCACGCCTTCTTTTAACAGTTTAAACTTTTAGAATAGTTAATAGTGGTTTTATCAAATTCTCACATGGTTCCAATTCCATACAAGTTCCATCTCAAATCTAAAACATATCCGTTGGAACAAGTTCCTTATTTTTTTAACTTAGAACCTATAGCCAGAGCCTATCTTATCACAGGTTCCAAAGATGGTTCTAGATTTTACCTAGGTTCCACCTATATTATTAGTTGAACAAGTACAATGAATCATCACATTTAATAATCACTAATTGCTGCTACAAACCACTGATTACAACTTATATTTAGACATATGAAAAATATAAAACATTAATAAAATAAAAGTCTCAATCATAAAATAAAAAGTTTAGACTAGTGGTTTCAAATCATACATTCACAATCGAATGCTATGATATACTGTAGTATTGCACAAAGATATAAATCAAGAAAACCACAATAACTTGTTCTACCTACTTAAAACCTACTTGTCATAATAAGTTTTTCAATTTTTGGAACTTGAAATCTATTTTGCATACCTTGAAACTTCGACTTCGATAGATTCCCATATGTCCAATTCTTTGATTCCATGACCTAGAAGCAAGCTCATCCCTAATCTCTCTCTCTCTCTCTCTCTCTCTCTCTCTCTCTCTCTCTCTCTCTCTCTCTCTCTCTCTCTCTCTCTCTCTCTCTCTCTCTCTCTCTCTCTCTCATCACAAGTGGGATATAATAATTTTGTCACTCTCTCTGTCACTCTCTCTCTCTCTCTCTCTCTCTCTCATCACAAGTGGGATATAATAATTTTGTCACTCTCTCTCTCTCTCTCTCTCTAATAATTTCATCACAAGTGGGATATGATAATTTTGTCACAAGTGGGATCTCTCTCTCTCTCTCTCTCTAATAATTTCATCACAAGTGGGATATAATAATTTTGTCACAAGTGATTAGTATCACTTAATTAATAGAATGCGTTTCAATATGATCTTCTACACCTTTGACAGATCAATAGTAAAAGATATTATCATACTTGACTAGAACTGAACAAAAATTCACAGCAAAAATCACTGGCGTAGGCCATATCGAGAAATGAGTTGTGGAGTGAGTAGGAAATTCTATAACAAGGATTAATTCTTACTTTATTGAGAGCAAATAATTTCAACTCTTGACTCCTTGCTCGGGCTTGGAGTGCATCTTTATGATATAAGTGAGATTTCGTAGTTCCCGATATCTATTTCCCTAAAAAAATAAACTCATTATAATATTTAATGCCTTCATTTAATTGTTCGAAGTTTTAAAACAATTGACAATAGTTTCATGAAAATTTACATAATATCAAAAAAATGAGGTCACGAGTTCAAATTTTTCTAAATCCCTCATTTGTATTTTCAATGTGTATTCCATGTAGTCACAAAAGATATTAAAATATTTAATATATTAAATCAGCTTCCTCTTTTTTAAAAATACTCGGCATCTCTCACAAAACCATAGGAAGATAATTAATACCGTAATGTTCATCCCCCCGTATGCACTAAGTTGTCGTTGTCGATCCAGCTCTTCTTTCGTCAGCTAGGAAATCGATGCTGGGCACGCATCCCATCGAATGACCAGTCAAAGCCACAATTCACGTTTTGGAGGTAAAGAAAATCACCTCACCACTTTGTCTTCTTCCAAGAATTTGCGGTCGGTCACATCTAAAAGACCAGAAAATTCGCATGCCCTTAATGATTAGTGTAAAAAATTGAAATATACAATCACCCTATATCCATACGCATCTCCCTCGTGTCCAACGGTGATTGCTTGAAGTTTTCTTCTGCGCATCTATTAGAAATCAACGGATCTGGCAGACTTAGATCAGTTGCAGGTTGCATCGCCCGGTATACAGACTTTCTTGATCTTTTGCATTGGGGAGAGAGGCGGGTGATGGATTCGTCGCCCCAAGAATCAAGAAAATCCCATGGACATGCACACGCCGTGTGCGTCCCCTTCCCTGCCCAAGGCCACATCAACCCTATGATGCAGCTGGCCAAGCTCCTCCACACGCGAGGCGCCTTCGTAACGTTCGTCAACACTGAGTTCAACCACCGTCGCCTCCTCCGGTCAAAGGGACCCGACTCGCTTTGGAGCCTTGAGAACTTCCGCTTCGAGACGATCCCGGACGGCCTCCCACCGTCGGACCGTGACGCAACGCAGGATCCCCCAGCCCTCTGCAACTCGATCCGGAAGAACTGCTTGGGCCCTTTCAAGGAGTTGCTTGCCAGGATCAAGAGCGACAAGGTTGTTCCGCCTGTGACTTGTGTGATATCAGATGGGGTGATGAGCTTCGCCAACAAAGCTGCGAGAGAGCTTGGAGTCCCAGAGGTTCAGTTCTGGACTGCCTCGGCTTGTGGGTTCATGGGCTATTTGCAGTACAGAGAGTTTGTCAAGAGAGGGATCGTTCCATTCAAAGGTACTTCCTTTGTTTATTTATTCATTTTTGTTCATCTCGAATAAATTCACCAAATCTTTATTTGTTTATTTAGTTATCTCTCCTTCATGAGTTATTTCCATTCATCTGTTTCTCTTGTTAAAGTTGTGGGTTGGATCCTCACTGCATATTAAAAGTAACAGATGAAGACTTCCTGAACAACGGGACGCTAGATGATCCTGTCAACTGGATCCCCGGCATGAGAAACATCCGACTCCGTGACATCCCGAGCTTCATACGGACCACGGACCCAAATGACATCCTGTTCGACTTCTTAGGAGAAGAAGTGCAGCACTGCCTGAAATCATCTGCTATCTTGTTTAACACCTTCAATGAGCTCGAACACAAAGTACTGCAGAAAATTGCAGACATTTCCCCTCCAATTTACTGTACCGGACCCCTTTCCTTGCTCGTCCAGGACATTCCCTCAAGCTCAATCAAGTCTTTCAGGTTAAATCTGTGGAAGGAAGACTACAGCTGCCTCGAATGGCTCGATCAGAGAGAAGCTGAGTCGGTTGTGTACGTGAACTATGGGTGTGTCACAGTCATGACTAAGGAACACCTGAAGGAGTTTGCTTGGGGGCTTGCAAATAGCAAGCACCCATTTATGTGGGTCATCAGGCCTGATGTTGTGGAGGGTGATTCTGCAATTCTACCTGAGGAGTTCCTTGAGGAAGTGAAAGACAGAGGGTTCTTGACGACCTGGTGTCCGCAGGATCGAGTCCTGAGTCATGGATCGATAGGCGCTTTCCTAACACACTGTGGGTGGAATTCTACCTTGGAAGCTATCTGTGGAGGCGTTCCTCTCATTTGCTGGCCGTTCTTTGCCGAGCAACAGACAAACTGTCGGTACTCATGTACGGAATGGGGGATTGGCATGGAAGTGAACCAGGACGTGAGGCGTGAGGAAATAGAAGCTCTTGTTCGGGAAGTGATGGAAGGGGCTGGCGGGAAGAAGATGAGGGAGAATGCCAAGAAGTGGAAGGAGAGAGCTTTGGAAGCCGCCGGTCGTGGAGGGCCATCTTTCAATGACTTTGACAAATTCATTAAGGAGGTTCTCCATTTGAAGGAGTAGATTCAAGGGAATTATTATCATATTCCCACATCTTCCAAAAACATATCGAAAGAAGTAGCATTAATTTCCAATCTGTTAGTTTGCCCAGTTCCTTCCAAATGGAATTTTGAATCTTTCAGCATTAGATAATACGGATAAAGATACTTATACCTTTTGTACATTCTACAGTCACATTCGCTGTCCTAATCTTGCATGCTTTTACAGTAGTGAAACCTCAGCAAATCAGTCCGCCTGCCTGACTGTTCATCTGGTTTCTGTGCTCACGGGAAGCGAGTGGATCGACAGAGGAAAGTTTTTGAGATCTTGTACATCTCCTTTGGGCTTCTCTGCAGTGATGGCGTGCCCCTGCATCCTCTATGCCCGCCGGTCGTGCAATGCCCGTCCACATGCCCGTTCAATGCATGTGAATCATAATCATAAGGTTGGAGTTCATGGTATTGCGGACGGCCGATGTATGCTGAACTGTGTTTTCGTGCCATATATGTCTGGACTCGTCCCTTGTAAACCGCTCGCTCCACGCCCACTCTCGATCCCCTTTCTAGAAGTGCTCGTATCATACGAGTAATCTTTACATTTTGACCTAATTGAATCTTATTTTCAAGGAAAATCGACGCTCTGTAAATAGACAAGAGTCGACCTTAATGAGTGGACTATAGCTAGATAGAAATAGGGTAGTGGAAGAATTTTGTTCAATTCCCGTTATACGCGATGTGGCGAAAAAAGACTGATTCCTATCTTAATCAAGAAAAAACCTTTTTCATTTTTAATATTGATATTGGTGTAATATCATCCTTAAACTTTTAATTTATCAAATATGATTCTTGAACTATTTCTAAATATTCAATTTAGTTCTTAAACGTTCGGTTTGTTCAATCTAGTTCATCAACTTTTCATAAAAAAAGTCATATAAATTATCGGATAGAATTCATAATTTTTCATAATGGCAATTTCTCCCAAAATTTAGAATACCTTTTTATTTCAATTGTTTTCATGAATTAACAAAGTAAATTTGCAATTAAAATCAAGTAGAAACTAATTTAGAGTCGTATTGGATTAGTATCTCTACTCTTTCTAGTCTAAGTGTTTTCTTAAAAATATCCAGGACCAATATTAATTTATCTATAACCACCCATACTTTTATAGATCTTGTTCCTAAATATTGACATTAATATAATTTTCACTCTTGTACTTTTTTTTTTTTTTTTTTTTTGGTAAGGTTCACTCCTGTATGTTTTGATAAAGAGCATAAGTTAAATTTGATTACGTTGAACTATCGCTATATTACAAAGAACAAAAAGGTTAATTCCTAAAAACAATTGAAAACTTGATAATAGAACGGAAGGACCAAGTTGACTTTGTTATGAAAAGTTAAGAGAACAAATTTGATAATTTAAGAGCTCTATCGAAGTGTGGTTCTTCATATGTATAGTTTTTCATCTCACTCCCTTGTTTCGATCTAAGAATGAAAGATATGAATTCGGTTGACTTCCGAATTTTGTATTGGACTCTTGGAATTTTTGTGTTGTTAGATTTATTAGATGTTGAGTAGTAAAAAAAATGTCAAAAACTACGCCTTAAATGACCAACTTCTCTTCTCCAATAATTCTCTTATCTATTACCAACTTTTATTTACATTTCTTATCGACACTTTAAATTTATCAACTATTACATTTTATTATCAACCTTTGTTTCAGTGACTTCAAGCTTTTTTCCATTAAAGTAACACGATAGAAAAGTTAGTAAATTAAATAAACCAAATAAACTTTGATGACTAACTCAAATGAGAGTAATCCCAAACTAGTTTATAGCTTAATTGAAGAAAAGTTGATAAATCACTTAACTTAAAGTTAGTAATTTATAGGTATCAATAAATTTAAGGCGTAGTTAATAAAGTAAATAAAAGTTGTAAAAGATATGAATTTGTTTATCAAAAGAAAATGAACTTAATAATTTTTTTAAAGAGTTGGTAAATCAAAGTGCTTTTGAGAAATGTAAATGAAAGTTTGTAAATGGTAAAACAAAATAACTGAGTAACTCATTGAGAACTAACCCAATACTAGCAAGTAATGTAATATAAGAAAATTTGGCAAGTCACGCTAAATTAGATTGTAACCGCTAAAAAAGAGTTAGTAAATAAGAAATTATTAATCAAGGGAATAAAAGTTGGTAAATTTATAAAAAAACATTGCTAAGTTAAGAAAACAGAAACCAAAATTCGATAGGTAAGCCAAATTGGTAGCCAAAACTATTGGTTAATTTAATATGACAAGATTTGGTAAGTCGCTCTAGTTTAAAAAAGTAATTTTTTTTAAAATAAAATAAATTCAAAACGTGAGTAAATTATACAAATAAAAGTTTGTAAACTGGTACAAATATCGATGATTTACAAACTACGTAACAACAATAGCATTTGCCGGTCATAGTCATCACGGTCAATTCAGGTTAGACCGCTTCGAATAGTTTACATCTTTCCTCGTCCTTTCTCTCCCTCGACATCTTCCTAGATCTTTTCCTTCCCCTTCTAACCCAAATCCCTCGCCCTTGATTGGATCTCCTCCTGGACGCATCCCAACGGTCGTAGTACGACATGATCCATGCCAAAAGCCCTTTTGACTTGTCTCTACGATCGAGTTCTCCGGGGATGGATTTCGAACCACATCGCCAAACGTCGTTCGACGAGCTCGACGCGTTTTAAGAACGGCCAGAAAACGAAGTGTAGCTCATTGGATTCCATAGAGTCGCTGGATTGTTAATGTGTGGACCTGCTTTTACCGGACGCAACTGGGACATTTGAGCAGCTGTATTTTGTCCGTTTGCATGAGTAAATGCACGGAGATGTTTTGGGTGTATCCGATTACAGTAATTGTGAGATGTGAGTGTGAATAATAATTTCGTAGCAAGTGACTTTTACCACCTAATCGATAGGATGCGTTTAAATTACGATCTTTCACATTTTTAAAAGATCGACGGAAAATATCTTCTCGTGCTTAACTAATGGGCAAAGTAATTACAAAAATCAAAAATCACGAGCATGGGTGGATTAAAGAGTGACACATGATGTTTTGGATATATCTATTCATAGCAATTGTGACATACGAGTGTGAACAATAATTTCGTAGCAAGCGACTCTTATCACCTAATTGATAGGATGTGTTTAAATTACGATCCTTTTACATTTTTGAAGATCGACGGAAAATATATTCTCGTGCTTAACTATTTGGACAAAGTAATTACATCAAAAATCACGGGCGTGCATGGGTTAAAGAGTGACACATGTGTGGACTAGGAAACACCATCACGAAACTTGATTCTCACCTCATCAAGTGCACGCAATTTCAACGTTCAACTCCATGCTCGACTTATGAGCACACCTCTAGAATATGATTGAGATACTTCACAGATCCAATGTTTCCTTACTTGTATTGGGGTTTGGTTCATAATTTCTATCATCGACAAGATAGCACAGGTGCAAGATGCTAATTATGATGGAATTTTCAACTGGACGTGGCCCTAGTTTAAGAATAAATTAAGATAAACTTTGCATCTCAAATTTTCTGCTTTTACTTACTATTTTCTTTATAATCATGCAGTGAATCCTAACAACCTGAAGAAAGAAACCATAGGAAAACAATGACTGCTAAAAATTTATTTTTTTCGATCCAGTTATTATCTCATATTTCAAAATTGAATGACCTTTCCAAGGCACGGGGACGCGTTCGAGGCAATCAAGTCACCTGAACACGTTGCCGTCTACTTCCAGGAATCTAGGATGGGCCGAATACGGGACATCAAAATATCCGTAGGCATTCTATTATTAGTGTGGAAAAATGAAACACACCAATAACCAGAAGTTGTGTTATATAAACATTTGTCCTGGTTGGAGTGGTGGTGCAGAATGGCCGCTGCTGTTTGTTTCGGTGCTGGCCTTGATTCCAGCCAGTTGTCTCGTTCTTTCCATTTGAGCGATGACATTTTATTTGGTTTTGGCTGCGGTTGCCTTTGTTTGGCTGGCTGGTCGCCTTCTTTTGTTTTTTGTCCTTTTTGGTTGTGGCTGTAGTTGTGCGGCTTAACCGCATATTGTGCCTTGTTGGCTTCTCTTCTTTGTTCTCTCGACACCCTTCCACTCATTATGCCTCTGTTCATTATGAGTGTTTGTTTTGGTGCCGTTTTTGATGTAATTATTGGTTTCATCTTAATATAATTACCTTTCACCAAAAAAAAAAAAAAACATTTGTGCTGGTTGCTGAAATTTCACACGTGCATCTCCCTTGTCTATCGCTACTTGCATAACCTCTCGTTCCCGCATCTAGTATAAATCTGAAAAGACCAGCCGAAATTGAATAAGATTTGGCAGACTTCAGATCAATTTCAACTTCCATCACTCAGTATACACTTCTTGATCTTGCTCTAGAGAGATACACGTGATGGGTTCGTCACCCCTAGAATCAAGAAACTCCCGTGCACTTGCACACGCTGTGTGCGTCCCCTTCCCGGCCCAAGGCCATGTCAACCCCATGATGCAGCTCGCCAAGCTCCTCCACGCCCGCGGCATCTTCGTCACATTCGTCAACACCGAGTTCAACCACCGCCGCCTCCTCCGGTCTAGGGGAGCTGACTCGTTCGAAGACCTCAAAAACTTCTGCTTCGAGACGATGCCAGATGGCCTCCCGCTGTCGGACAGCAATGCAACACAGGATCTCTGGGCCCTCTGCGACTCGATCCAGAAGAACTGCTCGGGCCCTTTCAAGAAATTGCTTGCCAGGATCAAGAGTGACGTTATTGTTCCGCCTGTGACTTGTGTGATTTCAGATGCGGCGATGTTCTTCACCAGTGAAGCTGCGAGAGAGCTTGGAGTCCCAGAGGTTCAGTTCTGGACTGCCTCAGCTTGTGGGTTCATGGGTTATTTGCAGTACAGAGAGCTTGTTAAGAGAGGGATCGTTCCATTCAAAGGTACTTCCTCTGTTTATTTATTCATCTTTGCTTCTTTCGAATAAATTCACTAGATCTTTACTTGTTTATTTAGTTATCTCCCCATTCATGAGTTATTTCCATTCATCAGTTTCTCTTGTTAAAGTTCTGGATTCGATCCTCACTGCATATTATATGGAACAGATGAAGACTTCCTGAGCAATGGGACGCTTGATGATCCCGTTGACTGGATCCCCGGCATGAGGAACATCCGACTCCGGGATATCCCGAGCTTCATGCGGACCACAAACCTGAACGACATCTTGTTCAACTTCTTACGAGAAGAAGTGGAACACTGCCTGAAATCATCTGCTATCTTGTTCAACACCTTCAATGAGCTCGAACATGAAGTACTGGAGAAAATAGCAGATATTTCCCCTCGAATTTACTGTACCGGGCCCCTTTCCTTGCTCCTCCAGGATATTCCCTCGAGCTCAGTCAAGTCTTTCAGGTCGAGTCTGTGGAAGGAAGACTACAGCTGCCTCGAATGGCTTGATCAGAGAGAAGCCGAGTCGGTTGTGTATGTGAACTATGGAAGTATCACTGTCATGACTGAGGAACACCTGAAGGAGTTTGCTTGGGGCCTTGCAAATAGCAAGCACCCATTTTTCTGGGTGATTAGGCCTGATGTTGTGAAGGGTGATTCTGCAATCCTACCACCGGAGTTCCTGGAGGAAGTGAAAGACAGAGGGTTCTTGACGAGTTGGTGTCCGCAGGATCAAGTCCTGAATCACGGATCAGTCGGCGCTTTCCTAACGCACTGCGGGTGGAATTCTACCTTGGAAGGTATCTGCGGAGGTGTTCCTCTCGTTTGCTGGCCATTCTTCGCCGAGCAACAGACAAACTGTCGGTACGCATGTACTGAATGGGGGATTGGCATGGAAGTGAACCAGGATGTGAGACGTGAGGAAATAGAAACTCTTGTTCGGGAAGTGATGGAAGGGGTCGGCGGTAAGAAGATGAAGGAGAATGCTAAGAAGTGGAAGGAGAGAGCTGCGGAGGCCACTGGTTGTGGAGGGTCATCGTACAATGACTTTGACGGATTCATTAAGGACGTTATCCATTCGAAGGATTAGATTAAAGGAAACCGTCACCATATTTCCATATCTTCCGAAAATATATCGAAAGAAGCATAGCACCGTCGTTCCATATTTCCCTTTTCTTATTTCCAATCTGTTAGTTTACCCAGATCCTTCGACATGGTATTTTAAGATCATAAAGCATTAGATGCTGTCCTAAACCTAATAGGAGCAACCAATCCAGGCAAGAACTCGAACTTTTGCCCAGTCACTTTCACTTAATGCAAAGTCGTCAACTACTACGACTGTAAAGCCGAACTTGATAGCAATATCTCTTCGTGACTATGAAGTTAGAGATTAGCTCTTCCGCGGTCTATGCTTGATCTATGCTCAATTTTTCCCATTAGAAACCATGCTTTTACTAAACTTATGTTTAACTTTTTAATTAGCAAATTGATGTGTTATAAAAATAGCATGCTTTCACTAACCTTCTGTTTAACTTTTTAATTAGCAACTTGGCATGTTGTAAAAATAACATCATGTGTGCCAATCGAAACTTTGTCATTAAATCGACATCGAGAGAAATTCAAAGGAGAAATAAAACAATAAACAATAAAGACGAAAGATTTATATTGTTCGATTCGAATGTCGAAACCTGTAACTACAGGGAGAACAACCATCAACAATATACTAATGAATCGGAAAACCACCTAATCATAATCGCTCAAACACTTCGGGATTTTTCAATTCTATGATTAGACCCAATATCCACGGCATTTCTCGGGACTCCCTTTCGTTCTGCCAGAGAGTCCCTTGTGTTTGGCTGATGAAAGAAAGCATAAAAGACCAAAGGGAGTACAATGCCTTGCGCCCAAAATAATACTGAAGGAAGTCTCTCCTCTATACCTCAAAAGTGAGCTCATTTTCCTTTTATAGCACTTACGAAAGGTCAGAGTTCCACTAATCAGTGATGAATGTGCGCCCCACCCCCATCATTGCAATTTATAAGAGTTCTTCTTTTGTGCTGAATGGACTCTGCACAAGGGCATATCAGTTATCGTCTTGGTGACTTCTACGACTTGTTCCTTATACTGTTCATGCTCATAAATATGTTGCAGAGCCAATCAACTGTCCTGGATTAGATGGGATGACATGCTGAGTGAACAAGTGAAGCTTCACGATAAAATGGAGAATATATTTGGTAGGCCCGAAACTTTAAATCTGCGAACGGCTGGTCCACTCTTCTTCGGTGGCCGTGTCTCACTTGAGAAGAGATTTCAAAGTTTCCTTTTATCTTAGCTCTATTACAAGCCTTACATTCGAATCAAAATCTTGACCAAATTTTTTTATCTCCATTTCACTAATGCGAAATGATAGACGTAACGTTTGAATCAACATCTTAATACGATTTTTCATCTTCATTTCATTATGTGAGCTAATGAGCTTCACATCTAAAACAATATCTTAATGAGCCTCGCATTTGACATCTGAACTTGATTTTCTGTCTCTATTTCACTGATATGAATTGATGAAAACAATGGGTTGTTCTATTGTTGATTTCTTTGCTTGCTTTTCTTTGTGTGATAGCGGTTTCTTCTTCTTAGCTCTTCACTTCTCATTTCCCAATACTCTTTAGAGAGAGAGAGACCAAAAGAGGTAACGGAGAGAGAGTAGCGGAGGGTGGAGAGAGAAAGATGGGTTTGAAATCTCCTGACAAGTGGGGCCCATCGGATACGTGGCACTCAAAGAGTAGTGGAGCAGTCGTTCGCTAACATGAAATGTCAGCCTACCCAGCTCTATTTTCCGAGGGAATGGTAGGTGGGACTATCCCTTGACTTTGAGAAAATATTAGTTGCATGGTGGTCCTGGTTTTTCATCTGGCCTGAAGTGGTCTTTCATGCCAAAAGTATCAGATGGCCGTCCTTCCTATCTTGTGGTCAAAGCTAATGAAAGTGAACCGGGAACATGTGAATATAGGGAAATTATGCGTCACGATCCTCACAAGCTTCTCGAAGGATGCTTAATTGCTGGTGTGAGAATGAGGGCAACTGCTGCCTATATTTATATAAGGGGTGAATACGTAAGTGAACGTAAAACTCTTGGACGGACCAGTAAAGAGGCTTATGAAGCTGGACTTTTGGGACGGAGTGCATGTGGATCCGCCCACGATTTTGACGTCCACATCCGTTATGGTGCTGAAGCTTGTTTTTGTGGTGAAGAGAATGCACTATAGGAAAGTCTTGATTAAATGTTGAAACTGTGGCTCTTTCTCCTACGATCCCCAGAAGTGGTCCAGATTGGTTTGCCAGCTTTGGAAGGAAAAACGATTCAGTGACAAAATTGTTTTGTGTGTCAGATCATGTAAACAAGCCTTGCACAGTCGAGAAGGAAATGAGTATACCATTGAAGGAGCTGATTGAAAGACCCGGCAATGGCGTTAGTGGTTAATGGGGCAGTTACTTGCATAATATCTGGTGGTTCATTTGTACCTGTTGGAAATTATGATCCATTTTCTCTAAAAATATCTAGAAACTACTAATGAAGGTGAGAACCTTCTAGAATTGTTGAGAATGGAGATTGCTAGTTGAATCTAGAAGATTCAGGGAATGGGAATGCAAGCAAGCAAAAGCCAAGCATCAAAGAAAATCCTAGAACAAGCAAGAGAAGTCTAGAACTCTAGAATGCTTCAAGAGAAGTCTAGAATTCTCTATCTTATGTTAGTAGCTATTTGTAGAGGAGTCTAGAGACTTCCTCCACCAACTTTGGCAACTATATAAAGGAGCAAGTGCTCCATATTTTGGGTAAGGGAGCAAACCATAAAAACCACACATCATGCTCCCTCACCAACACTTCAACTATTGTAAAATTATTTTCATAAACTAGTGAAACTATTGTTGTCCCATAAACCTTCTCAAAATATCCTATCCTTGTCCCTTGTCTATCCTGTCACGCCCCGACCCTCAGGCACGCACACATCCCTTACTTTTGGTCGATTTTAAATTTGCGATATCCCAGGACTATGTATCGCCGACCCTTTCATTTATATATGCACATGCGGAAGCAGTTATAAAAATCCCCAGACAATAAAGCAATGTGATATACAAGTAGGACTAGGAAATTGAACCTGAAAACCAACACCCTTGCAATCATATACAAGCCATACTAAACGATTGGTTTCTATTCAAATTGATTCTATAACAATCGTCATCAGGATCCTACTCTGGATCATCCTCGGGGTCCTCCTCCACGTACTCCTCTTCAGGTTCCTCAACAGGGATCTCCTCATCAGATTCATGCTCCTTAGGCTCCTTATCCAGGTCCTGAAATGGTTATTCAATAACCACTGAGACAACGTCTCAGCAAGTTCTACCCTCTAAGACCCGATTAGTAAACTAATACACCTTAGGGCTGCCTATGCACAACATGAGTCAGAGGACTTACCTTGGCCTCAGATTCCACCTGCATGTTAGCACATATCAAATAGGCATCGAAGCAATCACATCACAGATTGAAGCGTCGATCTAATCGACTTAGTCGATTTCACATCAGGAAGACCACTCACGATCATCTCCCTTCAATCATTCAATTCACAACATCAAACCAAGGCAATGAATCACATCAAGTCACGCTCAGATCGAATCATCGATCAATCGACCTAGTCGAATCATTTCTGGTCATTCATCCAACACCAAGCAATTCCTTAGATTTAGTGGGCTTTACGGTCCCGCCCGACCCTCTCAAGATCTAGTGGCTTTACGGTCCCACCCGACCCTCTCAAGAACTAGTGGCTTTACGTCCCACCCGACCCTCTCAAGAACTAGTGGCTTTACGGTCCCCACCCGACCCTTTATCATACCGTCTTGTCTCAAGATGATCTATAGGATTAGCGGCCGGTATATCATACCGTCTTGTCTCAAGATAATGTCAGAGAGTCACCGAGCCGGTAGATCATACCGTCCCGTCTCAAGATGCTCCGTGGAGTCATCGAGCCGGTATACATACAATTTATCATACCGTCCCCGTCTCCGGATGCTCCGTAGAGTCATCGAGCCGTATACACACAATTCATCATACCGTCCCCGTCTCCGGATGCTCCGTAGAGTCATCGAGCCGGTATACACACAATTCATCATACCGTCCTGTCTCCAGATGCTCCGTAGAGTCATCGAGCCGGTAGATCATATCATTCCAAGCAAATAATCAAATAGCCAGTTTTTCTCATTCTCGATAAAATGCCATGAGTGGGTACTCGATTGGCCCTAGCCCAAAACATAATAATTTTCTTTTTATAAATTCCACAATTTTCTGTAGCCCACTCAGATCCTTTTGGCATTATCAACTGAAGCCCAGTTCTTTTTCAATTAATAACCAAAGATTATTCAATTAAATAATAATTCCTTCTTTTACAAATAATTCAATTCAGCATGAAATATGGCTCAATTAAATAAACGGACTGCGCCACGACAATCAGCACGAAATTCCGGTCACTGGGCATCCCAGTTGAATTTCCGGAAAATAAATAATTAAATAATTAATTTCGCAAATTAAATAAATAAATAAATACAATAAATTCAATTTAGCACAATACAAAGCTCAATTAAATAAACGGTCTGCGCCACGATCATCAGCATAAAATCCCGGTCACTTTTGGCCATCCCAGGTTGAATTTCCGGAAATAAATAATTAAATAATTAATTTCGAAAATTAATATTTAATTCCCTAAAACTACCACTTAGGCCCGAATCGCTTAATTAACACCCGATAAGGGACGGGAAAAATCCCAAGAAGCATCCAATAAATACTACGTGTAATTCTCTATCTAATTACACTAACCACACAACTAATATGCAAAGCAATTAACTAATAAACACTAATCAATTCTAATCTAACAACCTAATTACACTTAATTAAAACTAATCAACCTTTAAGTGTAATTAGCACACTAAGGAGGCATTAGTGAGTAAAACTCACTTGGCAAAGCAAAGATCGGAAATCGCGACGGCGACACGACGGTGGCCGAACTTGGGCCGACTTGCTTCACGGGCCCAAGATGGGCTAAACTTGCTGGGCCTCGCTGAAATACAAATGATGCTGGGCTTGAAACTAAACTGAACTGGGCTTCAAATTGAGATGGGCTGAAGCTATGGGTTGCAAATTTCCTGTCTTTGCTGGGCTTGACTTTGGCCCAATTGGGTTGGACGTGAGGCTGACCTCCAAAGGCCCAGATGTGCAGGCCGGGCTGTCCAAAGAAGTTGCAGGAATTCGGTGGAATCTTGTGGACGAAGGAAGCAGCGTCGAACTGGGGAAGACGCGTGCAGCTCCAGCTTCGCTGGCTTCGGTCAACCGGAGGTTTCGTGGTCGCTGTTGTTGACCAAGACGGACCGGGCCGTGGACGCGTGGAGGAGCAGAAGACGGTGGAGTCTTCAAGTTGCTTTGTTCGGTGCTGTTTCGGTCGACACCCGGGACTCTCAAAGGTTGAAGGTCGGTGGCCACGTGGATGCTTGGGTCAACACCGGTGGCTTTGTGCTATTGAGTGTTGACCGGAGCTGAGCTTGAACGCGTGGAGAAGCAAACGGTAGTGGAGCAGCAGCGTGAGGAGCAGAGAGAGAGAGAGACACGCTGGATGTGGCAGCTTCGGTGGGTTTTGCTTCGTGGAGATGGCGGCCTTCGGTCAACAAACGGCGAGGAGGCAACCGGGTTGACTGGCAGAAGCGGTGGAGCAGGGAAGTTGCTCTTCGGTGGCGTTGATGAAGAAGCAGCTTCGTCCGAACTACGGCAGACGCGCTGCAGCCAGCACGCGGTCTTCCTCTTTGCTGAACGTTGACCGGAGATGAAGAGAAACGGACGTGTGGCAGCTTGCTGGCGAGCTGGTGGAGAGATTCCGTTGAAGATGGAGGGCAGCAGGTGCGAGAGAAGCTGTGGGCGTCCATGGACTTAAAGGAAAAATGAAAAACAAATGCTGGCTGAGTGTTCTGTCTTCGTTTGGTGGGGGTTGGCGCACGAAGAGAGAGAGAGCAGATGGTGAGGGTTTCTTGTCTTCTCCAGTTGTGATGCTTGTGCGGCCGAGAGCGTCCGAAGGAGGGGTGGCGTACGCAGATGGAGAAGCCAGCTAAGGGGGAACAAAAACTCAACAATCTTAGCCAATTCATTAATTCCTTTGGTCCCACAAGCTTCAATCTCATTCTCTATGTCTCCCCCATCATTTTCAAGCATAATTTCCACCGGTAAATCAATTTAAAGTCCAAAATAATAGCGCCCACCCTTAGTTCCGAATTTCCCACTTTGAACTTCCAATTTCTTCGATCAATTCCCACATTCGACGTCCCAAATTGATGTAGATAATTATGCCCATTTTCAGCCAACCTTCCCAATGGGTCACTCAAGGGGCCAATTTCTCCACAATTCCGCACCAAATGAAGTCAATTTGAGGACCGAACTGCGGTAGTCCATCATCCCTACGAATTTGCACCATCTCTTCACCATTTACTTAAATTTGGTGACCCAAAATTCCTCTAATAATGCCCATTTCATATATTCGGGACGGGGCCGAAATTTAGGATGTCACATATCCTCTATCAAATATAAACTATACCATGCTTCCGTGCTCAATTAAATTTTCTAACATGGTATCAGAGCCAGGTTACGCCCAGGTTCGTAACTGAGCCAGGCGTAAGAGACCATGAAGCCAAAACCAGGCATATCGGATGGTTATGGGCGTTTGTCCTCACCATCCTCAACTAAAAAGGCCAGAGCCTGAGCGAGAGCCAACAGAGCCGAAGCCGGAGCTAGAGCCAGAATCAAAGGCCAGAGCCCGAGCGAGAGCCAACAAAGCCAGAGCCAGAGCCCGAGCTAACAACTACAACTAAGAGCATTTTGATGCCCCGAGACATATGGGACACCGTTGAAGAAAAGTCATTATGTACGTGACAAAAGGATACAAGGGATTGTGGAATGAAGACGAACTAAAAGACATGGGACAGACTACAATATGCGGATTATCCCGAAAATGGATCAAGGGGGAGTGTTGGAAATTATGATCCATTTTCTCTAAAAATATCTAGAAACTACTAATGAAGGTGAGAACCTTCTAGAATTGTTGAGAATGGAGATTGCTAGTTGAATCTAGAAGATTCAGGGAATGGGAATGCAAGCAAGCAAAAGCCAAGCATCAAAGAAAATCCTAGAACAAGCAAGAGAAGTCTAGAACTCTAGAATGCTTCAAGAGAAGTCTAGAATTCTCTATCTTATGTTAGTAGCTATTTGTAGAGGAGTCAGACTTCCTCCACCAACTTTGGCAACTATATAAAGGAGCAAGTGCTCCATATTTTGGGTAAGGGAGCAAACCATAAAAACCACACATCATGCTCCCTCACTAACACTTCAACTATTGTAAAATTATTTTCATAAACTAGTGAAACTATTGTTGTCCCATAAACCTTCTCAAAATATCCTATCCTTGTCCCTTGTCTATCCTCTATCAAATATAAACTATACCATGCTTCCGCGCACATTTAAATTCTAACAGTACCGCTTCTCCCAATGATGTGCTGATGGACTATGATGCTTCTAAGGCTGTCCAGCCTGGTCTAGGAACAGCAGCTGTTGTAGTTATGAATAAATCCACCCATGTTGTTGATGCAATCGGGAGGCTTTCTTATTTCTATAGGCATGAGAGCGTGGGCAGCGCGCACACCCCTGCAGGGGAAGGCACGGGATGGCTCTAGATGATTATGGAAAGATTTAAAGTCGGGAATGCAAAGTTGGAGGAGATTGATATGCTTTGCAGGAGGTGACCAAGCAGATTGAAGGGCATACAATATGTGCTTTTTAGGTGATGCGGCAGCTTGGCCTGTCCAGGGTCTCATTTGGCATTTTAGGCCAGCACTCGAGAGAAGGATTAGGAACATGCCGGGAGAGAGTTGCTGGAGGCTGCTGCTTAGATCTATGCTCAGGTTTCTACTCCAATCTCTTCTCAATTTATTTCTTGTGCTACCCCATAAATAAATGGAAAGCAATTATGGTTCACATGTTTACGAACTCACGTGCTCTCTCTTTTTTCCGTTTTCTTTCTTTCGTTAACTAGACTCTGTTAGATTCAAGAGTGGCCGGTGAGATGATGGTGGATGGGTCAAGTAACTGTAAATTTAAACCAGCAAGATGAGAAATGGGGGGTGCTGAAGGACTAAATGTTGCTTTAGTATAGTTGCCAGTTCAAATATTCAGATAGGGAATGCTCATTGCTTATATTTCAATATTCATTGCTAGCATTTGGCAAATGGTGAGGCAGAGGGGCTTAAATATATGACATATTGCTGAGCTCAAGGAGCAATTTGAATCTGCTAAGTGGACATTTATTCTTATGGTCTTACTTGTAGGTACATGGTCGTTTATTTTTGCTGTGATCGTGAAGTTACTACTGATTTCTTATTGGCACTTGCTTTGGTCCTTTTTTCTCCGTAGGTAAATCCCTTTGATGGCGGTTAATGTCAGAATAACAAGAGGAACTACCCAAAATTTGGATTGATATTCGGATCTGGCTTCTGGGTCTTTTGCATTTCTATTTCTTGCTAAGCTGCACAGTGAGTTTATTCACTGCCAAGGAAACTTATTCTCTCTCTCAATTATCTGGACCCGAGTTTTGTATCTTCATTTCATGTACTATGGGAACACTAACTGGCTCACATTTTCCATAAAGTTGGTCAATAAATCTTTGTATATTATCCTCTTTAGTTGATATTACTTAGACGTGGGAAAACATTTCACTTGAGATAGTATTATTGTGTGGCATGTCCACTCCAGTATCTTGATTTGGATAATGGAAAACCGCATCCATGCACCATGCGTTAGTGAATTTCAAGTCTGAGTGCTAACTGACTCAACTTGTAGGCTGCTACGAAGGTCTATGTTCTCTGACCTTGTCTGTTTGAGTGATGGCTGTGGCGATTAGCTGAGCTATCTGATTTCTTTCTTTTGGTCTGAATTGGATGCTATGGGTGCATGAGCGGCTAGTCCGTAGGTGTCCAATGAACTCATGGTCGCTGATGAAATTAGCATCACGAATTCTCTCCTGTCCCTTGTCTAGACAAAGCTAGGTCACGAAACTACCTTTCTTGGCCACTAAATACATCTCAGAATCGTCATCCGAACTCCTTTGAAACTACTAAACCAAAGGCAAACCCATAGGACATGGTACTTCATGCTTACAAATGTGTTCACAACGCCAATAGCATTCTCTTTTATGTATGATTGCCCTGAAACGATGTTTTGGATGTGTACGTGCAGAAGCATGGTTTTGATATTAGTTATAGTTTTTGGTTAGTGACGTGCGCAAGTGTATGATATAATTTGTAGAGAATGGACAAGAGAGAAGATATGATAGTTCAAGAGATAAACACAAATTTTTATGGGACAATGATAGTTTCACTAGTTTATGAAAATAATTGTAGGAAGTGTTGGTGGAGGAGTTTCATGATATGGAGTATATTTTCATGCTCCTCTCACTCTATTACATCAATGGGCTACGGCATTTTTATAGGCATTTCCACCGACTAAGTATAGCATTCTAGATTTTTGTAGAATGTTGTCCATGTAGGGTTCATTTAGGAATTTCTAGATTGTAGTTTAGCCACTCTTCTTCTAAAGATTTCTACATTTGTGCTTCTACACTTTTCTTTGCCACCTAAGCTAGATTTTCTTTTTAAGGATTTTTCTTGACTTTTCTAGCTAATATCAATCTTGAAGTTTCTAGAAAGTTTTAGAGAAAATGGATCACAATTTCCAACACTCCACCTTGATCCATTTTCGAGATAATCCAGACTTGTGTTGTAAAGTCTCGAACATACCTTGAAATTTTTCTTGTAATTTGTCCCATGCCTTTTATTCCTTCTTCATTCCACGATACCTTGCATTCTCTTGTCGAAACACTTGCACTTGTCTTATACCTTGCATTCTCTTGTCGAAACATTTGCACTTGTCTTTGAATGTGTATGTCTTTTCTTCAATGATGTCCCATATGTCTTGGGGTATCAAAATGCTCTTAGTTGTAGTTGTTATCTCGGGCTTGAGCTCTGGCTCTCGTAGGCTCTGGCTCCGGCTTTGATTTTGGCTCTAGCTCCGGCTCTAACTCTCTTGGCTCTTGCTCGGGCTCTAGCCTTTAATTCTAGCTCCGGCTCCAGCTCCGGCTTTCTTGGCTCTCGCTCGGGTTCTAGCCTTTTTTAGTTGAGGATGGTGAGGACAAATGCTCATAACCATCCAAATATACCTAGCTCTAATATCATGTTAAAAAATTTTGGATGTGTGCGTGCGAAAGCATAGTTTTGGTACTAGTTATAGTTTTTGGTTAGTGACGTGTGCAAGTGTATGATATAGTTTGTAGAGAATTTACAAGGGAGAAGATAGGATAGTTCAAGGATAAACACAATTTTTTATGAGACAATGATAGTTTCACTAGTTTATGAAAATAATTGTAGGAAGTGTTGGTGGAGGAGCTTCATTATGGAGTATATTCTCATGCTCCTCTCACTCTATTACATCAATATGTTACGGCCTTTTTATAGGCATTTCCACCGACTAAGTACAGCATTCTAGATTTTTGTAGAATGCTGTCCATGTAGGCTTCATCTAGGAATTTCTAGATTGTAGTTTAGCCACTCTTCTTCTAGAGACTTCTACATTTGTGTTTCTACACTTTTCTTTGCCACCTAGGCTAGATTTTCTTTTTCAAAGATTTTTCTTGACTTTTCTAACTAATATCAATCTTGAAGTTTCTAGAAAGTTTTAGAAAAAATGGGCCACAATTTCCAACAGCTCTAAATATCGGGATCTTAACTTCTAGTAAGGATCGTCACCCAAGAATACACTTCCTCTTTCTTTCTCAATAATTATTCGAGAAAGCTTGGATTTCTGCTCATCTTATCAAATCATTTTGCTTCTATATTGGGCTTTCTGAGATCCTCTTGGCTTAAGAAAGATAAAACTGATCAAATATTATCACCTAACCATCATAAAAGATAGGTTAATCTAGGTAACGTATTATAATCTCAAATGCTTAAATGAGTTGGCCCTCAAAGAGATCGATTTTTGCATCAAAGTAAACATGCAAAGTTCGTCTCAGAAAAGCAGTAAGCAAAAGATAGATAGACGCGAGTTCTACTGTGCTAATGGTTGTGATGTTTGAAAATCACTATCCGAGCATTCAATGATCGAAAAAATTATCAAACGAACGACATAAAACTGATCGAGTCTAGACTGGCCGAAGTAAGGGCTAAGGTAGAAGGGTCAAGCATGAAAATGGAATTGCTCGTCCAAATCTATCCGTTTTGCCTTTTCGGATCGATTGAGCCTATTCCAACATGAGCTGGTCAGGGACGCCTGATCCGTCATCACTTTCGTTACCATATGCTTAATCGTTGATAGTACATGTCATATGATTCAACGGTTGAGATTCTCCTATGAGCGCCAATCGTTTGTTTTGAGTATTTATGTGTATTGTCTATTATTTTCAATTTTTTCTCTCCATCAATATTTTGACTTTCATTTGGCATCTCCTCAATCTTTAGAATTTATCTAAGAGACTTTCAGTCTTTGCAATAGTGTAAAATCTTTGCATGATCTTTTAAAGTTTAATAATCTACATGATTTCAACAAAAAGGAAAGGAAGTAACTTCTATTTGGAAAAACTTGAAAGCGAATAAATACATGATCCATCACGTAAGCATAATGCATCATTACCTATGATTTTTTTTCATTTCATGTGAGATCCGCATGATATAACAACCGAGGTAAACTCATCAGTCATCTCATCAATCAATCCTCCTAGAGATAGACAAGAATACTTATCAGAGATAAAAGCATGTAAAATCCAGCTACGCTTATGGGAACTATAAAACCATAAACTCTACTAAGTACTAACCATTACTCCATTTGACCAAGAAGAGAACATACATAGACAACTCGAATATCTAAAATTTAAGGAATGTCATGAATTTGATACCCGACACTCCAATATATCGTGTTAAACACTATCTCATGTTTATTCAAAATGTCTGTTTCGCAAAGAACTGTTGAGCTCAATACTTACAGTCACGTGTTCATAGGGCAAAGTAACTTCTTCAAGTACTTCGACAAAGGATTTCAAAAAGATCCGACCAGAGAACAATATTAGAGGACACACATGAACTCATGCACACATGAAAGAGAGACTTCATACACGAGCCGTCACATCTATAAAGTTCAAAGCACTATATGGAAGGCATGTCCATGAATTCAAGAGGTGGCAAATGGGTGGGTTGGGTCGGGTATGGGTCGGGTCGAAAATGGGTCGACCCATATTCGACCCATTTAACCCGTTTTGACCCATATTATTGTAATGTATATATAATGACCCATACCCGACCCGACCCATACCCGACACATACCCGACCCGACCCATATTGCTAAAACTTACTAATATTCTAAAAAAAAAACCCGCGCTGACTTTAAGATATATGCTAATTGGATAAAAACCTCAAATTAAATTAAAAAATAGTAAATAAAATAAAAATTGTTAAAAAAACCTATAAATTGAAATATTTATGAAGAATTGAACTATACACATGCTTCTCTTATTTAAAGTAAGCATACTATTGAGGTCAAATTATTTACTCACAAATGAATTCATCATCTTGATTAAGATATGAAGCTAACATTTCCAGCCTTTTGAGTAAGAAATTCGTATGGTGAGCATACGAAGGAATAATTCTTCAGCACTGCAGAAAGACACTTCACTTCAATGTTTCCCCTCAATAAGACAGCTCCAAGATACAATTCTCAGCAACTCTACCAAGAACCAAATTATCTACCAAATAATAGATTACCCCAAAACATAAGAGGCTTCAAATGCAGTACTGTTAAGACATTCCACATTCAAAACCAAGCAATCGATTGAAGCAGCACCTACTATGTGCTTTTTAGCTTGTATGAGCTTGTTCGCGACAAACTGAGAACTCCCGACTCGCCAAGGCTGGCAAGACGAACTGGACTCACCACCACTCCCACATTGTTGCTCCCCTTGGTTGGCTCCTCAAACAGCACAGTCGCCCCTGCTTTATCCACCTTCAATTACAACAAAAAACTAAACCAGCAAAGAATCTCCTCTTGGGGAATCTCCTCAGTGGTTGCTGACAGACTGGGGCCTGCAAAATAAGGGGGAATACGTCATAAACAGTGGGAGGGAAAACACACCTTGGTAAAAAATGAATGGTTGGCCACATAAGAGAAAAAAGAGTAAGCCAGCTTCAGGCCAGTGCAGCAAAAGACTTGATTCAAATGCAAATTTAGGCAAGAACAAGAGACATCATCTTGAAGATTGTTAGAGACGGAAAATCCATAAACCATAGGCTAAGATCCAGACAGCAACATAAAAATCTCCAACTCAACCGAGTGACAAATATGACATTGAACAACATCAATGCAGGAAATGAAAGATTGCCAAGAGAACCCAAAAAAATAAAGATAAAGCTCTGAAAAACAAACTCAATCTGATTATATGACTATGAAACAGTAAATTCATTGCAGTCGAAGCTTCCCTTCACATGGCTACTAAAATAGATAGATTAAAAGGATAGTCTTGGAAGTCGACTTGATGCCATACTTGTTGACACCTAAATTTTGGCGACCCGTTAGTCATTTATTGCATTAGAAAATTAAGGGTTAATTTTATCCTTGAAAAAATAGTCAATTGCATAACATATAGTTTTAGGTACATTTATGTTTTAATTTGCATTTACATTGGGCCGGTGACAAATGGGTTCAAATTGATGGTTAAGAACTTTAACTTGATGAGTCGGGCTAAGCCCACGAAAAAAGCAAATCGGCCCGAGCCCATATCTTCGGAGATTTTATGGATTTATCTTTGTAAGATTTCAATTGAAAAAGCAAATATTCCGTTTGGAAAAAACAAATATTGCGTTTCGAAAAGAAATCTACGTGGAGATGAATTTGGAAAATTTTAAAACCCTAATCCGTGCCCTATAAATATGTAAAAAACACCTAGGGTTGGAGGAGGCCACAGATATTGATACATATGGCCACATTGAGGGTTTTCTTCATCTCGATTGCTCGGCAAAAAGAAACGGAAGCCAAAAAGAGAAAAAATTCCCCTCTCGTTTTTAGGGTTTTGTAAGAGTCAAAGGGTCTTGCTTTTGCTGAAAAAGTAAAAAAGTGCATCAAGAACAGTGACAGGGGAGAGAGAGAGACGTGCAGCAGAGCAGGAAAGAGGAAAAAATTAAAAAAGAAAAGAGAAGAAGAATAGGTCTTCTTCTTCGCTGCTTCTGCTCGACCCCCCGGCGTATGCGAGCTCCTCTGCCGCTGCTGCTCGATACCCCGCGCCGGCCTCCGCGCCAGCACCGACACCGCGCCGGCATCACCACCGCGCCTTCACCGCAGACCCGCGAGCTCGGCGCCTCCACCTTCAGCCCGTCCGTTCGCAACCCCCCGCAACACCTTCTTCCGCTCGAGCGCCGAAGTCGTGAGCACCGCAACAGTCCGAGCGTCCCTCGCTTGAACGACCACCGAGCTCGCCATCGCCACCATCACTCCGGGATCCTTTTTAGTGTCCATGCGTTACCCCACGAGCAACATCACCCCGGCGACCATAATTGGAGAAATTGCAAACGTTGATTGTTGGATTTAGCATGGCCTGGTCCAAGTAAAAGGCAAGTTCCAAACGGAGGTTTGTGGTCTTGATCTTGGCGGCTTGGGTGGCAAATTCGTTAAGTAAAAATCTGGTAAGAAAAAGGGAATGTTCAAGCGGTAAGATTTGTTCTTTTCATCATTCAGACCGGTTAAGAGCTTGAATAAAATATACACGCAAAGAGGCCTACACGGGAATAAGTTTTCTCGTTGCCATCGTTTTTCCATAATCTCTTGCCGCCGCACCTCGAAGTTTTGTTTTGCAGATTTCTCGGGCCATGAGCAGCACTGTCCTTCGGCAAGTTGGTCCGTCGAATCATCACATCGCAGCCTACCCAAGACATCCGTCGTCCAGCATTGACACGTCTTCAGTCCATCAATACCAAGAGGACGAGTTACGCAGCTTATCCATCCTCACGGTCAAAGAAAAAGTTTAATATTGCAGGTCATCCAAGTGTGTCCCTTGACCACCGAACCAAGGATTTGCTGGTGATCTCCGTTCCACCGCCGCAAGTTGTCCTCTCGAGTACCATCTTACGGACTCGAGACCAAGCACTCTTTCTCCACGTTGCTGCCCTTGGTCGAAACCCATCCTTGCTTAACCGAGCACCGCCACACACTGCCGCTCATCCATTGAGCGGATTCCGGTGAGTTCAAATTTGGCAATATTATTTGCGAAATTAGGTAATTATCTTATCTAAATTTGATTTGGATATTTTATTGCCTAATACATGCTTTTCAATATCTTACGTGCATATTTGAATTATGGACGTACTTCCGGTTAGGATTTATTGCCTAATTCGCAACCGCACACGGATTTTTTATTCTATCTATAAGGCTTTAGATAGAATAATTATTCACGCGGGAGTAAAATTGATATCCTGATCTTTAAGGCTTAAGATCAATTTATCGATTTTATTAGCGAAATAATCAATTTTGATTTAGATATTGTTTCCTGATTCGGGCGATGTGTGATATCTTTGATAATTCTGAATGATTTTGTGCTCATCTTTTAATTGTTTTATCTATCCCGAAAATACAAAAAAAATTGCATTTGCATATCATGTAGATTATATTTGATTTCCTATATAGAATTGCATGATAGAATAGTTAGGTACATTTTTAATTATGTTAGAATGCATGTTTAGATGATATCTAGGTTAGATAATATCTTGGAATTAAATTGCATGTCAATGATAAATTTCTAAGTTAAGATAGGATTCAGATTAGTCCATTTCCTAACTTAAAATAGATAATATCTCACTTTAGTTAGATTTTTATTGTTAGTTATTTTAATTACGAATTTTTATTTAAAAATACAAAAAAATCATGCGCATGTCATATAGGATCGATTAATGAAATGCACGTCATTTAATAATTCTTGCTAGGTCCATTTAATTAGAAATTGCATGTCATTAGAATTAGGTCATTTAGTTAACATTGCATTACATATTGCATGATTTTCATTAATTAAGTGAAAACAAAAAGAGAAATTGCGTGTTAATTAGAAACCATATCTAGGGTTGTTGATGTGGATTTCAAATTAACACCGCAGATGCTTTCGTTGCTTTGAGGTAAGTTTTGCATTATTTAATTGATTTCTTGGATGTTAAATTGGTGGTTTGCGCACTCGCATGATCGCCTCACATGTTAGGGAAATATATTTAAAACTGCTTGCCAAACATTTTTCAAAATAAAAGAAAAGGTACCGAAAGGGCGTTAGAAAAATCTAGCGTAATCAAGTCCCCGAACTCACAAATCTCTGGTTCGTAGGAATAAAGTAAATCTCCCGTTACTTTATTTGGGTTTCTAATCGACCCACCAAAAAATAGATTAGTGGCGACTCCTAATTGAAAATCAATTGCATGTTAAAAACTCGAACCTAAGTCGCGAATTGGTATGGGCTTGGGAGAGCCCGAGTTAAGTCTAGGCTTAACAATCCATTAGCCAAACCCTAGGTGGTTTAAACCCCGAAAAATTGGTCGCGACAGCTTGGCGACTCCGCTGGGGACTTGTGTTAAAACACTTAGTGGACTTAGGCCAATTTTCTTCTTTTTGAAAAATGATTTTTGTTTGGCAAAAAGGATCCTGTGTACGTCCCTAACATTTAAGGTGTTAAATGTTTTTGCAGATAGGGAGATATAAGGGGAGTAGTCTTTGCTAATCCTTGTCTTGCAGGTTGGAGTTGTGGATGAATGTTTTAAATTCAATTTATTGAAGTGTTGCTCGATTTAAACTATAGTGCATGCTTTGCATTTTTCACTACACTTTTGCACACACAACCCGCCGCCGGACCTGGGCCGCACTAGGACACATAGGATGGTATTGAGTTGGATACGACTTCGACCGCGAGGCCGCGTAGTAGAGGTTGCCCAACTCAATCCCGAAAGTTTTTCTTGGTGTCAAGAATGTTCACCTTTGCCCGCGAGGCTGCGTCGCATTGGGGTATCATTCTTGATCGAGCCGGAGTTAGGAGGGCTTGGCTTAGTATGCAAGGCTGCAACTAAGTCATCCCACCCTTTTAACTCCACTTTGCTAAGCCGTCTAGATAGAAATCAAACCTCACACTTCATGCGCTTGTCTATGTGATTGCCGTCGTTTTACCTTGGTGAAGTAAGTCTTCTATCCTTATACCACGCAATTTATTTTGTAATATTTTTGGTCGGTCCATGACAATTTAGGTCAATCATTAATTTAACTTCTTTGTCAATTAGAGATGAAATGAGGAAATTGCCATCCAATAAATCATTTGGAAAATAAAAAACTTTGGAGGATTTATTTTCAATTCATGTCTAGAAAATTTGATCTTGCTAAGGTATCCACTTTTCTAGCTCTCTTTAGGAAATTCTCTTCTTGTAAGAACTTTTCATAAAAAGGAAAGAAGAAAAAAAGGTTGATAGATCATTGTCATGGATTGATTCGCTATTTGCACCTCATACTTATGCATTTTCATCCATTTAAATTAGGTGATAACGGACCCTCCACGCTCTCCCATTATCACGCGATTAAGAGCAAGAATGGCCGAACAAACTGAAGTACGTGATCGTGTCTCCGTTATGGAAGGCCAACTCCAACAGTTAGCTGCTTCTATGGAGCTTATAACAGCTCAACTCCAATCCCTCCAAGTGAATCTGGCTCCTGTGCCCACTCTCCCGAGGTAGTCGTCCCGAAGCCGGCAAACAAGGCACAACCGGTGAGGATGACATGCCCGGGCTAGAAGATGATCCATTCCCGATCAATGTGGAAAAGGCTAAGCTTGTCAACATCCCTAAGACAGAAGCAGATGAACGCTTTGCGAAAATGGAAGAAAAGCTGAAACAACCGCAGAGTCACGAGTTCACTCCCGTTCGACTTATCCGTATACGAGAAAGTCAAGATGCCAAAGAAATTCAAAATGCCGGATTTTGAGAAATACGATGGTACTTCCGCCCAAAAGCTCATTTGCGGATGTACCACGTGCGCATGGCCCAATATGTCAAGAACGAGCCTCTCATGATCCAATCATTCCATGCAAGTTTGACTGGGCCTGCATTGAATTGGTATGTCATGAAGAATGTGAACCTTCTCAACACTTGGAATGAAGTGGCTGACGCATTTCTCAAGCAATACAAGTTCAACATGGATATTGCACCTTCCCGAGAGGATCTTGAGAGGATGGAGAAAAAGAAGAGCGAGTCGTTCAAAGAGTATGCCGTGAGATGGCGAAATCGGCAGCCCAAATCACCCCGAGCCTACCGACAAGGAGCCGATGAAGTTATTTATCAAAACTCTCCCATCCGAATTCCGTATCCGGATGGCCAGCACATACGTTGAAAGCTTCAATCGCCTTATTTCGTGGGGAACAAATCGAGATGGGGATAAGGGAAGGATGGTTTCTTGAACCATCAAGTAGAAGATTCTCTCGCCAAGAAAGATAAAGAGCCCGCGAAGATGTGAATATGGCTTATAGCCAAGAAAGTACCAATCGTGCCCCGACTATCCGATGAATCAAAGGCAACAAGCTGCCCAAGCAAGAAGACAGCTTACCCCTCTCCCGGGATCTCCGTCCCAAGTGTTGGCAATCCTAAAAAGAAAGGTTTGCTTACTAATGAGCCGAAGCGTCCTAATCGTGAAAGCATCCGAGGCTACGACCGATGAAGAAGTGTGATTACCATAGCGGCGAATTGGGGCATTCAACCGATGAATGTTTCACTCTCAAGCATAAGATCCAAGACCTCTTGGACACGAAGGCCTTCTCGTTTCAAACCGCTCGCCCGAACGTCCGTAAGAATCCACTACCGAGCATGAGGGTACGGTCAATGCCATTCTGGATCCTGACGTTGAAGTCGAATCGAGTTACCACTCAATGGAGTTGGTGTCCACCACACATACACCTCGAGACTCACCACCCACTCCTGAAGTTTCAAATGTTGCCCTTATGATGGGAAGGGTGACAATTGGGAATAGTTTTGTTCCTGGTAGTGGCTTTGAAAGAAGGGGTCAAGGCATTCGAAATCCCACTGAAGCCCCTCAGAGGTCCCATTCTACTGGATCAAGACATCATGGAAGAGGTGAAGAAAGTTCTGGAGGACGAAGACAGGAAAGGCGAGACCCGCCACCTGACCACGGGCGAGGAAGGCAAAACCCATTACCCCTAAACATTCACGAGACATTCCCTGGTCCTCCGATAATGATGCAGATGAAGCGAAATAGTGGACACCCCGGGCAGCCAAGCGGAAAATTCGACTATCTGGTGAAGTATTCGGCTCCTCCCAGTTTCTACATTGATCCCCGCGACATTGTCCCAGATGGATGGGGTGGCATGGATGATCCGACACCCCCGGAGACCGAAAACCCCGAAGATGCATTGGAAGGAATCTCTAGTCTCTTCGATGATGTCTTCATAGGGACCATTGACGAAGGACTTCAGCAGAAGATGGGCTCTAGCCCACAAGAGTAACTCATTTATCTTGCTTTCTTACATTCCCCTCGCGGGGAATTTTTATCGCTTTTAGGGCTTGTTTTTTTGATTTCTTCCTTTTCACTTTCTTTTTAGGGCTTGAAAATTGCATTTCCATTCAATAAATGTAATTGATTGATGAATATCAATAAAATTACAAGTTTTATTTTGAGGGCATGATGAGGTACACCAAACCAGCCCGGTGATGATATCCGGCCAACAATAAAAAGAAAATATCATCCATGGAGAAATTCTGAGGCCTGGGCTTCATCATGCTTTCTTGTGTCAAAATGCTTAAAAAAAAATACTCTTCCAATTGCTTTTTAAAAAAATTCTTCAAAAAAATCTTTCAAAAAAAAAAAGATTCACCCCATTTGTCTTTTTGACCCATCTACATTTTGTTTCAGAGACAGTCTTATAGCGTGCAAAGGTATGAAGAGGATCCAACCCAATTCCGTTATTCTCCGGGGGCAAATTTGCTCTAAACCGTAGCCGCCCATATGTGGTGAAGAAAGTACTTCCCGGAAGTGCCTTGATCCAAGCGAAATGGGTGGTCGTGAGTTTTCCACTCCAATTAATGCTAATGTTGTCAAGAAATGTTATCCATGATAGAATTTGCCATGTCATGTCTCGAATTGCAAGTATTTTTGTGACTAATAAAGTGCCTCAATGAGCTGAATTGTTCAAATTTGTCATAAATCTTGCATTTTTCTTCCTTGATGAATGGTGTGAGATAAATTGAATGTGTCAAATGAGATACCTTGGAATGATGAAAGGCAAGCCTTGTTCCATACACTATCCCATACACTAATCCTTGGTAAGTTGTGCGGAAAAATTCCATGCCCGCAAGGAAAAGGGTGATCTCGCAAATGGTACGTCAACCAAGGTGATGAGAGGCGGTTTCTTCTTCTACCCAAAACACCACAGTATACCCATTGTTTAGCCCTTTGAGCCCACACACATGAAGAATGTTTTTAAATCACCCCTGTCAAGATCATCCCAAATTGGGACAAAGTTTGAAATGAATGAAAGGAATTTTCTTACTCACACTTGCATCAATCTTAGAGTGTTGCTTTTGCATTGTAACCCGTATGATAATTTAAAGTGCCTTAGGATGATGAAGAGCAGTCATTTCTCTATCCTACACACTTTTATCCATTGCATGGCCCACTTGAGCTTATGAATTCATATTAAACCCAGTTGGTGATCATCCCCCACACTGGGGCAAGACAAAAACACTCAAGTAGCATGAATTAGAAAACCGACAAAAATGGAGATTTTGTTAAAAAAAAATGCAAAAAATGGGGCATGAAAAAGCAGTGTGCCTGGTAAGAGCAAGGCCGATGTCCAAAAGAAAAACTCAAATGTTGTTGCAATCAATGAGTGCAAAAAAAAAAAAAAAAAAAAAAGAATCTCCGACAACGGAGAAGGAAAGTGGTGGAAATGTCAAGATGATCACCAACTTTGACCATCTAAACACTTTTTGAGCCTAATGATCCTTTCATTTCACAACCCATGAACCAAGCCTACGTTACGTCCCTTGCAAAGTCTCTTCAGATTAGGGCACTTGAATTAACGTAAGAGTTCATATGCTTGAAAGTATTGCTTGAAGAAGTGCGAGTAAGATAATTACTTCCTCATTTCATATGTTTCTTGACTTGAAAATCCCAAGACAGTTATGAAATGTCGTTTTTCAAATAGCCTCGACTCGAAGAGTCCCCTTTGTTAAGCCGTTGACCAAACCCACATTACGGTCCCTCTTAAAGACCTCTCGATTGGTGAGATCGTACCACTTGCGAGATTGCTCGGACCCTTGTTTGGCATGATGATGGTGAGATAGAGTGATTGACAAAATCCTGCATCAAAGGTCGAGGATGAAATTGCCATTTTAATGAAGATGAGAGAAAAGTCCTTTCGCACAAAGGATCCCTCATTTGACATATTCATGACACTCATGTGTTCGAATGGAAATTAGGTGATGCAAGATTAATGAAAATCATCATGAACCTCCATTAAATTGATGCATGTTTATGATTACCAATGCATGTTGTCTCTCCTATGACCATGTTTTGCAGAGAGACGTATCCCCGAAGATCGGAGATGTTACCGGTAAGTGTATATCTATCCATATCTTGAATATTTGTCATTGCACAGGTATTCCCTTTTTAAGCATACCGACACTCAATTGAGTTGTCCCCCAAAGATTTTTCCTCCGTTCAATCGATTAAGGCGACCGAAGAATGGTTCGGGTCCTGGTCGGATGATTTCGTCGCAAGGTTGGGCGACCGAAGAATGGTTCGGGTCCTAGCCAAGCAAAACCTCGCCTAGGCGACCGTAGAATGGTACGGGTCCTAGACAACATTTATTGCTCTAACAGGCGACCGTAGAATGGTACGGGTCCCGGAAAAGCAATTTCCCCATTCAGCGACCATAGAATGGTACGGGTCCCGAAAAATCAATTTTCCGTCAAGGCGACCGTAGAATGGTACGGGTCCTTGACACCACCTATTCCTTATTCAGGCGACCGTAGAATGATACGGGTCCTGGAAAATGAATCCCCGTTTAGGCGACCGTAGAATGGTACGGGTCCTAGACAAAACCTTTCTGCCGTACTGGGCGACCGTAGAATGGTACGGGTCCTAGGAAAGCAGTTCCTTATAAAACTTTTCTGCCGTATTGGGCGACCGTAGAATGGTACGGGTCCTGAGAAAGCAGCTCCTTTCTGCCATACTGGGCGACCGTAAAATGGTACGGGTCCTGGGAAAGCAGTTTCTTCACAAAGTCATGTTACTGTTCTAGGCGATCGTAGAATGGTACGGGTCCTGGATAGGTAACACTCACTACCTCGAATTACTCTATCCTCCTCGAAGGTAAGTTATTTCAGGTAGGTTCATTTATCATTTGCATTAGCATTTCTATGCATCATATAAATTAAAAAATGGAATTCATTTTCCTAAAAAAAATCATTCATTGCATGTGTATAGTCAAAATTTAGGTCTCAATTTGTCTTTGAATGCAACCTCTTCGAGCTCACCTTCAAAGAGGGGCAGCTGTTGACACCTAAATTTTGGCGACCCGTTAGTCATTTATTGCATTAGAAAATTAAGGGTTAATTTTATCCTTGAAAAAATAGTCAAGTGCATAACATATAGTTTTAGGTACATTTATGTTTTAATTTGCATTTACATTGGGCCGGTGACAAATGGGTTCAAATTGATGGTTAAGAACTTTAACTTGATGAGTCGGGCTAAGCCCACGAAAAAAGCAAATCGGCCCGAGCCCATATCTTCGGAGAGATTTTATGGATTTATCTTTGTAAGATTTCAATTGAAAAAGCAAATATTCCGTTTGGAAAAAACAAATATTGCGTTTCGAAAAGAAATCTACGTGGAGATGAATTTGGAAAATTTTAAAACCCTAATCCGTGCCCTATAAATATGTAAAAAACACCTAGGGTTGGAGGAGGCCACAGATATTGATACATATGGCCACATTGAGGGTTTTCTTCATCTCGATTGCTCGGCAAAAAGAAACGGAAGCCAAAAAGAGAAAAAATTCCCCTCTCGTTTTTAGGGTTTTGTAAGAGTCAAAGGGTCTTGCTTTTGCTGAAAAAGTAAAAAAAGTGCATCAAGAACAGTGACAGGGGAGAGAGAGAGACGTGCAGCAGAGCAGGGAAAGAGGAAAAATTAAAAAGAAAAGAGAAGAAGAATAGGTCTTCTTCTTCGCTGCTTCTGCTCGACCCCCCGGCGTATGCGAGCTCCTCCGCCGCTGCTGCTCGATACCCCGCGCCGGCCTCCGCGCCAGCACCGACACCGCGCCGGCATCACCACCGCGCCTTCACCTGCAGGACCCGCGAGCTCAGCGCCTCCACCTTCAGCCCGTCCGTTCGCAACCCCCCTGCAACACCTTCTTCCGCTCGAGCGCCGAAGTCGTGAGCACCTGCAACAGTCCGAGCGTCCCCTCGCTTGAACGACCACCAGGAGCTCGCCATCGCCACCATCACTCCGGGATCCTTTTTGGTGTCCATGCGTTACCCCACGAGCAACATCACCCCAGGCGACCATAATTGGAGAAATTGCAAACGTTGATTGTTGGATTTAGCATGGCCTGGTCCAAGTAAAAGGCAAGTTCCAAACGGAGGTTTGTGGTCTTGATCTTGGCGGCTTGGGTGGCAAATTCGTTAAGTAAAAATCTGGTAAGAAAAAGGGAATGTTCAAGCGGTAAGATTTGTTCTTTTCATCATTCGACCGGTTAAGAGCTTGAATAAAATATACACGCAAAGAGGCCTACACGGGAATAAGTTTTCTCGTTGCCATCGTTTTTCCATAATCTCTTGCCGCCGCACCTCGAAGTTTTGTTTTGCAGATTTCTCGGGCCATGAGCAGCACTGTCCTTCGGCAAGTTGGTCCGTCGAATCATCACATCGCAGCCTACCCAAGACATCCGTCGTCCAGCATTGACACGTCTTCGGTCCATCAATACCAAGAGGACGAGTTCTGCAGCTTATCCATCCTCACAGTCAAAGAAAAAGTTTAATATTGCAGGTCATCCAAGTGTGTCCCTTGACCACCGAACCAAGGATTTGCTGGTGATCTCCGTTCCACCGCCGCAAGTTGTCCTTTGAGTACCATCTTACGGACTCGAGACCAAGCACTCTTTCTCCACGTTGCTGCCCTTGGTCGAAACCCATCCTTGCTTAACCGAGCACCGCCACACACTGCCGCTCATCCATTGAGCGGATTCCGGTGAGTTCAAATTTGGCAATATTATTTGCGAAATTAGGTAATTATCTTATCTAAATTTGATTTGGATATTTTATTGCCTAATACATGCTTTTCAATATCTTACGTGCATATTTGAATTATGGACGTACTTCCGGTTAGGATTTATTGCCTAATTCGCAACCGCACACGGATTTTTTATTCTATCTATAAGGCTTTAGATAGAATAATTATTCACGCGGGAGTAAAATTGATATCCTGATCTTTAAGGCTTAAGATCAATTTATCGATTTTATTAGCGAAATAATCAATTTTGATTTAGATATTGTTTCCGATTCGGGCGATGTGTGATATCTTTGATAATTCTGAATGATTTTGTGCTCATCTTTTAATTGTTTTATCTATCCCGAAAATACAAAAAAAAAAAGATTGCATTTGCATATCATGTAGATTATATTTGATTTCCTATATAGAATTGCATGATAGAATAGTTAGGTACATTTTTAATTATGTTAGAATGCATGTTTAGATGATATCTAGGTTAGATAATATCTTGGAATTAAATTGCATGTCAATGATAAATTTCTAAGTTAAGATAGGATTCAGATTAGTCCATTTCCTAACTTAAAATAGATAATATCTCACTTTAGTTAGATTTTTATTGTTAGTTATTTTAATTACGAATTTTTATTTAAAAAATACAAAAAAATCATGCGCATGTCATATAGGATCAGATTAATGAAATGCACGTCATTTAATAATTCTTGCTAGGTCCATTTAATTAGAAATTGCATGTCATTAGAATTAGGTCATTTAGTTAACATTGCATTACATATTGCATGATTTTCATTAATTAAGTGAAAACAAAAAGAGAAATTGCGTGTTAATTAGAAACCATATCTAGGGTTGTTGATGTGGATTTCAAATTAACACTGCAGATGCTTTCGTTGCTTTGAGGTAAGTTTTGCATTATTTAATTGATTTCTTGGATGTTAAATTGGTGGTTTGCGCACTCGCATCGCGCTCACATGTTTAGTGAAATATATTTAAAACTGCTTGCCAAACATTTTTCAAAATAAAAGAAAAGGTACCGAAAGGGCGTTAGAAAAATCTAGCGTAATCAAGTCCCCGAACTCACAAATCTCTGGTTCGTAGGAATAAAGTAAATCTCCCGTTACTTTATTTGGGTTTCTAATCGACCCACCAAAAAATAGATTAGTGGCGACTCCTAATTGAAAATCAATTGCATGTTAAAAACTCGAACCTAAGTCGCGAATTGGTATGGGCTTGGGAGAGCCCGAGTTAAGTCTAGGCTTAACAATCCATTAGCCAAACCCTAGGTGGTTTAAACCCCGAAAAATTGGTCGCGACAATACTTATATACAGATGGCGTGTGCACTTCAATTGACTTGCTCGCCGCTCGCTACGCGCGTCTCTTCTCTTCCTCCACTTGCTCCAGCAAAGCTTCGAGCTCAGCTTCCGTCAAGCTCTCTATGCGCTTCTGTAGAACCAAAACAAGCCCAATTGAGCGTTACGAAGGAAGTAGACAGACCCAAGAGACTACATAAAGAATAAGAAATATAAAGAAGAAGCTTCAATATGCAGGCGAAATATCCACTGCTCCTGAAAGGACATCTAGCAGTTAGATTACCACTATGCATTAACACGAGATAAACTGGTTTCAAGCAGAACAGTATAATCAACAACTAATTCCTAGAAAAGAGACCCCGCTAATTTTATGTACAAAAATTACTGTCAATTTTATTCCCTTAAAACTGTAGAGAGAGAGAGAGAGAGAGAGATCAGCCGACGCAAGAAAATCCCAAAGCAAAATTTCTCCAATTCACCAAGACTGACCTTGTCTTTCAACAAAGCAGCACTGTTTCCATGAAGCCACAAGAGAACAATTCAAAGAAAGATCTCGCCACAAACAAGAATAGTATACTCTACAAACAGCAGAACAAGTTCTTTTCCACCTTAAGGCGAGAATGGATGCTACCATTTCTCTTGTAACATGCAATTCTCGGCTAAACAGATGAAGTCCTTGAGAAAGAAAAGGTCAAACTTTTGAATTCCACAGAAAAAAAGGAAAACCTCCAATTGACTGTTAAGTGAACATCAATACAGTGCAAGGCTCTCACACATGATAACTAACAACAACCCCATGCCACTAGATAGCATCTTGGTACTAGCAAATTCAGAATCAATTGCCACTGTCCAATCACAAGTCTCCTGACTATAGCAATGATATTTAGAATGTTGATCTTCAAGAATAACCAGAACTACTCTGAAAGTATCACTGCTAATTTAGGAAATTCCACCTTTAAATGACAGTCGATATGAGTCAAAGCTCTATTTGTTCATGGACAAGTACATCTGCAGGAATTGACTCGGTAACAAAACTAACATAGATTGTGGCTTTATGGTACCGATGACTAACCTTTGAATTTTGAAATAGCTTGCCAATCAATGATATCAATATCAACAATGGCAACAGCAATACAAAAACACCCAGAGGGCAACCACAGGAGACGCCTCAAGGGGCACCGCAACTGGAAACAGAATTTCAGAAAACAAATAACATCTGCCTATGGGAACTACCGGATTACCATCCGCAATTACTGCCTACGTTAGAATAGCAAACAAAAAAAAAAATTAATGCACGCTTGCTGAGTCATGATGATAAAAAAAAACCAGCTACGCACATAGCTGAAAACGCCTCGTTTTGTCTCGATGATCGGTCGCTACATCTTCTTGATGAGCAAAGATTCAGGATACCCACATCGACACGAACCCAATGCCGCTTAATTCCAACATCCCCGAGACGAGAGGGCAGTACAAAGAGCGAATAGAAAGTCCCCCACCCGCACCAACGGAAAGGGAGAAAAAAAAAAGGGTTACCGATTGGTAGGCGGATTCGAGAGGGTGAGATCCGACGATCTCGCTCTTGACGCCATGGAGGCCGAACCGCAGGGTGTCGGCCTGGACACCTCCGATTTCGTGGGCGAGCCGCGAAGGCGAGCGGCGGAGGTGGGTGACGAAGCTCGACCTTCGAGGGAGCGGCGGAGGCGAGCCTCAGAGGGGGTGGCGGAGGCGACTCGGAGGCGAGCTGCGGCGGTGAGTGGCGGAGGCGGCTCGGAGGCGCTCGGAGGCGAGCGGCGGAGGTGGGTTGAAGACTCGATGGTGAAGGTCGAAGACGAAGACGAAGACGAAGACTCGGCGTTTTTGGGTTTTAAAAATGGGTCGAAAATGGGTCAGAGAGTGTGACCCATTTTCGACCCATATAAAATTGAACTAAAAATAAGGTGAACGTGGGTTAATAGTTGTAATGGGCTATTAACCCATATTCGACCCATATATGAAAAATATGGGTGCAAAATGGGTCCATGACCCATTTTGCCACCTCTATCAGAGAGTGTGACCTATTTTCGACCCATATAAAATTGAACTAAAAATAAGGCGAACGTGGGTTAATAGTTGTAATGGGCTATTAACCCATATTCGACCCATATATGAAAAATATGGGTGCAAAATGGGTCCATGACCCATTTTGCCACCTCTAAATTCAATAAACGTTTGATAGTAAGCAGAATTGTTTTGGAAAGGCATGTTCAAACATTCAGTCGCCATTAGACAAAAACCAGAACTCTTCTCAAAATGAATTTCCACAATATAGAGCCGAGATTAACTGAAGAGTGTAATCCAATAAAAAGGTTGCTACTATGAAGTTACAGACATGCCCAATGAGAAGCAACGTTTGACATGGTGTAGAAATAGAAGATGATGCTCAATGCTTGTGTGAATAGCTTTTAGCAGTTCAACTTCCTGTAATTCTGTCTCCCGGTGACCTGACGAAATCATATGGCATATTATAGAGAATCAAACACCTCCAAAAGATTTGAGGAAAATCACAGTTCCACGTACTAGATAGATTCGAAATGAGATTTAATTCCATTTGTATTTGGTTTCTTTTTTAAACCCTTTGAAATCCAGGATTTCATCTCTTGGGACTCAGATTTAAGTCGAGCTCACGTTACTTAGACGATTGATTTACCTTTTATCACTGTAAACTAGATTAAATCAGAGTTCAGGCTATGTGATATATAGGGCAAACACAGACAGAATTCGAAGTCAACATACTTTAAAGTCCATTTACATCAGTTCACCATGGTCCACACAAGAGAAGAAACCGAAATACTTAAGTAACGGTACCGCAAATAAAGCAGACCGAAACTCCCAGCCTCCTAGATAAAAGGGCACGTCGATGAAGCCAAGGCGGTCCCACAGGATTCGGGTCCAAAAAATTCGAGAAAGCTGCTCAATATATCAAAGCTTCGTTTTTGGTGTTGGGCGCAAAATTGTAGACTGAGGGCAGAATAACAGCAGAGGGTCAGACAAAATTGAGATGTACACGGATATCGAAATGCAATACGATCGATCGATCGAGGACGAGGATTGCAATTCGATAGATAAAGTGCAAAGAATTCACAAGAAATAATAACTGAAAAAGGTGAATTCCTTCCTTTTTTTCCTAAACTTGATCGGAGTAACTATTCGGTTGAGTTTGAAAGCAATATTGGGACAAGTACTATATCTGAATTAAGAGAGAGTAGTTAGTGAGGGGGAGTGTTTGGGACGACTACTATATTCTCTAGTGAAGGCTACAAGACTCTAGGCTGTTTGTGGCAGGTAGAGCCTGTGGCTGTAAATTGTCCAACATGAAAGATAGAAGCAAAAATCTCCCTTGTCTCAGAGATAATTTGCTAAGAGAGTTGGTAGATGAAGGCTATAAATAGCCTAGCTTCATCCACTTGAGTTCACGCCTCAAATAGAAGAATAGGGGTCTTGTGTAGTGAGTAGGTCTTCAAATGTGCTGTGTAGAGTGTGCTGAGCATGTGTGGGAAGTAAGTGATAGCGGCGTATGTAGCGTGTTTAGTTAGTGGCGTGAGGGTGAGTGTAGCGTGTTTAGTTAGTCGCGTGAGGGTGAGTCCATCGTGTATTTAGCAAAACTGGTGTAATTAAGTGGTTTTATAATATTAAGAGAGTGTTTATTATAATCACATTTTTGCAACTTTGTATCAAACAGCCTCTTCACGGACCACGTGCCAACATCCCGCTATGATGCTGGTCAATTTCACGAACCGGACAACCACGGCAGGTATGATGCGGATCAATTTCGAACAGCATTATTAAAGCACGTACAGACATAACTTTTTGTCGTTTTGACTAATCTTACCAAATGTTACTCCATCGGCTCGGTGCATGTTACAAAAAAAAAAAAAAAAAAAGCCAGAAAAGGAAATCCAGTGCCGTGCAGCATCTTGTCTGTTTGCATGAGTAATTCTGTTGAGATATCTATAAAATCGCAACTGAAATTCAATATCTCAAAGCGTTCATTTCTCTCCTTTTCTTTTTGGTAAACCCCAGAAATTTGTCCTTAGGATATAGCAATTATCACGCTGACCACTACACATATGATGATTTACAATAGAAATGATAATTTTGGACAGATTCGATCGCAGGAATTGTGACATCTTTGCAACAAGTGATTAGTATCACTTAATTAATAGAATGCGTTTAGATATTATCTTCTACATTTTTTAAAGATCGATAGAAAAGATGTTATCATACTTGACTGCTGAACAAAAATTTAAAGAAAAATTACTGGATTGAGAAATGACTTGTGTATACTATAACAGGGTTTGATTCTCACTTTGCACAAACAATTTCGACTTTCAACTCCTTGCCCAAGCTTCAAGCGCATCTTTACGATACAAATGAGCTTTATTTACTTACCTAAATGCATACACCTATTTATAATATTTAAATATTAAACAACGCATTTATCTAATGGCTTGAAATTTTAAAACAATTTATGGTAATCCCATGATATCAAATAAGGATGCCTTGAGTACGAATTTTTCCAGATTCGCCTTCTTGATGTACATTCCATGTTGTAGTACACAAGCTTGTCCAGTTGACGCGACACGACACACGACACGACACGTCAACGTGTTATTTCTCAAAAATAGAAAATTCCAACACACTTTTGGGACACATTGTATATTAAATGAGTATTTTTATTTTTAATTAATTTGATTCAAATTTATAATTAATTAATTAAAAAAGAACCTACAATGAATTTACACTAATCATTCAACATACAGTACTTTTATTTTTCGAAATTACTTTTTAATTTCATTTAATACTTTCTTCGATTAAATAAAAAGTCCCCTTGGGGTCCACCCCCAACCACCCCCTCCCCCGCCAAACTCCCTTTTTTCCCTCGTCTCTTTCCCCCACCCCCAAATTGTTTCACTTTTTTCTCCCTCCCCAACTACCTGACGAGCTATCAACCCGTCACTTCCCCCTCCCTCCAACATGCCAAGTCCCTTTTTTATTCTTTTATTTTCCTTCTCAAAACCCTAGTAGCGCCTTCTTCTCCTCTTCCTCGCCGCACGACGCCTATCTTCGAAAGCATCAAAGACTCAATCAAGAAAAGCCCCAGCATTTGCCGAAGGAGTGGAAAAGGGAGTAACCCAGAAAAAAAAAATTCAGTGAAAAGGGATCGGAAAAGAAGGCGGATCACGTTGAATACGGTGAAAGCGACTTCCCAGGGATGGAACGCACAGTCCTTGTGCGCCGAGAGTGTGACATCCTGAAATTCGACCCCGTTTCGATAAAGTGAAATGGGCATTTCGTCGACGTGTTTACGGTCCTTTTTCTCTGAGCTGATCACTCACGAGTTAACTAACCTATTGAGTGAAGCCATTAAGGGATGTATCTGCAGAAAAATCCCTAAAAGCTACTCAATTTATTGGATTGCTAAAATCACGTCCGATCGATTTTTAACCACGAAATTTAATCTGGTTTAAATCGAATATTCGAGCGTGTCATAAATTCATTTTTTAGGATCCTCTCATCGCTCGTCAATTTATTAACGAGTCCAAATTTCAATAAAGAAATTATCGGAGGAAAATTGAAGGCCAAAAAGAAAATAGAAAGGAAAAGGGGAAGAGAAAAGGAAAATATGAATAATGAAATTAATTATTTTCTTTTTTCTCTCTCTCTCCCCCTTTTTCTCTCTCTTCTCTCTCTCTCTCTCCTCCCCTTTGTGCGATTTCCCCCTCCCCACGCCAACCCTCTCTTTCTTTTTCTCCCTTTGACCATTCAAACCCCTTTCTCTCTCTCTCCTCTCTCTTCTTCCCCACCCCTCATGACCGAACCCCTCTTTCTCTCTTTCTCGTTCCTGAAAAACAGAAGCGAGCGGAAGTTGCAGGCGCACAAAGACAGCAACCAGCCACCGTCGCCACCCGTCCCGCCGCCGCACCGGAGTCGGACCGCGCGCGCGCTCGCTGCTCGCCGCCGTCCCCGCCGTCCGCGCACGTCCCCGCGTCTTCAGCTCGCTGCAGCACCTTCCCCTTCGCGACCCAGCCGCCGTTCCGCCCCGTTCGGCCAGCTCCAGCCACCGCCTAGCCCCGCCGGACCTCCCCGACGTTCCCCTCGTCCTCCGCTGCCCTCCCCTCGCCATTTTGGCCGTTGGATCGGCGCCGGCCAGCCTAGGGCAGAACCCAACGAGTGGGTTTCCAGCTCACTCGTGGGCCGTTTTGGGCCGTTTCCCGGCCCCGAACCCGAGGCCCGCTTTGGGAAGAATCGTTCCTCGCGTCGCCGCCGTCGGATTGATCCGATTTGCGCGCGATTTGGTGAATAATCTCACTAATCCCGGATTAGTTGACTAATTATGCTTTAAGGTTGGTTTAGTTTTAATTAATTATGTTTAGGTTGTTAGATTAGAATAAATTAGTAATTATTAGTCAATTGTGATGCGATTTAGTTAAATTGATTGTGCAATTAGCAAGTAGACGTGGTCTACTATTTATTGAAGCATCTCGGGAATTTTCCGACCCCTAATGGGGCTTCGATTTGGCGATTCGGGCCTAAGTGAGATTTTTGGGCATTTAAATATTAATTTTCGGAATTAAATTAAATAATTATTTATTTTCCGAAAATTCAAGGGAGATGGCCCGTGACCGGAAAATTATGCTGATGACTGTGGTGAAGTCCGTTTATTGAATCGGGCTTTATTTTTTGAGCTAAATTGAATTTTTAATATTAATTATTTAATTTTCGAAATTAATTAATTATTTATTTATTTCCTGAAAATTCAACTGGGATGGCCCGTGACCGGAAAATTATGCTGATGACCGTGGTGAAGTCCGTTAATTTAATTGAGTTTTTTTTTGTGCTAAATTGAATTTTTAATAATTAATTAATTTAATTAATTTTCGAAATTAATTAATTAATTAATTATTTTTCGGAAATTAAGATTTTGATGACTGACGACTGAAATCTCGTGCTGATCATCGTGGCGCAGTCCGTTTATTTATTTGAGCTCCACGTTGTATGGAATTGAATAAATTGTGATATTTTAGGGATTTACCCTAAATTGATTTGGAGATTGAATGATTGATTGGTAGATGGCCGAGTATGCTTGTTTAGCATTTATAATGCTTTGATTGAGTTGTAAAGTGGATTGAGTTATGAGAGAATTGGAAATACGCTGGGATTGAACCAATCAGATACAGTGTATGGACTCGTGGTTCGGTGATTGAGACATCACTGGCGAAAACGGCGCCTTAAAGAACGCACGTATCGGTCTAGTACATACATTATTATGGACCTACGTGGTTCGGTGACTGGGACATCACTGGTGAAAACGGCGCCTTAAAGAACGCACGTATCGGTCTAGTACTCATATTGTTATAGGCATGTATGGTTCGGTGATCAAGGACATCACTGGCGAAAACGGCGCCTTAAAGAACGCATACACTTGTCTATCAAATACATTGTTATAGGCATGTGTGGTTCGGTGATTGGGATATCACTGGTGAAAACGGCGCCTTAAAGAACGCACACAATTGTCTATTGAGTACATTGTTGTAGGCATGTGTGGTTCGGTGATTGGGATATCACTGGCGAAAACGGCGCCTTAAAGAACGCACACAATTGTCTATTGAGTACATTGTTGTAGGCATGTGTGGTTCGGTGATTGGGATATCACTGGCGAAAACGTCGCCTTAAAGAACGCACACAATTGTCTATTGAGTACATGGTTATAGGCATGCGTGGTTCGGTGACTAAGGATGTCACTGGCGAAAACGGCGCCTTAAAGAACGCACGCAATTGTCTATTGAACAGATCATTGTAGGCATGTGTGGTTCGGTGATTTGGGGTATCACTGGCGAAAACGGCGCCTTAAAGAACGCATGCATTTGTCTAGTGAATATGTCACTTTGGCGAACTTGATGCCCGAGAGTATTGACCTAGAATGGTCCGTCTGACATGTAATCGACTAGTTCGATTAATCAATGAATTGATCCGATTGTTGTGAAATGATTGATTGAATGGAAATGACCGTGAGTGGTCTTGTTAGTGTGTGATCGATTTGGATCGATTGATCGAGATATCGATCGTGATATGATTGCTTAGGTGCCTATTATGAATTGTACTGACTTGCAGGTGGGATCTGATGCTAAGGTACGTCTTCCGACCTATGCGTGTTTAGGCAGCCTTTAGTATAATGGTTTACTAATTGGGCTTAGTGGGGTAGAACTCGCTGAGACGTAATCTCATCCCAGTTTGGGGAAAAACATTTCAGGACCCGATGAGGAGCTGATGAGGAGGCGTCTGAGAAGGAGAACTCGGAAGTGAAACTTAAAGAGAAGGATTTTTGGAAGAAGAAGATAATCCCGAGAGGGGCCTTGAGTATGGCCTGGATGGGCTGAGAGTCTATCTTCTTTTGAGAATTTCTTTTGAAGTGAATAGTTATGAATTGATTTGTGTCTTGTAAAAGTTTGGTTATAAATTTCAATATGAAAAATATGGCCCTGCTTTTCTATCCCATCGTTTTATTGTCTGGGGATTTTAACTGCTTCCGCATGTGCTTAATAAAAGAAAGGGCCGGCGATACTTTGTCCTGAGCTATTGCATTATAAAATCGACCAAATGAGAAGGATGTGTGCGTACCCGAGGATCGGGGCGTGACAGAGAGGCTGCACACCACTGCGAACTCCTCCTCCTCCTCCTCCTCCCCCTTGCCACCGCCACTGCCGCCGCCCCACTCGACAAAGTCGCCCTCCCCCACGCGCACCTCCGTCGTGACGGCCCTCGCCTTAGTCTCTGCTCTTTCTCTGGCCATCTCTCGCCATCACGGGCTCGCCTTCGCTCGCGGCCTCATCTCTGCTCCCTCGCCCTCGCCTCCACCCTCCATTGTCTTTCAAACACGCATGTCGAAACATGTCGACAAAAGTTGACCCCGTGTCAACAAATCCGACACATAGTCAAAGCTCATTCAAGCGTGTCGACGTGTCCGACACACTCTGACACGTGTCAAACATGACACAGAAGCACGTGTAATGTATCTGTGCAACATAGGTCACAAGTATTAAAATATTTAAATATTACACCAGCTTCAATTTTTAAAACAATTGGCAATAATCATGCAAAATCTCACAAAATAGTGGAAAACAATTAATACTATCATGTTTATCCCTATATATGCATTGTGAAATTATCATTGTCAATCCACCTATTTTTTAATCGGGTAAAAGATGGGTATTAAAAAATAGGTTAATAGCATGAAAAACTTCAATTAATACACATGTAAATTTATCCCAAACTAATTGTTTAACCACCAAAAACCCAAAACCGATACATTTATAATAAATTTATTCTTCATTAGTTTCTGTTAAATGGGATTAATACCATGAAAAATTACCAATTGATACTTGTGACAAACTTGGGGATACAACTCCAAATTGGCACAGCCGTCAACTACAATTTAATGAGAAAATTTAATAAAAATTAACAGGCAATAAATTTATCACAGGTGTACCATTTTGAGATTTTTGGCGATCCAAAATTAATTTATGATAAATTTACCATAGATGTACTAATTTAGGATTTTTAATGATATTAACTCCTAAAAAATTGATGTTAGGCATCTATCAAGTTGATGGTACAATTCACAGGTTCAAGAGGTAATCAACTCATGTGACCACCTTGTCTTCTTTCTAGAATTTGTAGTCATTCACATCTAAAAGACCAGAAAATTCGCATACACTATGATTAGGGTAAAAAAATGAAGGGCCAATATTAAGAAAAAGGGATAAGTGCGGTAGAAGTCTTAAAAATTGTTACGAAAATGTAATTGAGTCCTAAAATTTGCAAAAAGTGCAATCAAGTCCTAAAACTTGTCAAATTATTTCAATCGAGTCCTAAAGTTAACACCATTAGCATTTTCCGTTAAAAATGCCGACGTGGCATTTTAAATTATTTCTTATTTTCCACGTGGATTTTTTAAATTATTTTTTATTGATTTTCAAAAAATAGATTTAAAAACTAAAAAGAAAGTTAAATTTTATCTTTTAAATTTTTTTAAAAAAATAAAATCAGAGGCTCCTCCCCCGCCGCCGCAGCTGGCAACAGTTGCTGGCCCCATGCGATGGCCGGCAACAATCGCCGACCCTAGGCAATGCCTCGTCGGCCCTTGCGGGGGGCCGGCAACGGTCACCGGCCCCTTCGGCAATAGGCAATGGCTGCCAATTTTCTTTTCTTTTTGAACTGTTTTATTTTTTAAATAATTTTTTACTTTTATTTTCTAATTTTTAAATCTAATTTAATTAATAATAATAATAATAATAATAATAATAATAATAATAATAATAATAATAATAATAATAATTAAAAAAGCCATGTGCAAATTAAAAAATTAATTTTAAATGTCACGTCGGCATTTTTAACGGAAAATGCTAACAATGTTAATTTTAGGACTCGATTGAAATAATTTGACAAGTTTTAAGACTTAATTGCACTTTTTTGCAAGTTTTAAGACTTAATTACATTTTCGTGACAAGTTTTAGGACTTCTACAACGCTTATCCCTAAGAAAAATCTCAAATCGGTAAATATGTGATAAATACATCATAAACTAATTTTTGACTACTAAAAATCCCTAAATGGTACATTTGTGATAAATTTACACTGTGACATCTTGAAAATTCAACCCTGTCTCAACTAAATGAAATAGGCTTTTCATCAACGCGCCTATGGTCATTTTTCTCTAAGTTGATTACTCACGAGATAACTAATCTATCAGGTGAAGTTGTTAAAGGATATAAACGTGACAGATTTGAGAATTTGATCAAAAATCAATTGCTCGATCGTGCTAATTAGTAAGGGTCAATACGGCACCGTTATAAGTGATTAGAGACCGAAGATAGGTCAATTCAACAAAAGCACGTAATGAAATTGTAGGTGATTCCACCTGATTGCAAAATTCGCGTCGAACGACACTAAATTGATTTTTCTATCAATTCCATGTCTAGTTCTTTGATTCCATGACCTAGAAGCAAGCTCATCCCTAATTTGCATGAGTAATTCCTCTCTCTCTCTCTCAGTGTATATAATAATTTTGTCACAAGTGAGATATAATAATTTTGTCACAAGTGATTAGTATGCGTTTCAATATGATCTTCTACACCTTTGACAGATCAATAGTAAAAGATATTATCATACTTGACTAGAACTGAACAAAAATTCACAGCAAAAATCACTGGCGTAGGCCATATCGAGAAATGAGTTGTGGAGTGAGTAGGAAATTCTATAACAAGGATTAATTCTTACTTTATTGAGAGCAAATAATTTCAACTCTTGACTCCTTGCTCGGGCTTGGAGTGCATCTTTATGATATAAGTGAGATTTCGTAGTTTCCGATATCTATTTCCCTAAAAAAATAAACTCATTATAATATTTAATGCCTCCATTTAATTGTTCGAAGTTTTAAAATAGTTTACAGTAGTCTAACGAAAATTTACATAATATCAAAAAAATGAGGTCACGAGTTCGAATTTTTCCAAATCCCTCATTTGTATTTTCAATGTGTATTCCATGTAGTCACAAAAGATATTAAATATATTAAATATATTAAATCAGCTTCCTCTTTAAAAAATACTTGGCATCTCTCACAAAACCATAGGAAAATAATTAGTACCGTAATGTTCATCCCCACGTATGCACTAAGTTGTCGTTGTCGATCCAGCTCTTCTTTCGTCAGCTAGGAAATCGATGCTGGGCACGCATCCCATCGAATGACCAGTCAAAGCTACAATTCACGTTTTGGAGGTCAAGAAAATCACCTCACCACATTGTCTTCTTCGAAGAATTTGCGGTCAGTCACATCTAAAAGACCAGAAAATTCGCATGCCCTTAATGATTAGTGTAAAAAATTGAAATATACAATCACCCTATATCCATACGCATCTCCCTCGTGTCCAACGGTGATTGCTTGAAGTTTTCTTCTGCGCATCTAGTAGAAATCAACGGATCTCGCAGACTTAGATCGGTTGCGGGTTGCATCGCCCGGTATACGACTTTCTTGATCTTTTGCATTGGGGAGAGAGGCGGGTGATGGATTCGTCGCCCCAAGAATCAAGAAAATCCCATGGACATGCACACGCCGTGTGCGTCCCCTTCCCGGCCCAAGGCCACATCAACCCTATGATGCAGCTGGCCAAGCTCCTCCACACGCGAGGCGCCTTCGTAACTGTTAGAATTTAAATGTGTGCGGAAGCATTGTTTTGGTATTAGTTATAGTTTTTGGTTAGTGATGTGTGCAAGTGCATGGTATATTTTGTGGAGGATGAACAAGGGACAAGATAGATAATTGAAGTGTTGGGAATAACTGATCCCCGAAAACCGGATTCGACACTAAATCGAACCCCTAAATCAATGCGGAAGACGAAGCCCGGGAAAACACGCATCACCGATCGTAAAGCACACCACGGATTCGAGCGTACCTTGTTAGCCACAGATTAGACACCAACGCTGAAGAAGAGGAAGAAATTCTGATCCGATGACGCCTTGAATGGGAGAAAACAGTGCCTTGAACTTACTGTTCCTTAGAGAGAGAGAGCGCGCGGGAGAAAGGGAAGACGTACGTTTTGTTTCTAACGGTTGTCTTCTCTCTCTCTCTCCTCCCTTTTATACCTCTCCCCTTCCACGGGCCTTATTCCCGTGGGCCGGGCCCTTTTGGGCCCAACTTGAGCGGATGGGCCGTAAGCCCAATTCCAATAAATCCATCATCTCCCACTCGCACATGGTGGTACAAAACCAACATGGGCGGACAGGCCTTACTCAGGCCCCATCGAGAAAATCCATCATAGACTCTCACTTATCATGGTGGGCCGAACAGTAATCCTCTTTTCCTCTCTTCAACATTCATACCGGTGAATAATCCGTGCGACCAAAGATACTTTGAGAGCTCGTTGCCATACATCTCGTTAGGAATATATAGCAGCTCATAATGGGCTTCACATCCCGAGTAGATTTAGTATGCGGTACCCTAGATCGATCGATCACATTTATATCTCTCTTGATCTCTTTTAAACAATGATATATATATTGTATTCACAATTATGATTATCACAAAGACAGTCATAATTGGTTAACCGGTGAATACAAAACTACAATGTGATTCTCCAAAATCGATCTTCCTCTTTCCTTCAAACTCTCAATTTCAGTCCAGCTTGCTTTTCTAGAAATGCCCCATTAGATCGAATCACTCATGACCATTGGCAACATCCTAAGATAGCAAACACTAAATAGAAATCTTGAGAATAAGTAAGAGTCATGAGGGGACTAAAAAGTTGAGGAACTCTCTTCCTCAAGAGTCTCACACGACATAAAAGTTGAGATCAAACTTTTGCCACTCTTATTGGTCGTCTCATGCATACGTAGTATGAAATACGTATTACGGTATTAACTCCTTTCCCATGGAGCGTATGTCTACATTTTCAATACCGTACAGATGATAGTTCAAACATACCCAATGTCTAACTTGAGTTCACGTATCTACTCATTCACAAAATTCATCAGAACTCACATCTGGCATCTTAGACAGATAATGTAAAATATGTGGGGTATTTTACTTTCGGACATAGTAAGTATTATGTCCTCATCTTAACACTCGCTTAAGGCGACATACGTGTTTTAAGCTTGAGCTCTCGATTATCACCTAGATAATAAGCTTAAAAACAGTCTCATCTCTATTTATCACACAAGAAATAGAGGCGATTACCCGTGTGAGTGGGCTAATCTTATATCTGTCCGACATACTTCTCAACTTAAAGTAATGCACCGAGCATTAAGATGCATAAAGATCGACAAAGATTCATAGGCATTAATGATGAAAACACAAATTCATCAAATTGTGAACACTTAGGGAAATTACAATATTCAAGATACATCGCTTCTTCTACGCAACCCTAGAGATTTCATATGGCCACAAAACACATCTCTCGGGTATTGGCTTTGTCATAGGATCTGCTTCCATTCTATGCGTAGTATGTACTCTAAGTTCACGTCCTTTCGTGCAACCATATCCTTTACAAAATTATACTTGGTATCTATATGTTTGGTCTTGCCATGATATTTTGGATCTTTGGTGTACGCTTTCGCTTGCTTGGCTATCACAGGTTAACAAATAACAAATCTGCAAAGCACTTCCAATAACACCTAAATGATCCAAAAATCTCTAAAGCCAAACATCTTCTTACACTACCGCGATAATGCCACAAACTCAATTTCTATCGTAGACAAGGCTATGCATGTTTGTTTCTTGCAGCTCCAACATATGGTGCCATCATTCGGTAAGAGAAACAAACCCGAGGTAGATTTCATTTCTTTTAAATCTCCTCCCCAATCGAATCGGGATAGCCTTAGAGTCGCAGATCCTTTCCTTTATAACTCATCGTATAATCGGCGTCCCCTTTAGATACCTCGGTATTCTCTTAACGGCTTTTCATTGTCTTTGGACCTGGATTGGATTGGTATCTACTCACCATTCCAACCGCAAAACATATGCCAGTCTTGTACACATCATAGTGTATATCAAGCTTCCAACAAAGACACTAGCATAAGGAACATGTTTCCTTTATTCCTTCTCTTGTGGAGTCCCCGGACACGCTATGGCTCAATCCTTCACCTTTTGCAATAGGAGTGTCTATGGGTTTACAATCTTGAAATCTTAAATCCAAGAATATATGTAACCTCACCCATATCCTTCATAATCAATTTCTTCCCGTTGATTATACCCCTTCGCCACAAGGCGGGCCTTATGCCTTTCTATCGAGCCATCGCCCTTTCGCTTTATTTTGAGAACCCAGGTTGTTCCCAATAGCTCGTGTCCTTTTGGAAGATCAACCAGTTCCTAAACATGGTTTGACTTCACTTACTCCATTTCCTCTTTCATTGCATGAATCCATTTTTCCTTATTAGGGCAATTTAGAGCCTTATTAATATTTCTTGGCTCAACCTCATCTTGTGGAGCAACCATAAAAGCTTCCCTTTCAATGTCAAAACATTGACGGGGAATACTTTGGCGACTTGTTCACCGTATGGGAGATTGTACACTTAGCACATTATTCCCCATCATGCTCCCACTTGGATTAGGTAATGATGATGTTGTCACATCGTGTGGTTGCAATTGAGAATGAGTTGAATTCAATTCATCACATCTCATATTACTCCCACTTGGACGAACTCCACCGACATCATTATCTTGATCCAAGGTTTCAAATAGGGAACAATCTTCCCTTATTTTGCCCTTCTTAGGAAATTCATCCACTAAGGATGTGACATCTCGTGATTCAATTCGCTTATACTCCCACTTTCCTACTCACCTATGAACACATACCCTTTCGAGTGTTCACAAAGTATCTCATGAAAATACTCTTATTTCCTTTTGGGACCCAATTTCCCAAACTTGTGAGAGGACTCATGAATATAGGCAGCAAACCCCATGGCTTAAGAAAACTTAAGTTCGGTTTTCTAACCGTCCATAACTCATATGGAGTGGAAGTAACGATTTGGAAGGCATCCTAGGTTAAGTATATAGGTAGCAACAACGCATCACTCCGAAAAGTGATAGGTAAGTTAGCATGCACCTTTCATGGACCTAACCATTTCCGGTAGGGTTCTCGTTTCTTCTTTCCACAACACCATTTTGTTGAGGAGTATATGGAATAGACAACTATCTTTATATTCCCTTTTCATCACATAATTTTCTGAACACATCGATAAATATTCTCAATCTCGATCGGATCTCAATGCTTTTATTTTCTTGTCTAATTGATTTTCTGCCGGGTTCATAAACCTTCAAACAACTTATGCTTCGATTCATGAGAAATCAAATAGACATGTCCGACTTTCGAGTATGATCATATATAAAAGTGATGAAATAAATGTTCCCCTTGCCTTCCTCTCATATTCATTGAACCACGTACGTCCAAATAGATTAAATGCAGAGGAAATCCAGCTCTTTTATCTTTTTCTAAATGGTTTCATTGTTATTTTCCCTACTAGGCAATGCTCACTTATGGACAAATCAACTTTTTCAATATTGCCCAACAAGCCCTTTTTGGCTAGTCTATTCATTTGTTGTTGGCCCATATGACCAAGTCTAGCATGCCACCATATTCACATCATTATCATATAAGGTAGAAGACGTGAAACAAGGGAATAACAAATTGACACCACCATAGTCAACATCTAGTACAATAAAACCATCCAGAAAATAATCACAACCATAGTAGTTTATATCTAAAAACAAATCTACACCTTTATTATGGAAGTTCATACTAAAACCAAGTTTAACCAACATTAAAACAGACACAAAAATTTCGACGAATCTCCGGAGCATATAAAACATTAAAGGTGCGTCCACCACTCATGTTCAATTGGCAGGTGCCAATCCCTTTACTTCAGCTCTAGAGTTGTTTCCCATATGGATCCACTTAGTTCCAGTTGGTACTTGTCGGAATTCCATGAAGGATTCTCTATCCTTCTCTACATGGTCTGTCACTTCGAATCTACACCACAAAGGATTGGATTCAGCCAATAATATTGAACTTGACACATAAGCAAAGTTCTCAAATGTACAAGAGGTGTTTACTTTTTTTTTTTTTACTCACAACAGTTTGCAAGCATAGTGACATTTCTTGTCACAATTGTAACACCTCGCCTTTGACATTTTCTTCACTTGAGGACGTTTTCCTCTCTTGTGTTGGTTAACTCTTGATTTCTTGCGGTAAGGACTTGATCCTTTGTATGCCCACATATTGAACGAATCAATACGCTTGCGCTTAGAGCACAAAGCCCTTTCTAAGCTAGAACCAAAGATTGCAAATATCTTTGTTCGGCTCAAATACCGTTAGGCGGTCCTCAACTAGCTCAAGGTGACGCATGGCATCCTTAAGATCTTCCATAACATGGTCAAGAGCTTCTAGTGCTTCTTGCTTTTCCAAAGACATATTGAATCTTCTTATTCAATATTTCACAATTGTTACCGTTCATATCGCAATCACGTTCTTAATTGCTTTGAACCATCGTTCCGAACACATCGTACATCCATGCACGAATAATTAATGCCTATCATTTATGCATCCCTATTTGCATAGACCCATCATATTAATAAATAATTTCAAGTAAGGCTTCGAATCAAAAGGTCACTATGTTTCCAATCATCCTCCAAAAATCCTAACTCAAAACTATCATTAATATGATTGTCATATACAAAATCAATTCTATGAAGCTACAAAAGCTTCTAAAACTACCCACGACTAATTACCCACAAAGAACCAAAGAATAACGAAAGCAAATAAAATCTTATATCCAATAAAATAAAAATGCTTTCACATGATACGACTATACATTACACTAAGCAATATATATACAGGGAAAAAAATATCAACATGGAAAGAGATATTGACATCAAAAAACATCTCAAATTAATCCAATGGATAAATAGGGAATGACCCTTCTAATCTGTCATTTAAAACATCTCGAAAAACCAAGGCACATTTGCCAACCAAGGAAAAACTTTTGGAGAGCTTTCATGTCGCCACCAAGGCGCATTCACTCGGCGCCATGTGGCGCTCAATCTAAGGGTTGAAGTTTTGGCCAACTCAATCCTATAAGATTTCTCTTACAAAAGCTTCCACTAGCTTCCTATAATCCGGGACCACGTTGACCTCCCATAGCCGATCCAACACTGCTTGCCATTCAGGTGGAAGAGTGTTCATCAAAGCCGCACCTTCCGAAAATCCGGCATAAGATAACCATTCCGATGATTTCCCGTATCATCCGACGACTTGATCACATGTGATACTAAATCACCGTCATGCCACCGATAATTAGCTAAATCGACATCAGCCTTTTAAGTCTTGCATTTTCCTCGTCCCTTCTCGGGCTTGCGGTATCTCGCGCATAACTCATTATAGTCCCGCAACAAATGCGAGAATAATCCATAATTTTCATAAGGAAAATACATAATTTTCCAAAATTCATGCAACAAATGCAGAATAAAAAATGGATACCCACATAGGCATGACTGAAAAAAGAAACAAAATTCCTTTTTTTTTTTTTTTTTTTTTTTTTTTTTTTTTTTTTCGGGTCAACGGTCAACGGTCAAAGTCAACGGTCAACGGTCAAAGTCAACGGTCAACGGGTCAACGGTCAACGGGTCAACGGTCAACGGGCGCGCGGGTCAGACCGGTCGGACCGGTCGCGACGGTCGGACCGGTCGGACCGACAGCCTGGCCGGACCGCCGCGCGGGACCGACCGCACGTGCCTCGCGCGTGCGGGGCTGACGTCACGCAGACGTCAGCGGCACGTGCCACGCGCGTGAGCCGGCTGACGTCACGCAGACGTCAGCTCGCACGTGCCGCGCGCGTGCGAGCGGGTCGGGTCGGGTCGGTCGTCGGTCGGGTCGGGTCGTTGGTCGGGTCGCCACCCGGCCACCGACGTCATCGGCCGACGTCATCGATGACGTCATCCCGACGGTTATCGACCGTTGGGTGACGTCACGATGACGTCATCGGGTGACGCAGCACGCGTCGGCTCGCCGACCGGCGCGTGCCGTTTCGCCGGTCGCCGGCGCGCACGTGCCGGTTCGCCGACCGGCGCGTGTGGCGCACGCGCTGGCGAAGCCAGCGCTTCCGGGCGCGTGCGGTGGCTCCCGGCGGCGGTCGACACATCGTCGGACTCGTCTCGACGTCGCTTCACCCAGTGCCTTCAGAATTCGTTTTTGACTTACGAAAACTCAGAAAAATGGCCGAAGAAGTCTCGGGTGTCGGGATTTGTCGCCCGATCCGTACAGCCGAACTTCCTTTTGCGAAAAATCAATCAGAAAACATCAAATTGATCGGGAAAACGTGAACTAGGGCTCGATACCAATGTTGGGAATAATCGATCCCGAAAACCGGATTCGACACTAAATCGAACCCCTAAATCAATGCGGAAGACGAAGCCGGAAAACACGCATCACCGATCGTAAAGCACACCACGGATTCGAGCGTACCTTGTTAGCCACGATTAGACACCAACGCCGAAGAAGAGGAAGAAATTCTGATCCGATGACGCCTTGAATGGGAGAAAACAAAGTGCCTTGAACTTACTTGTTCCTTAGAGAGAGAGCGCGCGGGAGAAAGGGAAGACGTACGTTTTGTTTCTAACGGTTGTCTTCTCTCTCTCTCTCTCCTCCCTTTTATACCTCTCCCCTTCCACGGGCCTTATTCCCGTGGGCCGGGCCCTTTTGGGCCCAACTTGAGCGGATGGGCCGTAAGCCCAATTCCAATAAATCCATCATGAAGGATATAAGACATGAGATATGGGGGAAAATAGTTTGATTAGTTGAGCAAACTAGTTTGATGGAAGTACATTAGAGGTCTAAGACCTCTCACGGTGTGGAGGGTTCACCCACACACAAGGTGGAGGTATTACCTCTCACACTTACATTTGTTGTCCCATCTTTCCTATTTATAGGGACTAAATACAACACTCTAGATTTATGTGGAATGGATATGCTTCTACATTTTTCTTTGCCACCTAAGCTAGATTTTCTTAAGGATTTTTCTTGACTTTTCTAGCTCAAATCTTTCATGAAGTTTCTAGAATTGGATCACAAATTCCAACACTCCCCCTTGATCCAATTTCAGATACTCCAAACTTGTGTTATAAAGCCTCGGACATACCTTGAAATTTATCTTGTAATTTGTCCCATGCCTTTTATTCAATTTTCGTTCCACGATCCCTTGCATTCTCTTATCGAAACACTTGCACTTGCCTTTGAACATTCAATGATGTCCCATATGTCTCGGGGCATCAAAATGCTTTTAGTTGTAGTTGTTAGCTCTAGCTCTAGCTCTGGCTCTGGCTCTCGTAGGCTCTGGCTCTGGCTCCAGCTTTAGTTTTGGCTCTGGCTCCGGCTCTGGCTCTGTTGGCTCTCGCTCGGGCTCTGGCCTTGATTCTGGCTCCGGCTCCGGCTCTGGCTCTATTGGCTCTCGCTCGGGCTCTGGCCTTTGATTCTGGCTCCGGCTCCGGCTCTGGCTCTATTGGCTCTCGCTCGAGCTCTGGCCTTTTTAGTTGAGGATGGTGAGGACAAACGCCCATAACCATCCGATATGCCTGGCTCTGATTTCACGGTCCCTTACACCTGGCTCAGTTACGAACCTGGGTGCATCTGGCTCTGATACCATGTTAGAATTTAAATGTGTGCGGAAGCATTGTTTTGGTATTAGTTATAGTTTTTGGTTAGTGATGTGTGCAAGTGCACGGTATATTTTGTGGAGGATGAACAAGGGACAAGGATAGATAATTGAAGGATATAAGACATGAGATATGGGGGAAAATAGTTTGATTAGTTGAGCAAACTAGTTTGATGGAAGTACATTAGAGGTCTAAGACCTCTCACAGTGTGGAGGGTTCACCCACACACAAGGTGGAGGTATTACCTCTCACACTTACATTTGTTGTCCCCTCTTTCCTATTTATAGGGACTAAATACAACACTCGATTTATGTGGAATGGACACATATGCTTCTACATTTTTCTTTGCCACCTAAGCTAGATTTTCTTAAGGATTTTTCTTGACTTTTCTAGCTCAAATCTTTCATGAAGTTTCTAGAATTGGATCACAAATTCCAACAGTAACGTTCGTCAACACTGAGTTCAACCACCGTCGCCTCCTCCGGTCAAAGGGACCCGACTCGCTTTGGAGCCTTAAGAACTTCCGCTTCGAGACGATCCCGGACGGCCTCCCACCGTCGGACCGTGACGCAACGCAGGATCCCCCAGCCCTCTGCAACTCGATCCGGAAGAACTGCTTGGGCCCTTTCAAGGAGTTGCTTGCCAGGATCAAGAGCGACGAGGTTGTTCCACCTGTGACTTGTGTGATATCAGATGGGGTATGAGCTTCGCCGGCAAAGCTGCGAGAGAGCTTGGAGTCCCAGAGGTTCAGTTCTGGACTGCCTCGGCTTGTGGGTTCATGGGTTATTTGCAGTACAGAGAGCTTGTCAAGAGAGGGATCGTTCCATTCAAAGGTACTTCCTTTGTTTATTTATTCATTTTTGTTCATCTCGAATAAATTCACCAAATCTTTATTTGTTTATTTATTTATCTCTCCTTCATGAGTTATTTCCATTCATCTGTTTCTCTTGTTAAAGTTGTGGGTTGGATCCTCACTGCATATTAAAAGTAACAGATGAAGACTTCCTGAACAACGGGACGCTAGATGATCCTGTCAACTGGATCCCCGGCATGAGAAACATCCGACTCCGTGACATCCCGAGCTTCATACGGACCACGGACCCAAATGACATCCTGTTCGACTTCTTAGGAGAAGAAGTGCAGCACTGCCTGAAATCATCTGCTATCTTGTTTAACACCTTCAATGAGCTGGAACACAAAGTACTGGAGAAAATTGCAGACATTTGCCCTCCAATTTACTGTACTGGACCCCTTTCCTTGCTCGTCCAGGACATTCCCTCAAGCTCAATCAAGTCTTTCAGGTTAAATCTGTGGAAGGAAGACTACAGCTGCCTCGAATGGCTCGATCAGAGAGAAGCTGAGTCAGTTGTGTACGTGAACTATGGGTGTGTCACAGTCATGACTAAGGAACACCTGAAGGAGTTTGCTTGGGGGCTTGCAAATAGCAAGCACCCATTTATGTGGGTCATCAGGCCTGATGTTGTGGAGGGTGATTATGCAATTCTACCTGAGGAGTTCCTTGAGGAAGTGAAAGACAGAGGGTTCTTGACGACCTGGTGTCTGCAGGATCGAGTCCTGAGTCATGGATCGATAGGCGCTTTCCTAACACACTGTGGGTGGAATTCTACCTTGGAAGCTATCTGTGGAGGCGTTCCTCTCATTTGCTGGCCGTTCTTTGCCGAGCAACAGACAAACTGTCGGTACTCATGTACGGAATGGGGGATCGGCATGGAAGTGAACCAGGACGTGAGGCGCGAGGAAATAGAAGCTCTTGTTCGGGAAGTGATGGAAGGGGTTGGCGGGAAGAAGATGAGGGAGAATGCAAAGACGTGGAAGGAGAGAGCTGTGGAAGCCGCCGGTCGTGGAGGGCCATCTTTCAATGACTTTGACAAATTCATTAAGGAGGTTCTCCATTTGAAGGAGTAGATTCAAGGGAATTATTATCATATTCCCACATCTTCCAAAAACATATCGAAAGAAGTAGCATTAATTTCCAATCTGTTAGTTCGCCCAGTTCCTTCCAAATGGAATTTTGAATCTTTCAGCATTAGATAATACGGATAAAGATACTTATACCTTTTGTACATTCTACAGTCACATTGGCTGTCCTAATCTTGCATGCTTTTACAGTAGTGAAACCTCAGCAAATCAGTCCGCCTGCCTGACTGTTCATCTGGTTTCTGTGCTCATGGGAAGCGAGTGGATCGACAGAGGAAAGTTTTTGAGATCTTGTACATCTCCTTTGGGCTTCTCTGCATTGATGGCGTGCCCCTGCATCCTCTATGCCCGCCGGTCGTGCAATGCCCGTCCACATGCCCGTTCAATGCATGTAAAAAATAATCATAAGGTTGGACTTCATGGTATTGCGGACGGCCGATGTATGCTGAACTGTGTTTTCGTGCCATATATGTCTGGACTCGTCCCTTGTAAACCGGTCGCTCCACGCCCACTCTCGATCCCCTTTCTAGAAGTGCTCGTATCATACGAGTAATCTTTACATTTTGACCTACTTGAATCTTATTTTCAGGGAAAATCGATGCTCTGTAAATAGACAGGGGTCAACCTTAATGAGTGGACTATAGCTAGATAGAAATAGGGTAGTGGAAGAATTTTGTTCAATTCCTGTTATACGAGATGTGGCGAAAAGGCTGATTCCTATCTTAATCAAGAAAAAACATTTTTCATTTTTAATATTGATATTGGTGTAATAGCATCCTTAAACTTTCAATTTATCAAATATGATTCTTGAACTATATCTAAATATTCAATTTAGTTCTTAAACGTTCGGTTTGTTCGATCTAGTTCATCAACTTTTCATAAAAAGGTCATATAAGTTATCCGATACAATTCATAATTTTTCATAATGGCAATTTCTCCGAAAAATTAGAATACCTTTTTATTTCAATCGTTTTCATGAATTAACAAAGTAAATTTGCACTTAAAATCAAGTAGAAACTAATTTAGAGTCGTATTGGATTAGTATCTCTACTCTTTCTAGTCTAAGTGTTTTCTTAAAAATATCCAGGACCAATATTGATTATCTATAACCACCCATACTTTTATAGATCTTGTTCCTAAATATTGACATTGATTTAATTTTCACTCTTGTATGTTTTGATAAAGAGCATAAGTTAAAATTTACTTACGTTGAACTATCGCTATATTATAAAGAACAAAAAGGTTAATTCCTAAAAACAATTGAAATGAAAAGATAACTCTAAAATCTAGGCAATGTTGCAATTATGAAAACTTGTTAATAGAACCGAAGGACCAAGTTGACTTTGTTATGAAAAGTTAAGAGAACAAATTTGATAATTTAAGAGCTCTATCGAACTGCGGTTCTTCATACGTATAGTTTTTCATCTCACCCCCTGTTTCGTTCTAAGCAATGAAAGATATGAATTGAGTTGACTTGTGAATTTTGTATTGGACTCTTGGAATTTTTGTGTTGTTAGATTTATTAGATGTTGAGTAGTAAAAAAAAATGTCAAAAACTACGCCTTAAATGACCAACTTCTCTTCTCCAATAATTCTCTTATCTATTACCAACTTTTATTTACATTTCTTATCAACCCTTTAAATTGATCAACTATTACATTTTATTATCAACCTTTGTTTCAGTGACTTGAAGCTTTTTTCCATTTAAGTAACACGATAGAAAAGTTAGTAAATTAAATAAACCAAATAAACTTTGATGACTAACTCAAATGAGAGTAATCCCAAACTAGTTTATAGCTTAATTAAAGAAAAGTTGATAAATCACTTAACTTAAAGTTAGTAATTTATAGGTATCAATAAATTTAAGGCGTAGTTAATAAAGTAAATAAAAGTTGTAAAAGATATGAATTTGTTTATCAAAAGAAAATGAACTTAATAATTTTTTTAAAGAGTTGGTAAATCAAAGTGCTGTTGAGAAATGTAAATGAAAGTTTGTAAATGGTAAAACAAAATAACTGAGTAACTCATTGAGAACTAACCCTTTGCCCTTTTGACTTGTCTCTACGATCGAGTTCTCCGGGGATGGATTTCGAACCACATCGCCAAACGTCGTTCGACGAGCTCGATGCGTTTTAAGAACAGCCAGAAAACGAAGTGTAGCTCATTGAATTCCATAAAGTCGCTGGATTGTTAATGTGTGGACCTGCTTTTACCGGACGCAACTGGGACATTTGAGCGGCTGTATTTTGTCCGTTTGCATGAGTAAATGCACGGAGATATTTTGGGTGTATCCGATTACAGTAATCGTGAGATGTGAGTGTGAATAATAATTTCATAGCAAGTGACTTTTATCACCTAATCGATAGGATGTGTCTAAATTACGATCTTTCACATTTTTAAGAGATTGACAGAAAATATCTTCTCGTGCTTAACTAATGGGCAAAGTAATTACATCAAAAATCACGAGCATGGGTGGATTAAAGAGTGACACATGATGTTTTGGATATATTCGTTCACAGCAATTGTGACATACGAGTGTGAACAATAATTTCGTAGCAAGTGACTCTTATCACCTAATTGATAGGATGTGTTTAAATTACGATCCTTTTACATTTTTAGAAGATCGACGGAAAATATATTCTCGTGCTTAACTATTTGGACAAAGTAATTACATCAAAAATCACGGGCATGCATGGGTTAAAGAGTGATACATGAGTGGACTAGGAAACACCATCACGAAACTTGATTCTCACCTCATCAAGTGCACGCAATTTCAACGTTCAACTCCATGCTCGACTTATGAGCACACCTCCAGAATATGATTGAGATACTTCACAGATCCAACGTTTCCTTACTTGTATTGGGGTTTGGTTCATAATTTCTATCATCGACAAGATAGCACAGGTGCAAGATGCTAATTATGATGGAATTTTCAACTAGACGTGGCCCTAGTTTAAGAATAAATTAAGATAAACTTTGCATCTCAAATTTTCTGCTTTTACTTACTATTTTCTTTATAATCATGCAGTGAATCCTAACAACCTGAAGAAAGAAACCATAGGAAAACAATGACTGCTAAAAATTTATTTTTTTGATCCAGTTATTATCTCATATTTCAAAATTGAATGACCTTTCCAAGGCACGGGGACGCGTTCGAGGCAATCAAGTCACCTGAACACGTTGCCGTCTACTTCCAGGAATCTAGGATGGGCCGAATACGGGACATCAAAATATCCGTAGGCATTCTGTTATTAGTGTGGAAAAATGAAACACACCAATAACCGGAAGTTGTGTTATATAAACATTTGTCCTGGTTGGAGTGGTGGTGCAGAATGGCCGCTGCTGTTTGTTTCGGTGCTGGCCTTGATTCCAGCCAGTTGTCTCGTTCTTTCCATTTGAGCGATGATGTTTTGTTTGGTTTTGGCTGCGGTTGCCTTTGTTTGGCTGGCTGATCGCCTTCTTTTGTTTTTTGTCCTTTTTGGTTGTGGCTGTAGTTGTGCGGCTTAACCGCGTATTGTGCCTTGTTGGCTTCTCTTCTTTGTTCTCTCGACACCCTTCCACTCATTATGCCTCTGTTCATTATGAGTGTTTGTTTTCGTGCCGTTTTTGATGTAATTATTGGTTTCAACTTAATATAATTACCTTTCACCAAAAAAAAACATTTGTGCTGGTTGCTGAAATTTCACATGTGCATCTCCCTTGTCTATCGCTACTTGCATAACCTCTCGTTCCCGCATCTAGTATAAATCTGAAAAGACCAGCCGAAATTGAATAAGATTTGGCAGACTTCAGATCAATTTCAACTTCCATCACTCAGTATACACTTCTTGATCTTGCTCTAGAGAGATACACGTGATGGGTTCGTCACCCCTAGAATCAAGAAACTCCCGTGCACTTGCACACGCCGTGTGCGTCCCCTTCCCGGCCCAAGGCCATGTCAACCCCATGATGCAGCTCGCCAAGCTCCTCCACGCCCGCGGCATCTTCGTCACATTCGTCAACACCGAGTTCAACCACCGCCGCCTCCTCCGGTCTAGGGGAGCTGACTCGTTCGAAGACCTCAAAAACTTCTGCTTCGAGACGATGCCAGATGGCCTCCCGCTGTCGGACAGCAATGCAACACAGGATCTCTGGGCCCTCTGCGACTCGATCCAGAAGAACTGCTCGGGCCCTTTCAAGAAATTGCTTGCCAGGATCAAGAGTGACGTTATTGTTCCGCCTGTGACTTGTGTGATTTCAGATGCGGCGATGTTCTTCACCAGTGAAGCTGCGAGAGAGCTTGGAGTCCCAGAGGTTCAGTTCTGGACTGCCTCAGCTTGTGGGTTCATGGGTTATTTGCAGTACAGAGAGCTTGTTAAGAGAGGGATCGTTCCATTCAAAGGTACTTCCTCTGTTTATTTATTCATCTTTGCTTCTTTCGAATAAATTCACTAGATCTTTACTTGTTTATTTAGTTATCTCCCATTCATGAGTTATTTCCATTCATCTGTTTCTCTTGTTAAAGTTCTGGATTCGATCCTCACTGCATATTATATGGAACAGATGAAGACTTCCTGAGCAATGGGACGCTTGATGATCCCGTTGACTGGATCCCCGGCATGAGGAACATCCGACTCCGGGATATCCCGAGCTTCATGCGGATCACAAACCTGAACGACATCTTGTTCAACTTCTTACAAGAAGAAATGCAACACTGCCTGAAATCATCTGCTATCTTGTTCAACACCTTCAATGAGCTCGAACATGAAGTACTGGAGAAAATAGCAGATATTTCCCTCGAATTTACTGTACCGGGCCCCTTTCCTTGCTCCTCCAGGATATTCCCTCGAGCTCAGTCAAGTCTTTCAGGTCCAGTCTGTGGAAGGAAGACTACAGCTGCCTCGAATGGCTTGATCAGAGAGAAGCCGAGTCGGTTGTGTATGTGAACTATGGAAGTATCACTGTCATGACTGAGGAACACACTGAAGGAGTTTGCTTGGGGCCTTGCAAATAGCAAGCACCCATTTTTCTGGGTGATAAGGCCTGATGTTGTGAAGGGTGATTCTGCAATCCTACCACCGGAGTTCCTGGAGGAAGTGAAAGACAGAGGGTTCTTGACGAGTTGGTGTCCGCAGGATCAAGTCCTGAATCACGGATCAGTCGGCGCTTTCCTAACGCACTGCGGGTGGAATTCTACCTTGGAAGGTATCTGCGGAGGTGTTCCTCTCGTTTGCTGGCCATTCTTCGCCGAGCAACAGACAAACTGTCGGTACGCATGTACTGAATGGGGGATTGGCATGGAAGTGAACCAGGATGTGAGACGTGAGGAAATAGAAACTCTTGTTCGGGAAGTGATGGAAGGGGTCGGCGGTAAGAAGATGAAGGAGAATGCTAAGAAGTGGAAGGAGAGAGCTGCGGAGGCCACTGGTTGTGGAGGGTCATCGTACAATGACTTCGACGGATTCATTAAGGACGTTATCCATTCGAAGGATTAGATTAAAGGAAACCGTCACCATATTTCCATATCTTCCGAAAATATATCGAAAGAAGCATAGCACCGTCGTTCCATATTTCCCTTTTCTTATTTCCAATCTGTTAGTTTACCCAGATCCTTCGACATGGTATTTTAAGATCATAAAGCATTAGATGCTGTCCTAAACCTAATAGGAGCAACCAATCCAGGCAAGAACTCGAACTTTTGCCCAGTCACTTTCACTTAATGCAAAGTCGTCAACTACTACGACTGTAAAACCGAACTTGATAGCAATATCTCTTCGTGACTATGAAGTTAGAGATTAGCTCTTCCGCGGTCTATGCTTGATCTATGCTCAATTTTTCCCATTAGAAACCATGCTTTTACTAAACTTATGTTTAACTTTTTAATTAGCAAATTGATGTGTTATAAAAATAGCATGCTTTCACTAACCTTCTGTTTAACTTTTTAATTAGCAACTTGGCATGTTGTAAAAATAACATTGTGCAAGCCAATCGAAACTTTGTCATTAAATTGAGATCGAGAGAAATTCAAAGGAGAAATAAAACGATAAACAATAAAGGGCACGGAAGATTTATATTGTTCGATTCGAATGTCGAAACCTGTAACTACAGGGAGAACAACCATCAACAATATACTAATGAATTGGAAAACCACATAATCATAATCGCTCAAACACTTCGAGATTTTTCAATTCTATGATTAGACCCAATATCCACGGCATTTCTCGGGACTCCCTTTCGTTCTGCCAGAGAGTCCCTTGTGTTTGGCTGATGAAAGAAAGCATAAAAGACCAAAGGGAGTACAATGCCTTGCGCCCAAAATAATACTGAAGGAAGTCTCTCCTCTATACCTCAAAAGTGAGCTCATTTTCCTTTTATAGCACTTACGAAAGGTCAGAGTTCCACTAATCAGTGACGAATGTGCGCCCCACCCCCATCATTGCAATTTATAAGAGTTCTTCTTTTGTGCTGAATGGACTCTGCACAAGGGCATATCAGTTATCGTCTTGGTGACTTCTACGACTTGTTCCTTAAATTGTTCATGCTCATAAATATGTTGCAGAGCCAATCAACTGTCCTGGATTAGATGGGATGACATGCTGAGTGAACAAGTGAAGCTTCACGATAAAATGGAGAATATATTTGGTAGGCCCGAAACTTTAAATCTGCGAACGGCTGGTCCACTCTTCTTCGGTGGCCGTGTCTCACTTGAGAAGAGATTTCAAAGTTTCCTTTTATCTTAGCTCTATTACAAGCCTTACATTCGAATCAAAATCTTGACCAAATTTTTTTATCTCCATTTCACTAATGCGAAATGATAGACGTAACGTTTGAATCAACATCTTAATACGATTTTTCATCTTCATTTCATTATGTGAGCTAATGAGCTTCACATCTAAAACAATATCTTAATGAGCCTCGCATTTGACATCTGAACTTGATTTTCTGTCTCTATTTCACTGATATGAATTGATGAAAACAATCGGTTGTTCTATTGTTGATTTCTTTGCTTGCTTTTCTTTGTGTGATAGCGGTTTCTTCTTCTTAGCTCTTCACTTCTCATTTCCCAATACTCTTTAGAGAGAGAGAGAGACCGAAAGAGGTAACGGAGAGAGAGTAGCGGAGGGTGGAGAGAGAAAGATGGGTTTGAAATCTCCTGACAAGTGGGGCCCATCGGATACGTGGCACTCAAAGAGTAGTGGAGCAGTCGTTCGCTAACATGAAATGTCAGCCTACCCAGCTCTATTTTCCGAGGGAATGGTAGGTGGGACTATCCCTTGACTTTGAGAAAATATTGGTTGCATGGTGGTCCTGGTTTTTCATCTGGCCTGAAGTGGTCTTTCATGCCAAAAGTATCAGATGGCCGTCCTTCCTATCTTGTGGTCAAAGCTAATGAAAGTGAACCGGGAACATGTGAATATAGGGTAATTATGCGTCACGATCCTCACAAGCTTCTCGAAGGATGCTTAATTGCTGGTGTGAGAATGAGGGCAACTGCTGCCTATATTTATATAAGGGGTGAATACGTAAGTGAACGTAAAACTCTCTTGGACGGGCCAGTAAAGAGGCTTATGAAGCTGGACTTTTGGGACGGAGTGCATGTGGATCCGGCCACGATTTTGACGTCCACATCCGTTATGGTGCTGAAGCTTGTTTTTGTGGTGAAGAGAATGCACTATAGGAAAGTCTTGATTAAATGTTGAAACTGTGGCTCTTTCTCCTACGATCCCCAGAAGTGGTCCAGATTGGTTTGCCAGCTCTGGAAGGAAAAACGATTCAGTGACAAAATTGTTTTGTGTGTCAGATCATGTAAACAAGCCTTGCACAGTCGAGAAGGAAATGAGTATACCATTGAAGAAGCTGATTGAAGAACCCGGCAGCGGCGTTAGTGGTTAATGGGGCAGTTACTTGCATAATATCTGGTGGTTCATTTGTACCGCTTCTCCCAATGATGTGCTGATGGACTATGATGCTCCTAAGGCTGTCCAGCCTGGTCTAGGAACAGCAGCTGTTGTAGTTATGAATAAATCCACCCGTGTTGTTGATGCAATCGGGAGGCTTTCTTATTTCTATAGGCATGAGAGCTGTGGGCAGCGCACAGCCTGCAGGGAAGGCACAGGATGGCTCTAGATGATTATGGAAAGATTAAAAGTCGGGAATGCAAAGTTGGAGGAGATTGATATGCTGCAGGAGGTGACCAAGCAGATTGAAGGGCATACAATATGTGCTTTTTAGGTGATGCGGCAGCTTGGCCTGTCCCGGGGTCTCATTTGGCATTTTAGGCCAGCACTCGAGAGAAGGATTAGGTGTTAGACGCAAATTGCGCAACCCCAAGATCTCCATAACTGCAAGAACATGCATAATTGAGTAGAAAGATTAACGCACCTGTTTTGAGATCCATCAAACATAAAGCGGAAGCATAAAAAGGATTACCCACATATATCAAGGGGATCCACGCATCAAGTCCTTCTCCTCTATTGCCCTCCGTATCACTGGCTCAATGAGACGGCCCCCCTCACGTTTAGCGTTAGGTAAACGCCCCTTAGGTGAGGATACATGTGAGAATTAGGGTTAAAGGAGAGACTTGAGCACTATTTATAGAGTTTCCAAATGGTCCCTCTCATTACGGGCCAGCTCAACTCGGCCCACACTAGCCAAACCCATATTAGACTAATTAAGAAACTTTCTATCTCACCTTAGACCAACCCCGTTTTTACGGTAACCGTAAAAACAGTAAATTACAATATCAATTAATTTAGTCCACATTAGGAAAACTCTTACATTCTCCCACTTGGACTATATTAATTGAAATCGTACCGTATGTGCGCACATTTGGTCTAGAGATAATTCTTAATAGTCAAATCCTATCCCATAAAGTCTTAAACACCGAATCATGGCGGTAGAATCGCATGTATACACACAGAGCCTTCCATGGTCACGAATGTTCTCAACTTTATTGATATGGATTCAATATGGCAGTGTCTCAAATGGATAACATCTCTCATAGAGAGATCTCATTTGTCAGTCACCATTCTCTTACCTTAGGTGTCACAAAAAAACTTGTGCCACTAGAGAATGCTTTATGGTTCCAATGAACCCACATATATCTTGTCCTTATGGTTAACCTTTCTTTATGTATCACAAGACATATGCACAAGGCTAATAACCGGATGCCCCTAGCCTTCACTCAAGATTTATACAATCCCTTGAGACTTTATCAATATGTATTCAACATAACAACACATTCAAAATATTTTATTGAATGCAAAAGTTGATACATATCAAACCGTTACTAAGTCTAACGAACCACAGATGTGAACTTTATCAGAGTGAAGCCAAAATAGCTCCCACTAAACAACAGTATCCGAAGATACTCCTAGGCCCATGCTAATGACATGTCACTTAAATACACATGGGCGTAGGCCTTTAGTTAGTGGATCTGCAATCACATTATCTGTGAAAATATATTATATTAAAACGTCACATTTAATACCGTTTGCTTTTGGTCAAAAATTTTGACCACCATATATTTAGACCCATTGAGACCTCTCGTAGTAGATAAATAATACTACAAATTTGTTATCTCAATACAATCGTATGGATCTATTCATAAAGTTAAAACGATCAACTCCTTCATGAGGTTCTGGAGCCTAAAAGCCCAAGTAACAGCCTAAAAGAATGTTACTAACACTGCTTATATAGTAGAAGATGACATAGAACTTTATTTACTGCACTTACTGCTAACATAAATATGTATTCCGTAATTGATTGCATGTCATCAGAACAGCCAGCAAAGTTTACATCTAAATACCATACTAACTGCAAGAATTGAACATGTCTATAAATTAGCATATAATATATTGTCTTCTTTAAGTACCTTAAAATATTCTTGACAAAGAACCCAGGTGATCATGTCCTGGATTTGACCGATATCCGTCTAGAAGTCCCGTCACAAAAACAACATTTAGTCTAATGCAAATTCGAGCATACATTATACTTTTAAGTGCATTGACACAATGTACTCCCTTTAATTAGATTTTCTCAATATCTAAATAAGGACAATGTGATAGATTTAGTCCATCACTCTTAACAACAGGAGCAATTCCTGGCTTGTAATGATGTATATTGAATATTTCCAATATACAATCAGCAAATATCCTCCGAGAAAATCTAATATAATATGGCAAAAACAATCCTTATAGACTTCAGTACAAAGGATATAAGATATCTCAAAATTACAACTTGTAAGCAAAATATCAAGTACATAGAGTATGAGAAAAAACAAATTTCCTCCCGCTGACCTTGCAGTATATTAAATTACTTTGTTTCCAATTGAACGAGATAACAACACCATGGAATTTTAATAATATTGTATGGAAACTTGCTTAAGACTATAAATAAGACTTTTTCAATCTACACACAAGTTTACTCGAAACATTTATTGCAAAATTCTCCAATTACACAATATAGATTTTGTATCTTTTTTGGCGTAACTCCATATATAAATAAATAAATAAATAAACTATTAATGTCGCATTAACTCTGAAAGAATCTTTTAAAGAAATAGTTATTTCTTCACTATAAACAACCCACCCATCTTTCAGAGTTAAAACTTTAGTTACCAATTTGGCTTTAAATTCCATAATCTTTCTTTGAAATTCTTTTAGTTTTGTACACCAATTTGCAACTAATAAACTTGTGATCTTTAGATAAGTCAGTAAGTTTCCAAATATGTTTCATAGATTGTATATCGCCTTTTATGGCATCTAATCACACACTTGATTGAGGATAAGAAACAACATTTATTTATGTCGCTAAATCAACCATGTAGTGGATATTATAGTCATGCCCTCACAAATAGACTATATAGTCTAATGGAATAACTGATTGTCTTTCCCTAACAAATCTCCTTAATAAAATTACCACCACTTCATTCTGCACTTGAGAGGTTTAAGAAATTTCATTATAAACTATATCAAGAATAGTACCTTGAACCTCAACAAGTTTAATCTATGGTACAGGAGATTCCATAATTATCTGTATAGGTAAAGACAAAAACACAGTGATATTCCATTACACTATTATCCTTAATAGTCTGAAAGTAGCTATCATCTACAATTACGTCGAACTGTAGAAATTTAGAAGTATGTGATTCCATAATTCTTGTATCTTAAAATCAATACCATTTTGAACAATCTAGGTAAGATACAAAATAATTTCGAGTGAATCTTTTGTCGGGATTTTCAGGCATAGTAATTAAGTTACCACCCTGCAGAATCTAACAAATATTTGACAAATGACCATTTAAGCTATTTCGCATTGTCATATTTGCCAAAATACTCACGGCCACTGTTAAGCCTGACAACCTTTTAATCATATACAAGATGTATATGTCAATAGGATTTAAACACAATCTTTGCAGATATGTCCTAATTTCAATATCAGATAAGATATAATTTCAAGCAACTAAGGCTTCCATCATCTCATAACAGTGCAGTATGCAGGCAAACCTCTTTTCAAGTGTTCTAGAATGGAACGCTTCATAGACAGTAAACTAATTCAATTGCTCTTTTTTCAAGCAACAAATCATATGTCCACAACTTAAAATTTGAAGCAGTAAAAACCTCAATAATAATGAAGTTATTAATTACAGAAAAGGTGACTGAAAAACAAGCAATGTATATAATTAGCATCATGTGAGTACCGTGTAACTTGACGTACAAGTACACATCTAGAGAGTTACACGCATAATCATATAATCACCTTTGGGCAGAATATATGGCATGCAATTCTACACTCCCCACATGATAAGGGTTATGAGAATATATTCCAATCTTCGTGAATTTATCACCTTTGGGCATATGAACCATTAGGATCGGTCACTCCTCCACCACACTATCATGTATCCCTCCATGAACTAATACATAATCACCTCCTTTGGGAGTATAACTATGCATTAGACTAGGAGACATCCCAATCAAATATACGAGACTGAAATTTCTCAAACCCAATCAAGTGTGCCACTTTGGCGGTCATAACTCAATTGAATCATTGAAATTCTCTCATATCAGGGATATAAACTTTACTCATCACATACACCATATACATGTGATTTTAACTTTAGTGATAGGGGCAACATATCACCAAAATCACATATCATGCTAATTACATTGCTTTATTCATTAATAAAATTAATCATAATCATATATATATATATACAGCGAACTTGAAAGACAGATTCCAATGAGATCATTGATCACAGTAGCACAAGAAACTTCTCATAATAGAGAATAAAACATCTCTTATGCACCCCAATTACATATTACCAGAACAACATAAAAAGAATGCTGATCTAAAATATCTCTCATAAATTAACATCAATAGTAATACAGGGGTACACCATATTGACAAGCTTAACAGCTGATCAACTATTGCTCATGAGTTTCATAAGGCAAAACATGACTCCAAGGCCAACAATTGATTTATTAATCAATTTTAAGTAACAAATATCATTACTTCAACCAGTGGCCTATAAATTGAGTCAAACCACGTAACTAAATATCTAAACTATAACAGTAGATACTATTGCTCTGCATAAATATTGCCATACTCCTTAATCATAAAAAATATTAACTTGATAGACATTAACAAGTGACCGGATGAATTCATGTACAATATGCAGTAACTTAATCGACATGCATTACCCACATACAACAGATATGTTAATTAATACAATCAGTTTTGTCACGAGTTCTTAAGACGTCCATCATTCAAAGATTATCAGCATGTCAAGGAGTATGCTTGAGCAACAAAAATTTCATAACATTTACTGTTTCTCATCAGTTCAATACATAGCTCAAATACTATCCCATACTGATTGTATCTCATTAAGCCAGCTTTAGTTCACAATAAAGTTTAATTTTTATTTATGAATCACACCATTATAATGTTTATGTGATAACAAACCTGTAACCCACAATTATATTTCCAAAATCATAGAAAATATAAGAAAAATACGCAAAATTACACTAAAAATACACGTATTTATGGTTCCGTATGTATTTTTACATCCATAAAACCATCAAACATATAAAATAAATATACCACGAGATAAGAAATCACCATACGAGTCCAACGCCACCAGCCACGCGCCGATCCGACGCTCCACGCGCCCTCACGCGCTGCCTGAGTGCGCGGCGCGCGTTCGACGCCCAAGCGGCGCGTGGCTGCGCGTAGGGGCGCGTGCGGCCTCCCCCGGCGACGCGCCGCCGACCGTCTTGCTCGTCTCGTCGAGCCCAGTCCGAATTTGTGATTTAATTTTATTTTTATTGAACAAAACATCTTGAAAATCACAAATTATTGAAAAATCCGTACTAATTAGGGCTAATATGTACAAATTAAGGCAAAATCAATTGCATTCAAGTTCTAGGATTATGGTTGCTCTGATACCACATGTTAGACGCAAATTGCGCAACCCCAAGATCTCCATAACCAGAACAAGAACATGCATAATTGAGTAGAAAGATTAACGCACATGTTTTGGGATCCATCAAACATAAAGCAGAAGCATAAAAAGGATTACCCACATATATCAAGGGGATCCACGCATCAAGTCATTCTCCTCTATTGCCCTCCGTATCACTGGCTCAATGAGGCGGCCCCCCTCACGTTTAGCGTTAGGTAAACGCCCCTTAGGTGAGGATACATGTGAGAATTAGGGTTAAAGGAGAGACTTGAGCACTATTTATAGAGTTTCCAGCCGGTCCTCTCATTACGGGCCGGCTCAACTCGGCCCACACTACTAAAAGCCCATATTAGACTAATTAAGAAACTTTCTATCTCACCTTAGACCAACCCTGTTTTACGGTAACCGTAAAAACAGTAAATTACAATATCAATTAATTTAGTCCACATTAGGAAAACTCTTACATTAGGAACATGCCGGGAGAGAGTTGCTGGAGGCTGCTGCTTAGATCTATGCTTAGGTTTCTACCAATCTCTTCTCAATTTATTTCTTGTGCTACCCCATAAATAAATGGAAAGCAATTATGGTTCACATGTTTACGAACTCACGTGCTCTCTCTTTTTTCCGTTTTCTTTCTTTCATTAACTAGACTCTGTTAGAGTGGCTGGTGAGATGATGGTGGATGGGTCAAGTAACTGTAAATTTAAACCAACAAGATGAGAAATGGGAGGTGCTGAAGGACTAAATGTTGCTTTAGTATAGTTGCCAGTTCAAATATTCAGATGGGGAATGCTCATTGCTTATATTTCAATATTCATTGCTAGCATTTGGCAAATGGTGAGGCAGAGGGGCTTAAATATGAATCTGTTAGTTTGTCTGGTCACTTCACTTACTGAACTCGATAGCAATTTCTCTTTATGACTATAAAGTTAAGGGATTATATCTTTTGTGGTCTATGCTTAATCTCCGCCCAATCTTTCCCATTAGAGAGCATGACATGTCATGAAACTATGGTTGCAAAAGCCGATCAAAACTTTGCAATTAAACTAAGAGCTAGAGAAATTCGATGGAGAAATAAAGGAGAAACAATAAAGGATTAGAAATTTGCTTGGTTCTGTTTCGAGTGTTAGAACCTACGCCTTCTAGATTGAGCCAATCTTCAATAATCTATTACTAAATTGGAGAATCACATTATTATAATTTCTTATATATTCGAGTGTTCTCCAATTCTATAATTATATTCAATTTCCATGGTATTTACAGCACGAACTTGGTGCTCAGCACTCCCTTTTGTTCGAACAGTGGGAGACTCCCTTCTGTTTGGCTGATGAAAGAAAGCATAAAAGACCAGAGGACTACTACACCTTGCGCTCAAAATAATACTAAAAGGGAGTCTCTCCTCTGTACCCCCACTTCCTTCATCGCAATTATGAGAGTTCTTTTTTCGTGCTGAATGGACTCTGCACACCTCACCCTGTCTTATTATTGCCTTCTCTGTCTTGTTCCTTACATTGCTTATCCTTATAAATCTGCAGCAGAGTCAATCAACTGTCTTGGACGGATTGGATGACATGCTGAGAGGACAAGTGAAGCTTCACAGTAAAAAGAAGAAAATATTTGATGGGTCCGGCACTCTACATCCATGTGCGGTCGCTCCACTCTTTGGTTGTCATGCGTTTGATAGGCCTCACCGAACAGGAGATTTCAAAGTCCCCTCCTATCTTAGCTCAATTTCAAGCCCTGCATTCAAATCAAAATCTTGACCCAATTTTCTATCTTCATTTCATTGATGTGATATAATGATTTTGAAATCTTAACTCGATTTTTCGTCTTCATTTCACTAATGTGAGTTGATGAACCCGACGTTCGAATTGACATTTTAACACTTGAATTTCTATTCCCATTTCACTTATAAGAGTTAATGAGTCTCATATTTGAATCAATATCTTAAGTGGTCTCGCATTCATACTTTAACCCGATTTTCTATTTCCATTTCATTGATAAAAATGATATGTTCTTTCCTCTTCATTGATTTTTTCGGCCTGGTAGCAGCTTCTTCTTCTTCACTCTTCACTTCTTATTTTCCAGTACTCTTGTGATGGAGATGAGACTAAAAGAGCTAACAAGAGAGGGGAGGGAGAGAGAGAGTAACGAAGGGGGAGAGAGAAAGGATGATTTGAAATCTCCTAATAAGTGGGGCTTTCGAACATGTAACGTCCAAAAGTGGAGTAGCCATTCATTCAAATGAACTGTCAGGCATACCAATGTATCTTCCAAGAAAATATTAGGTAGAACCATCCCTCCATTTAATATTATTGATCAAGCTATTTATTGTTTGACACTTGTACAATAAGGTCCGCTCATCAATTTTTATTTGACAAGTGGGCTGCAACTTGCCCTGATGAAGCCTATCTTCCTCTCTTCACTGCTCATCTTTCCCGATAAATCCATCGTTTCGTCCATAGTCACTCTCCACTGTCCATCCCCACAACAAACCCAACTTCTTTTGGCAAGGTAAAACACAGGAACTCGTCCTTCAATAAGATAATCACATCTAGGAAAAAGGAAGAAAAGAAAAAGAAAATTAGGGGAAATGGTGTTGGAAGATAGTGAGGCTCGAATTCGCTTTAGATAAGACAATTAAAAGGAATCCCGCCATGGCTGTGACCGGTTCTGGCCACCTTGCCAAGATACATCCAGTCTTCAGTGCCTGCGTACGTGCGAATCACCACAGCCTCTTCGTTTTTTTTTTTTTTTTTTTTTTTTTAACACATTCTCGTTCTTTTTCAGAGTCTTGGTGGAGAAGAAGGATATTGGTGATGAATTTTTGGGTAAGTTGTCAATGAAGATGATGAATACAACGAGGAAATGAAAGCGAAGCAGGAGCATTTCCAGTGATAATTTGGTGATGGTGAAGCTCCGCCATCAACCGGAGAGGGGGGCGACCACCGCCGACGGCTTCACCCAGGACCTTCTCCGGGGGCAAAGCCTCCATTGACCATGCGGGCCACTCATGAGCAGTGAAGAGACTTGTAAAAGGTAGGTGGATTTGTCGAGGACGATGAATAATGGAGAGAAGGGCTTTGTGCGTACAAAAGCTGCCGTGGTTCCCACCTGCCAATTAAAAATTGATGAATTAGCCTTACCCGTGCACATGTCAAACGATTGAATCCTCGATTAAATTTATTTCCTTTTTTGGTTGTGGTAAATATTTAATATATCGTCAATCATGTAGGGTGTTACATTTCATATGTGATTCGATAGGAACATGCATTATATAAAATATATCAAAAAGATTACATACGTTTAGTTTATATTGCATTGCGTTTAGTTTCCTCGTTCAGAAATTGCATATCTTACTTGCATTACGAATGATGTAGTAATTAGTAAATTACCTACTTTTGATTAGGATTTAATATGAATTATTTCCTAATTCGATTTAGGTAATCATCTAGATTTAGGCAATTTCCTATTTAATTTCCAAAGAAAATCCAAAAAAGTATTGCATGCATATCTCATCTAGAATTAATTAATTTAAGTAAATTCCATGTCACATATTACATGACACTTAGTAGTCATATGCTTTAGGGTCATGCCATAATTGCATCTCATGCATTGCATATAATTTTAATATCTATAAAATAAAAGCACAAAAATAACAATCTCACATAATTGAATATTGGGTTAAGTCATGACTAATTCTATTTCATGTCATGAGAATTGCATATAGGTCATATTCAGTAAAATTTAATTAACATAGCATACATGTCACTTAGATTTCATTTTTAGTTCATTAATGCATGCTAATTTAGGCTTATATAAATCAAATTACATGTCAAGGTAGTTAGTTTATAGTTCTTTTGCTTGTCATTAGGATTAGTTTGCGTATAAATTGCATTTAAATTCTATTCACATGTCTCTAGTTTAACTTAGAATTTCCATAGATATAACTTAGATTAAAATTTCATCCGATGCATTGCATATAGATTCATTTTTATAAATACAAGAAAAACCCATGAAGAATTAAATGTCGTTGCATCTAGAAATCTTGTTTAGGCCAGACACATGTTTTTTTTTTTTTTTTTTTTTATTAACAATCTTGCGGATCACTTTGGGCATTATCATAATGAAGTTATGATTTAGTAAATGCATTGCGGTCTTTTCCCATTCTTAGAAATTTATTCACTGGATTGATTTATTAAGTGTTAAATTTTGATTGCACAAGATCACTTCTCACATGGTAATGAATTAAGATTAAAATTAGCCGAGAGTGCTCGCAAAATATTTTTGAAATAAAAAGAAAATGTGTCAAAATGACGTTACATTTATCTAGCGTAACCAAATATCAATATCCATTGAATTTCTAGTTCTTGGAAGTAAAATGTATTCTTATACTGTACTTGAATTTCTAATTGACCTTAACTAATTAGTCGTGCCTCTATGAGGTAAGATAAATTGTATGTTTAAATTGTGTGCGAAGATGTGATTGATAAAACTTGAGAAAGCTTATGCTAAGTGTAATATCTACTAACACGTGGAATAAAGACACGTGAGCATTTTCTTTTCTTTATTTATTTGCAAACTTAATATTTTTCTACATCTGTTGAACAGAAGGCCATGGAGTAGATAATAATTCAAGACTAAGGTCCACGTTGAGGTCCCATTTCTTTTTAATTAATAATTTCAAGCAAGGAAATTGACATTAACCATCTCTAAGTTTTGGCCTCATGTGTAATATCGTCCTTAAACTTTTAATTTATCAAATATCATTCTTGAACTAATTCTAAATGTTCGATGTAGTTTTTAAACATTCAATTTGTTCAATCTACTCCATCAACTTTCTATAATAAAGTCAAATCAATTATTCGATACTATTCATAATTATTCATAATGGCAATTTCACTAAAAATTTTTAATACCTTTTTATTTCAATCATTTTCATGAATCAACAAAGTGAATTGGCGGTTAAAATTAAGTAGAAACTAATTAAGAGTCGTATTGGATTAATATATCTACTCTTTCTAGTCTAAGTGTTTTCTTAAAATTATCTAGGACCGATGTTAATTTATCTATAACCACCCGTACCTTTATAGATCTTTTTTCCTAAATTTTTACATTAATATAATTTTCACTCTTGTGTGTTTCATGTTGTCTAAAGAATAAGGAACAAGATTTTGATTTTGATTAGTATATGTATGGATATCTATAAATGAATTAATATCATTTCTAGATATCCCCGTGACATTATTATTATTTTTTTTTTTGGTCAAAAGATATCCTCATGAGATACATGGACATAAAATAGAAAAAATATCAATCTGAGACAGCTCTAAGGGTGTTTATACTTTACTATTATAAAGAGCATAAGTCAAATTTACTTGCTTTGAACTGTCGTCATATCTATAAAGACCGAAATGGTTGATTCTTGAATACAACTGAAATGAAAAGATATCTGTAAAATCTAGGTAATGTTGTAATTATGAAAACTTGTTAATAGAACCAAAGAACCGAGTTGATTTTATATTGAAAAGTCAATGGACTAAATTGAACAAATTGAAAGTTTAAGAGTTTTATCAAAGTGTGGTTCTTCATGTGTATAGCTGTTGTGTTTCATGTCATCGCATCCCCTTGTTTCGGTTTGAGCAATGCAAGATATGAATCAAGTTGATTTGTGAATTTTGTATTGGACTCTTGGAATTTTTGTGTTGTTAGATTTATTAGATGTTGAATAGTTAAAAAAAAAAAATGCCAAAAAATTGCGCCTTGAATGACCAACTTCTCTTCTCTAGTAATTCTCTTATCTTTTGCCAACTTTTATTTACTTTTCTTATCGACGCTTTAAATTTATCAACTATTATATGATATTATAAATATCTATTTCAATGAATTAGAAGCTTTTTTCCATTTGAGTAACACAATAGAAAAGTTGGTAAATTAAATAAACGAAAAAAACTTTGCTGACTTACTCAAATGAGAGTAATCTCAAACTAGTTTATAGCTTAATCAAAGAAATGTAGATAAATCACTTAACTTGAAGTTAGCAATTTCATATCGTGTCAATACATTTAAGACGTAGTTAATAAAGTAAATAAAAGTTGTAAAAGATATATAAAAAAAAATTGTTGATCAAAAGAAAATGAAGTTAATAATTTTTTTAAAGAGTTGGTAGATCAAGGTGCTGTTGAGAAATGTAAATAATAGTTTGTAAACGGTAAAACAAAATATCTGCGAGTAACTCAACTAGACTTGACCAAGTATTAGCTAGTAATGTACCATAAGAAAAGTTGGCAAGTCACGCTAAATTAGATTGTAATCGCTAAAAAGAGTTAGTAAATAAGAAATTGTTAATCAAGGTGAATAAAAGTTGGTAACTTCATAAAAAATTTCTAAGTCAAGAAAACAGAAACCAAATTCAGTAAATAAGTTAAATTGATGGCCCAAACTACTGATTAATTTAATGTGAAAAAATTTGGTAAGTCGCTCTAATTTAGAGTAGTAAATTTTTTTATAAGAGCGTGTATTCAAAACACGAGTAAATTATACAGACAAAAGTCTGTAAATTGGCTAAAAACGTCCATGATTTACAAACTATGTAACAACAATAGTAGCGCCCGATCATAGTCGTCATGCTCAATTTGCATTAGATTGCTTCAAATAGTTTACATCTTTCCTCAATATCTTTACATCAAAACGGGCATGTGTAGACTAGGAAACATCATCACGAAGCTCGATTCTCACTTCATCGAGTGCAAGCAATTTCGATGGGCGAGTCCATGCTGGAGTTTCGAGCACACCTATAAAATATAACTAATGAATGCCAAAATTTTTATCATTTTCGATCCAGTCATCGTTTCATCAGCTAGGAAACTGATGTTGGTCGTGTATCAAAAATTGAATGACCTTTCCAAGGCACGGTGGACGTGTTCGAGGCAATCAAGTCACCTGAACACCTTGCCGTCTTCTTCCAGGAATCTAGAATTGGCTGAATTACAGGACACCAGAATACCCCTAGGCATTTTATAATTGGTGTAAAATAATGAAATACACCAATCACCGGAAGTTGTGTTATATAAACATATGTGCTTGTTGCTGAAATTTCACACATGAGCGTCTCCCTCGTCTATCGGTACTTGCATAACCCTCTCGTTCCCGCATCTAGTATAAATCTGAAAAGACCAGCCGAAATTGAATAAGATTTGGCAGACTTCAGATCAATTTCAACTTCCATCACTCAGTATACACTTCTTGATCTTGCTCTAGAGAGATACAGGTGATGGATCCGTCGCCCCTAGAATCGAGAAACTCCCGTGCACTTGCACATGCCGTGTGCGTCCCCTTCCCGGCCCAAGGCCATGTCAACCCCATGATGCAGCTCGCCAAGCTCCTCCACGCTCGTGGCATCTTTGTCACGTTCGTCAACACCGAGTTCAACCACCGCCGCCTCCTCCGGTCTAGGGGAGCTGACTCACTTCAAGACCTCAAAACTTCTGCTTCGAGACAATACTGGATGGCCTCCCGCCGTCAGACCGTGATGCAACACAGGATGTCCCCGCCCTCTGTGACTCGATCCGGAAGAACTGCTTGGGCCCTTTCAAAAAATTGCTTGCCAGGATCAAGAGTGAGGAGGTTGTTCCGCCTGTGACTTGTGTGATATCAGATGGGGCGATGGGCTTCGCCAGTGAAGCTGCAAGAGAGCTTGGAGTCACAGAGATTCAGTTCTGGACTGCCTCAGCTTGTGGATTCATGGGTTATTTGCAGTACAGAGAGCTTGTTAAGAGAGGGATCGTTCCATTCAAAGGTACTTCTTCTGTTTATTTATTCATCTTTGCTTCTCTCGAATAGATTCACTAGATCTTTACTTGTTTATTTAGTCATCTGTTTCTCTTGTTAAAGTTCTGGATTTGATCCTCACTGCATATTATATGCAACAGATGAGGACTTCCTGAGCAATGGGATGCTTGATGATCCCGTCGACTGGATCCCTGGCATGAGAAACATCCGACTGCGGGACATCCCGAGCTTCATGCGGACCACAGACCTGAACGACATCATGTTCGACTTCTTAGGAGAAGAAGCGCAGCACTGCCTGAAATCATCTGCTATCTTGTTCAACACCTTCAATGAGCTCGAACACGAAGTACTGGAGAAAATAGCAGACATTTCCCCTCGAATTTACTGTGCTGGGCCCCTTTTCTTTCTCCTCCAGGATATTCCCTCGAGCTCAGTCAAGTCTTTCAGGTCGAGTCTGTGGAAGGAAGACTACAGCTGCCTCGAATGGCTCGATCAGAGAGAAGCCGAGTCAGTTGTGTATGTGAACTATGGGAGTATCACTGTCATGACTGAGGAACACCTGAAGGAGTTTGCTTGGGGGCTTGCAAATAGCAAGCACCCATTTTTGTGGGTCATCAGGCCTGACGTTGTGCAGGGTGATTCTGCAATCCTACCACCGGAGTTCCTGGAGGAAGTGAAGGACAGAGGGTTCTTGACGAGTTGGTGTCCGCAGGATCAAGTCCTGAGTCACAGATCCGTCGGTGCTTTCCTAACGCATTGCGGGTGGAATTCTACTTTGGAAGGTATCTGTGGAGGCGTTCCTCTCATTTGCTGGCCGTTCTTTGCTGAGCAACAGACGAACTGTCGGTACGCATGTACCGAATGGGGGAATGGCATGGAAGTGAACCAGGATGTGAGGCGTGAGGAAATAGAAGCTCTTGTTCGGGAAGTGATGGAAGGGGTCAGCGGGAAGAAGACGAGGGAGAATGCTAAGAAGTGGAAGGAGAGAGCTGTGGAAGCCGCGGGTCGCCGAGGGCCATCGTACAACGACTTCAATAGATTTATTAACGAGGTTTTCCTTTTGAATGATTAGATCAAAGGGAACCATTACCAGATTCCACCGTACGCTGAAAATCTGTCAAAAGAAGAAGAAATAAAAACACCAGGGTTCAAGATTTCACTCTACTTGTTTCCAGTATGTTAGTTTGCACCGGTTCCTTCGACATTGTATTTTAAGTAATTCAGCGTTAAATAATATGAATAAAGATATTTTACTTTATTTACTTTCTATTATTGCATTTGCTGTCTTAATCTCGCATGCGTTACAGTAGTAATTCAAAAATCCCAGTATGCCCCAATGCGACACATTCCATGAGTATTATATGATCGAAAAGTTGACAATTCAAGATCTTCAGTCTGCCTTCCAACCGATCATCGGGTTTCCTCGCCCACGTGGAGTGAGCAGATCAACGGCAAATGTTTTCAAGATCTTGGTACATCTCCTTGGGGCTTCTCGACATTGATGGCGTGCCCTGCATCCTTTATTGCCACTAGCTGTGCATTTCTATTCACACAACTGTTCAACATAGCAAAAGGGAAAGGGTAAATCAGACGGGCACATTCCCGTAGTTTGATGAAAAACTCTTCCCGCGATTCGGAATCACTACAGGGTGTAACTGCAAGCTAACCCTCATAAGAAGAACTCTCCGCACAATTCTGTTCTCCTCTCGCTGCTCAATTCCCCTGTATATAACCAAGAGAAGTATCCCGTCATCTATTGCGGCACGAGGGAGTGCCTGCTCTCGAAGAGAGTCAAGAAAATGGACAGAAAGAAGCCCACAACTTTCCTTCATTATTCAACCCGCTGACCCCACGAGTAAAAATACATATAAAACATGAGAGAGCCTTCTTCTTCTGTATGAACAAAAGAAGTCTTTCTGCGGCAATAGATTCAGCATGCCAATGAATCCCAATCACAAGGGATGAATTGGACTCAAAAAAGGCGGCAAAGTCACACGTGGTAAATTCTTTTATCACGCTTGTTGCAATCTTATCAACCTACACGTGGTCGAGTTGACACAATGCTCATCGGTCGGATTTCGTTTGACAAGCTCAAGCTCGAAACATAATTTAACATAAATAATTCTGGTAATTTTTTAGAAAGAGTTGATAAATTCAAGTGCACCTAAAAAATGCAACTAAAAATTTGTCAGTTATAAGAAAAGTTAGCAAATAAAAAAATCAAATAAATGTTGATAAGTAACTCGATGAGAGTAGACCCAATATTAGGTAGTAATCTAACGAGAAAAAGTCAGCGAGGTACATTAATTTAGATTGGTAATCGCCTAAAAATCTTAGTAAATAATGAATTGCTAACCACTAAATAAAAGTTGGTAACTTCTTAAAAATAATTAGTATAGCAAACCAAACAATTAGAGTTTGATAAGTAACTTTAACGGCAATTGGTAATCCAAAATTAGTTGGTAATTTAATATAACATAAGTTGTAAGTCACACTAATTTAGTTTGATAATTTCATTAGAGAGCTAGTAACTTCGAAACAATGATAAATTATACAAGTAAAAGTTGGTGTTTTACAAATTAACGAAAAAGTCAGCAGCTTCATAAAAATAGTAATAAGTTACTAATAAATTACCTGGAAAAAAAGTGGTCGTTGTAATTTAATTTTCAGTAGAATCTCATAGATCTCATAAATACAAAATACGGCTCAATTCACTTCAAAGCAGGAACTTTAATTGGAATCTCAATTTTGGCCAAAAAAAATTTTGCCCCATAAAAAAGCACCAATTTGCTCTGTGTCCCAATTCTAACCAAAACCTTTTTCCTCTAAAAAAAAACAGTAATTTCCATTCACTACCCAAATCTAACCACCATCAAGTTTCAACCAAGTACCCACGGATCAACATGTTGAATCTTTAATGGCATCGTTAGACGGAAACTTGTTGTGTGCCAAATTTAGGTACAGGCTGAGAACTGATTTTATTTTTTTGAGACACCGGAAAAGTTTTTTGGGCCTATGCTTTTGAATGAGACAAAAAAAAAATGGTTTGGCCCAAAATTAAGACACAAATTAGTTGGTATATTCTCATGAGATTAAAAAAAATGAATTGGATTAAAATTAGCACCCGACCTAAAGTTGCTGTTTTTTTAACAGAAATAAGCCTACAAAATACGAAGTACAATAAAGGCAAATGATACCTTGAATTGTCTGATTCCCTTTATTATGATAGAGCCTCCATTCATGTTGAAAATATTATGATCGAAAAGCCATTGATTCTGTTCTTACTTTGTATCAAACAGCCTCTTCACGGACCACGTGCCAACATTCCGCTATCATGCTGGTCAATTTCACGAACCGGACAACCACGGCAGGTATGATGCGGATCAATTTCGAACGGCATTATTAAAGCACGTACAGACATAACTTTTTTTGTCGTTTTGACTAATCTTACCAAATGTTACTCCATCGGCTCGGTGCATGTTAAGAAAAAAAAAACAAAGCCAGAAAAGGAAATCCAGTGCCGTGCAGCATCTTGTCTGTTTGCATGAGTAATTCTGTTGAGATATCTATAAAATCGCAACTGAAATTCAATATCTCAAAGCGTTCATTTCTCTCCTTTTCTTTTTGGTAAACCCCAGAAATTTGTCCTTAGGATATAGCAATTATCACGCTGACCACTACACATATGATGATTTACAATAGAAATGATAATTTTGGACAGATTCGATCGCAGGAATTGTGACATCTAAATGTAAATAATATTTTTGTAACAAGTGATTAGTATCACTTAATTAATAGAATGCGTTTAGATATTATCTTCTACATTTTTTAAAGATCGATAGAAAAGATGTTATCATACTTGACTGCTGAACAAAAATTTAAAGAAAAAATTACTGGATTGAGAAATGACTTGTGTATACTATAACAGGGTTTGATTCTCACTTTGCACAAACAATTTCGACTTTCAACTCCTTGCCCAAGCTTCAAGCGCATCTTTACGATACAAATGAGCTTTATTTACTTACCTAAATGCATACACCTATTTATAATATTTAAATATTAAACAACGCATTTATCTAATGGCTTGAAATTTTAAAACAATTTATGGTAATCCCATGATATCAAATAAGGATGCCTTGAGTACGAATTTTTCCAGATTCGCCTTCTTAATGTACATTCCATGTTGTAGTCACAAGCTAGGTTGTACCGACACGCGACACGGACACACGACACGACACGTCAACATGTTATTTCTCAAAAATAGAAAATTCCAACACACTGGTGACACATTGTATATTAAATGAGTATTTTTATTTTTAATTAATTTGATTCAAATTTATAATTAATTAATTAAAAAAGAACCTACAATGAATTTACACTAATCATTCAACATACAGTACTTTTATTTTTCGAAATTACTTTTTAATTTCATTTAATAATTTCTTCGATTAAATAAAAAGTCCCCTTGGGATCCACCCCCAACCACCCCCCCCCGGCCCCCCGCCCAAACTCCCTTTTTTCCCTCGTCTCTTTCCCCCACCCCCAAATTGTTTCACTTTTTCTCCCTCCCCACTACCTGACGAGCTATCAACCCGTCACTTCCCCCTCCCTCCAACATGGCAAGTCCCTTTTTTATTATTTTATTTTCCTTCTCAAAACCCTAGTAGTGCCTTCTTCTCCTCTTCCTCGCCGCACGACGCCTATCTTCGAAAGCATCAAAGACTCAATCAAGAAAAGCCACAGCATTTGCCGAAGGAGTGGAAAAGGGAGTAACCCAGAAAAAAAAAAATTCAGTGAAAAGGGATCGGAAAAGAAGGCGGATCACGTTGAATACAGTGAAAGCGACTTCCCAGGGATGGAACGCACAGTCCTTGTGCGCCGAGAGGCTGCACACCACTGCAAACTCCTCCTCCTCCTCCTCCTCCTCCCCCTTGCCACCACCACTGCCGCCGCCCCACTCGACGAAGTCGCCCTCCCCCATGCGCACCTCCATCGTGAAGTTCCTCCTCACAGCCCTCGCCTTAGTCTCTGCTCTTTCTCTGGCCATCTCTCGCCATCACGGGCTTGCCTTCACTCGCGGCCTCATCTCTGCTCCCTTGCCCTCGCCTCCACCCTCCATTGTCTTTCAAACACGCATGTCGAAACATGTCAACAAAAGTTGACCCCATGTCAACAAATCCGATACACAATCAAAGCTCATTCAAGCGTGTCAACGTGTCCGACGCACTCCGACACGTGTCAAACACGACACAGAAGCACGTGTAATGTATCTGTGCAACATAGGTCACAAGTATTAAAATATTTAAATATTACACCAGCTTCAATTTTTAAAACAATTGGCAATAATCATGCAAAGTCTCACAAAATAGTGGAAAACAATTAATACTATCATGTTTATCCCTATATATGCATTGTGAAATTATCATTGTCAATCCACCTATTTTTTAATCGGGTAAAAGATGGGTATTAAAAAATAGGTTAATAGCATGAAAAACTTCAATTAATACACATGTAAATTTATCCCAAACTAATTGTTTAACCACCAAAAATCCAAAACCGATACATTTATAATAAATTTATTCTTCATTAGTTTCTGTTAAATGGGATTAATACCATGAAAAATTACCAATTGATACTTGTGACAAACTTGGGGATACAACTCCAAATTGGCACAGCCGTCAACTACAATTTAATGAGAAAATTTAATAAAAACTAACGGACGATAAATTTATCACAGGTGTATCATTTTGAGATTTTTGGTGATACAAAATTAATTTATGATAAATTTACCATAAATGTACTAATTTAGGATTTTTAATGATATTAACTCCTAAAAAATTGATGTTAGGCATCTATCAAGTCGATGGTACAATTCATAGGTTCAAGAGGTAATCAACTCATGTGACCACCTTGTCTTCTTTCTAGAATTTGTAGTCATTCACATCTAAAAGACCAGAAAATTCGCATACACTATGATTAGGGTAAAAAAATGAAGGGCCAATATTAAGAAAAAGGGATAAGTGCGGTAGAAGTCTTAAAAATTGTCACGAAAATGTAATTGAGTTCTAAAATTTGCAAAAAGTGCAATCAAGTCCTAAAACTTGTCAAATTGTTTCAATCGAGTCCTAAAGTTAACACCATTAGCATTTTCCGTTAAAAATGCTGATATGGCATTTTAAATTATTTCTTATTTTCCACGTGGATTTTTTAAATTATTTTTTATTGATTTTCAAAAAATAGATTTAAAAACTAAAAAGAAAGATAAATTTTATTTTTTAAAATTGTTTTAAAAAAATAAAATCAGAGGCTCCTCCCCCATCGCCGCAGCTGGCAACAGTTGCTAGCCCCATGCGATGGCCGGCAACAATCGCCGGCCCCGGGTAATGCCTCGTCGACCCTTGTGGGGCGGCGACGATCGCCGGCCCCCCTGCAGCGAGGGCAATGGCTGCCAATTTTCTTTTTGAACTGTTTTATTTTTTAAATAATTTTTTACTTTTATTTTCTAAATTTTAAATCTAATTTAATTAATAATAATAATAATAATAATAATAATAATAATAATAAAAAAAGCCATGTGCAAATTAAAAAATTAATTTTAAATGTCACGTCAGCATTTTTAACGGAAAATGCTAACAACGATAATTTTAGGACTCGATTGAAATAATTTGACAAGTTTTAAAACTTAATTGCACTTTTTTGCAAGTTTTAAGACTCAATTATATTTTCGTGACAAGTTTTAAGACTTCTACAACACTTATCCCTAAGAAAAATCTCAAATCGGTAAATATGTGATAAATACATCATAAACTAATTTTTGACTACTAAAAATCCCTAAATGGTACATTTGTGATAAATTTACACTGTGACATCTTGAAAATTCAACCCTGTCTCAACTAAATGAAATAGGCTTTTCATCAACGCTCTTATGGTCATTTTTCTCTAAGTTGATCACTCGCGAAATAACTAATCTATCAGGTGAAGCTGTTAAAGGATATAAACGTGACAGATTTGAGAATTCGATCAAAAATCAAATGCTCGATCGTGCTAATCAGTAAGGGTCAATACGGCACCGTTATAATTGATTAGAGACCGAAGATAGGTCAATTCAACAAAAGCACGTAATGAAATTGTAGGTGATTCCACCTGATTGCAAAATTCGCGTCGAACGACACTAAATTGATTTTTCTATCGATTCCATGTCTGGTTCTTTGATTCCATGACCTAGAAGCAAGCTCATCCCTAATTTGCATGAGTAATTCCTCTCTCTCTCTCTCTCTCTCTCTCTCTCTCTCTAATAATTTTGTCACAAGTGATTAGTATGCGTTTCAATATGATCTTCTACACCTTTGAAAGATCGATAGTAAAAGATATTATCATACTTGACTAGAACTGAACAAAAATTCACAGCAAAAATCACTGGCGTAGGCCATGTTGGTAATTTGTTTATAAAACAAATGAAGAGATGCATTGTCCCACATCAAAAAACGTGAGTGCGCACGTGGACGAGATTTGGCATTAACCAATGATCATTATTTTATTTATTGAGAAAATTCGGATTTATTTCTATAAAAAAATTAACTATAAATCTTGTTGAAACAAAGTGTGACTTTGTTCGCGAAAAGTTACGTTTATTTTTATTTATTATTTATTTAATTCCGAATTTTTATATCTTTTCAACATAACCTTTGAAACGTACTTGTTCACGAAATGTTGTCTTTGTTGTTTTTTGCAACCTTTTGAAGAGTTGCATCTATTCGAAAGACAAATATAAGTACGTTTGTTTTGAGATCAAACATATATCTTCTTCTATTTTTTCGTTTTCTTTAGAGAGAAACTACAGCCATTGTTTCTAATTGTTTCTCATGAGAGACCCTGGAGAAATACTAGAATTGCTATCTAGTATTCTCACTTGAGACTTTGTTATATCCTGGAGGAAATTTGCCGGTGACCATTAGCAACGTAGTGGGGCAAATAAATCCTTAAAGAAAGTGATATCACGCCTCAAAGTCCGACTTGAGTACTCTAAAGATCCGACTTCATTGTTCAACCCAATTCCAAGCATATTTTCCCAACAATTTTAAGGATTTATTTTTTGCAACAATGGAGTCAGAGTCGATCAAAGTTCTAGATGTGGTGAAACAAGATCGCACGAGCAAGAGAGGTGAAGTTGCTGGGAAGCCATTTACAATGTAGAGTGCGCTGACCAAGATGTGGGACTTCATTGCCAGGGAAATACGGATCCTTTTTTCGCTGCCTCCTTCGCTCTAATTGTTGCCGCGCTTTTAGAGATCTTAATATTATATTATTTGATGGCAACGATATAGTCAGCATCGACTCGGAACACTACAACGTTTCATCGGAATCCCGGGAAGCATGACCAGGATGTGCTGAACGAGATCAAGATGAACCGCTTCCTTGACGAAATCAGGCTCCGGATGAAGTTCCTGGATACGGCATATTTCAGGGGTTCTGCCAGCCGAGCAGGTACTTGAATCTGGTCTGCACGATGCACGCCAATTGCTGTGTCGGCCTCGACAACAAGATCCACGACCTCAAAATTCTGCTTGATAATTGGAGGCAATACATGAAGTCGCTCCCTAACACAAACCCGTCCCTGTCCTGGAGCGTCCCGCAAGACTGCAAGGGGTCCTTCCACAAGCCGCATCATCATCATAGGCAGCACGATTAACACGGGGAATCACTCCATTTTGGGATTTTTTTTTGACGGGGAAACGGTGGTTCATTGAGGAATGGGTCATTTATCATATTCGAGTGCATTCATCTACGACAACAGTAGCGAGGATGACATAGACGACATAATCGAGTCCCTTGCCAACGTCGATTACAACATCTCGAGGGACCTGTGGCCGTAGATTTAGACGCAAGAAGCCAGTCCGTTCTTGGATGGCTTACATGGACGCCAATGATCATCGCTCATTGCATGAGAACCCGAGGCGACTGGATCTCGATCAAGGTCTTTCCGTTGACCGTGACTCCGATTATCAATGATAACCGAAGCCGGATCATGCCCTCATGGAACAGATCAACACGCGGGAAAGGCCTTGGAACCATGTGGGAACGATAATTGGCAGATATTCGGCCAATAATCTCCTCACGGTCGCAGATGAAGGTATGGATGATCCGCGCCACCACCTCGGTGCTGCTATGGATGTGCGTGGTGCAATTGACGGCCTTGGGAGAGACGTGGGGGCCGAGAGTGTTGCTGGGTTTGCCTTCTTGTCTGTCTCAAGAATCTGCGGTCTTGGACGAGAAGGCTTCCGCGGTTCCTGTCAGGCTCAAGATGAGAGTGGATCGAGGATTGACCTTTCAAATACCACCAATTAGTTGGTCGAGATATTTCCTACTATCAGCACCAGATTCTTCCATTGATACGAGATAAGTATATTTATTTAAAATTCACTAAGAATATGCTGTTTTAGTGTATTTGATGGAAAATCGTAGTCAGTTTGCAAACATGAACAGGTGCGAAGGTAGGAGTTGTATGAGGAAACTAAAGTGAAGAAATGAATCCTGAGAACATGATCAAATAATGAATTCGTTTAAAAAAAAAATGATTAAAATCTTTTGACTCGTCGAATTTTGTCATACTTGTTCAGTTGCAAATGAAAGAGCTATGCTTACTTAAAAGTTGAATCCCATTGTTTGGGAATAGTGTTTGTTTCCCTCTAGCCAGCAACCTTGAATTTGTCTAGGTGGCTCTGAATGTGAATGATGCATAATGTATTTGATTCATTTGAACTTCAAAATGTCAAGTCCAACTTTTATGTCTGGATTGTGCGTAAGTTCCTCTTTAAGGACTTCTGTTGAAGTATGTATATTCATTTGTACATTCCTCAATTTTGCATGTTCAATTATTATTTGCTGATACCTTTGACGGTTTGGCCTCTTGAAGTGGCTGCATTTGTTCAGACAGCTTATATAGTGTCGGATATGTCTCGGTTTATGCCTTGTAATGCTTAATAGTGATGCATTGCTTTCTAGAGTGCATGCATTTCGAGAAGTTGCAAAGATTGAAAGAATGTCTTCTTATGGTCTCGTGAAATTATAAATTTATTGGTTTATGAAAGTGTTAATGGTCATTGTAGTGGCATCAAATTTTACGGCACTAGAACTTGGCAATTTTCCGCATGAACATTCGTTGATATTTAGTGCAACAGATTTGACATAATTCTGTGATCGTGAAGAACATCAAAACTAATGTAGTCAACCCGGGGCACTTTAGGATGTCTACGTTGACTCCATGTCATGACGAAATGATGCAGTCTTGCATGCCAAATTCTTTAGGTATTAAATGTGCCATCATCAATGGTTAATAACTTGCTGGAAATTAACCATATGAACATCCTGTTTATAAGTTTGCACACACTTTGAGCGGGTTGAATCTTTTGCTGTGGATTTTCATTGAAGAGGAATAAATATGTTGCACGACCTGATTCCATTCTTCTTCGCGTCATGGGGTGCTTCATCCCCAATGGGAAAGGCGGAGTCGATATAGATCTTGGATGCCTCTTAAAATAGTCTTGAAGTGTGGGTATTTGAAGGGGACTATGGAGCCAATGTGATTGGAGTCATTGAGACAAAAGGTATCTAACTTTCATTTTAAAATGAAAGATTTGAGTGAAGTAGATACCTTATTGGGTGTTAAAATTTAAAAATAGTGGGGCTTATTCTTTGAGCTAAAGTGATTACATGGAGAAGATGTTGTCTAAATTTTAAACATCTTGTTTTCAAATATATAAGTACTCCATTTGATTCCTGATGGAGAATTTTTAATGCGAGTGCTATGGGTCTTTATGTGATACATTATACTAGACCTAATATTACATTTTGTATATGCAAGTTGAGTAAATACTAATAATCCAAATATAGAACATGCGAGAGTTATCTTATTGTTCTATAATAGTCCTGCTATATTAGAAGGATACGCCGATGGTAGTTGGATTACAAGTGTGAGAGATGAAACTTCAATATGGATTTTCATATTATATGAATGTGTTGTTTCTTGGCTGAGCAAGAAACAAATGTGCATAATTCACTCAACTATGGAATTTGAATTGTTGCTTTAGCAAAATTTGGGAAAGAGGCTAAATGGACTATGAATTTGTTGTTGAATATCAATTCATGGCTTAGTCCTATGTCTCCTATTTCTATCCACTGTGATAGTCAAACTACTTTGGCAAGAGCCTATAGTAGCATCTATAATGGTAAGTCTAGACATATTAGTCTAAGATATGAGTATGTGAGACAATTGATTAAAGATGGTACCATAACAATTGTCTACGTGAGGTCAAGTAATAATCTAGATGATTCCTTGACAAAGGCTTTACCAAGAGATATGGTAATAATGACCTCATAAGAAACGGGGCTGAAACCCTTTAATTGAAATCACCAATAATGGTAACCCGACCTTTTTCTAGAACATCACTAGTTACAAGGTTTAATGAGTAAAAACAAGTTATTGAATGTGATTGTTTGATATTGACGTAGCCCTGATATGAGAAGTCAATATTGTCTGTTACGTTTTGTAGGCTGAATTGAATTCTTAATGAAGTTTGATACAAATATATAATGTGTTGATAGTAACAGAAACACATGATAGATACTTCACCTATATGAGCTTAGAAATGGTGCCGCTTCTTACGAAAGTTAGGGTTGCTTTCTAGAGAGCTCATGAAACAGGATCAAGCACAAGGCCATAATAGTGCGGAGTAATATAGAACTTCTCGCTGAAACAAGAGGTTAATGTATGTGCAGTATGTCCGGTTCCATTATATAAAAGTACAAGTTTAAAGCCGAGCTACTTGTCACTTTGATAGAGCTTTGAGATACTTGCACTAAGTAAAGGTTTAACTCGAAAGAGACCTTTATGTATGTATATTAATCTCACGGAAATTTTGGCTGTATATTTCTAAAGTTTTATTTTTTGTTTTTGTTTTATAAACAAAAGTGGGGGATTGTTGGTAATTTGTTTATAAAACAAATGAAGAGATGCCTTGTCCCACATCAAAAAGATGTGAGTGCGCACGTGGACGAGATTTGGCATTAACTAATGATCATTATTTTATTTATTGAGAAAATTCGGATTTATTTCCATAAAAAAATTAACTATAAATCTTGTTGAAAACAAAGTGACTTGTTCGCGAAAAGTTACGTTTATTTTTTATTTTTTATTTATTTAATTTCGAATTTTTATATCTTTTCAACATAACCTTTGAAACGTACTTGTTCACGAAATGTTGTCTTTGTTGTTTTTTTTGCAACCTTTTGAAGAGTTGCATCTATTCGAAAAGACAAATATAAGTACGTTTGTTTTGAGATCAAACATATATCTTCTTCTATTTTTCGTTTTCTTTAGAGAAAACTACAGCCATTGTTTAATTGTTTCTCATGAGAGACCCCTGGAGAAATAGTAGAATTCTTTATCTAGTATTCTCACTTGAGACTTTGTTGTATCCCTGGAGGAAATTTGCCGGTGACCATTAGCAACGTAGTGGGGCAAATAAATCCTTAAAGAAAGTGATATCACGCCTCAAAGTCTGACTTGAGTACTCTAAAGATCCGACTTCATTGTTCAACCCAATTCCAAGCATATTTTCCCAACAGGCCATATCAAGAAATGAGTTGTGGAGTGAGTAGGAAATTCTATAACAAGGATTAATTCTTACTTTATTGAGAGCAAATAATTTCAATTCTTGACTCCTTGCTCGGGCTTGGAGTGCATCTTTATGATATAAGTGAGATTTCGTAGTTCCCGATATCTATTTCCCAAAAGAAATAAACTCATTATAATATTTAATGCCTCCATTTAACTGTTCGAAGTTTTAAAACAGTTGACAGTAGTCTAATGAAAATTTACATAATATCAAAAAAATGAGGTCACGAGTTCGAATTTTTCCAAATCCCTCATTTGTATTTTCGATGTGTATTCCATGTAGTCACAAAAGATATTAAAATATTAAAAATATTAAATCAGCTTCCTCTTTAAAAAATACTTGGCATCTCTCACAAAACCATAGGAAAATAATTAATACCGTAATGTTCATCCCCACGTATGCACTAAGTTGTCGTTGTCGATCCAGCTCTTCTTTCGTCAGCTAGGAAATCGATGCTGGGCAGGCATCCCATCGAATGACCAGTCAAAGCCACAATTCACGTTTTGGAGGTCAAGAAAATCACCTCACCACATTGTCTTCTTCGAAGAATTTGCGGTCCGTCACATCTAAAAGACCAGAAAATTCGCATGCCCTTAATGATTAGTGTAAAAAATTGAAATATACAATCACCCTATATCCATACGCATCTCCCTCGTGTCCAACGGTGATTGCTTGAAGTTTTCTTCTGCGCATCTAGTAGAAATCAACGGATCTGGCAGACTTAGATCAGTTGCAGGTTGCATCGCCCGGTATACAGACTTTCTTGATCTTTTGCATTGGGGAGAGAGGCGGGTGATGGATTCGTCGCCCCAAGAATCAAGAAAATCCCATGGACATGCACACGCCGTGTGCGTCCCCTTCCCTGCCCAAGGCCACATCAACCCTATGATGCAGCTGGCCAAGCTCCTCCACACGCGAGGCGCCTTCGTAACGTTCGTCAACACTGAGTTCAACCACCGTCGCCTCCTCCGGTCAAAGGGACCCGACTCGCTTTGGAGCCTTGAGAACTTCCGCTTCGAGACGATCCCGGACGGCCTCCCACCGTCGGACCGTGACGCAACGCAGGATCCCCCAGCCCTCTGCAACTCGATCCGGAAGAACTGCTTGGGCCCTTTCAAGGAGTTGCTTGCCAGGATCAAGAGCGACAAGGTTGTTCCGCCTGTGACTTGTGTGATATCAGATGGGGTGATGAGCTTCGCCAACAAAGCTGCGAGAGAGCTTGGAGTCCCAGAGGTTCAGTTCTGGACTGCCTCGGCTTGTGGGTTCATGGGCTATTTGCAGTACAGAGAGTTTGTCAAGAGAGGGATCGTTCCATTCAAAGGTACTTCCTTTGTTTATTTATTCATTTTTGTTCATCTCGAATAAATTCACCAAATCTTTATTTGTTTATTTAGTTATCTCTCCTTCATGAGTTATTTCCATTCATCTGTTTCTCTTGTTAAAGTTGTGGGTTGGATCCTCACTGCATATTAAAAGTAACAGATGAAGACTTCCTGAACAACGGGACGCTAGATGATCCTGTCAACTGGATCCCCGGCATGAGAAACATCCGACTCCGGGACATCCCGAGCTTCATACGGACCACGGACTCGAACGACATCATGTTCGACTTCTTAGAAGAAGAAGTGCAGCACTGCCTGAAATCATCTGCTATCTTGTTTAACACCTTCAATGAGCTCGAACACAAAGTACTGGAGAAAATTGCAGACATTTCCCCTCCAATTTACTGTACCGGACCCCTTTCCTTGCTCGTCCAGGACATTCCCTCAAGCTCAATCAAGTCTTTCAGGTTAAATCTGTGGAAGGAAGACTACAGCTGCCTCGAATGGCTCGATCAGAGAGAAGCTGAGTCGGTTGTGTACGTGAACTATGGGTGTGTCACAGTCATGACTAAGGAACACCTGAAGGAGTTTGCTTGGGGGCTTGCAAATAGCAAGCACCCATTTATGTGGGTCATCAGGCCTGATGTTGTGGAGGGTGATTCTGCAATTCTACCTGAGGAGTTCCTTGAGGAAGTGAAAGACAGAGGGTTCTTGACGACCTGGTGTCCGCAGGATCGAGTCCTGAGTCATGGATCGATAGGCGCTTTCCTAACACACTGTGGGTGGAATTCTACCTTGGAAGCTATCTGTGGAGGCGTTCCTCTCATTTGCTGGCCGTTCTTTGCCGAGCAACAGACAAACTGTCGGTACTCATGTACGGAATGGGGGATTGGCATGGAAGTGAACCAGGACGTGAGGCGTGAGGAAATAGAAGCTCTTGTTCGGGAAGTGATGGAAGGGGCTGGCGGGAAGAAGATGAGGGAGAATGCCAAGAAGTGGAAGGAGAGAGCTTTGGAAGCCGCCGGTCGTGGAGGGCCATCTTTCAATGACTTTGACAAATTCATTAAGGAGGTTCTCCATTTGAAGGAGTAGATTCAAGGGAATTATTATCATATTCCCACATCTTCCAAAAACATATCGAAAGAAGTAGCATTAATTTCCAATCTGTTAGTTTGCCCAGTTCCTTCCAAATGGAATTTTGAATCTTTCAGCATTAGATAATACGGATAAAGATACTTATACCTTTTGTACATTCTACAGTCACATTCGCTGTCCTAATCTTGCATGCTTTTACAGTAGTGAAACCTCAGCAAATCAGTCCGCCTGCCTGACTGTTCATCTGGTTTCTGTGCTCACGGGAAGCGAGTGGATCGACAGAGGAAAGTTTTTGAGATCTTGTACATCTCCTTTGGGCTTCTCTGCAGTGATGGCGTGCCCCTGCATCCTCTATGCCCGCCGGTCGTGCAATGCCCGTCCACATGCCCGTTCAATGCATGTGAATCATAATCATAAGGTTGGAGTTCATGGTATTGCGGACGGCCGATGTATGCTGAACTGTGTTTTCGTGCCATATATGTCTGGACTCGTCCCTTGTAAACCGCTCGCTCCACGCCCACTCTCGATCCCCTTTCTAGAAGTGCTCGTATCATACGAGTAATCTTTACATTTTGACCTAATTGAATCTTATTTTCAAGGAAAATCGACGCTCTGTAAATAGACAAGAGTCGACCTTAATGAGTGGACTATAGCTAGATAGAAATAGGGTAGTGGAAGAATTTTGTTCAATTCCCGTTATACGCGATGTGGCGAAAAAAGACGATTCCTATCTTAATCAAGAAAAAACCTTTTTCATTTTTAATATTGATATTGGTGTAATATCATCCTTAAACTTTTAATTTATCAAATATGATTCTTGAACTATTTCTAAATATTCAATTTAGTTCTTAAACGTTCGGTTTGTTCAATCTAGTTCATCAACTTTTCATAAAAAAAGTCATATAAATTATCGGATAGAATTCATAATTTTTCATAATGGCAATTTCTCCCAAAATTTAGAATACCTTTTTATTTCAATTGTTTTCATGAATTAACAAAGTAAATTTGCAATTAAAATCAAGTAGAAACTAATTTAGAGTCGTATTGGATTAGTATCTCTACTCTTTCTAGTCTAAGTGTTTTCTTAAAAATATCCAGGACCAATATTAATTTATCTATAACCACCCATACTTTTATAGATCTTGTTCCTAAATATTGACATTAATATAATTTTCACTCTTGTACTTTTTTTTTTTTTTTTTTTTTTTTGGTAAGGTTCACTCCTGTATGTTTTGATAAAGAGCATAAGTTAAAATTGATTACGTTGAACTATCGCTATATTACAAAGAACAAAAAGGTTAATTCCTAAAAACAATTGAAAACTTGATAATAGAACGGAAGGACCAAGTTGACTTTGTTATGAAAAGTTAAGAGAACAAATTTGATAATTTAAGAGCTCTATCGAAGTGTGGTTCTTCATATGTATAGTTTTTCATCTCACTCCCTGTTTCGATCTAAGCAATGAAAGATATGAATTCAGTTGACTTCTGAATTTTGTATTGGACTCTTGGAATTTTTGTGTTGTTAGATTTATTAGATGTTGAGTAGTAAAAAAAATGTCAAAAACTACGCCTTAAATGACCAACTTCTCTTCTCCAATAATTCTCTTATCTATTACCAACTTTTATTTACATTTCTTATCGACACTTTAAATTTATCAACTATTACATTTTATTATCAACCTTTGTTTCAGTGACTTCAAGCTTTTTTCCATTAAAGTAACACGATAGAAAAGTTAGTAAATTAAATAAACCAAATAAACTTTGATGACTAACTCAAATGAGAGTAATCCCAAACTAGTTTATAGCTTAATTGAAGAAAAGTTGATAAATCACTTAACTTAAAGTTAGTAATTTATAGGTATCAATAAATTTAAGGCGTAGTTAATAAAGTAAATAAAAGTTGTAAAAGATATGAATTTGTTTATCAAAAGAAAATGAACTTAATAATTTTTTTAAAGAGTTGGTAAATCAAAGTGCTTTTGAGAAATGTAAATGAAAGTTTGTAAATGGTAAAACAAAATAACTGAGTAACTCATTGAGAACTAACCCAATACTAGCAAGTAATGTAATATAAGAAAATTTGGCAAGTCACGCTAAATTAGATTGTAACCGCTAAAAAGAGTTAGTAACATAAGAAATTATTAATCAAGGGAATAAAAGTTGGTAAATTTATAAAAAAACATTGCTAAGTTAAGAAAACAGAAACCAAAATTCGATAGGTAAGCCAAATTGGTAGCCAAAACTATTGGTTAATTTAATATGACAAGATTTGGTAAGTCGCTCTAGTTTAAAAAAGTAATTTTTTTTAAAATAAAATAAATTCAAAACGTGAGTAAATTATACAAATAAAAGTTTGTAAACTGGTACAAATATCGATGATTTACAAACTACGTAACAACAATAGCATTTGCCGGTCATAGTCATCACGGTCAATTCAGGTTAGACCGCTTCGAATAGTTTACATCTTTCCTCGTCCTTTCTCTCCCTCGACATCTTCCTAGATCTTTTCCTTCCCCTTCTAACCCAAATCCCTCGCCCTTGATTGGATCTCCTCCTGGACGCATCCCAACGGTCGTAGTACGACATGATCCATGCCAAAAGCCCTTTTGACTTGTCTCTACGATCGAGTTCTCCGGGGATGGATTTCGAACCACATCGCCAAACGTCGTTCGACGAGCTCGACGCGTTTTAAGAACGGCCAGAAAACGAAGTGTAGCTCATTGGATTCCATAGAGTCGCTGGATTGTTAATGTGTGGACCTGCTTTTACCGGACGCAACTGGGACATTTGAGCAGCTGTATTTTGTCCGTTTGCATGAGTAAATGCACGGAGATGTTTTGGGTGTATCCGATTACAGTAATTGTGAGATGTGAGTGTGAATAATAATTTCGTAGCAAGTGACTTTTACCACCTAATCGATAGGATGCGTCTAAATTACGATCTTTCACATTTTTAAAAGATCGACGGAAAATATCTTCTCGTGCTTAACTAATGGGCAAAGTAATTACAAAAATCAAAAATCACGAGCATGGGTGGATTAAAGAGTGACACATGATGTTTTGGATATATCCATTCATAGCAATTGTGACATACGAGTGTGAACAATAATTTCGTAGCAAGCGACTCTTATCACCTAATTGATAGGATGTGTTTAAATTACGATCCTTTTACATTTTTAGAAGATCGACGGAAAATATATTCTCGTGCTTAACTATTTGGACAAAGTAATTACATCAAAAATCACGGGCGTGCATGGGTTAAAGAGTGACACATGTGTGGACTAGGAAACACCATCACGAAACTTGATTCTCACCTCATCAAGTGCACGCAATTTCAACGTTCAACTCCATGCTCGACTTATGAGCACACCTCTAGAATATGATTGAGATACTTCACAGATCCAATGTTTCCTTACTTGTATTGGGGTTTGGTTCATAATTTCTATCATCGACAAGATAGCACAGGTGCAAGATGCTAATTATGATGGAATTTTCAACTGGACGTGGCCCTAGTTTAAGAATAAATTAAGATAAACTTTGCATCTCAAATTTTCTGCTTTTACTTACTATTTTCTTTATAATCATGCAGTGAATCCTAACAACCTGAAGAAAGAAACCATAGGAAAACAATGACTGCTAAAAATTTATTTTTTTCGATCCAGTTATTATCTCATATTTCAAAATTGAATGACCTTTCCAAGGCACGGGGACGCGTTCGAGGCAATCAAGTCACCTGAACACGTTGCCGTCTACTTCCAGGAATCTAGGATGGGCCGAATACGGGACATCAAAATATCCGTAGGCATTCTATTATTAGTGTGGAAAAATGAAACACACCAATAACCAGAAGTTGTGTTATATAAACATTTGTCCTGGTTGGAGTGGTGGTGCAGAATGGCCGCTGCTGTTTGTTTCGGTGCTGGCCTTGATTCCAGCCAGTTGTCTCGTTCTTTCCATTTGAGCGATGACATTTTATTTGGTTTTGGCTGCGGTTGCCTTTGTTTGGCTGGCTGGTCGCCTTCTTTTGTTTTTTGTCCTTTTTGGTTGTGGCTGTAGTTGTGCGGCTTAACCGCATATTGTGCCTTGTTGGCTTCTCTTCTTTGTTCTCTCGACACCCTTCCACTCATTATGCCTCTGTTCATTATGAGTGTTTGTTTTGGTGCCGTTTTTGATGTAATTATTGGTTTCATCTTAATATAATTACCTTTCACCAAAAAAAAACATTTGTGCTGGTTGCTGAAATTTCACACGTGCATCTCCCTTGTCTATCGCTACTTGCATAACCTCTCGTTCCCGCATCTAGTATAAATCTGAAAAGACCAGCCGAAATTGAATAAGATTTGGCAGACTTCAGATCAATTTCAACTTCCATCACTCAGTATACACTTCTTGATCTTGCTCTAGAGAGATACACGTGATGGGTTCGTCACCCCTAGAATCAAGAAACTCCCGTGCACTTGCACACGCTGTGTGCGTCCCCTTCCCGGCCCAAGGCCATGTCAACCCCATGATGCAGCTCGCCAAGCTCCTCCACGCCCGCGGCATCTTCGTCACATTCGTCAACACCGAGTTCAACCACCGCCGCCTCCTCCGGTCTAGGGGAGCTGACTCGTTCGAAGACCTCAAAAACTTCTGCTTCGAGACGATGCCAGATGGCCTCCCGCTGTCGGACAGCAATGCAACACAGGATCTCTGGGCCCTCTGCGACTCGATCCAGAAGAACTGCTCGGGCCCTTTCAAGAAATTGCTTGCCAGGATCAAGAGTGACGTTATTGTTCCGCCTGTGACTTGTGTGATTTCAGATGCGGCGATGTTCTTCACCAGTGAAGCTGCGAGAGAGCTTGGAGTCCCAGAGGTTCAGTTCTGGACTGCCTCAGCTTGTGGGTTCATGGGTTATTTGCAGTACAGAGAGCTTGTTAAGAGAGGGATCGTTCCATTCAAAGGTACTTCCTCTGTTTATTTATTCATCTTTGCTTCTTTCGAATAAATTCACTAGATCTTTACTTGTTTATTTAGTTATCTCCCCATTCATGAGTTATTTCCATTCATCTGTTTCTCTTGTTAAAGTTCTGGATTCGATCCTCACTGCATATTATATGGAACAGATGAAGACTTCCTGAGCAATGGGACGCTTGATGATCCCGTTGACTGGATCCCCGGCATGAGGAACATCCGACTCCGGGATATCCCGAGCTTCATGCGGATCACAAACCTGAACGACATCTTGTTCAACTTCTTACAAGAAGAAATGCAACACTGCCTGAAATCATCTGCTATCTTGTTCAACACCTTCAATGAGCTCGAACATGAAGTACTGGAGAAAATAGCAGATATTTCCCCTCGAATTTACTGTACCGGGCCCCTTTCCTTGCTCCTCCAGGATATTCCCTCGAGCTCAGTCAAGTCTTTCAGGTCCAGTCTGTGGAAGGAAGACTACAGCTGCCTCGAATGGCTTGATCAGAGAGAAGCCGAGTCGGTTGTGTATGTGAACTATGGAAGTATCACTGTCATGACTGAGGAACACCTGAAGGAGTTTGCTTGGGGCCTTGCAAATAGCAAGCACCCATTTTTCTGGGTGATAAGGCCTGATGTTGTGAAGGGTGATTCTGCAATCCTACCACCGGAGTTCCTGGAGGAAGTGAAAGACAGAGGGTTCTTGACGAGTTGGTGTCCGCAGGATCAAGTCCTGAATCACGGATCAGTCGGCGCTTTCCTAACGCACTGCGGGTGGAATTCTACCTTGGAAGGTATCTGCGGAGGTGTTCCTCTCGTTTGCTGGCCATTCTTCGCCGAGCAACAGACAAACTGTCGGTACGCATGTACTGAATGGGGGATTGGCATGGAAGTGAACCAGGATGTGAGACGTGAGGAAATAGAAACTCTTGTTCGGGAAGTGATGGAAGGGGTCGGCGGTAAGAAGATGAAGGAGAATGCTAAGAAGTGGAAGGAGAGAGCTGCGGAGGCCACTGGTTGTGGAGGGTCATCGTACAATGACTTCGACGGATTCATTAAGGACGTTATCCATTCGAAGGATTAGATTAAAGGAAACCGTCACCATATTTCCATATCTTCCGAAAATATATCGAAAGAAGCATAGCACCGTCGTTCCATATTTCCCTTTTCTTATTTCCAATCTGTTAGTTTACCCAGATCCTTCGACATGGTATTTTAAGATCATAAAGCATTAGATGCTGTCCTAAACCTAATAGGAGCAACCAATCCAGGCAAGAACTCGAACTTTTGCCCAGTCACTTTCACTTAATGCAAAGTCGTCAACTACTACGACTGTAAAACCGAACTTGATAGCAATATCTCTTCGTGACTATGAAGTTAGAGATTAGCTCTTCCGCGGTCTATGCTTGATCTATGCTCAATTTTTCCCATTAGAAACCATGCTTTTACTAAACTTATGTTTAACTTTTTAATTAGCAAATTGATGTGTTATAAAAATAGCATGCTTTCACTAACCTTCTGTTTAACTTTTTAATTAGCAACTTGGCATGTTGTAAAAATAACATCAATGCAAAGCCCAATCGAAACTTTGTCATTAAATTGAGATCGAGAGAAATTCAAAGGAGAAATAAAACGATAAACAATAAAGGGCACGGAAGATTTATATTGTTCGATTCGAATGTCGAAACCTGTAACTACAGGGAGAACAACCATCAACAATATACTAATGAATTGGAAAACCACATAATCATAATCGCTCAAACACTTCGAGATTTTTCAATTCTATGATTAGACCCAATATCCACGGCATTTCTCGACTCCCTTTCGTTCTGCCAGAGAGTCCCTTGTGTTTGGCTGATGAAAGAAAGCATAAAAGACCAAAGGGAGTACAATGCCTTGCGCCCAAAATAATACTGAAGGAAGTCTCTCCTCTATACCTCAAAAGTGAGCTCATTTTCCTTTTATAGCACTTACGAAAGGTCAGAGTTCCACTAATCAGTGACGAATGTGCGCCCCACCCCCATCATTGCAATTTATAAGAGTTCTTCTTTTGTGCTGAATGGACTCTGCACAAGGGCATATCAGTTATCGTCTTGGTGACTTCTACGACTTGTTCCTTAAATTGTTCATGCTCATAAATATGTTGCAGAGCCAATCAACTGTCCTGGATTAGATGGGATGACATGCTGAGTGAACAAGTGAAGCTTCACGATAAAATGGAGAATATATTTGGTAGGCCCGAAACTTTAAATCTGCGAACGGCTGGTCCACTCTTCTTCGGTGGCCGTGTCTCACTTGAGAAGAGATTTCAAAGTTTCCTTTTATCTTAGCTCTATTACAAGCCTTACATTCGAATCAAAATCTTGACCAAATTTTTTTATCTCCATTTCACTAATGCGAAATGATAGACGTAACGTTTGAATCAACGTCTTAATACGATTTTTCATCTTCATTTCATTATGTGAGCTAATGAGCTTCACATCTAAAACAATATCTTAATGAGCCTCGCATTTGACATCTGAACTTGATTTTCTGTCTCTATTTCACTGATATGAATTGATGAAAACAATCGGTTGTTCTATTGTTGATTTCTTTGCTTGCTTTTCTTTGTGTGATAGCGGTTTCTTCTTCTTAGCTCTTCACTTCTCATTTCCCAATACTCTTTAGAGAGAGAGAGAGACCGAAAGAGGTAACGGAGAGAGAGTAGCGGAGGGTGGAGAGAGAAAGATGGGTTTGAAATCTCCTGACAAGTGGGGCCCATCGGATACGTGGCACTCAAAGAGTAGTGGAGCAGTCGTTCGCTAACATGAAATGTCAGCCTACCCAGCTCTATTTTCCGAGGGAATGGTAGGTGGGACTATCCCTTGACTTTGAGAAAATATTGGTTGCATGGTGGTCCTGGTTTTTCATCTGGCCTGAAGTGGTCTTTCATGCCAAAAGTATCAGATGGCCGTCCTTCCTATCTTGTGGTCAAAGCTAATGAAAGTGAACCGGGAACATGTGAATATAGGGTAATTATGCGTCACGATCCTCACAAGCTTCTCGAAGGATGCTTAATTGCTGGTGTGAGAATGAGGGCAACTGCTGCCTATATTTATATAAGGGGTGAATACGTAAGTGAACGTAAAACTCTCTTGGACGGGCCAGTAAAGAGGCTTATGAAGCTGGACTTTTGGGGACGGAGTGCATGTGGATCCGGCCACGATTTTGACGTCCACATCCGTTATGGTGCTGAAGCTTGTTTTTGTGGTGAAGAGAATGCACTATAGGAAAGTCTTGATTAAATGTTGAAACTGTGGCTCTTTCTCCTACGATCCCCAGAAGTGGTCCAGATTGGTTTGCCAGCTCTGGAAGGAAAAACGATTCAGTGACAAAATTGTTTTGTGTGTCAGATCATGTAAACAAGCCTTGCACAGTCGAGAAGGAAATGAGTATACCATTGAAGAAGCTGATTGAAGAACCCGGCAGCGGCGTTAGTGGTTAATGGGGCAGTTACTTGCATAATATCTGGTGGTTCATTTGTACCGCTTCTCCCAATGATGTGCTGATGGACTATGATGCTCCTAAGGCTGTCCAGCCTGGTCTAGGAACAGCAGCTGTTGTAGTTATGAATAAATCCACCCGTGTTGTTGATGCAATCGGGAGGCTTTCTTATTTCTATAGGCATGAGAGCTGTGGGCAGCGCACAGCCTGCAGGGAAGGCACAGGATGGCTCTAGATGATTATGGAAAGATTAAAAGTCGGGAATGCAAAGTTGGAGGAGATTGATATGCTGCAGGAGGTGACCAAGCAGATTGAAGGGCATACAATATGTGCTTTTTAGGTGATGCGGCAGCTTGGCCTGTCCAGGGTCTCATTTGGCATTTTAGGCCAGCACTCGAGAGAAGGATTAGGTGTTAGACGCAAATTGCGCAACCCCAAGATCTCCATAACCAGAACAAGAACATGCATAATTGAGTAGAAAGATTAACGCACCTGTTTTGAGATCCATCAAACATAAAGCGGAAGCATAAAAAGGATTACCCACATATATCAAGGGGATCCACGCATCAAGTCCTTCTCCTCTATTGCCCTCCGTATCACTGGCTCAATGAGACGGCCCCCTCACGTTTAGCGTTAGGTAAACGCCCTTAGGTGAGGATACATGTGAGAATTAGGGTTAAAGGAGAGACTTGAGCACTATTTATAGAGTTTCCAGTGCCAGTCCCTCTCATTACGGGCCAGGCTCAACTCGGCCCACACTAATGCCCCCATATTAGACTAATTAAGAAACTTTCTATCTCACCTTAGACCAAACCCCGTTTTTTTACGGTAACCGTAAAAACAAGAAATTACAATATCAATTAATTTAGTCCACATTAGGAAAACTCTTACATTCTCCCACTTGGACTATATTAATTGAAATCGTACCGTATGTGCGCACATTTGGTCTAGAGATAATTCTTAATAGTCAAATCCTATCCCATAAAGTCTTAAACACCGAATCATGGCGGAATCGCATGTATACACACAGAGCCTTCCATGGTCACGAATGTTCTCAACTTTATTGATATGGATTCAATATGGCATGTGTCTCAATGGATAACATCTCTCATGTAGAGATCTCATTTGTCGATCCACCATTCTTCTTACCTTAGGTGTCACAAAAAAACTTGTGCCACTAGAGAATGCTTTATGGTTCCAATGAACCCACATATATCTTGTCCTTATGGTTAACCTTTCTTTATGTATCACAAGACATATGCACAAGGCTAATAACCGGATGCCCCTAGCCTTCACTCAAGATTTATACAATCCCTTGAGACTTTATCAATATGTATTCAACATAACAACACATTCAAAATATTTTATTGAATGCAAAAGTTGATACATATCAAACCGTTACTAAGTCTAACGAACCACGATGTGAACTTTATCGAGTGAAGCCAAAATAGCTCCCACTAAACAACAAGTATCCGAAGATACTCCTAGGCCCATGCTAATGACATGTCACTTAAATACACATGGGCGTAGGCCTTTAGTTAGTGGATCTGCAATCACATTATCTGTGAAAATATATTATATTAAAACGTCACATTTCTGTACCGTTTGCTTTTGGTCAAAAATTTTGACCACCATATATTTAGACCCATTGAGACCTCTGTAGTAGATAAATAATACTACAAATTTGTTATCTCAATACAATCGTATGGATCTATTCATAAAGTTAAAACGATCAACTCCTTCATGAGGTTCTGGAGCCTAAAAGCCCAAGTAACAGCCTAAAAGAATGTTACTAACACTGCTTATATAGTAGAAGATGACATAGAACTTTATTTACTGCACTTACGCTAACATAAATATGTATTCCGTAATTGATTGCATGTCATCGAACAGCCAGCAAAGTTTACATCTAAATACCATACTAACTGCAAGAATTGAACATGTCTATAAATTAGCATATAATATATTGTCTTCTTTAAGTACCTTAAAATATTCTTGACAGCAACCCAGTGATCATGTCCTGGATTTGACCGATATCTGTCTAGAAGTCCCGTCACAAAAACAACATTTAGTCTAATGCAAATTCGAGCATACATTATACTTTTAAGTGCATTGACACAATGTACTCCCTTTAATTAGATTTTCTCAATATCTAAATAAGGACAATGTGATAGATTTAGTCCATCACTCTTAACAACAGGAGCAATTCCCGGCTTGTAATGATGTATATTGAATATTTCCAATATACAATCAGCAAATATCCTCCGAGAAAATCTAATATAATATGGCAAAAAAACAATCCTTATAGACTTCAAGACAAAGGATATAAGATATCTCAAAATTACAACTTGTAAGCAAAATATCAAGTACATAGAGTATGAGAAAAACAAATTTCCTCCCGCCGACCTTGCAAAAGATATTAAATTACTTTGTTTCCAATTGAACGAGATAACAACACCATGGAATTTTAATAATATTGTATGGAAACTTGCTTAAGACTATAAATAAGACTTTTTCAATCTACACACAAGTTTACTCGAAACATTTATTGCAAAATTCTCCAATTACACAATATAGATTTTGTATCTGTTTGGCGTAACTCCATATATAAATAAATAAATAAATAAACTATTAATGTCGCATTAACTCTGAAAGAATCTTTTAAAGAAATAGTTATTTCTTCACTATAAACAACCCACCCATCTTTCAGAGTTAAAACTTTAGTTACCAATTTGGCTTTAAATTCCATAATCTTTCTTTGAAATTCTTTTAGTTTTGTACACCAATTTGCAACTAATAAACTTGTGATCTTTAGATAAGTCAGTAAGTTTCCAAATATGTTTCATAGATTGTATATCGCCTTTTATGGCATCTAATCACACACTTGATTGAGGATAAGAAACAACATTTATTTATGTCGCTAAATCAACCATGTAGTGGATATTATAGTCATGCCCTCACAAATAGACTATATAGTCTAATGGAATAACCGATTGTCTTTCCCTAACAAATCTCCTTAATAAAATTACCACCACTTCATTCTGCACTTGAGAGGTTTAAGAAATTTCATTATAAACTATATCAAGAATAGTACCTTGAACCTCAACAAGTTTAATCTATGGTACAGAGATTCCATAATTATCTCGTATAGGTAAAGACAAAAACACAGTGATATTCCATTACACTATTATCCTTAATAGTCGAAAGTAGCTATCATCTACAATTACATCGAACTCGTAGAAATTTAGAAGTATGTGATTCCATAATTCTTGTATCTTAAAATCAATACCATTTTGAACAATCTAGGTAAGATACAAAATAATTTCGAGTGAATCTTTTGTCGGGATTTTCAGGCATAGTAATTAAGTTACCACCCCAGAATCTAACAAATATTTGACAAATGACCATTTAAGCTATTTCGCATTGTCATATTTGCCAAAATACTCACGGCCACTGTTAAGCCTGACAACCTTTTAATCATATACAAGATGTATATGTCAATAGGATTTAAACACAATCTTTGCGATATGTCCTAATTTCAATATCGATAAGATATAATTTCAAGCAACTAAGGCTTCCATCATCTCATAACAAAGCGGTATGCGAGGCAAACCTCTTTTCAAGTGTTCTAGAATGGAACGCTTCATAGACAAAAAACTAATTCAATTGCTCTTTTTCAAGCAACAAATCATATGTCCACAACTTAAAATTTGAAGCAGTAAAAACCTCAATAATAATGAAGTTATTAATTACGAAAAGGTGACTCGAAAAACAAGCAATGTATATAATTAGCATCATGTGAGTACCGTGTAACTTGACGTACAAGTACACATCTAGAGAGTTACACGCATAATCATATAATCACCTTTGGGCAGAATATATGGCATGCAATTCTACACTCCCCACATGATAAGGGTTATGAGAATATATTCCAATCTTCGTGAATTTATCACCTTTGGGCATATGAACCATTAGGATCGGTCACTCCTCCACCACACTATCATGTATCCCTCCATGAACTAATACATAATCACCTCCTTTGGGAGTATAACTATGCATTAGACTAGGAGACATCCCAATCAAATATACGAGACTGAAATTTCTCAAACCCAATCAAGTGTGCCACTTTGGCGGTCATAACTCAATTGAATCATTGAAATTCTCTCATATCAGGGATATAAACTTTACTCATCACATACACCATATACATGTGATTTTAACTTTAGTGATAGGGGCAACATATCACCAAAATCACATATCATGCTAATTACATTGCTTTATTCATTAATAAAATTAATCATATATATACAGCGAACTTGAAAGACAGATTCCAATGAGATCATTGATCACAGTAGCACAAGAAACTTCTCATAATAGAGAATAAAACATCTCTTATGCACCCCAATTACATATTACCAGAACAACATAAAAAGAATGCTGATCTAAAATATCTCTCATAAATTAACATCAATAGTAATACAGGGTACACCATATTGACAAGCTTAACAGCTGATCAACTATTGCTCATGAGTTTCATAAGGCAAAACATGACTCCAAGGCCAACAATTGATTTATTAATCAATTTTAAGTAACAAATATCATTACTTCAACCAGTGGCCTATAAATTGAGTCAAACCACAGAACTAAATATCTAAACTATAACAGTAGATACTATTGCTCTGCATAAATATTGCCATACTCCTTAATCATAAAAAATATTAACTTGATAGACATTAACAAGTGACCGGATGAATTCATGTACAATATGCAAGAACTTAATCGACATGCATTACCCACATACAACGAGATATGTTAATTAATACAATCAGTTTTGTCACGAGTTCTTAAGACGTCCATCATTCAAAGATTATCAGCATGTCAAGGAGTATGCTTGAGCAACAAAAATTTCATAACATTTACTGTTTCTCATCAGTTCAATACATAGCTCAAATACTATCCCATACTGATTGTATCTCATTAAGCCAGCTTTAGTTCACAATAAAGTTTAATTTTTATTTATGAATCACACCATTATAATGTTTATGTGATAACAAACCTGTAACCCGACAATTATATTTCCAAAATCATAGAAAATATAAGAAAAATACGCAAAATTACACTAAAAATACACGTATTTATGGTTCCGTATGTATTTTTACATCCATAAAACCATCAAACATATAAAATAAATATACCACGAGATAAGAAATCACCATACGAGTCCAACGCCACCAGCCACGCGCCGATCCGACGCTCCACGCGCCCTCACGCGCTGCCTGAGTGCGCGGCGCGCGTTCGACGCCCAAGCGGCGCGTGGCCGCGCGTAGGGGCGCGTGCGGCCTCCCCCGGCGACGCGCCGCCGACTGTCTTGCTCGTCTCGTCGAGCCCAGTCCGAATTTGTGATTTAATTTTATTTTTATTGAACAAAACATCTTGAAAATCACAAATTATTGAAAAATCCGTACTAATTAGGGCTAATATGTACAAATTAAGGCAAAATCAATTGCATTCAAGTTCTAGGATTATGGTTGCTCTGATACCACATGTTAGACGCAAATTGCGCAACCCCAAGATCTCCATAACCAGAACAAGAACATGCATAATTGAGTAGAAAGATTAACGCACCTGTTTTGAGATCCATCAAACATAAAGCGGAAGCATAAAAAGGATTACCCACATATATCAAGGGGATCCACGCATCAAGTCCTTCTCCTCTATTGCCCTCCGTATCACTGGCTCAATGAGACGGCCCCCTCACGTTTAGCGTTAGGTAAACGCCCTTAGGTGAGGATACATGTGAGAATTAGGGTTAAAGGAGAGACTTGAAAGCACTATTTATAGAGTTTCAGCCGGGGGTCCTCTCATTACGGGCTGCGCTCAACTCGGCCCACACTAGCCAGCCCATATTAGACTAATTAAGAAACTTTCTATCTCACCTTAGACCAACCCCGTTTTTACGGTAACCGTAAAAACAGTAAATTACAATATCAATTAATTTAGTCCACATTAGGAAAACTCTTACATTAGGAACATGCCGGGAGAGAGTTGCTGGAGGCTGCTGCTTAGATCTATGCTTAGGTTTCTACTCCAATCTCTTCTCAATTTATTTCTTGTGCTACCCCATAAATAAATGGAAAGCAATTATGGTTCACATGTTTACGAACTCACGTGCTCTCTCTTTTTTCCGTTTTCTTTCTTTCATTAACTAGACTCTGTTAGAGTGGCTGGTGAGATGATGGTGGATGGGTCAAGTAACTGTAAATTTAAACCAGCAAGATGAGAAATGGGGGGTGCTGAAGGACTAAATGTTGCTTTAGTATAGTTGCCAGTTCAAATATTCAGATGGGGAATGCTCATTGCTTATATTTCAATATTCATTGCTAGCATTTGGCAAATGGTGAGGCAGAGGGGCTTAAATATGAATCTGTTAGTTTGTCTGGTCACTTCACTTACTGAACTCGATAGCAATTTCTCTTTATGACTATAAAGTTAAGGGATTATATCTTTTGTGGTCTATGCTTAATCTCCGCCCAATCTTTCCCATTAGAGAGCATGACATGTCATGAAACTATGGTTGCAAAAGCCGATCAAAACTTTGCAATTAAACTAAGAGCTAGAGAAATTCGATGGAGAAATAAAGGAGAAACAATAAAGGATTAGAAATTTGCTTGGTTCTGTTTCGAGTGTTAGAACCTACGCCTTCTAGATTGAGCCAATCTTCAATAATCTATTACTAAATTGGAGAATCACATTATTATAATTTCTTATATATTCGAGTGTTCTCCAATTCTATAATTATATTCAATTTCCATGGTATTTACAGCACGAACTTGGTGCTCAGCACTCCCTTTTGTTCGAACAGTGGGAGACTCCCTTCTGTTTGGCTGATGAAAGAAAGCATAAAAGACCAGAGGACTACTACACCTTGCGCTCAAAATAATACTAAAAGGGAGTCTCTCCTCTGTACCCCCACTTCCTTCATCGCAATTATGAGAGTTCTTTTTTCGTGCTGAATGGACTCTGCACACCTCACCCTGTCTTATTATTGCCTTCTTTGTCTTGTTCCTTACATTGCTTATCCTTATAAATCTGCAGCAGAGTCAATCAACTGTCTTGGACGGATTGGATGACATGCTGAGAGGACAAGTGAAGCTTCACAGTAAAAAGAAGAAAATATTTGATGGGTCCGGCACTCTACATCCATGTGCGGTCGCTCCACTCTTTGGTTGTCATGCGTTTGATAGGCCTCACCGAACAGGAGATTTCAAAGTCCCCTCCTATCTTAGCTCAATTTCAAGCCCTGCATTCAAATCAAAATCTTGACCCAATTTTCTATCTTCATTTCATTGATGTGATATAATGATTTTGAAATCTTAACTCGATTTTTCGTCTTCATTTCACTAATGTGAGTTGATGAACCCGACGTTCGAATTGACATTTTAACACTTGAATTTCTATTCCCATTTCACTTATAAGAGTTAATGAGTCTCATATTTGAATCAATATCTTAAGTGGTCTCGCATTCATACTTTAACCCGATTTTCTATTTCCATTTCATTGATAAAAATGATATGTTCTTTCCTCTTCATTGATTTTTTCGGCCTGGTAGCAGCTTCTTCTTCTTCACTCTTCACTTCTTATTTTCCAGTACTCTTGTGATGGAGATGAGACTAAAAGAGCTAACAAGAGAGGGGAGGGAGAGAGAGAGTAACGAAGGGGGAGAGAGAAAGGATGATTTGAAATCTCCTAATAAGTGGGGCTTTCGAACATGTAACGTCCAAAAAGTGGAGTAGCCATTCATTCAAATGAACTGTCAGGCATACCAATGTATCTTCCAAGAAAATATTAGGTAGAACCATCCCTCCATTTAATATTATTGATCAAGCTATTTATTGTTTGACACTTGTACAATAAGGTCCGCTCATCAATTTTTATTTGACAAGTGGGCTGCAACTTGCCCTGATGAAGCCTATCTTCCTCTCTTCACTGCTCATCTTTCCCGATAAATCCATCGTTTCGTCCATAGTCACTCTCCACTGTCCATCCCCACAACAAACCCAACTTCTTTTGGCAAGGTAAAACACAGGAACTCGTCCTTCAATAAGATAATCACATCTAGGAAAAAGGAAGAAAAGAAAAAGAAAATTAGGGAAATGGTGTTGGAAGATAGTGAGGCTCGAATTCGCTTTAGATAAGACAATTAAAAGGAATCCCGCCATGGCTGTGACCGGTTCTGGCCACCTTGCCAAGATACATCCAGTCTTCAGTGCCTGCGTACGTGCGAATCACCACAGCCTCTTCGTTTTTTTTTTTTTTTTTTTTTTTTAACACATTCTCGTTCTTTTTCAGAGTCTTGGTGGAGAAGAAGGATATTGGTGATGAATTTTTGGGTAAGTTGTCAATGAAGATGATGAATACAACGAGGAAATGAAAGCGAAGCAGGAGCATTTCCAGTGATAATTTGGTGATGGTGAAGCTCCGCCATCAACCGGAGAGGGGGGCGACCACCGCCGACGGCTTCACCCAGGACCTTCTCCGGGGCAAAGCCTCCATTGACCATGCGGGCCACTCATGAGCAGTGAAGAGACTTGTAAAAGGTAGGTGGATTTGTCGAGGACGATGAATAATGGAGAGAAGGGCTTTGTGCGTACAAAAGCTGCCGTGGTTCCCACCTGCCAATTAAAAATTGATGAATTAGCCTTACCCGTGCACATGTCAAACGATTGAATCCTCGATTAAATTTATTTCCTTTTTTGGTTGTGGTAAATATTTAATATATCGTCAATCATGTAGGGTGTTACATTTCATATGTGATTCGATAGGAACATGCATTATATAAAATATATCAAAAAGATTACATACGTTTAGTTTATATTGCATTGCGTTTAGTTTCCTCGTTCAGAAATTGCATATCTTACTTGCATTACGAATGATGTAGTAATTAGTAAATTACCTACTTTTGATTAGGATTTAATATGAATTATTTCCTAATTCGATTTAGGTAATCATCTAGATTTAGGCAATTTCCTATTTAATTTCCAAAGAAAATCCAAAAAAGTATTGCATGTATATCTCATCTAGAATTAATTAATTTCGTAAATTCCATGTCACATATTACATGACACTTAGTAGTCATATGCTTTAGGGTCATGCCATAATTGCATCTCATGCATTGCATATAATTTTAATATCTATAAAATAAAAACACAAAAATAACAATCTCACATAATTGAATATTGGGTTAAGTCATGACTAATCTATTTCATGTCATGAGAATTGCATATAGGTCATATTCAGTAAAATTTAATTAACATAGCATACATGTCACTTAGATTTCATTTTTAGTTCATTAATGCATGCTAATTTAGGCTTATATAAATCAAATTACATGTCAAGGTAGTTAGTTTATAGTTCTTTTGCTTGTCATTAGGATTAGTTTGCGTATAAATTGCATTTAAATTCTATTCACATGTCTCTAGTTTAACTTAGAATTTCCATAGATATAACTTAGATTAAAATTTCATCCGATGCATTGCATATAGATTCATTTTTATAAATACAAGAAAAACCCATGAAGAATTAAATGTCGTTGCATCTAGAAATCTTGTTTAGGCCGGACACATGTTTTTTTTTTTTTTTTTTTTATTAACAATCTTGCGGATCACTTTGGGCATTATCATAATGAAGTTATGATTTAGTAAATGCATTGCGGTCTTTTCCCATTCTTAGAAATTTATTCACTGGATTGATTTATTAAGTGTTAAATTTTGATTGCACAAGATCACTTCTCACATGGTAATGAATTAAGATTAAAATTAGCCGAGAGTGCTCGCAAAATATTTTTGAAATAAAAAGAAAATGTGTCAAAAGGACGTTAGATTTATCTAGCGTAACCAAATATCAATATCCATTGAATTTCTAGTTCTTGGAAGTAAAATGTATTCTTATACTGTACTTGAATTTCTAATTGACCTTAACTAATTAGTCGTGCCTCTATGAGGTAAGATAAATTGTATGTTTAAATTGTGTGCGAAGATGTGATTGATAAAACTTGAGAAAGCTTATGCTAAGTGTAATATCTACTAACACGTGGAATAAAGACACGTGAGCATTTTCTTTTCTTTATTTATTTGCAAACTTAATATTTTTCTACATCTGTTGAACAGAAGGCCATGGAGTAGATAATAATTCAAGACTAAGGTCCACGTTGAGGTCCCATTTCTTTTTAATTAATAATTTCAAGCAAGGAAATTGACATTAACCATCTCTAAGTTTTGGCCTCATGTGTAATATCGTCCTTAAACTTTTAATTTATCAAATATCATTCTTGAACTAATTCTAAATGTTCGATGTAGTTTTTAAATATTCAATTTGTTCAATCTACTCCATCAACTTTCTATAATAAAGTCAAATCAATTATTCAATACTATTCATAATTATTCATAATGGCAATTTCACTGAAAATTTTTAATACCTTTTTATTTCAATCATTTTCATGAATCAACAAAGTGAATTGGCGGTTAAAATTAAGTAGAAACTAATTAAGAGTCGTATTGGATTAATATATCTACTCTTTCTAGTCTAAGTGTTTTCTTAAAATTATCTAGGACCGATGTTAATTTATCTATAACCACCCGTACCTTTATAGATCTTTTTTCATAAATTTTTACATTAATATAATTTTCACTCTTGTGTGTTTCATGTTGTCTAAAGAATAAGGAACAAGATTTTGATTTTGATTAGTATATGTATGGATATCTATAAATGAATTAATATCATTTCTAGATATCCCCGTGGCATTATTTTATTTTATTTTGGTCGAAAGATATCCTCATGAGATACATGGACATAAAATAGAAAAAATATCAATATGAGACAGCTCTAAGGGTGTTTATACTTTACTATTATAAAGAGCATAAGTCAAATTTACTTGCTTTGAACTGTCGTCATATCTATAAAGACCGAAATGGTTGATTCTTGAATACAACTTAAATGAAAAGATATCTGTAAAATCTAGGTAATGTTGTAATTATGAAAACTTGTTAATAGAACCAAAGAACCGAGTTGATTTTATATTGAAAAGTCAATGGACTAAATTGAACAAATTGAAAGTTTAAGAGTTTTATCAAAGTGCGGTTCTTCATGTGTATAGCTGTTGTGTTTCATGTCATTGCATCCCCTTGTTTCGGTTTGAGCAATGCAAGATATGAATCAAGTTGATTTGTGAATTTTGTATTGGACTCTTGGAATTTTTGTGTTGTTAGATTTATTAGATGTTGAATAGTTAAAAAAAAAAAATGCCAAAAAATTGCGCCTTGAATGACCAACTTCTCTTCTCTAGTAATTCTCTTATCTTTTGCCAACTTTTATTTACTTTTATTATCGACGCTTTAAATTTATCAACTATTATATGATATTATAAATATCTATTTCAATGAATTAGAAGCTTTTTTCCATTTGAGTAACACAATAGAAAAGTTGGTAAATTAAATAAACGAAAAAAACTTTGCTGACTTACTCAAATGAGAGTAATCTCAAACTAGTTTATAGCTTAATCAAAGAAATGTAGATAAATCACTTAACTTGAAGTTAGCAATTTCATATCGTGTCAATAAATTTAAGACGTAGTTAATAAAGTAAATAAAAGTTGTAAAAGATATAAAAAAAAAATTGTTGATCAAAAGAAAATGAAGTTAATAATTTTTTAAAAGAGTTGGTAGATCAAGGTGCTGTTGAGAAATGTAAATAATAGTTTGTAAACGGTAAAACAAAATATCTGCGAGTAACTCAACTAGACTTGACCAAGTATTAGCTAGTAATGTACCATAAGAAAATTTGGCAAGTCACGCTAAATTAGATTGTAATCGCTAAAAAGAGTTAGTAAATAAGAAATTGTTAATCAAGGTGAATAAAAGTTGGTAACTTCATAAAAAATTGCTAAGTCAAGAAAACAGAAACCAAATTCAGTAAATAAGTTAAATTGATGGCCCAAACTACTGATTAATTTAATGTGAAAAAATTTGGTAAGTCGCTCTAATTTAGAGTAGTAAATTTTTTTATAAGAGCGTGTATTCAAAACACGAGTAAATTATAACAAAAGTCTGTAAATTGGTTAAAAACGTCCATGATTTACAAACTATGTAACAACAATAGTAGCGCCCGATCATAGTCGTCATGCTCAATTTGCATTAGACTGCTTCAAATAGTTTACATCTTTCCTCATCCTCTCTCTCCCTCGACGTCTTCCTATATAAGCGAAAAGACGCGACCCTTTGTCCTTTTGACTTGTCTCGGCGCTGGAGTTCCCCGAGGATGGATTTCGAATCACGCTGTCCAACATCGTTGGACGAGCTCGATGCGCTTCGAGAGCAGACAGAAAACGAAGCGTAGTTTGTTGATAATCGCAGGAGTGCTGAATAGTTATTGTGTGGACCTGGTTACATTATGGACCTGGTCCAGCGGGACGGGACGGATGAGAAAATATTGGGTGGTCCGGAACCGCCAGCGCCACATGTGAGGGGAGGGGACAAAAGAGAGAAAGAGGAGAGTGAAAGGAGAGCCGAAGAAAGCAAGAAGCAAGAGATAAGAAGTGTAGAAGGATTTTTCTATTACTTGAGTTCTCATCAATGTACAATCATTTGTAATTATAATACACGATGTACATAGAGAAAGGAAATAAAATATTTTACAAATATTCTATAAATCAATTCTAAATCAATCCTATCAAAAATGGACTAATTGATGTAAATTAGATCAATTAGATCGATCGATCAATCTTGCGGATCTTCGGGCATATCTTCTAACACTCCCCTCAAGCTGGTGGCCCGTAGATATCCAAGACGCCTAGCTTGCTTAATAGATATGCATGTTGTCTCGAACACAAGGGTTTGGTGAAAATGTCCGCAGGTTGTTCAACAGTTCCAATCCCTCTTGTTTCGATTACCCCTTCTTGGATTTTCTCCCGAGTGAAGTGACAATCCACCTCTATATGCTTGGTTCTTTCATGCATTACAGGGTTGGCTGCAAGTTTCAGTGCTGACTCATTATCACAAAATAATTTTGTTGGCCCTTTTACTTGTACTCCGAGATCTCCAAGCAGACCTCGTATCCATACAATCTCACATGTGGTTTTTGCCATGGCCCTATATTCTGCTTCGGCTGAGGACAAAGAAACCGTTGCCTGCTTCTTAGTTTTCCAGGAAAGAAGGGATTCCCCCAATTTAATGCAAAATCTAGAAACAGATCTTCGACTCATGGGACAAGTGGCGTAATCTGCATCACAATATGCTACCATTTCCATGTTGCATTTTCTGGATAAAAGTATTCCCAATCCTGGACAACTCTTCAAATATTTTACAACTTTCAGAGCAGCATTCATGTGAGATTCTTTTGGTTTGTGCATAAATTGGCTGAGATTTTGCACTGCATATGATATATCAGGTCTGGTCATGGTCAAATATATAAGTTTTCCAATGAGCTTCTGATAACTTGACGGATCTTCAAGAATAGGATCATCTTGAGATGTAACATGATCTGCTGCAGTCAATCTGGTATTTTGCTCAATTGGAATAACTATTTGTTTGCATCCCGATAAACCTCAAGTTTCGATATAATCTCTAATACGAACTTCCTTTGACTAAGAGAAATTCCTTGGTGAGATCTGGCAATCTCAATTCCAAGAAAGTACTTTGGTGCTCCCAAGTCTTTTATATGGAATGTAGTATGCAAATATTTCTTAAGATTTTCTATTGCAGCTTCATCATTTCCCATAATGAGAATGTCATCTACATATATCATTAGATAAATAGATGACTTACCTCTAGTCCATGTGAACAAGGCATAATCAAATCTGGATTGTTTGAAGTCTGCAGTTGTGAGAGCTTTAGCAAATTTTGCATACCATTGTCGGGAGGCCTGCTTTAGTCCATAAAGGGATTTGCGGAGACGACACACTTTATTCTCCCCCTGTCTCCGTAAACCCTGAGGAATATCCATGTAGATTTCCTCATCCAAGTCCCCATGGAGAAAGGCGTTATGGACGTCCATCTGATGTAGCGACCAATCATGGATGGCTGCAACTGATAAGAAAGATCGCACTGTGACATCTTTAGCAACTGGCGAAAAAGTTTCGTGATAATCGAAACCTTCTCGCTGGGTATATCCCTTGGCCACCAATCGAGCTTTGTAACGTTCAATGGACCCATCAGCTTTATATTTGATTTTGTAGACCCATTTGCATCCAATAGACTTTCTATTTGGAGGAAGCCCGACCGCTTCCCATGTATGATTCTCGCCGGTGCACTCGTAATTCTGCTACCATGGCCTGTTGCCATCGTGGATCTCGGGATGCCTCATTATAACTGGAAGGTTCCCGTTCATCGGATATATGACTAATACAACATCTATGTTGGGATGAAAGCTTATCAAAAGAAACATATGATGATATTGGATAATTGATACCTGGCGATTTGAGAGATGCACAGATATAATCCTTTGTCCAAGTTGGTGGTCTAGTGGCTCGTCCCGAACGACGTGGTGGATCCACTAGTGGAGAAGGAGATGTTCCTTCAATAGTTGTATCAGCCGAAATATCAGGGATATTTTCCACATCATGGATATTTTCCACTGGTTGAGTTGCAGGCATATTTTCCATCTCTTCCTCAGTCTGCTGCTGATTATATGAAGTAGATGCTGAAGGTGAAGAAGTAACCTGTTCTTGATATCTCGGGAGAAGATATTCAGGACATATATCTTCCTGCTGTGGGAAATTTTGAGATTTGTTGGAGACAATCAAATCCTCTTCCTTTGTTTGGAATGGGAAGATATTCTCATGAAAAATGACATCTCTCGCTTACAAAAAAATTCCCTGTTGATTCATCGAGGACACGATATCCTTTCTGTAGGTTGGGATAACCCATAAATATGCATCGTTTGGCACGTGGGGTCATCTTGTCCCGAGTTCCCAAAGTTGCAGTATAACATAAACAACCGAATATTCTTAAATGATCAACTGCTGGTTTTTTACCATAAAGTAATTCAAAAGGTGATTTACCAGACAGTATACGAGATGGCATCCGGTTGATGAGGTAAGCTGCAGTAAGAATACAATCTCCCCAATAAACATCTGGAATGGATCCTTGAAACTTTAGTGCTCTTGCGACCTCCAGCAGATGACGATGTTTTCTTTCTACCACTCCATTCTGCTGTGGAGTGTATACACATGAGCTTTCATGGAGAATCCCATGAGATAAGAAAAGTGAACTGCATTCATGGTTAAAAAATTCTTTTCCATTGTCAGTGCGGACCCGCCGTATGGACTTTCTAAACTGATTTTTGATCAGAATGATAAAAGATCTCATATTTGAGGGAACTTGAGCTTTGGACTGCATAAGAAATATCCAGGTAACACGGGAGTAATCATCTACAATAGTGAGGAAATAACGTGAACCATCACGATGTGCTGTGTGATATGGCCCCCAAACGTCCACATGGATTAGTGAAAAAATATCATCAGAATGGCTTTTACTGATAGGAAAAGGTTTGCGAGATTGCTTTGCCATGGGACATATATGACATTTGGAGTAAGGAAAAAAAGCACTATGACCCATTCTTGAATGCAAAAGAAATGTTTTATCATCGGTAGCAGCATTACACAATGACATTTTATTTGAGGCAACAAATGAAAGATCAAGATGACGTGGAAATTCATCCCAAAAAAACAATCCTTCGAGAGATTACCCAAGCCCATCATCTTGCCGGTCGAAAGGGCCTGGAAAAAACAAATCGAATTAAAGAGTACTTGACAGGAATTTTCTTTGCAGACTTTGGAGACAGAGATAAGATTAAATTGAAATTGAGGCACATAGAGGACATTTTGGAGAGTAATTTGAGGATTCAGCTGAACAGTGCCTGTGAAAGTGACATTGGTGATATCCCCATTTGGCAGTTGCACAGAAATAGGAATATCTAATTTCTTATGCATAGCAAAGAATAAATTTTTATCACAAACAATGTGATCACTTGCTCCTGAGTCCACTATCCATGCCCTTTTTGAAATAGAATTTATCGTGGCAATAAGATATACCTGAAAAACTTCCTCCTTTGCTTGTGATTTCGCCTTTTGTAAAGCCTCGCATCAATCGTGCATATTGACCATGGGTAATTGGGTGATCATTACCGAGACCAAGAACTTGGTAAGCTGCAGAATATTCCTTCCTTTTTTCTTTTTCTCCCCGTCTTTCCATGCAATTTCCAACAATTATCAATAGTGTGATGTGGACGTTTGCAGTACTCACAATACAATTTACCTCTTCCTTTGGAATTTTGACCAAAATTCCTTGAAAATGCCGAAATAATCTGACCGTCCGATGCCTTTTTCGCGGAATCATATCCGCCGTCCGATCCCCTAAAATATCCACCGTCCGATCCCTTTTTTCGCGGGATGATATCCGCCGTCGGATCCCCTAAAATATCCACCGTCCGATCCCTTTTTCGCGGAATAATATCCGCCGTCGGATTCAACCGACAGATCGAGCTCTTGGACACCGTCAGATCGCCGTGAAGGATCTGAGCCGTTCGCTCCCCCCTTTTTAAAGCCTCTTTCGCCGTTCCCCTGGAACCCTAGTGCCTCTTTGTCTCGCGTTAGGGTTTTGAACCCCGATTCTCTCCTCTCCCCGCGAATGGCGAGAGCGATGCTGTCGCTTCCTCGCGTTTGTTCCGAGGCCGTGAGACGTTGGTTTTCCTCCTGGACAGCTAGCTGAAAAATCCTCCCGAGAGGAGGAACCGGATCCATCGCCAGGATTTGCGAGCGGAACGTCAGGTAACTCTCGTTCAAAATCAGGAGAAACCGAGTGGTTTTCTCTCTTTCCTTTATGGATCTATACTGTTCGAGGGTTTCTGCCGGTCCCTCGAGCTTTTCTTCCGCGGCCTCGAGCTCGTTCCAGAGCGATGAGAGTCTATTGTAACACGCCGTGACGCTCATATTTCTTTGTTTGAGATCGCTGAGTTCCTGCATGAGGGAGAAAATCTTAGCCCGATCTAATTTTCCATACATTTCGTTGATGTTGTCCCACATTTTTTTGCTGTCTTCTGTCGGCGGGAGGCCGGCCGCGCGACATCTCGGGAGATGCGATTGCCGATCCACGTTCGGATGAGGTGATTGCATTTTCTCCAATGTCGAGCCGCCGCTCGTGAAGGAACGGCACACCCCGTCAAGGAAACCGTCCTTGTCCTTTGTCACCAAGGCTCGCCGGAAGTCCTGCGACCATCTGGAGTAATTTTCCGTCCCGGTTAGTTGCAAAGTTATTAAACGCAGCTCTGGACCGTCGGCGGTTGATACGTACAGAGGATCCCCAGGCTCCGGTCGGCCGGTGACGCCCGTGATTGGAAAAGGGAAAAAATTCGGGTAGGGATTCGTCCCCATCCCTGACCCGACAGATCCGATTCCGTGACCCGCATTATGGAAATTCGGGTAGGGATTTGATCCCCGACCCGTTTCGCTCGACCCGCCGCTTGCCCCGTTCCGACGGTTGGGCTTGCCCCACTCATGGCCGGTGGGCTCCCGTCGGGCCGGACGCCTACAATCCCCGGCAATGATGTATTTGGGCCTTGCCCAACGTACCATGGATAAGGTACCCAATGGTAAGGATGGCCTGTGGTGGGCAACCCCATATTAGACTGAGCCTAAGATATTGCCACTGCATCCCTTGAGGCTGGATCTGTTGTTGAGGTGCGGAAGTTGGCCCAATAATATCTTGTGCTTCTGAGATTTGTGGCGTGACGTTTACTGTAGGCGAAGCATCAGCAGCCGAGGAGGGATTCTCTAAATGAGCCATGGTAATTGATCTGGATTCGCTTCTTCTTCCTTTAGCGAAAAATTGATTCCTTCGCAATTCTCTTTTGCAGGTTAGAGGGTTCGAAGGCAATCGGTGCGGAAGTGGGTTTACGGAGCTTGCTGCTCTGATACCATGAAAGGAGAGCCGAAGAAAGCAAGAAGCAAGAGATAAGAAGTGTAGAAGGATTTTTCTATTACTTGAGTTCTCATCAATGTACAATCATTTGTAATTATAATACACGATGTACATAGAGAAAGAATATAAAATATTTTACAAATATTCTATAAATCAATTCTAAATCAATCCTATCAAAAATGGACTAATTGATGTAAATTAGATCAATTAGATCAGATCAGATCAATCTTGCGGATCTTCAGGCATATCTTCCAACAGAGAGAGAGTGTCAGAGAAGTGGGCCCGGTTTCAATCCTTTGTCCCCTCTCCATACACGTGGCGCCGTGTGAGTGGTCTGGGATCACGCTGTGACAGTCGGGATCACCCAATATTTTCTCGGACGGAACTAGGTGAATTGTCAGGCCGTACTTGTCCGCTTGCCCAGGTAATTGGACGGAGACGTTTTGGACATATGCAGTCATAGCGACTTTATCACCCACTTTGATTTCACGTTTTCAAGAGACCTGACTGAAAATATCTTTACATCAAAACGGGCATGTGTAGACTAGGAAACATCATCACGAAGCTCGATTCTCACTTCATCGAGTGCAAGCAATTTCGATGGGCGAGTCCATGCTGGAGTTTCGAGCACACCTATAAAATATAACTAATGAATGCCAAAATTTTTATCATTTTCGATCCAGTCATCGTTTCATCAGCTAGGAAACTGATGTTGGTCGTGTATCAAAAATTGAATGACCTTTCCAAGGCACGGTGGACGTGTTCGAGGCAATCAAGTCACCTGAACACCTTGCCGTCTTCTTCCAGGAATCTAGAATTGGCTGAATTACAGGACACCAGAATACCCCTAGGCATTTTATAATTGGTGTAAAATAATGAAATACACCAATCACCGGAAGTTGTGTTATATAAACATATGTGCTTGTTGCTGAAATTTCACACATGAGCGTCTCCCTCGTCTATCGGTACTTGCATAACCCTCTCGTTCCCGCATCTAGTATAAATCTGAAAAGACCAGCCGAAATTGAATAAGATTTGGCAGACTTCAGATCAATTTCAACTTCCATCACTCAGTATACACTTCTTGATCTTGCTCTAGAGAGATACAGGTGATGGATCCGTCGCCCCTAGAATCGAGAAACTCCCGTGCACTTGCACATGCCGTGTGCGTCCCCTTCCCGGCCCAAGGCCATGTCAACCCCATGATGCAGCTCGCCAAGCTCCTCCACGCTCGTGGCATCTTTGTCACGTTCGTCAACACCGAGTTCAACCACCGCCGCCTCCTCCGGTCTAGGGGAGCTGACTCACTTCAAGACCTCGAAAACTTCTGCTTCGAGACAATACTGGATGGCCTCCCGCCGTCAGACCGTGATGCAACACAGGATGTCCCCGCCCTCTGTGACTCGATCCGGAAGAACTGCTTGGGCCCTTTCAAAAAATTGCTTGCCAGGATCAAGAGTGACGAGGTTGTTCCGCCTGTGACTTGTGTGATATCAGATGGGGCGATGGGCTTCGCCAGTGAAGCTGCAAGAGAGCTTGGAGTCACAGAGATTCAGTTCTGGACTGCCTCAGCTTGTGGATTCATGGGTTATTTGCAGTACAGAGAGCTTGTTAAGAGAGGGATCGTTCCATTCAAAGGTACTTCTTCTGTTTATTTATTCATCTTTGCTTCTCTCGAATAGATTCACTAGATCTTTACTTGTTTATTTAGTTATCTCCCCATTCATGAGTTATTTCCAGTCATCTGTTTCTCTTGTTAAAGTTCTGGATTTGATCCTCACTGCATATTATATGCAACAGATGAGGACTTCCTGAGCAATGGGATGCTTGATGATCCCGTCGACTGGATCCCTGGCATGAGAAACATCCGACTGCGGGACATCCCGAGCTTCATGCGGACCACAGACCTGAACGACATCATGTTCGACTTCTTAGGAGAAGAAGCGCAGCACTGCCTGAAATCATCTGCTATCTTGTTCAACACCTTCAATGAGCTCGAACACGAAGTACTGGAGAAAATAGCAGACATTTCCCCTCGAATTTACTGTGCTGGGCCCCTTTTCTTTCTCCTCCAGGATATTCCCTCGAGCTCAGTCAAGTCTTTCAGGTCGAGTCTGTGGAAGGAAGACTACAGCTGCCTCGAATGGCTCGATCAGAGAGAAGCCGAGTCAGTTGTGTATGTGAACTATGGGAGTATCACTGTCATGACTGAGGAACACCTGAAGGAGTTTGCTTGGGGGCTTGCAAATAGCAAGCACCCATTTTTGTGGGTCATCAGGCCTGACGTTGTGCAGGGTGATTCTGCAATCCTACCACCGGAGTTCCTGGAGGAAGTGAAGGACAGAGGGTTCTTGACGAGTTGGTGTCCGCAGGATCAAGTCCTGAGTCACAGATCCGTCGGTGCTTTCCTAACGCATTGCGGGTGGAATTCTACTTTGGAAGGTATCTGTGGAGGCGTTCCTCTCATTTGCTGGCCGTTCTTTGCTGAGCAACAGACGAACTGTCGGTACGCATGTACCGAATGGGGGAATGGCATGGAAGTGAACCAGGATGTGAGGCGTGAGGAAATAGAAGCTCTTGTTCGGGAAGTGATGGAAGGGGTCAGCGGGAAGAAGACGAGGGAGAATGCTAAGAAGTGGAAGGAGAGAGCTGTGGAAGCCGCGGGTCGCCGAGGGCCATCGTACAACGACTTCAATAGATTTATTAACGAGGTTTTCCTTTTGAATGATTAGATCAAAGGGAACCATTACCAGATTCCACCGTACGCTGAAAATCTGTCAAAAGAAGAAGAAATAAAAACACCAGGGTTCAAGATTTCACTCTACTTGTTTCCAGTATGTTAGTTTGCACCGGTTCCTTCGACATTGTATTTTAAGTAATTCAGCGTTAAATAATATGAATAAAGATATTTTACTTTATTTACTTTCTATTATTGCATTTGCTGTCTTAATCTCGCATGCGTTACAGTAGTAATTCAAAAATCCCAGTATGCCCCAATGCGACACATTCCATGAGTATTATATGATCGAAAAGTTGACAATTCAAGATCTTCAGTCTGCCTTCCAACCGATCATCGGGTTTCCTCGCCCACGTGGAGTGAGCAGATCAACGGCAAATGTTTTCAAGATCTTGGTACATCTCCTTGGGGCTTCTCGACATTGATGGCGTGCCCTGCATCCTTTATTGCCACTAGCTGTGCATTTCTATTCACACAACTGTTCAACATAGCAAAAGGGAAAGGGTAAATCAGACGGGCACATTCCCGTAGTTTGATGAAAAACTCTTCCCGCGATTCGGAATCACTACAGGGTGTAACTGCAAGCTAACCCTCATAAGTCAACCTACACGTGGTCGGGTTGACACAATGCTCATCGGTCGGATTTCGTTTGACAGGCTCAAGCTCGAAACATAATTTAACATAAATAATTCTGGTACTTTTAATTAATTTGATTCAAATTTATAATTAATTAATTAATTAAAAAAGAACCTACAATGAATTTACACTAATCATTCAACATATAGTATTTTTATTTTTCGAAATTACTTTTTAATTTCATTTAATAATTTCTTCGATTAAATAAAAAGTCCCCTTGGGTCCACCCCCAACCACACCCACCCCCCCCCCCGGCGCCCAAACTCCCTTTTTCCCTCGTCTCTTTCCCCCACCCCCAAATTTTTTCACTTTTTTTCCCTCCCCCACCACCTAACGAGCTATCAACCCGTCACTTCCCCCTCCCTCCAACATGCCAAGTCCCTTTTTTATTCTTTTATTTTCCTTCTCAAAACCCTAGTAGCACCTTCTTCTCCTCTTCCTCGCCGCACGATGCCTATCTCCGAAAGCATCGAAGACTTGATCAAGAAAAGCCCCAGCATTTGCCGAAGGAGTGGAAAAGGGAGTACCCAGAAAAAAATTTCAGTGAAAAGGGATCGGAAAAGAAGGTGGATCACATTAAATACGGTGAAAGCGACTTCCCAAGGATGGAACACGCAGTCCTTGTGTGCTGAGAGGCTGCACACCACTGTGAACTCCTCCTCCTCCTCCTCCTCCTCCCCCTTGCCATAGATGTACTAATTTAAGATTTTTCATGATATTAAATCCTAAAAAATTGATGTTAGGCATCTATCAAATCGATGGTACAATTCACAGGTTCGAGAGGTAATCAACTCACGTGACCACCTTGTCTTCTTTCTAGAATTTGTAGTCATTCACATCTAAAAGACCAGAAAATTCGCATACACTATGATTAGGGTAAAAAAATGAAGGGCCAATATTAAAAAAAAGGGATAAGTGCGGTAGAAGTCTTAAAACTTGTCACGAAAATGTAATTGAGTTCTAAAATTTGCAAAAAATGCAATCAAGTCCTAAAACTTGTTAAATTGTTTCAATCGAGTCCTAAAGTTAATACCATTAGCCTTTTCCGTTAAAAATGTTGACGTGGCATTTTAAATTATTTCTTATTTTCCAAGTGGATTTTTTAAATTATTTTTATTGATTTTCAAAAATAGATTTAAAAACTAAAAAGAAAGTTAAATTTTATTTTTTAAAAAAATTAAAAAAATAAAATCGAGGCTCCTCCCCGTCGCTGCGGCTGGCAATTCTTGCCCCCCATGCGACAACCAAGCAACAATCGCCGGACTGGGTGATGCCTCATCGGCTCTCGCGAGGGGTCGGCGACCGTCGCTCGACCTAGGTCGCTCGACCTCGGGCGCGACCCGGGCGGCGTCGCCCGAGGCCGTGCGACCCGGGCGATGCCGCCCGGGTTGTCGCCTGAGGCCAAGGTCGCCGCCTGAGGTTGCGTGGCCTCAAGCGGGCCGGGTTGCGCGACACCCGAGGTCGACGCCTCCCTCCCCCGCCGTCGCCGCCACCACCGCCCGCCTCCTCACCACCACCAAACGCTCCCCACAATTTTCCCCTCACCACGCGATCTCCTCCTCCCTTTTCTTTTCTTTTTTTCATTTTTCTTTTACTTTGAAATAGCTTTGCAAAACATGCACAAAACTTGGTTTCCAAACACACCTCCCTTCCCAAAATGCTCATTCTCTCAAAGGTACTTGAGGAAATGCAAAGCCATTTCCCCAAAGTTGAACCAAATGGGGCCTTCGTAGGGCAGCTGAAGGGGTCTAATTTGACCTTCAATTTGGCTTGTTTTGGTGAGGAAATGAGGGAAAAATGCCCATTGGATGTTGCTTTGACAATATGGGCAGAAGACTTTGAGGAAAAACCACTTGAGTGTATAAATATTTCAAGAGGAAGGGAATTGGTGCAGGTATGGACTTCTTGGCCCCTTGTTCCCCCCTTGTCCCCCCTCTCTCTCCCTTCTTCTTCTTCTTCTATTTCCCCCATGCGTAGCCCCCTCCGAGCAAAAGTAACTTCAACCTTCTTCTTCTTCCTCAAATCTTCATTTTCTTCCATTGTTGAAGCTGTAAGCCACCAGAACCTAGCCAGCACAGCCAAGCCAGCCAGCCGCCCGCGAACCATCCCCCATGACTTGCGTCCCCGAGCCCGACTGCCTCTCACCGTCCAAACCCACCACCCGCGTCTGGTCCAACCCGCGACTAGGCTAGTCGTTGCAGCTGTTGCCGTGCCTGAGCTAGCCATCTGTTGCCCCTCCTCACGTTAGCAGCTAGCTCGAGCCGTCAGCCATCGTCCCTCCTCGTGCCAACCCCTCGGTTCAACCACCTCAGAACTGAGAGCCTAGCTGGAGCTGTGAGCTTGCTAGGCCATTTTTAGACCCTTTCGGGTCTCCTTTGGAGTCGCCATAGACCCAAGTCTTAGTCGTCGTCGTGCCATTGTCACCGTAGACTCGTTATCTCACTAAACCAATGAGTTAACATCCTAATCTCTAATTATGGGGTTAATTGCACTTAAGGGGGATTAATTAGGCTAATTGGGGATTAGCGGTAGTTAGTTCATGTAACTAAGTTAGTTAGGATTAGTTAGTTAAGCTAATTATTTAGTTAGATTGTTAGTTAGGTGGTTTAGTTAGTTTAATTAGATAATGCAGTTAGTTCACGAAATTAGTTTAATTAGTTTATGTAGATTAGCCCGGTTATTTTATGTAGATTAATTAAGTGGTTTAATTTAATTAATTTGTAATTTATTTAATTAATTTACAATTTAATTAATTATTTTTAATTAGCGTAAATTATATCGGGATAACCGGTTATTAGAATTTTACGTTGATCGTCGTGGATGTGTTAATTTGTGAAATTGATTGCTAATTTATACAATTGAGTGCTTGGTGATGATTTTTGAATTATTATTTCAAAAATATAAAATTTTGGTATTTAATTAGAAAAATACTGGGCGTCGGGTTTTGACGCCAAAAGAATTTTAAGTACTATATAAAATCGTAGAATTTTAAAATGGAAGAATATCACGTTTTGTGGATCGATTTGACTGTGTGACCATGCACAATTATTTTATCGAGTATTGTTAATATGAAGAAAATAGGCCAAGTCCATTATTTGAAATTGAGGCATTTGAGTGTAAAGCACGATGTCCTTGGCCGAGCATGGATGTGCATGTGATCGCTATCGGAACCCGTCACTCGATGAAAGTCAGGGGCGATGCCTAATTAAGTTCAGATGCCTCACGTCAACGGATGCCGGTCACAGCGGAGGCTAGGCCAATGTTCGTTCGTGAATGCTGTCTAGATGTAAATGTTGTCGTGCCTGACGAAGTGGGATGACGCTCGGTTATACCAAATGACCGCTAACTATTGAGTTGGTCGTGGCCGTTGGGTCATAATTAATTGGGACACACTTGAGTGATTGAAATAGCCACACCTAATTATGGGACAAAATTGTGTGGCACAGAATGAGATGTATCATAACGATTTGGCCTTATAATTAGGACCTATGTGATTATTGATATATAATATGATATGTTCCAGTTAAATGTTCCAGTTAATGATGTATGCTTGCTGCATTTATATATGTTATATGAGGTGTACTACGTGCAGGGAGGTGCTAAGGCGAGATAAATCTTATGTGGTGCATGTTTAGGCTACCTCTAGGTAAATTTTTGTCCTAATTGGGGTTTAGGGTATAGACTCGCTGAAATTTATCTCACCCTGTCATGGTTTAAATTTTTACAGGTCTTTAGATGGAGGTTCAACCTATCCATTTTGGGTGGCCGCGAGAGGTAGAGACTGAACGTACCATTCTCTCTATCCACAGGACTCCTTGGACCCGTGAGATCGTCGTTACCACCATTTGGGTTATTGAGAACCTACCTCGGCTGGTACCTCATCGATTCAAAGCGTGGTTCCGTCACGGGTCTAATGGGGTTCGGGAGGGTCCCTTGGATGGTTTCGACTGTAATACGAGGAGGTGCTCGATCCTATCATGGATGCCGATATTTTGGTTGATATCGAGGCGAACCAGGGGCCTAAGGTTGAAGAGTCCTGAGTAGAGGTAACTGATTCTCTAGACATCGACATCCTTGACGGTATCATAGTGGACCCGGATCCCAAGTAGGTAGGGTCCGGGGTAAAATTGGCTTAGTAGCTTCTTTTTGAGATAAACCTTCTGTATAACTCTGTAGGGCCAACCTGATTTGTTTATAAAATATGTTTTGTGTTGATTGGTTGTCTTGCTTTTACTATCCATGTGTTGATTGTTGTTTAGAGTTTATTAGTTCGCTTCTGCATGTGCATAAATTGATTGGGTCAGCAGCGCATTTTGAGAACGTCGCAATTTAATCGACCGCCGATGGATGTGTACGTGCCTAGGGCTCGGGAGGCTCGGGACATGACATACACTCTGTTAGTTTCCATTAAATTAGATTAATAGCTAGTATACCTATGATAAACATAAGGTAAAACCTTAAAATAGTATATTTGTCAATTACCACATGTTGTATAACTTGGCAGTTTGACGATAAAATTAAACAAAAATTAACAAATTGTAAATTTATCACAAACATGCCGATTTAGGATTTTTCATGATATTAACCCAAAAATGAAATATACAATCACCCTATATATATGCGCACCTCCCCGTGTCTAACGGTGATTGCATGAACTTTTCTTTTGCGCATCTAATATAAATATGGAAAGAGCAACCGAACTTGAGCAGATTTGGCAAACTAAATCAGTTGCAAGTGCAAAAAAAAAAAAAATATCAGTTGCAAGTTTCATCCTCGGCGTACGTTTTCTGGATCTTTCACCGTAGGGAGAGACGTGGGTGATCGGTTCGTCATCCCAAGAATCAAGAAAATCCCATACACATGCAGACGTTGTGTGCGTCCCCTTCCTGACCCAAAGCCACATCAAACCCATATGCAGCTCGCCGAGCTCCTTCGTGCTCACGGCGTCTTCGTAATGTTCATCAACACCGAGTTCAATCACCGCCACCTCCTCTGGTCTAAGGGACCTGACTTGCTCCAAGACCTCAAAAACTTCTGCTTCGAGACTATCCCGGATGGCCTCCTGCCGTCGAACTGCAATGCAACGCAGGATCCCCCGGCCCTCTGTAACTCGACCCAAAAGAACTGTTTAGGCCCTTTCAAGAAATTGCTTGCCAGGATCAAGAGTGACGAGGTTGTTCCGCCTATGACTTGTGTGATATCAGATGGGGTGACAGGCTTCACCAATGAAGCTGCGATGGAGCTTGGAGTCCAAGAGATTCAGTTATGGACTACCTCAGTTTGTGGGTTCATGGGTTATTTGCAGTACAAAGAGCTTGTTAAAAGAGGGGTTGTTTCGAAGGTAATTCCTTTGTTTATTTATTCATTTCCGCTTCTCTCGGATAAAATCTCTAGATAATTACTTGTTTATTTAGTTATCTCCCCATTTATGAGTTATTTCCATTCATCTGTTTCTCTTGTTAAAGTTCTGGATTCGATCCTCATTACAGATGAGACTTCCTGCACAATGGGATGCAAAAAATTATTCACATAAACAACTAATCAATCAAGAAAAATCGGATCTATATATGACTGTAAAACACCGAAATCAATAAGCACGGCAAAATTAAAGCATACATATTTAAGTCATTGCTTCACTTGAGGAGAAATAGATCAACCTGATAATCAGATATCTATTAGAATGCTAGATCTTTTTATTTATGACCTATTTCGATGTAGTGGCTTTTAATGAGATTCAAGCAACCGATAAGTATAACCTACCTTTTTTACAAGCTAAAGAGGGGATCTAGCAAACTCTAATCAACAGTGTGTCAACTTTATCATTCTCATTATGGGCTTCAATTAAACATAATTGCCTACACTTTGCTGCTCAACTAGGCCCGTTATTAATAGATGTCAAAACCTAATTCAATAATATCACTCTAGGGTTTAACAAATATCGAAATATTCATGAACCCGATTATTTAAAATAGAAATTAATTACAGATGAAGAAAATTTCCAACATTCTCCCACTTTGGCTACATTAATTAACTTATCTTATTTTGAAAAAGATTTTATATTGAAAATGACACTATCGAGTTAATAACTGAAAATTTTGTTTTATGTGGCCACAACTTTAAAAAATAATATTCCAATAACGGCATCTCAAAACCAATCCAATTCTATATATCATCAGTATAGGACTATGGATATCAATATGTTAAGAAAATACCACACACATGACCTTCCATAATCACATATAACAAGCATTATATTTTCATGAATCATGGGTTTAGTAGTTGAGTAAGAAATAGTGCCAACATATTATCAAAATATACATTATTTCTTATCGGTCTTCAATGCAATTTCTCAACAACATGAAAGTGCATTAGTGTAATTTCTAAACAACATGAAATTGCACGACTATGTCACAGTTCAACATGAGATTTCATAATCAATGACATCTAGTCATTTTTAAATTAAAAATTGTTTAAATATATCGTTTTATACTTTCATTGAAATGATAACAATAGAGTCAATAATAACAATAATTAAAAATAAATGCTTTAATAGACATCATAAAAGCATTATCAATCTGCATATAACTATAATATCCAGAAATACAATTTATATAGCTCCCACTAACAAAAGAAATCTAAAAAATCTAAAACACTCATATTCTTTGCATGTTTTTTAAACAAAATGGATCATAAGCTTTTTGTTAGAGAATCAATCAACATTGACTCCGTTCTAATATTCTCAATCACAATGTCTCCCTTTTTTACCAAGTCCTTAATAATATAATATTTAATCAAGTTATTATTTCAACCATAGCATTGTTGTTGTTTATAGCAAAAGTAACTATTTGTTACACATAATGCAATAAGATCAATTATTGGCAATAAACAATTTAAAATAATCAGTACATTATAAACTCCTCTTTGTGCAGAGTGTAAATGCACAAATTTTTCACAAGTTTATAAAGCAACAATAAGAAGAATTACATATAATTGTAAAAAATTCATCCCATTTAGGCAAATAAATCTTTTAAATTATACATCTCCATAATATCAATATATAGGGGAATTACATATAATTTTTAAAATATTTATCATCTTTGGGCAGATAAATATTTTTCAATCATTTATCCCTATCTTTTAAATTTGGTAATTAACCTTCATGCTATTTTCCAAATTAATATACACAATAACCCCATTTGTGCGAGTTATTGTATATACTAATTTTTATCAATATGGAACTCCATATAATTTATGCCCATAATTCATCGAACAATATGAAACATTTTACAACATGTGCTTCCAAAAATCATATTGCACTTTTTCAAACAATTCTTGCTACAATTTTTTTAAATATTATTTTAATGTTATTTTATTATTTCGGACCCACATGCGGGCCCTAACAGGCACCCGGCCCGTAGACCTGTAGGAGCCCATGTGGGCCGCTTGGAACGGGCCCATCACTTCTTTTAATTAATATTGGCCCACGATTGGGCTATCAGCCCAAAGGGAATTAGATTGGGCTCACACCCATTAAAAACAATATTAGGGTTCTGGGGATAGCCCAGAACTTGAAACAGGAAAAAAGAAAGGATGGGCGTAAGCCCATCCATAAGTAAGGGTTCTGGGCATAGCCCAGAACTTGAAACATAAAATAAAAAAGGAAAGGATGGGCTGTTTTAAATGGCCCACAAAATTTAAAGAAAATAGGCCCAAGTCCGGCTGGAGGTCTTCTTCAACCTCCAGCCGAGTCCCACGACCTGGTTTCGACCCAAAATTCCATAAACACAAATTAACTTGATTTTTGATGAAATTTCTCCATGGGACTTGAATATAACATCAATATAATTAACTAGATTAAACGAAGAACAAACAAGAAAATCTTCATCATCAAGCTTCAAAGTTTCGGATCTAAACCTCCCATGGCCGAATTTCAATTTCTTAAATTTAAGCACTAAAAACTTACCTTGATGCAACAAAAGGATGCTAAAACATATATATAACAATACCATGCAACAATTTACAACGAACATCAATCAATTGCAGGTAATTTGAAAATTCTAAAAAAATTTCATGTATAAACCCTAGAATTTCAAATTTCAAATTCTCTCTTAATTTTTAACGAAACTATACAAATTATATATGGTTGGAAAGATCTCGACGTGTAGAACAAAAGCCCTATGGTTTTAAGATCAATCAAGCAAAAAATCCACACGAAAAAAATAATGCCCATATTCGGCTCAAAGAGGAAAATTTCGAATTTTTTCCATAAAAAAAAAAAAAAAAAAAAAAAGGTTCTACAATCATATATGATTTACTCTAATACCACATTTAGAAAATTATTCACATAAATAACTAATTAATCAAGAAGAATCGGATCCATATATAACTGTAAAACACTAAAATCAATAAGTACAGCGGAATTAAAGTGTACATATTTAAGCCATTGCTTCACTTAAGGAAAAATAGATCAACTTGATAATCAGAAATCTATTGGAATGTCAGATCTTTCTCTCTATGATCTATTTCGATATAGCAGTTTTTAATAGAATTCAAGCAACTAATAGGTATAAATTACTATTTTATCGGCTAGAGATGAGACCTAATAAATCCTAATCAATAATGTGTTAACTGGGCTCTTTCCATTATGGATTTTAGTTAAACACTTGTCTATACTTTGCTACTAACTAGGCCCGTTATTAATATATACCAAAACCCAATTCAATAAGATCACTTTAGGGTTTAACAAATATTGGAATATTCATTAACCCAATTGTTTAAAATAGAAAATTAATTAATTAATGTAAGCCCATATTATAGAAAAAATTTAACATGGGACACTCGATGATCCCATCAACTGGATCCCCGACATGAGAAACGTCCGACTCCGGGACATCCTGAGCTTCATGCAAACCATAGACCTTAACGACACCATGTTTGACTTCTTAGGAGAAGAAGCGCAGCACTGCCTGAAATCATCTGCTATCTTGTTCAACACCTTCCATGAGCTCAAACACAAAGTACTGGAGAAAATATCAGACATTTCCCCTCGAATTTACTATGCCGGGCCCCTTTCCTTGCTTCTCCAGGATATTCCCTCGAGGTCAGTCAAGTCTTTCAGGTCGAATCTGTGGAAGAAAGACTACAGCTGCCTCGAATGGCTCGATCAGAGAGAAGCCGAGTCAATTGTGTATGTGAACTATGGGAGTATCACCGTCATGACTGAGGAACACCTGAAGGAGTTTGCTTGGGGGCTTGCAAATAGCAAGCACCCATTTTTGTGGGTGATCAGGCCTGCTGTTGTGAAGGGTGATTCTGCAATCCTACCACCGGAGTTCCTGGAGGAAGTGAAAGACAGAGGGTTCTTGATGAGTTGGTGTCCGCAGGATCAAGTCCTGAGTCATGGATCAGTCGGCACTTTCCTAACGCACTACGGGTGGAATTCTACCTTGGAAGGTATCTGCGGAGGTGTTCCTCTCATTTTGATGGTTTTATATGAGATGGGCTTAAGGCCCGTCCGTCCATGTTTGGCCTAGAAGCTCGGCCCACAGAATTAGGGCCCGTGGATGGAGTGACGTATAAAAGGGAGGAGAGAGAGGGAGAACGCACCTTTTGGAATTAACGTACGTCTCCCTCTCTTTCAACGTTCTCTCTCTCTCTCCAAGGAACAGTAAACAAAAAGAAGCGACGCCGTCTTCCTTCCAAGCGAATTGTCGTCATCGGATCGAACAGGGCTAAATTCTCTTCCTCTTTTCGGCGTCGGTGTTTAATCTGTGGCTAACAAGGTACGCTCGAATCCGTGGTGTGCTTTAGGATCGGTGATACGTGATTTTCCCGGGTTTCGCTTCCGCATTCGTTTTAGGGGTTCGATTTAGTGTCGAATCAGGTTTTCGGGGATCCGTTATTCCCAACACATTTGGTGGCCGTTCTTTGCTGAGCAACAAACAAACTGTCGGTACGCATGTACTGAATGGGGGATTGGCATGGAAGTGAACCAGGATGTGAGGCGTGAGGAAATAGAAGCTCTTGTTCGGGAAGTGATGGAAGGGGTCAGCGGGAAGAAGATGAGGGAGAATGCTAAGAAGTGGAAGGAGAGAGCTGTGGAAGCCGCCAGTCGCAGAGGGCCATCGTACACCGACTTCAATAGATTTATTAAGGAGGTTGTCCATTTGAATGATTAGATAAAAAAAATCCATTGCCAGATTTTCACGTATTCTGAAAATCTATCGAAAGGAGAAGAACTAAAAACACCATGGTTCAAGATTTCCCTCTTCTAGTTTCAAGTCTGTTAGTATATGCAGCATTAAATAATATGAATAAAGACATTTTACTTTCTTTACATTCTATAATTGCATTTGCTGTCTTAATCGAGCGTGCATTACAGTACTAATTTAAAAATCCCAGCGCTATCCCCAAATGCGACACTTTCCATGAGTATCATGTGATTAAAACCTCAATAATTTAAGACCTTCCGTCCGCCTTTCGACCGTTCATCTGGTTTCCTCACCCATGTGGAGTGAGCGGATCGATGAGGAAAGTTTTCAAGGTCTTATACATCTATTTGGTCCTTCTCTACATTGATGGCGTGCCCTGCATCCTTTATTACCATTAGTTGCGCATTTCCATTCACACCACTGTTCAATACAACAAAAGGAAAAGGGTAAATCGGACGGACACATTCCTGTTCTTTGATCAAAAAACACAAGGCAATACCCATTGTAATGGCTTGAAGTTGAATCAAAAGGCATAAAGAAAGTCATCTACATTCCTAAGTTCGTGAAATTCCGAGTTCCACGTACAGGCAGCGGACAATGCGGAACTTTAAAATGTAGGGAGCTGCGCGTACTCGAGCCAAATGCATAGGGGGTCTCTATAAGTTTCGAAAGAGGAAAATGAGAGTGGCAGACTTTTTCCAGCTTGGTTGAGGGAGTTTGATAGGGTAAACAACTGCTTAAACTGCTCAGAGTCCTTCCGAGTAACTTGCGGAACGTCATTACGGGCAACTAAAATGAGATAATCTGGACTCTACGATCTAAATCGCAACGTGCCTCGTGCAAAAAGGGTCTCCAGTGTGACGGCACGGTAAGATAGTATGATAGGCTGATCGTTTTAATCTTTCAGCCAACTCCATCAGAAATACTTCTTCGTGCTCCCCCCAAATGATCAGCAGCCACTGCATCAACAGTCAACTACAATTTAGCAAGAAGATGAAGAGAGGGGAAAGTACACTAAAAGTGCCCAAAGTTTCCGACGGATCAAAGATATCAATAAGTTCAATAGTTAGAAATCAATGGGATGATAAATCTTTTTCACTAGATTGAGAAATGACTTGTGTTAGTAGAAAATACTATAAGAGGGTTTGATTCTCACTTTATTGAGCACAAATAATTTCAACTTGCAATTTCCTGCTCAAGCTTTGAGAGTATCTTTACAAATGAGATTTCATAGATCCGACATTTACTTACCTAATAAAATAAACCTTTTATAATATGTGATATTAAACAACGCATTCATCTAACGTCTTAGATTTTTAAAATTGTTAGCAATGGTCTCATAAAAACTTCATAGTATCAAAAAAAGGAGATCGTAAGTTTAAATCTTTTCAGATCCTTTATTTTGCTTTCTCCATATATATTTCACTCCGTAGGCACAAATATTAAAATATTTTTTTTGGTAAGGTTCTTTTTTTGTAAGGACAAATATTAAAATATTTTAATATTAAATCATTTTCAACTTTTAAAATAGTCCAGCAATAATTGTGCAAAATCTCAAAAAACCATGAGGAAAACATGTAATATTGTAATGTTTATCCCCATACATGCACGATGAAATTGTCGTTGTCGATCAAGCTATTCTTTCATCAGCTAAGAAATTGATCTTGGGCACGAATCATAACGAATGACCAGTCAAAAGGTCCAGTAACGTGTTGAAGGTAGGGGTCACCTTACCTCACAATGACACTATTGAGGTAAAAGTCACATCTAAAAGACCAGAACAGTCGCATGCGCTCTATAATTAGTGTAAACAAATGAAATATACAATCACCCTATTAACACGCGCATCTCCCACGCGTCTAATATAAATCTGAAAAGACCGACCGAAATTGAACAGATTTGGCAGGCTTAGATCAGTTGCAAGTTCCATCACCTGGGACACACTTTCTTGATCTTTTGCTCTACGGAGAGGGAGAGACGTGGCTGATGGGTTCGTTATCCCAAGAATCAAGAAACTCCCATGCACATGCGCACGTCGTGTGCGTGCCCTTCCCGGCCCAAGGCCACATCAACCCCATGATGCAGCTTGCCAAGCTCCTCCTCGCGCGCGGCGTCTTCGTCACGTTCGTCAACACTGAGTTCAACAACCGCCGCCTCCTCCGGTCTAAGGGACTCGACTCGCTCCGAGACCTTGAAAACTTCCGCTTTGAGACGATCCCAGACGGCCTCCCGCCATCAGACCGCGATGCGACACAAGATGCCCCGGCCCTCTGCGACTCACTCCGGAAGAACTGCTTGGGCCCTTTCAAGAAATTGCTTGCCAGGATCAAAAGTGACGAAGTTCTTCCGCCCGTGAGTTGTGTGATATCAGATGGGATGATGAGCTTCGCCAGTAAAGCTGCGAGAGAGCTTGGAGTCCCAGAGGTTCGGTTCTGGACTGCCTCAGCTTGTGGGTTCATGGGTTATTTGCAGTACAAAGAGCTTGTTAAGAGAGGGATCGTTCCATTCAAAGGTACTGGCCTTTGTTTATTTATTCATCTTTGCTTCTCTCGGATAAATGCACCAGATCTTTATTTGTTTATTTAGTTATCTATCTCTCTCCACATAAGTTATTTCCGTTCATCTGTTTCTCTTGTTGAAGTTCTGGATTGGATCCTCACTGCATATTACATGTAACAGATGAAGACTTCCTGAACAACGGGACGTTGGATGGTCCTGTTGACTGGATCCCTGGCATGAGAAACATCCGATTGCGGGACATTCCAAGCTTCATACGGACCACAGACCTGAACGACATCTTGTTTGACTTCGTAGGAGAAGAAGCGCAGCACTGCCTGAAATCATCTGCTATCTTGTTCCACACATTCAATGAGCTTGAACACGAAGTACTGGAGAAAATTGCAGATATGTCCCCACGAATTTACTGTACAGGGCCCCTTTCCTTGCTCGTCCAGGATATCCCCTCGAGCTCAGTCAAGTCTTTCAGGTCGAATCTGTGGAAGGAAGACTACAGCTGCCTCGAATGGCTCGATCAGAGAGAAGCCGAGTCGGTTGTGTATGTGAACTATGGGAGTATGATTGTCATGACTGAGGAACACCTGAAGGAGTTTGCTTGGGGGCTCGCAAATAGCAAGCACCCATTTTTGTGGGTGATCAGGCCTGATGTTGTGGGGGGTGATTCTGCAATTTTGCCTCAGGAGTTCCTTGAGGAAGTGAAAGACAGAGGGTTCTTGACGACCTGGTGTCCGCAGGATCACGTCCTGCGTCATGGATCGGTTGGTGCTTTTCTAACCCACTGCGGGTGGAATTCTACATTGGAAGCTATCTGCGGAGGCGTGCCTCTCATTTGCTGGCCGTTCTTTGCCGAGCAACAGACAAACTGTCGGTACGCATGTACGGAATGGGGGATCGGCATGGAAGTGAACCAGGATGTGAGGCGTGAGGAAATAGAAGCTCTTGTTCAGGAAGTGATGGAAGGGGCCGGCGGGAAGAAGATGAGGGAGAATGCTAAGAAGTGGAAGGAGAGAGCTTTGGAAGCCGCTGGTCGTGGAGGGTCATCGTACAATGACTTCAACAGATTCATTAAGGAGGTTGTCCATCTGAAGTATTAGATTAAAGGGAACCATTACGATATTCACATATCTTCCGAGAATCTATCGAAAGAAGCACTAATTTCCATTCTGTTGATTTGCTCATTTCCTTCGAAATGGTATTCGGAATCTTACAGCATAGATAATATGAATAAAGATACTTTACCTTTTGTACATTCTATAATCGCATTTGCTGTCCTAACCTTGCATGCTTTTACCGTGCCGAATTAAAAAATTCCGGTGCTATCTGCAAAATGTGATACATTCCATGAGTATCACGTGATTGAAACCTCGGCAAATCATACCTTTGGTCCGCCTTCCGACCATTCATGTTTTCTGGGGTCATGTGGAGCAAGTGGATTTCTACATTATATAATCGCATTTTCTTTCCTAATCTTGCATGCTTTTACCGTGCCAAATCAAAATATTCCAGTGCCATCTGCAAAATGCGATCCATTCCACAAGTATCACGTGATCGAAACCTCAGCAAATCATACCTTCAGTCCACCTTCCGACCATTCATCTGGTTTCCGGGCTCATGTGGAGCAAGCAGATCGATGATGGAAATTTTTAAGATCTTGTACATCTCTTTAGGCTTCTCTGCATTAATGGCGTGCCCCTGCATCCTTTATGACCACCGGTTGTGCAATTTCTGCTCCACATGCCTTTTCAGCGGATGGAAATCATTATTATCTGATTGGAGTTTATGGTCTTGTGGACGACTGATGTATGCTGACCTGTGTTTTCGTGCCGTTTATGAATGGACTCGTCCCCTGTAAACTGGTCGCTCCAAGCCCACTCTCAAATCACCTTTCTAGAAGCGCACGTATGATGCTGCGTTTTTGGAAAAGGCTTTCGAAAAGTACTTTATACCTCCAAAGTTCTTTAGGCCCAATGGCCAAATATTAGGTGTTTGATTTCATTTTTGAAACCCACCTTAAGGCAAAGTTTTCCTTTGAAAGGCTGAAAGCCTTAGACAAGTTCTACGCTGCATTGGGCTTCCAACTTTTGTCAAAGGCAGGTCCCGATTTTATCCTCATTGATTTTTTGGTTTTTTGATTTTACCCTTATTTGCGACTGTTCATTTTCATCTCCTTGTGCTAGCCAGCGTGGTTGCTATGACTGCGAGGGTTCGGTGGGAGGAAGTAAAGAGAGGCCAACAACATTACTGGCGACTCAGGCGGCCATCACCGGCAAGCCATGTGATCATCGCTAGGGGTTGTGCAACCTAGGCGAGTGTCATCTGGGTCGTGCAACCCTCACAAGGCCGACTGAGGTCACCGATCCACACAACGAACGACTCTCAGCAATCACGCAACGCCAACGAGGGGCTACCTAGTGTCAAGCGACCCAACTGGCCCTCGTCAAGGTCAACCGAACTTTGCGACGGTCACATTGACAAGGGCCTGCGTTTGCACGACCTAGTTGGCCCTCGCTGGGGTCAAGCAAGCGCGACCTAGCTAGCTCTTGCTGGTGTCAAGTGACCTTGGCGAGGGGTTGCACAAGTCGTGCAACCTAGCTACCCTGATCCACGCAACCTAGCTTGCCTTTGTCGAAGTTGAGCTACCTTCGTGAGGGTCGCCAATGAGGGCTGCCTGGGTTTACAAGACCCAGGTGGCCCTTGCCAAGGTCAAGCGACCTTTATGAGGGGTTGCACAAGTTGTGCAACCCTCGCCGAGGGCCACTTGACCCCAGGCAACCTTCGCCAGTGGTCCCCAAGGGCAAATGACGGCCACCAACGATCCACCGGCAATAGATCTAGATCACAACGGCCACCTAGTCTATTAGGGACAATTTTTTTTAATAACCGAAGTGCTTTGTATGAATATAATTTTTCCAAACACAATTTTACTCAAAATATTTCATAATCAATTTTTAGATTACAATTTACCAAATATAATTTACATTTTAAAAATCTAAGTTCTTAATATTCTTTCAAAGGCTTTTCCCAAAAGTTTTTTCAAACGCATCGAAGTGGATGAGTGAGTCATTTGAAAAGGGCAAGTGATTTTTGTACTTTTTGGCTCATCGCAGCAACCATTACTAAGATTCAATAATTTCGTTTGTCGTACTTGGAAACATTTTTTTTTATATGTAAATAGAATTGTATATCCTCTTTGAAATTGACTACAAAATGGGAATTTTGGCTAGACTGAGAGTTTGATAATCATAATTTTTTTCTCAAGAAAAGAAAAGGGATTGCTTTTAGATAAGTGGGCTGTCCAAGATGTTAGAGACATATCTTATGATATTTTGAAAATGACAAAATAAATTAAATGCTACTGACTTGTTTAATGATTGAGTAACTAGATGAAAGATGCACAAGTCAATATGCAAGTGATAGAATGTATAAAGTATATTATCTAAGATCATACTTTGAAGAACTAAGAAAATAGACTCTATGTTAAAGTTGAACTTATTCAGATTGTGTTATAACAAAGTGCAGACTCTAAGGCTAAACAAGTTCAAAATGAGACACAAATACAGAACAAGACACAAGTGCAGAACGTACCACTAGTTTAGAACATGACAATTTCAAAACGAAGCAAGCTCAAAACGTAACTAGTTCAGAATAAAACAAGTTTAGAATGAAATAACTTGACAGAACGTGACACAAGTCCATAACACATAACAACTAGTGGTCTAATTTAGATTTCACACCAAGAGAAGACTTAATGAATCATTCTTATTTGATTGGAAAATCAATTTTGAGACAAGTTCTTCCTAAATGAAAAAACTCTACTTTTGGAAACCAAGACTCCGATTACAAAAGTGACTAGAATCAAGTGGAGATTCAGCTTCTATCACTCAACGGCACCCAATCTTCTTAATATAGATTTATCCAACGGGTAAATTGGAAAATGATCATCAACAGACTATCCAATAGCTAGTTTGCAAGTGGAGAAATATATAAGGAGACCAAGGTACCAACGAGCATGTAAAAGATGAAGCGTAAAATATATAATTTCAAAATTTAATTGTACTTTGATCGTATACACTTATCTTTCGTAAGCTTAAATTTTGTAATCATTTGAGAGGTGTTTACAATGTTATAAGCATGTGCTTTGGTGTAAGATAGTAAGTCCTATCGATTTGGGTATAACTAGCACTAGTTTTGGGTAGAAGTACTTGGGTATAAGCCACACAACTTGACTATAACATTTTATTGATTATCCAGTTAAATCCAACCAGCGGATTGTCAGTATCGAAAAGTGAACAACGGATCACTATAATCTAAACTACTATAAATCTTATATGCAATTTCTCTCTTATCCTTAAACTCTCGTTGTTTATTGCTATAGTTCATTATACACTTGCAAGGTGCTTCTAAAGTTTGTTCGACTACATAATTAATTTTGAACTTTGTTCCAAAATCTGACCTCTTTAATTTTGACTCGTTCTATTCCACTTTAAATTGTCGAGATTTTTTTATAATCACCTACTCGCCTCTCCCTCCTCCCTATGGGAGATACCTACAAGCTACTTTAACAAGAGAATTTGCCGGTGTCTTTTTAGTGCCTAAGCCAAGCCTAACATGATCATGACAAAGAAATGGCAATCAAGTCTCGCAAAATAATGGGCCGGCTTGGCCATATGAATATCTAGCCCTCGCAAGAGGTAGATCAATCTTCTTGAGAAGAAAGAATTCTAGCATTTCCGTGGTCTAGGATTTCCCTTTTCTTTTGTCCAATCTGTTAGTTCGTCCAGTTCCTTCTGCATGGTGTTTTCAATGCTGGTATTTTCAATCATACAGTATTGAAAACATGGATAAAGATATACTTTCTGGACATTCTATAATTGTATTTTGCTGTCCTCATCTTGCATGCATTACAGTAGTAATTCAAAAATTCCAGTGCTGTCCCATGAATGCCATACTTTCCATGACAATTATATGATCGAAACCTCAGCAAGTTAATACATTCAGTCCACCTTCTGCCCATTCAGCTGGTTTCCGGGCTCGTGTGAAGTGGGGGGATCGACGAGGAAAGTTCTTAAGATCCTGTACATCTCTTTGGGCTTCTCTGCATTGATGGCGTGCCCTGCATCCTTGATGACCACCAGCTGTGCATTTCCATCCACATGCCTGTTCAAATGCAACAAAACAGAAAGTAAAATCAGACGGACACAATCCAGTAGTTTGATGACATATAGATATAGGCAACACAGATCAGAATGCGATAAAGTCATAGACAATGTTATCTACATTCCCCGAGTTCGTGAGATTCTGAGTCCCGCAACGAGAATCAGTGGCCAATGTGAATTTTTCAAAATGAAGGGAGCTCTGTACTCGAACCAAATGCACAGGTTGTCTCTATAAGTTTCCAAAAGAGCAAATTGAGAGCGGCTGCTTCAACTGTCCGAGTCCTTTCAATTAACATGCGCAACCTCATTGCAGGTAAAAACTATATGATAATCTAGAGTAGCATCTTAATCGCTCCCTTCCTCGTGCAAAAAGGGCCTCCAGTGTGACGGCACATTAAGACTGTATAAAAGGCTAACCGTTTCAATCTTTCAGCCAACTCCATCGGAAATACAACATCGTGCTCCCCCCAAATGATCAGCGGCGACTGCATCAGAGCCAACTACGATTTAGCAGGATGAGGAGATGTATAAAGGAAGAGAAATCAAGGACATCTTGACAGATGAGAAGCGTGAACCTTAGCTAGCTTTGGTAGGTTAGAAAGTTTTCTGTCCTTGTGTAGAGCAACAATCAATTCTATCCTCTCTTGAAGATACTCTGTGCACATCACCTGCAAAAAACATCGAGGTTTAAACAGAGTATCCACTAAATGTCCTGTTGGATCAATTAGAGAAGGTTTGGTTTCAATTCAAACAAATATGTATCAGCAGCGTCCAGAACTCCACGAAAGTGACTCTAAACCCTCCTAATCTCCCGCAAACCATAATGACAAGCAGATCAGAACCACCGTCAACCATATGTATATGTGGATTTAGCCCATGAAACTATGATGCATTCTCGGTACCAACTGGATTACTGTCATCCATCCATATCACCTGCACTTCCCCAGCACCACATGTCCAAAACACTGCCAATTCTTGAGGTAACTACAATCCACTAGCAACATCAATGCCCCAACCATAGCAAGATGATGACGCTACGGGAATGTCACTTTTCGACATGATTATCAAAGCAGATCTCGACGATCTAGCACAGATTCGCAAAGAACTGACTTTCAGCGCGTTCAAGCAAAAGTTGCAATTCATAAACCCAGTCCGACCCACGAACATGACATTATCCAGGACAAACATTTTACTCACATCGATGAAGTCCTGGAGGAAGCAATTGGGCATCCGCTTGGGCGGCCGGTGGAACGAAATGCGCACCAAGTCCCGGACCTTCTCCGGCTGCTGCGGCAGCAGCACGCTCACCGCCTCGTCCACGCTCCGAACCCGAAACATCCCCTCCTCCATGTCCTTGTCCTCCAAGCACACCCCCGCGCAGATCAGCACCAGCTTGTCCACCCTCTCCCCGAACTGAACCGCCACGCTGTACGCCACGAACCCTCCGTAGCTCATCCCCACCACATTCATCCTCTTCACGCCGATCGCCTCCATCAGCGCCACCACGCACTGGGCCTGGAACTCCTCGCTCCGCTCCGGCCTCGTCGTGTAGGAGTCCCCGAAGAAGAGGAGGTCGGGGACGTACACGTTGAAGCGTGCGGCGAGCGGGGAGACGAAGTCGTTCCACTGCCACATTGCGTTGGCCCCGATGCCGTGGAGGAGGACGAGGTCGGGCCTCGCCGGCTTGGGCCTCCTGGGGACCCAGCAGTGCATCACCGTGCCGTCGCCGAGGTCGGTGACGGTGGACTTGAGGCCCGACCGCGAGAAGGAGAAGCGGAGGCACCGGTCCCTCGTCGCCGTGAAGCTGCAGCACCTGGCCATCGGAACGTTGCTCAAACGCTCGAACCTTCTTTGCTCTGCCTCTGCCTCTGCCTCTGCCCCTGCCCCTGCCTCCGCCTCTCTGGAAGCAGAGCTCAATGGTGGGTATGGCGATTCAAGAGCTGCCTCGTGAAGCGGGGAACACGGCGATGGTCCACCTACGCGGCTGCAGAGCGGGCGATGGTCCTTGTCGCGCCGTTCGAACGCGGGAGGAGAAACAGGGGATGCAGACAAAAGTCGCCCGGCGTGTTCAACGAGAGGAATGGAATGGAGTCTTCTTTTTCGTCGGTAATGAGGCTAATTAATCAACTAAAAGTTAATTTAATCTTCTTCTTTTTTTCTGTGGCGCTGGATTTAAAGAGAATGCGATTTTTAATATTCACGTGCCAGCTTGACCTCCACTCACAAGTGGAAAAAAGGGGGAATTGATAAAGAGAGTACATTGATTGGATGAAGAGGGCCCAAAGGATTTGTCATTTTTCGAGAGGTGTGAACCAAAATTGATTTTTAATTGTAAGTTTTTTTTTTTTACTCTGAAACCGGAGTACGATCAGCAGCCGACGGCGTAAACCGAGCACTACACTCCACTTTAGTCGCAATAGGGCGTGGAGTTTCGAACCCCTCCCCTCCCAGATGAGGGGGCAGGGCGCAAATCAGCACATCTATTGCAGGGTGGGTATTTTTAATTGTAAGTTGATACCATGAAAAATTTTAAATTGATATACTAATAACACTATCCCCAACAAACTTTGTGAGCATTAAAAACCCCCAATGGATACATATATAATAAATTTACCATAAACTAATTTTTTTTATCACAAAAAACTATTCATTACAAATTTACCATCTATCAGACATTCATTAAATTGGATTAATACCATGAAGAATTATAAACCAATACATCCGTTCACTACTATATATCATCTAACTCAATAATTTGGACAATAAAATTTAATGAAAACTAAGTGAAAGTAAATTTATCACAAGTGTACCATATTTGTGATTTTTTGTGCTAAAAATATTAATTTGAGATAAATTTATCATAAGTATATCAGTATAATTTTTTATGTTATTAATCCTCAATTATATGAGGACAAGAGTCGTCGTTTTCAAAAGTGCAACAAAAAAGTCCACGGTATTAATTTTTTAAATCAAGATCACCGAAATTACCATCAGTCCAATTGTGGGGCATGCTAGAAAAATTAGGTGAGTCGACCCTAACCCCATCATTTTCTGTTATCCACGACGATATCGTTATGCATTAGAAAGGAGCAATCTTTCTAGAAGCGACTCTGTACAAATTCAAGGTTTGATTTCCAAAAACATCTTCATCGTGCTCCTGCTTGTCGCCATCACCGCACCAGCTTTCTCGACAAACCATTATGTCTAAGTGGAGCTTCGTCGGTATTCCACCGTTTTTTCTGGTGAGTGGTCGTTCAACTGTTTCCTCGGTTTCAACTGTTAATGGTCAAAATTGGCTGGGGGACGACCAGCTTATTTTCCACAAATTTCCCTTTCGGGGTGGGCAGTGACCAACCCCGTTCTTTGACTGGATGAGACTGCTGCTCCCGTCACCATGGACACGACATCGGATAATGGAAACCGGCCGCGGGATGTCCGACAGTAGTCGCGGCAAGAGAGAGAGAGAGAGAGATAGAGAGAGAGGCGAAGATGGCAGAACCTGGGAGCCTCTTCTGGTCGCGACTCAATAGGATGAGACCGGTGAACTGTGATTGAATCCTCATGTTGCCCCCTGTGAGGTGAGGGTGGCCACCCGGCCAGTCCAGCCCGGCCGGCACAGCATGCCCTTGGCCCGACACAATCGGGCCCGTCCTGGGTCGTGCTCGGAGGTGGTGACGGCACCGAATTTATCAAACATTTCTTCTATTTTTGCCTTCAAATTAATCAAAAATGTACTGAACTTGTACCTCATCCGTGTTCAATTGGATTTTTCCCTTCAAATTATTCAAAAATGTACTGAACTTGTACCTCATCCGTGTTCAATTGGAAGAGTGGCTTCTCATTGATTTCATTCAATTGATTTCTGTTTTTTTTTTTTGGTAACCGAGAATTTTGAATTTTGAAGAGTGGGACATCGACATCGACATCAACCCAGTCTTGAATTAAAATCTACTCCATGGCCATTATGTTCAACAGACGTAGGTATGGATGGGAACAAATAAGCCGCCTAGCAGAGAAAACACAAATTTGCAATAAATAGGAGCAAAAAATAAAAAAATAAAGTCGATGTCATATGTCCCATCCCACATGTCAATAGATCCCTCTTCTTCTCTAAAAATTACAAATAATACCACAAGAATAGTTCTAAGGGCCACCTTAGAACCACAAGTTTGTGATTTGGGGTGACTCTGGGTTTTGACATTTCCCAGATGCAAAAGTTCAAAGGGCCACCTACCAAAACACTCATCCTGAATGGAGAGTGCAGAGACCATTTTGTCTTCGACCGACCAAGCTTCAAGCATTCTGTGCAACAAATTCACCGTGTCGAGCTCGGGCTGAGCCATCTGAAGATATGGAGGAGTCTTAGCATCGCCGGGAACTTATAAATGTGGAGATAATACTAATATTAATAAAAGATGTCTCGCATCGAGACTGTTGAATAGCACAGGCAACTGAATAACTTGATCAGCATCTACAGTCAAAAGAAACAAAAAATACAAATAGTTGATGGAACATAACAGGGATGTATTGTCCCCTCCTCACCCAGCAAAACAGAATCGACAAACCTCAACTGGCCAATGACTGTTCTCCTGCTGCTCGCATTCTCCATAGCCATTTGTTTGCTTCTCGTCAGATTACATCTGCTTGATTCAAGATAATTGTAATTGCTTGGGGAGAGCACCCTGCAATCCAATGGAATAGATATTATTAAGCCACAGCCAAAGAACAACTATCGAGAGCGAAATTCTAACGACACAAAAATAGTACGAAATGGATGTCCATTGAAAGAAAACACACAGGTAAAACTGCGGGGAAGATCGCAACATGATGGTGGCTAGCTTGAGATTAGCAACTTCACTCACTGACAGACAAAGGAGGCACCATGGTCAGGTTAGAAATCAGCTTCAACTGCCAATGACAACAATTGCAGCATGGCATTCGAAATTCCTTGATTCTCTGAGATAGAAAATACGCATCAGTTGATGCAAAACATACTGGATATTATAACGAATAAGATTACAAAGAAATTGCTATCATGCCAAACTAATTTTGTTTCATTTAGCTCACTAAGTAGCCATGTCAATTGTGCACATGCATCAACATACATAAAATTGCAGAAATTACCTTTAACCTTCCAGCATCATACTCCCAAAACCAAAGATCACTCCTAAACCACCGGCATCACCATTCTCCCCGCGATAGTTAGCGAAAGCAAGATGAGCTATCATTTCTATTGCAAGGGGAAAAATAAAAATAAAAAGACAATCTTGAATTCTTTCTTAAGATGAAACTATTTGTCAGTTGATAAAGTTGCCAGCACAAAGCAACAGCAATTCTCACCGTAAGCCGAATGCAAAGCAAACTTCAGATCCCAACTCAATCAACTTTGATGATCTCATCAGCCCCTGGACCAGTGATGTCTGATAAAGAGGGATCCTGGCTCCCCCATGCTCAAAACGTACACTGACATGGCTCTCCTGTAATTGTGCAAGCAATATACTTGCAAGCAGTCATGGCTTGTTTCATCTGAAAGAGCGAGATACTTGCAAGAAGATCTAGTCAATTATGTTGCACTCCAGGCGGCTTGCTTCTGCACGCCCCCACCTTTCATCATTTTCCTGACCATCTCCGCCTCTTCCCATCTCCCCATGGAACTACACATATTAGAAAGCAACACGTAATATCCATCATTATCTGGTTCAGATTGAATCGCACGGTTTGCAACTCTCATTCCAACCTCCAGTTTTTCATGGATGGCACAGGCACTTAATAGAGCCCCCCATACACCGCCATCAGGTCGCACAGGCATCGAAAGAACCAACTCTTCAGCTCCTTGCAGATCACCAGACTTGCTGAGAAGATCTACCATGCAAGTATAGTGCTTTATGTTGGGTTCAATGGAATAATGTTGCATTCTAGAAAAGAGACGCTTCCCTTCTTCAACAAGACCTGCATGTGCACAGGCTGACAGAAGTCCAAGAAAAGTGAGTGCGTTTGGTCTAACCTTTGAGTTCTCCATCAGCTGGAAAATCTCAACAGCAGATTTTGCATGTCCATGCATTCCATAACCAGAAATCATAACATTCCAAGAAATAATGTCCCTCTCGTTCATTAAGTTGAATAATTCACGAGCTTTGTCAAGTTTTCCACATTTTGCATACATATGAACTAATGCAGTTGTAAGAGGAAGGTTCGTTTCAATCATTTCTTCCTCCAGGTACTGGTGGATCCTTTCTCCTTTCTCTGACGAAGCCAGATTAGCACTGGCTGCAAGCACGCTGACTAATGTTGCAGAGTTAGGCTTCATATCCTCCGATACCATTCTATCAAAAAGAGCAATGGCACCTTCATAATGCTTATTATGAACATAAGATGATATTACAGTGTTCCACGAGACAGTATCTCTCTTCATCCTTGAAAAGATTCTTTGTACAACTGCCAAATTACCCAACCTACCATAGACACCTATGAGTGAATTGGCAAATGAGGCATTCCCATCAATTGATCTTCTGACGGCATAACAATGAACTGACTTGCCCAGATTGGTTGCTCCTAATTTTGAACACGAAGAAATGACAGAGACCAAAGAATCTAAATCAGATTCAATGCCTAGATGTTGCATATTCTTAAAGTACAGTATACAATTCTCTTCCATTCCCAACTTCCCACATCCTGAAACCATAATGTTCCACGGCTCTTTTGCAAGTTCATGTGCTCTAGTGGCAAAAAGCTTTTCAGCAACATTTAAGAGCCCGAACTTGCAATACATGGACAATAACGCATTGTGGACCATCTGATCCTGAACTAACAGAGAATGTCTCCTTATAAGCAACCCATGAAACGTCCTCCCTTCTGAGACACTTACAGTATTGGCAAAAGCGAAAAGTACGCAACTGGTAACAATTTCATCTGGATATGTTCCACTGGATTGCATTTGAAGAAACAAAGACAAGCACTCTGCCATACATCCGAACCTTGCATAGACACTGATTACTGATGTCCACGAGAGAACATCCTTATCGACAATCTCACAAAAAGATGAATGAGCATCTTCAGGGGAATCACATCTCGAGTACATAGACAAAGCTGAACACTTAACTACTTCACAACTCAAAAGTCCACTTTTTACCGCTAAACCATGAAGACAACGACCTTCTGATACTGCACCCATATTCCCAGAAGCTTGAAATCCACCCTCCATGGTTCTAAAATTGGGTCTCTCCTCCAACCCACCTAACATCAGCATCTCGCGCAAACTCCCCAATGCCTTCTCATTTTCCCCATTCTGCACGTATCCAATCAAAAGCGCGGTCCAAGCCACCACGTCTCGCACGCGAATTTCATCAAACACCAAAGAGGCATCCATCATTTGGCCACACTTCGAATACATATACACGAAAGAAGATCCGACCGCCGAGCTTCCCGCAAAGAGACCACATTTACACGCCAAAGCGTGGACCCACATCCCGCAATTCAGCGACCCAATGTCTGCGCAGGCGGCGACAACCATGGGGATCGTAAACTGGTCGGGCAGCTCATTCGCCGCGCGCATCCGGGAGTAAAACTCGATGGCCCGAGAATAGGCGCCATTCGAGAAGTGGGTTTTGACGATGGAGTTCCAAAGAAAGACGTCCTTCGCCTCAACACGATCGAACACCCGGGTCGAGCACGTGGGTCGGCCGAGAGACGCGTACAGAGAGACGAGCTTCGCCGCGACGAACGCGTTCCCGGAGTGCCCGGTCGTCACGACGAGGCCGTGGGACTGGAGGAGGGACGACGGCGAGGGGGCGCGGCTCGAGAGGATGGAGTCGAGGCGAGCGCGGACGTAGTCGGAGCTCGAGAGCGGGGAAGACGAGAAGAAGCGCCGGGAGAGACGAGCGGTCCGCAGAGGGAGCAGCATGGGAACGTCCGTTCACGCCGAGGAGTCCGGACTCCGGCGGGACTATCGCCCCCGCGGTCGAATGGCCGCCGTCGCCGGCGGGGGTCGGTCGTCGACGGGATTCAAGCCCGTCCCCCGGAGCTTAACCAGACATCTTCTTCAAAGAAACTTTGGGAAAAATTCCGAATGGGGGCATGAACTGCTGTCACATTCTCAAAGAAAGAGTTAAAAGTAGATTTTATTTCTAATAAGATTACGAAGGTACGTTTGATTTAATATTCCCAAAAAAATTTTCATTTGAGAAATATTAGACCACTTTTTAAGTGAAAGTCAGTATTTTGAAGGTTGAAAATAATTAGCATTGAGTTTTCAGCATTTAGACAATAAATGCTGAAACTCTTTTTTTTTTTTCAAAAATACTCTCACTAATTCTTTAAATTTTCGAGTTTTGTCCCTCTTTATTTTATTTTTATTAAAAAAAAAGGACCAAACTATTTGCTGATCTAGCAAAGGGCCGCCCGTGAGCCAGATTTGGCATTAGCAGCTATCAATGAAGGTTTCTTGAGGTCGCACGACCTCAAACAATCAGGCAGTGATTGCCTGGCTCGTGCGTCACCTAGGTCAAGCTGCCCTCGCTAGGGTTGCGCACAAGAGGTCACTTAATTGGTCTTTTTCTTTTAATTATATATATTTCATTTTTAAATATTATTGTCAACATTTATATTTCAAAAGATACATATATTATTTTTTTCAATTTTAAACAAATTAAAATTAAAATTAAAAAAAAAACTAATGTTAATCGCTCAAAGGGATTTTCAAATGTGTTTCATACCAAATGGCATTTCTCTCAAAGTTGATTTTCAAAACGTAGTTTAATAAATGACATTTGCATTTGCCTAAAATCTTTTAGGTTAAACTATTATGAGCTTTTCAAAATACCGAATCAAATGCATCCCTTTTTATTTTTTAAATAAAGATCAAAAATGAAACTTGCATCAAATAAATCTTTGAAGTGGTTATATCATTTCGGGAATGATCTATCATTGCTAGTTGAAGGGTAATTTTGTCTTTTTATTTTGCAAAATTTTTCTCTTTTATTTTATTCCTTTTTTATTTTGTATTTTTGTCCCCTTCCCTCTACCGACCATGGTGGAGGTCGCTAGACTTATATATGTATATATATAACATAATAGAAGAATGAACGAAAATATAAATTAAACCCAGTATCTTGAATCATAAAATAAGAATTCCATCACCACTTTTATCTTCTCTTCAAAATACTTAAAAAAAAAAAACTCTAGAAAAAATGGAGAAATGATCTAAAAATAAAAATCTAAATGTCCCCTAGGTTGTCGATGTTATCTTATCAATTGGATACATTCAAGGATCCTCATACAAGACAATTACTTTTTTTTTCCACATGAAATCAGGGAATAAATTGTAGAATCCTTGATTTGGTATCCATCTTCCAATACTTTCTTATTTGAATTCCTAAATCACATAAATTTTCTTTCCTTCTTTTTGCCCTTTTTTTCCTTATTTTCATCATATCTCATTATTCTACATAAATAAGGAAGATTTTGGTAAATAGAAAGAAATCCAAATATTTTCTAAGGAATATTGCATTATGAAATATCATATTGGTTATTTAAAATAGATAGAATAACTCTATTATTATAGAGTTATCACATGCCATTATTTGAAATTTTCTCATAAACTTTGAAAAACAAAATCATATGAATAGTCCTTGAATTTTTTATTGGTTTAATATAATCCTTAAACTATTGGAAAATGTTTAATGTGGTTATTCTATTTACTCAAATGACAAATCATATATTATTTGATGATATGGATTATTACTAGGCTAATACTACCAAAAAAAAAAAAAAACTCTCAAACTAGCATACTCATGCCACATTTACCTTCATAAAAATTCTTAAATTGGTGTATCCATCAAATTGATATATCTATGTCACAATTATCCCAACCCGTGTTAAATTTGGATTTTTTTTTTTAGACAAATATGGCACAAGTGTCCCAATTTGGTTAAATGTGGCACACATATGACATGAAACTTAATTTAGGTAGATGTAGCACGAATTTATCTATTTGAGAATTTTTATGACACAAAATATAATTTGAGGTAAATATGACATGTGCGTATCGATTTGGAAATTTTTTGCTATATTTTTTTTTAGATAATTGCATTGAAAGTCCTAAAACTTGTTAACAAAGTACAATTGAGTAAAAAAATGTAGTCAAATATTAAAACTTGTCACGAAAGTGTAATTAAGTCTTAAAATTTTTAAAATGTATAATTAAGTCTTAAAACTTGTCAAATTGATCAAATTAAGTCCTTTTATTGATGGCACATTTCAAAAATTTTAGAACACGATTTCATTTTCGTAATGTGCTTTTTAAATTTATTTGTACTTTTTAAAAGTTTTAAACTCGACTCCACTTTCGCGACAATTTAAAAAATTTAATTACATTTTTTGAAAGTTTTATAATTTAATTATATTTTATTGATAAATTTTAAGATTTCAAATGTACTTATTCCAATATTGCCCCCATTGGACTTCTTATGTCAAGATATGAATCAAGTAGTCTATAGTCCTTTTTAGGTGGTCTATGGGCTAGTGCTCGATCGATTAGTTAAAAAAAAAACCTTTTCTTTCCCGGGTCAATTTTTGGTGGCACTAAAATCATTTAAAAATCTTTTCTTTAGTCATCGCTTCAAAGTTCGTTCAGAACGAAGAGTAGTGACTGGGCAGGGCGGACTAGCCCACGCACCAAAAGTCGACCACTCGCGATTACCGCTTGACGTTGCTGTCGGATCATTGAAGGCGGACAGCGGTAATAATTGCAGACTTCCCTTCGAAGGCCAAATCTTTTTTCTCCTCTTCTGCATCTTCAGATTCAATGGAGACGCTGTAAGGAAAAGGCAAAAGGACAGAACCTTCTCTTACAGATTTTGTTCTCTCTCTCTCTCTCTCGGATTCAGTGGCCTGTCCAACTCAGTTCCCTTTGCCCTTTTGGAATAAACCATTATTCCAGGTTCGAAAAGAGATAAAGAGAGATAATTCAGCAGGTGGGTTTGCCTTTTTGGCTTCTGGGTCCTTTGATTCTGGGTTCTCGTCCCCCGTTGCTGGTCCGGTGGGTTACTGTTTCTTAGGATTGTTGTCTTTGTTGTTCTGTAATTGGTGTCTTCTTTGTTCTGTTCCTCTTTCTGATTGAATTGTTTTGTGAAAGAATTCGGGGGCAGGAGGGGGAGGGGGTGGATTTTCTCCGCGAGTTGCAGAACTTCGTTTAGTGCTGCCCGAGATCCTCCATTTTTGTTGTCAATCTTGCATTTTGATCGTTCTTTCTCAACGGTTTAATGGGTCGTTGTTTTTCCTTGTTTAGCCTGTATAGTGGTTGGGGGGGGAGAGGAGCCTTGGGTTTTGTGGTGTGTACTTGCAATAATTACCTGCAACGATCTTAGAGTCTGCTTAGTTTTTGGTTTACTTAGCTCGGGATGAGCAACTTCTTGTTCATAATTAACAAGAATTAAGAATTCATCAGGTCGGAGCTGATGGGGAAAAAAGTTTACCCTTCTTTCAGAGTTCTCTTGGTGGTGTGACCTTTTCTAGAAACATTTTGGTTATTGCTCAGCACTTTCTTAATCTTTCATGAGTGAGCCTGATTGGAGTGAATAAGGTCTAGAGTGTGCTTTCCTATTAGCACTGGAATATGAAAGTTCAGTACCAAAGACAACTGTTGATGCTGGACCTCTGGAGTATTGGCAGTTGCATTTACTTTACTTGGCTCTAAGTTTGACTGTTTCTCAATTTCTTTTTCCCGTGATTCTTTGGATACAGTTCAGTCATCTTTGACTGATCCATGTTCCTTCTAAACTCTTTCTTTCCCCTAATCCTTTTGGTTTCTGAATGAGGTGAATACTAAATATTGAGGCATTTATATTTGCTGGTGAATTGACTGAAATATAGGACTTGAAGATGCTAATTTTGTGTTGCGTGTGAGTACAGTTTCTTGCAATTAATGAGTGAGAGGACTCAAAAGGACCCATAATCTCCTGATGGGCTTCAGTTGCAGATGTTTTGTTTAGCCTGATGATGCCAAAGTTGCTATTTTAAGAAGTTCTACAGGATTTCTTTGTAGAGGATAAGTTTCATGACAAATTATCTTCTTCTTGTAGAGGATAAGTTTCATGACAAATTATCTTCTTCTTGTAGAGGATAAGCTTCATAGGTAAGGGTTATGAGTAGTGTTGCTTGTCCATATCTGGCCATACCCTTCATTTTGCATCATAAACTCCTTTTTCAGATAACACCCTTTGCCCGTGAAATTGCATTGCACATCACTTTACTCCCAAGGTTTATTTGTCCTCACACTTTCACAATCTAATAAGGTGCCCCAAGTTCTTATTGCTAGTGACTTTCGGCAGAGTTGAGCCACCCTGAAGAATTTGACAATTAATTGCCGAAACCAATGGGCATAATCCTCCATTGAGATGAATTGGCATTGAGATTATTTGGTGTCAATTTCTTTCATTAAACAGTGGAGCCCTATGGTTGCAGTAACAAATTAGTGAAATTCCGAGCTGAAAATTTTACTGGTTAGTGGTGTAAAGTGCCAAATGATTTCTTTGCACATTTTATTTCAGTAGTCATGGGTCATCTATCGCAGGCATGATCTGTTTCTGGTGCAAAGTTCATCTGTCCCTAGGATTTAGGCCAGACTGGTGCATTAAGTGCGATAAAGTATTTTTCATGAGCAAAGTTACATCATTAAGGACAAACTTTAAGTGGAAATACTAAGTAGATTTTGCTAGTGGTCAAGCAACAATTGACCAGAAAAAATCATCAGCAACATGATAAAACAGAATGACTCTGGTTGAGATGCATCGGCAATCTACTACAGATCTCTACCCTCATCTAGCAGATTCTAACTTGTGCAGTTGCCTGTCAGTATGCATTTTTTTGGTTGTCTTTGACATTTACTAAAATCTGGGTTGTTTACACAGGGATGGCATGTGGATATCCTCTAATATTCACCTGGGTTTGCCACTGCTGTGAGTGCTTTGGTTGATATTATAAAGATGGAACTCTCTCTCGTTCTTTTGGCTTTGGCTTGCCTGCAGTCTTTTGTCTTATCCGATTATCAAGGTACATGGATTCATTTGAGACTTGACCTGATGCATTCCCTGATCTTTTTAAACATCTTAAATGTTATTGCATATTCTTGTGAGCCCTGACTGTTCACACTGGTCTGGTTGGTTTGACCAGTTGAACCTGGAAAGAGTTTCAGGTCCAGTCTGGCTCATGCCCTTAATTTGGAGGCTGTCAACACCAGATTTGACATGGTCAAACCTGTTCAATTGAGGCTCTCTATTTTTTTTTTATATACTGTGGAACCCAGCACAAGGCAAGGAAGCACGTGTCCATGCCACCTGGCTATAGCTTTCTTTGTTAACACAATGATCTTGTTAATTCTTTAAAGCGATCTATGATTGAAACTTGAAATACTGTGGAGTCTGGAGCTTCAACCTGTGACTTGGCAGAAGTAACTGATCTGTCTTTTGCATTTTTGGGCAATTCTTCTGTAGTGTCTTCTGCATACAATTAATATGTTTATCGCTTCTTTTACCCACTGGGATTTCATCTGAATTGATTGAGCTGGAATACAGTCCTAAGTGATTTTCAATTGAATACGGTTTTCTAATTATTGGTGGGAGTTACTTCGGTTCTCATCAAGGACAACATGTGCCGTAAGAAGGTCTGATCTCTGTTAGAAACATCCAATGGCTTCTCCATGCCTTAGTATTTATATTGACTAGTGAGTTTATATGCTGAGCACTGGACAGGAGCCAAAGGCCCATTTAGATTGTAAGTCTATAAGTCTCTATGCATACTTGCTGGGTAAGCTCGAACATATTAATGTCTTTTGCGGAGTACTATTTCTTTGAGGAAGAAAACAAAATTGCTAGTTGGTCAGAACGAAAGTGAAGAGATGGTTCCCGTCTTAAAATGATTTAACTAGAAGTTTATTGTCTCCTTGGATCCTTTCTGAGAGTAGATCTCCGCTGAAACAATCAAAAGGGAATTAGTTATGTCCCTAAATCTTCCAGAAACCTGGTTTTGACTTCTTCAGGTTTTCCCTACCTGTATATTCAAAACTTTGCCTAATGCTCAACTAGAGTTACTATAGCCTTTGAAAGACAAAAGCATCTGCCACAAAGTGAACGCCACAAGCATCTGCTACGAAAACATGCTGAGTGCGCCATATTAATTAGCACCCTTTTTTGTACATCCTCTGTTAAAAACTTAATAATGTACAAAAATGAGGACATTCGGCTTATTCAGTGACATGATATGTATAACCGTAAAGACTCTCTTGATCTGCATTTTTAATATAGTTATGATTGTTTCTATGTTCTGAATGTTTTTGGTGGTGATCTTAGTTTTTGAGCCACTGCTGCTAGCTTGATTAGATGCTGAATATCAATTCTTCTGGTTTCACAGGAGATGCACTTTTCTCATTGAGAAGTTCATTAAATGCGTCAAACAGTCAGCTCACAGACTGGAATCCAAATCAAGTTAATCCTTGCACTTGGTCTAATGTCATCTGTGATCCAAATAACAATGTCGTTTCTGTGTAAGCTATCGTTACTTTGGGCTTTTCCTTCAGGTTGACTGCACATGGAGGCTCTAATTTTAGATTAACTTATTTGTATGCAGAACATTGTCATCAATGAACTTTTCAGGTACATTATCTCCCAAAATTGGAGCGCTGAAGACGCTCACTACACTGTAAGTGTGGGCCAGAGTCGTTCACATGTCAAAGTATTGGCAAAGTCATAGAGTTCATTAGCATCGTTAATGGGCTTTCTCCTTTTTATCTTTGTGAAACCTTGTGTGAACTTGAAAAACTCAATTAATTAATCCGTGATGGAAAATTTACTTTTATTTCCGATTTAAAAGATTACATTGCGCCTAGTGATAGCATTGTGCTCCCTTTCATGCTAAGGTTATTCTAATCAATCTAAATTGTTTCCATTTTGCTTGCCTTTGTTGTCCTTTCTGAATATTGCCATTGTTTTGATGCAGTAACTTGCAAGGGAATGGCATAACTGGTGAGATACCTCCAGAAATTGGAAATTTGACAAGTTTGACCAACTTGGATCTGGAGAACAATCGTTTGACTGGTCAAATACCACCTTCCGTTGGGAATCTACTAAAGCTTCAATTTTTGTAAGCATCAGTATCTCCAGTGCTTTTACTATCTGGAACAATCTATATGGAAATTGCAGCCTTAATGGATAAGATTTTGTGACCGTGCTTGCAGGTCGTTAAGTCAAAATAACCTCAGTGGCACCATTCCTGAGTCACTTTCTACTCTTCATAACTTGATCAATCTGTAAGTAGCCATTCCTTCTTTACTTCAAGATGAGTCAGTATGGTTGCATCATACTTGATCATCTGTTTTATTTTATTTTTTTAAAATTAATTTGATTCCTATGAGCTAGTTCCTAGTTTTATTCAATTACTCAGCAAATTCTAAGGGCACTATTTAAGCTCTTTATGCAGCCAGCTTGCCTTTAACAACCTTGAAGGTCAAATTCCTGCTCACTTATTCCAAGTTCCGAAATACAAGTAAGGCAACAGTAACACTTATTGATCAATCATTTTAACTAACTAAGCCTCTACCCTTGGTCGTTCCCTTCTTTTGAGAATCTCTCTCTCTCGCGCGTGCGCTCGTGCGCGCTTGCATAGAGGCACATGCATATTCTACTTATCAAATGGGCTAGACCATCAACAAGCATTGATTTTCTTGTTGTTTGTTAATTGCAGCTTTTCTGCAAACAAATTAAATTGTGGCATTAGTCAGCTGCGTTCATGTGCCTCTGATAGCAGTGATTCAGGTAGATAGCAGTAGTGAATGCTCTCAATTATTTTACTGTAACCAGGCAGTGTCATATAAGGCACATATGCCTTGATGATGTAAAGTTCATATTTCTGACAGGTGCTTCGCATAAGCCGAAAGTTGGAATTATAGTTGGTATAGTTGGAGGGCTTTTTATTCTCCTCCTTGTCATTCTGGTGCTCTTTCTATATAAGGGTCGACACAAAGGCTATAAACGTGAAGTATTTGTAGATGTCGCAGGTATGTGTTGCTCTTTCTGTCAATGACGTGACTAATGGTATTGTTAGCATCTAAGAGGATGTTTTACGTTGAAGTCAGAAGAATTTAGTTGGTGTTCAGAGTTTGAATTTGATTGATCGTAGGAAAGAAAGCCCTAAACTGGATTTATCAGAGCTACTTTTTATATCCTGTTCTAATGTTCCTTTTTCCAGTACTAACTATTATGTCCTACTGGTAGGTGAAGTAGACCGGCGAATTGCATTTGGCCAGTTAAAACGATTTTCATGGAGGGAATTGCAGCTTGCAACAGACAGCTTCAGTGAGAAAAATGTCCTGGGTCAGGGTGGTTTTGGGAAAGTCTACAAAGGAGTGCTTGCTGATAATATGAAAATTGCTGTGAAGCGATTAACTGATTTTGAGAGCCCTGGTGGAGATGCAGCTTTTCAACGTGAAGTCGAAATGATAAGTGTTGCAGTTCATAGGAATCTTTTGAGGTTAATTGGATTTTGCACAACACCTACGGAGCGCTTGCTGGTGTATCCCTTCATGCAAAACTTAAGTGTTGCCTATCGGCTTCGAGGTGAGAATGCTTGGTGCAAGTCCACAAACTGTTGTTGAATAACTCTTGAACGAAAATGCGTTTTCGCGTTGCTTCCAAGCAAAATAAGAGGCTATATTGGTAATTCATTTCTGAAATCATACTACGATGAAAAATCAGTTTGGTGATCTCCTTATTGGACATAAGCATTAAATCAGACTTTACAGTGAACTTCAAGCCTAGTTTGACCATTTTTTTGTCCAGTCTTTTCCTGTTGGATATACTCCTGCACTCTACTTTGGTAACAAAAGTTTGTCAGACTAGTTAAAGTGTTGAAAGTCTTATCAAGACTAGATTCCTGGCTCATACTTCTTTATACTTTATTACATAGTTAATACTCATGGATGACGATCAAGAAAATTAATTACATCTCATGGACGACATAATTAGACATTTATTGTTGCTCAAGACTTAATATTTTTTCATGTTTTTTTCATTTGTTATCATCTAGCCACTAATCTGATATGGCTGCTGCAGAGATCAAACCTGGGGAGCCTGTTTTGGATTGGCCCAGAAGAAAACGGGTAGCATTGGGTGCTGCACGTGGTCTGGAGTATCTTCACGAACACTGCAATCCTAAGATTATTCATCGGGACGTAAAAGCTGCTAATGTTTTGCTCGATGAGGATTTTGAAGCTGTTGTGGGTGATTTCGGCCTTGCAAAATTAGTTGATGTGAGACAGACTAATGTTACAACTCAAGTTCGTGGGACAATGGGCCATATTGCGCCGGAATATTTGTCAACTGGGAAGTCCTCAGAGAGGACTGATGTTTTTGGTTATGGAATTATGCTTTTAGAGCTGGTAACAGGTCAACGTGCAATTGACTTCTCACGTCTAGAGGAAGAAGATGATGTGCTATTGCTTGACCATGTAAGACAGTTTATTCTTCTTGTTGTTTCTTTTTGGAATTTATTTCCTCCTCCTTCCTATTTTTCTAGTTATCCATTTGTTATTGTAGGATGCTCAGAATGGAAGATTTTGGCTAACAAAGAATGATTGGTTTGTACTATCTATGACATTCTAAGTGAAGCTGAATAGATTAAACAAATTCTATTTGTCAGAGTCGAAGTACTACTGCTGGCTTGTTTATCATTATTTACACAAGTTCCAGAACTGTGTTGAACACATAGGAATGATCATACTGGCTTTGATGCCCGTGCATCCATGCTCAACCACATTTTGTGCTGTGGGAAATCAATATTCCAGCTAGAGCGTCTTATTTTCGTCTCATTTCCATGTTCACTAAAGTGGCTGCTTTATTAAAGAAACTGGGATTTCCCTTCGCATTAACTCTTATTGTCATTTTCTGACCTCTGCCAATTTGAGAGAGAAAACATTGCAGTCCTTTCAAAAATTAGAAGCGTGCATATCCTTGTCGCTCTCCACTGTTGATTTTGCTAAGCTTTTAAAATCTTGAATCCGCATTTAAGCTGTTTAAGCTTTGCAGTTTATGAACCTCTGCATTGGTGGTTCAATGCAGAGGTTCAAAATCCAAAATCACCCACAACGGCTTCAAAATATTTTGAAGCATTGGTGGTTCAATGCAGAGTATCTCCACTGTTGATTTTGAAGCCATTGTGGGTGCTTTTAGACTGTAAATCGGGTGACTTGTTCCTGTCGGAGGCTTGTTCTAAAATTGAGTAGATGTTCATGCTTTGTGAAGTACTTCTTTTTGCTTGACTGCTTCACTTTACATGTGTGCATGAAGGTCAAGAAGCTGGAGAGGGAGAAACGGCTTGATGCTATCGTAGACCGTAACTTAGGTAAAAACTACAACTTGCAAGAGGTGGAGATGATGATGCAAGTGGCTCTTCTTTGTACCCAAGCATCGCCAGAGGACCGTCCAGCGATGTCAGACGTTGTTCGGATGCTGGAGGGCGAAGGTTTGGCCGAGAGGTGGGAGGAGTGGCAGCACGTCGAAGTTACTCGAAGGCAAGAATATGAGAGGATACAGAGAAGATTCGACTGGGGAGAAGACTCTGTGTATCATCAAGATGCAATTGAGCTGTCTGGTGGAAGATGAGACGAAGCCTTCTCCTACCCTTCTTCTGATAGCATCCTGTTTTCAATTCTTAGTGGTGCTTCCATTATTTCTTGTTCCATTGTGTTTGCAATGTACAGACGGAAGAATTGGCCAATACCAGTTTTTGTGTTGAAGTTTTCCTGCCCAGTGTGTTCTTGGTTTTGTGTTTCTGTGCTAGTATTTTTATGTCATTGACAATGCTAAGGTATAGTAAATTCTCTATATGAACGATAGTACTCGGTTTTGTGGAAAAATATAGCCGCCAATATTTTTAGTGTTTATTCAGTGTTGATCCAGAGTTGATGTACTTCCAGAATTGTTAACCACTCAATTACTGAGCATGAGCCACCTGCGTGATAACAGAGGCCGTTGCCCGTTTATTCACAGAATTGCAGCTGGAACTCATTTGCAGGCAAATGCAGAACGAAATGAAACTGCAATGAAACCTACTTGAATCAAGGTGATTCTCTCCTGAGTGACAATAGGGTTGCATATATTATAACGGCATGGATATGGCTAGAGGTGTCAAACGGGTGAGTCGAGTCGAGTCATTAGTGGTCAACCCAAATTGATCCATTAACCCATTTATGATCCATTTAAGTCTAATATAAATTTTTTGACTCACACCCGACCCATACCCAACCAATACCCGACTCAACCCATATTAATAAAATATTTTTCATATTTAACTAAATTTAGAAAAACTTATTCCTATATTTTTTTTTTTAAAAATTATATTACTAAAATACTTCTAGGCTTATTTCCTATATATATTATTTTAAAAAAAATGGTATTGCTAAAATAGTTTTATACAACACAAATGTAATGTACAATTGATATATTTTTAAAATAATTATTTTTAAAAATATAAATTTAATTATTTTTTTTATTTTTTAAAAAATAAATTTTTAATTATTTTTATTTTTATTTTTAAATATAATTTTTATTTTTTTTTCCTTTGGCTGGCCGCCAGCCATGACGACGGCCAGTGGCTGGCCACAGGCGAGCCTCGAGCTCACCCGGCTTGCCGACGCTGGCAAGCTCGAGGCTCGCCTGACGCCAGCGAGCTCGAGTCTCGCCAAATCAGCGAGGCTCGAGGCTCGAGCCTCACCAGCATCGGGTGTCAATGACCCATTTTGACATCTCTAGATATGGCACAGTGCCGTCGAGGAAGATGAGCAGCCCATTGCAACAACCAAGAAGCGAAGGTCATGTACACATTGCTCTTAAGAATCACAACCGCGGTTCCCTCTCCGCTGCTCGAACCAGTTTCATCTTCTTCTTGAGGTCCCAGTCACGGAAAAGACAGGCTGAGCGTGTCACCAGCCCGATGATCGGAACCATAACACAAGGTGTACAAGATGACTGGCACGGTGGTTCTTTGCGGATGCATTTGAGCGGAATGAGCTGTGGAAATGAATGAGCGCCGCCTCCCGCGCAGATTTCGTGTTCAGACGAGTTGGTCGGCCTGTAGTCTCCCGAGCATGTCGATCTCGATCATGACATCGTCCGGCAGGCCTTCAAAGCCGGCCCTCCTCTTGCTGTCGAATTTATTTCCGTCATAAGAATGTTACTAACAAATTACTTAGCTTGCCGGAACGCTTGTCAAGTATATAAACTTGAGGCTTAACGAGGATTCAAACTTTGTTACATGAAATTTCAAAAATGATATTCCACCTATCATACTAATATATTCATTACATTTCTTAGAAAACTCAATAAGAGATATTTTATTGTTGACACAGCTTCATTCTATATTGCGGCCGTGAATATGAACAATTAATCTCAGCCCAACTAATCACTTTTGGAGGAAAAATAACCAAACCCAAATGATCACTTTGTGAGAAATAATGACTTTTCTAGTACTTTTCCATGATGATTTCTCCCCACTTTTCTTTTAAATTTTGAAATAAATTAAAGCTCTACTTGTTTATCAAAAAATAAGTGATTTTAAAAATATCTTCCAAAAAATTATCACTTATATTGTTTACAAATATAACTGAACATAAAATATTTTCATCATTCACAAAAACATTCAAATATAAAATATTATCCATATCGAAAATAAATTTCATTAACTAATTATTTCAAGCTGTCATTTTTAGGAAAATATTTTTTAAATTCTTCATTTTTTGCACAAAACAAATGGAGCCCAGTGCTAATTAAGTCTCTAAAAGGTTGTATAATGCCTTGAATGTCAACGTTTCAAGTGACTCGATTCATAAAGTTAAAAGCATGGAATGAAGACACAAAAGTCATTAATAATAGAAATCCATTCCGAAAGTCCAAACGGAGTGCTGGGAATGAAGACTAGACAGGTCGATCACAGAGAAACCTGTTGAGTCTCCAAACCATCTTGAACCATAATCAACAATCAAACTCCTCCCTAAACCCTAATCCCTAAAAGGAAAATCAAACTTAACTTCACTGAAGATCTTTCAAGGACACGAGGCTGCTTTTGAAGTCGCGACCGCCCTTCCGACCAGACTTGTGTGATCATCTTCGACTTCAGATCATACTGAAAGAATTCCCTGCGAGGCCAGAACAGAAGCAGCTCGCCATCTTGGCTATCCATAAGCTGCATGTCCTTATAGTTTGAATAGCTTGTTACGGACTTGGAAGTCAGATGCCGATTGAAGTCCCTTTCTAGATCGATATCGCACTTCTTTATCCAATGTCGACTTGCATAGTCCTCCAAAACCCATAAGCGCAGGAGTTCATCGCCAATCAAATACACATACACGCGGCCCTTCATTTCCGCCAAGTGCATATTCAAATGGCCATCGCTCAACAGACATGAATCTCCTGGATGAGGCATAAAACAAAATTTGCTCTCTCTAGTGCTAAAGACCATGATGGAATGCAAACATGGGGGCGACATGCCTTCCTTCCCAACCACCATCCAGTGAAGACGACCCTCTACGCCAGACGGGGCTTCTCGTTCTCTAGGACAATAAGGAAACATCCTGACATCTTTCCACGCCGCTGGCCCTAGACCGCCCATGTGATACAAGAAGCCATTGGGAGTTTCTCTGTAAGAAAGCAGCCGGTATTTGTTCAGAAGGGAATGGAGAAAGAAACTGCAGATTGAACCCTATTGCTGCATCACAATTCGCTCCTGTGTGACGGGGTTGCGAATATCATATATAGAGGGGAAAGTCGCAAAGAAGATAAGCAGTCGGTCCCAACAACCTAGCAAATCATAAAACCTGAACACGGTCGTTATGCGTCAAAAACCCGGTAACATTGCTCATCTGATTGGTTTCTCCTCCGGAAAGCCCCAGTCCCAATAGAATAAAAAGGGCTCATGGAACAGGCGCTCGGAGAGCATGGAGCACATGACAGTTACCGAAGAAGCTCCTTGGAGATGCACTCGGATGAAGTGAGCCGTCGTGATCAAAGCGTGCCATCTTCTGCATACTCTTTTTGCGTTGTCAAGTTGGTCAACTTCCAGTCTGCTGAGCACATCCATTACCAAATCATCCGGTAAGGTTCCTAGGCCGTCCTGCTTCTCACCATCGGATACCTCGATCGACTTGCCCCAGTGATGGGGCGAAAGCCACGGGAAGCAGCAAGAAACCGCCATATGCATCACTGTGAGTTAAAGAACAAAGATGTGTTTGCTCTAATTGTGAAAACAACCATTAACGTTGTCATCTGTATTCTGTAATGTTTTAGGCTTTGCAAATTATTCAGCGTTTTGACATTGAAGGTGTTCCTTCTGATAATGAAACGGAGAGAATTTAAGCACGCCGTGCACAGCTATTGGACATGATTCAGATTCAACGAACAAAAAAGGAAACAAAGTTGAAGTATACAATTCACGGAATTCAGTCGAAGCTTTAATAATTCTAAAAAGAAACAGCAAAATGTTGATACCTTTACTTCGCAGCAAGGAAGCAAGGCAGAGTCAGACCAAAATCACCGCTTAGTAGGCTGTGCATGGTAACATTCCCCAGCCCAAGAATTTCTATTCTTTTCTTCCCCAGAACAAAAAAAGAATAGAAACCCGTTTGATAATGGCAAGTTAGTTTTTTGTTCTTGGGAACAAAAAGTTAGTCTAGGAATGGTTTTGGAATAGAAACGAGAAGTAAAAAAAAAGTTGCTTCTTGTTTCCAGGAATAAGTTTCAAAAATAAGTGAATTTTTATTTTATTTTATTCATCTCTTGCTTTGCCGTTGCCGACCACCGCCCCCTGTCGCCGCCGGTTGCCATTGGTCGCCGCTGTCGCCGCCGCCGCCGGTCTCCACCACCGCTGATTGCCGGCCGCCACCATCGGCGTCCGGCGGCGATCGGCCGGCAAAAATAAAAACAAATAAATATAAAAAAAAAACTATTTTTTTACCAAACGCATTTCTATTCTTTTTCTATTTCTAGAGTAAAAATTTTGTGTAGTTATCAAACGGATTTTTTTACACATAAATTGTTCCCCATAATAGAAATAGAAAAGAAACATTTCTGAAAAAAAAAAAAACTCTTCCCTAGACAAGAAGTGTTACCATTCGCACCCTAAAGGACAACGAGAGAGAGAGAGAGAGGGGGCGGGGGGGGGCGGCGGGGGAGGAAAATCGAAATAGAGATCGGAGCGAGAGAGATATTTCCATTTCCCTTATTTCTTAGAATCATGCATATATCTTTTTTTTTTTTATGACGTATATCCCAATAAGTTATGATTGATATTGTATTGCCTTCAATAGTCATCTAATAGAGCCAATAAGTACACTCGTGTAATCTTCATTATAAGATATTAAAAAAAGTCATAAATATATTGCATCAGTGACAATTCAATCTTAAACCTTTTAATATAGTGTCAATTTAGTCATTCGAGCTAATTTTGGTGGGATATTATTAAAATGAATGTCGACTAACTTACATGGCACTGCTAACGCTAATGTAGATAATTTTTAATAATATTTTAATTTTATTCTTTCTTCTTTTTCCATCTTCTTCCTTTTGCAGGTGACTAGCCACCGGCCATAGTTGAATTGGCCTCGCTTGGGCAAGGCTCACAATCACCGGGAACATGTGAGGCCTAGCAAGGCAAGAGCAAGCCCCGGTGAGGTTTGACTTGCCTAGGCCAAATTGGGTGACGGCGAGCCTCACCCAAGCTAGGGCAACCTCGTCGAGCATTGCCTTCGCCCTTGCAAGGGCTGGCCTCACCAAATCTAGCAAGGGGAGCCCTCATTGGGGCTCGCCCTCGCCTAGGCGATGCCAATCCAACCACGGCCAATGCCTAGTCACTAGCAAAAGGAAGAAGATGGGGAAAAAAAGGAAAGAAAGAAAATCTAAAAATAATTTAAAAATCAATAAATACTAAAACAATATTAAAAGTTGTCCACGTTAAGGCCAATGATGTCATATAGGTTGGTCGGTGTCCACATCAGCAATACCATACCAAAATTAGTTAGAAGGCATAAATTAGTATTATATCAAAAAGTTTAAGACCAAATTGGAACTATTAAAAAATTTAGGATTAAATTGTCGCAAATGCAATAAATTTAATATTTTTTTTGACACTTTTCCCATAAGTGGCCTAGCATCAATATAATAAATCTTTAAGACCCTCTTTCATATAATATGAAGGTGTAATTTTTTTGACATAACAAGGGCTCAAACTTACTTTGTTACATGAAATCACAAAAAAGATGTTTCACCTATTATACTAATATATTCAGTTCATTATATTTCTTTAAAAACTCAATAAAGATATTTTACTCTTGACACAGCTTCATTTTATATTGTGACCATGCATATAAACATTTAATCAACCCAACTAATCACTTTTGGAGGAAAATTAAGTAAGCCCAAACGATCACTTTGTGAGAAATGACGATTTTTCTGGTACTTCTCCATAATGATTTCTCCCAACTTTTCTTTCAAAATTTGAAAATAAATTAATGCTTCATTTATTTCGCAGAAAATGAACAATTTATAAAATATTTTCTTGAAAATGATAGCCTATATTATTTACAAATAAAACTAAACAAGGATTATTTTTATTGTTCATGAAAATATTTAAATATAAATGTTATTGATTATAAAAATATATTTCATTGATTAATTATTTCATGTGATTTAATTGATCATTTTTAGGAAAATATTTTTCAAATAATTCATTTTTCATGCAAAACACACAGAGCCTAACACTGATTAAGTTCCTAAAAGGTTGTGTAATGCCTTAAATGTCAATATCAGAATGCTTTGGAAGGTTTCAAGTGACAAGCAATTCGTATTAAGTTACGCACGGCAGAGATTATCAAAAGAGACAGAAGTCCAAATAATAGAAATCCATTCCAAAGTCCAAACGGAGTTGCTGTGAATGAAGACTAAAGAGATCGATCACAGAAAAATCTGTTAAGTCTCCCAACCATCTTAAACCAGAATCAACAATGAAATTTCTCCCTAAACCCTAAACCCTAGAAAATCAAACTTAACTTCACTGAAGATCTTTCAAGGACACGAGGCTGCTTTTAAACTCGGCGACGACCACCCTGCTCACCATTCCGTACCTAGATAGGCCCAACATGACTTGTGTGATCGTCCTTGACCGCAGATTATACCGAAAGAATCCCCTGTGAGGCCAGAACAGAAGCAGCTCGCCATCTTGGATATCTATAAGCTGCATGCCCTTATAGTCTGAATAGCTCGTTACGGACTCAGAAGCCGGATGCTGATTGAAGTCCCTTTCTAGATCGATATTGCACTTCTTTACCCAATGCCAACTCGCGTAGTCATCCAAAACCCATATGAGCATGAGTTTATCGCGAATCGCATACACATATACGCGGCCCTTCATTTCCACCAAGTGCATATTCGAATGGCCATCGCTCGACGGACATGAATCTCCTGGATGACGCATAAAACAAAATTTGCTCTCTCTAGTGCTAAAGACCATGATGGAATGCGAACATGGGGTCGACATGCCTTCCTTCCCAACCACCATCCAGTGAAGACGACCCTCTACCCCAGACGGGACTTCTTGTTCTCTAGGACGATAAGGAAACATCCCGACATTTTTCCACGCGGCTGTCCCTAGACCGCCCGTGCGATACAAGAAGCCATTGGGAGTTTCTCTGTAAGAAAGCAGCCGATATTTGTTCAGAAGAGACTGGAGAAAGAAACCGCAGATCGAGCCATGTTGCTGCCGGGTGATTCCCTCCCCCGTGACGGGGTTGTGAATCTCATATACAGATAAGGGGAGAATCGCCGAGAAGATAAGCAGTCCGTCACAACAACCTAGAAGATCACAACTGCACATGGTCCTTATGTTTCGAAAACCTCGTGACTTTGCTCCTCTAATAGGTTTCTTCACCTGGGAGCCCTGGTCGGGGAAGAAAAAAAAGCCTCTAATAGGTTTCTTCACCTGAGAGCTCCAGTTGGGGAAGAACAAAAAGCCCCGGTCACCAACCTTGCGGTCGAAGAACATGGGGGAGATGACAGGTACCGAAGACGCTCTTTGAAGATGCACTCTGGTGAAGTGAGCCGTCCCGATCAAAGCACGCCAACTTCTGCATACTCTTTTTGCGTGGCCGAGCTGGTCGACTTCCAGTCTGCTGAGCACATCCACGACAACATCATCCGGTAAGGTTTTGAAGCCGTCCCGCTTCCGATGATGGCGCGAAAGCCACGGGAAGCAACGAGAAATCTCCATATGCGTCACAGTCAGTAGATGAACAAATATGTGTCTGATCCAATTGCAAAACCAACCGCTGACACAATTCACCTGTACTCCGTAATGCCTTTTCTTAAGGTTTTGCAAATTACTCAGCGTTTTGACATCGAAGGTGCTCCATTCTGATTATTATGAAACACAGAGAGTTAGCACGCGATGCACAGCTATCGGGCCTGATAGATTGAACGAACAAGGAGGAATCGAATTTGAAGCATCCAATTCACTGAATACAATCAAAGTTCGAAAATTTTCAGAAAGAAATAGAAAAAAGTTGATACCTCAGAGTCGGACGGAAATCACCGCTCAGTGGGGACAGCGAGAGCGATTGACACTTAGGTGATTTCCATTCTTCGTGTATCTTATGATGGTGCATATACTCTTTTGATGGTCCATATCTCAATCGATTATGATTGAAATTGTGTTACCTTTGATAGATATCTAATAAAGTCAATAAGTATATCTATGTAATCTTCATTATGAGATGTCAAAATATACAGTACATAATTTCCTCTTCCATTTTTTTTTTTTTTTTTGGTAAGGAAACTCTTCCATTTATTTCTTATCTTGGTAATTGAATATTCTCCTGTGCATACTTTTATCATAGAAAACTTTAATTAAAACGTAGCACAGTATATTTAGAATAGATACAATAATCTTTTAACGCATCATTACTTACGTATAAAACTAAATTATCACATTGTAGGGAGAAAAAACGAAATTATCAAAACACAAACAATTAATTAATATAATGGAAAAAATGTAGGGACACATGATAAAATATTTTATATCCTAAATATTATACTATCTATGAAATGTTATTAACAATAGAAACTTTTATGGCCTAACCAAAATGGGAAAATTTTTAAATTACATTCTAAAAACAAAAACTTACATATAAATGAGTTATAGTTGATAATAAAATAATGAAGCCAAAGGATGAGGGACAAAAAATGGGTCCACGTATGTCATGTTACTTTCGTGGAGAAAACACCAAGATTTTCATAAAATGAGGAGTCTAGCAATTTACAATTTGAGGTGACAAACTTAGAAATAATATCAATGAAAGATTTTTTTTGTTTATAATATATATTCTTATAGATTGAACGTGGATAGTGAAAGAAAAAGTCTCTGCAAACACCCTTGTCCACAGGAAAATATTATGTGTTTTCAAAGTGCCACGTCAATTGTTGATGTCACGTGCGTTTTTTAGTCATGTCTGCTGATTTTGTTATTAAAAGTGAATAGTGAAAGAAAAAGCCTTTGCAAACACCCTCATCCACTATTAATTTAGTGATTGAACTGGCTGTTCCTTTCAGGAAATAGAAGCGTGCATCCTCGGTGCTCTTCTGTGTTGATTTTACTAAGCTTTCAAAAAGATTGAATCAGAATCTAAGCTTTTTAACTATGCAGCCTATGAACCTTTACGAACATGGGAAAAGGTTAAAAATAAATAAATAAATAAAGAAAAAGAAAGGCCTAATATCCTAAAAAGCGTCTAACTTTATCTCTTGTCCCAGTTTTATCTTTTATCTTATAAAAAACCTCTACTTTATGTCAAATCTTAATTCTATAGAAAATCTTTTTTTGTCCTATAAAAAATCCCAAACATATGTGCAGTCTCAATTCTATCTTAATCCCTTTTTTGTCTCACAATAAAACCCCAACTTTAGGTCTAGTCACAATTTTATCTCATAATAAACCCTCAACTTTAGATCCAATATCAATTCTATTCTAAAAAAAATTTTATCTCATGAAAAAATCCCAATTTTAGGTCTAGCTTCAATTTTACTTTAATTTTTTTTTTGTCTCGTAAAAAGTCATCAACTTTTACTTGAGTCCCAAATCTACCTCCATTAATCTTCTGTTAGCAATTTTGTACTTGGTCTTCGATCTCTTGTGCTTGGGTACATTCCATCTCTCTAAATCAGAAAGCTTGTGCTTGAGACGCTCGTACAGCTGGTGCTTAGGAATTTCTCATCTATCAGTTGCCAATGAGAAACTTTTGAATGGATGGTTAATAGTGGTAGATTTATGACTTAAGTAAAATTCATTGTTTTTTTATGAGATTGTAAAAATGTTAGGGTAAAATTGAGACTAAACAATAAAATTGGGATAAAACCTAAAGTTGAGAGCTTTTCATAGAACAAAAAAAAGTTCAAGGTAGAATTGGGACATGAAAAAAAACATTTAAGGTAAAATTAGGACTGGACCTAAAATTAGAGTTTTTTATTAGATAAAAAGTAGAATTTGGACAAAAGTTAAAGTTGAAGGTTTTTTTAAGGATACTTGGCCGAAAAAGAAATAAGGAAATCTACTCTTTATCATACCAAACGTGATCGAGAAGAGGACAAAGTGTCAATACAAGTCTTTAGAGCCCTCTTTCATAAAATATAGTTCAATATATATTTTTTCGAGAACTTAATAAAGATGCTTTCCAGACAGCTTTACTTAATATCGTGGCCATTAAGGTAATCAATTAATCAACCCAACTAATCACTTGTTGAGGAACAACTATTCAACCCAAATGATCGCTTTGAGTTTGTGAGAATTGATGACTCTTCTGGTACTTTTTTTTTCTTTCAAATTTTTGTAAATAACTTATATTAATTAAGTTTCTAAGGTTAATTCCTTAAGCATCAACACGCAAATGCTCTGCATTTGGCAATCAAGACAAAATTCATGACAAAATAACATTTATCATATTATGGGCTTAGTGCTTGCTCAAAATAGAATAAAGTTGAGTATAAGAGAGATATAGCCCACATAAAATTATTCCATGGAAGAGGTGAGATAAACGTGAATAGAATGTCTAATATGCATAACATGAAAGTTATTTTTCTCCAATAACAAATTTCTTAAATTAATAAGATTAAAATTATATTTCAATATAAATTATATTTGACTTCTATTATAAGAAATTCAAAATAATCAAGATTAAAATTTTTTATTTTTTTAATTTAATCTTATTTTTTATTTATGTATTCAAATTTAAATTTATCTTAAAATATAAATATAAATATATGTATAGTTATTACATATTTAGGTATTTTGGTATATTAGTACAGTTAAATATTATAATAAAATTTTATTAGAGAATGACGAAGGGAAGAAAGAAATAAAAAAAGAAAATAATTAAAATAAGAGAGGAAAAAATTAAATAAAAATAAAGTATGCAAGAGTGTCACTAGATCTTTTTTTCCCCTCGCCTTTTGTGAACTTTTACAAAACAATTTACATAATAAGATATGAATATATCCAAATTTATTACTGTAATTTATCAAAAAGTAGGTAGGACATAACAAAAACCTTGATTTCAAATCTTATCTAGAAATCATAACAAGCAAACTTAGCCTAAAGGTTCCGAACAACTTGCGATTAATAAAGTCAAAGCATAGGATCCACAATGATTTATCAAGTATCAAAAATTTAAAATAGCAAAATCATTCCTAAACCCAAACAGAGGAGTAAAAACTATTCTGGTCCTGGGAATGAAGACTAAAAAGAGTTCAATCACAGAGCATCAACAATCTAGCTTTCCCCCCTAAACAAAACAACACTATCATCGTAACCATTACTACCTTTAAGGTCAAACTAATCTGACAGAAGATATTTTCGACCAAAAAAAAAAAAATCTGACAGAAGATATTGCAAGGACAAGAGGCTTCTTTTGTATTCGGCGACGACCACCCTGGTCTTCATTCTGTACGTGTCACAGCCGAACCCGTCCATAAATGGCCACGGAACTCTTTTGATGGTTTTCGACTGCAGATTATGCTGAAAGAGTCCCCGGCGAGGCCAGAACAGAAGCAACTCCCCATCTCGGATGTCTATAAGCTGCATATTCTTGTAGTTTTCGTAGCTTGTTACGTTCTCATCATGAATCGGATGCCGATTTAAGTTCCATTGTAGATTGATATCGCATTTCTTTACCCACTGCCAGCTTGCATGGTCCTCCAGAACCCAGATGCTCATGAATTTAACTTGAATCGCGTACACGTATACGCGGCCCTGCATTTCCACCAAGTGCATGTTCGAATGTCCCTTGCTCGGTAGACATGAATCTCCCGGATGAGGCATAAAACGAAATTCATTCTCTCTAGCGCTAAAGACCATGATGGAATGCGAACACGGAGGCGACACGCCTTCCTTCCCGACCACCATCCAGTGAAGATGACCCCTTACGCCAGACGGGACTTCTTGTTCTCTAGGACGATAACGAAACATCCCGACGTCTATGCACGCCGCTGGCCCTAGACCATCCACCTGATACCTGAAGCCATTGGGAGTTTCTCTGTAAGAAAGCAACCGGTATTTGCTCGAAAGCGAATGGAGAAAGAAACCGCAGATCGAGCCCTTATGCGGCACCGGGACTCGCTCCCACGTGACGGGGTTGTGAATCTCATACATAGATGCGGCGCGAGTCTTGACTAAGATAAGCAGTCCGTCACAACAACCTAGAAGATGACAAGATCTGTCGACAGTTATGTATCGCAAAGCCGGCGGTGACTTTGCTCCTGCAATCGGTTTCTTCTCCATAGAGCCCCAGTCGATAAAGAACACACCGACATTGTAATATACAGGGTCCTCGAAGCACAAGGGGTTCACGACAGTTACCGAAGAAGCTCTTTGAAGATGCAGTCGGGCGAAGTAAGCTGTCGCGATCAAAGCATGCCACCTTCTGCATACTCTTATTGCGCATTTGAGCTGGTCGACTTCCAGCCTGCTGAGCACATCCACTACGACATTATCCGGTAAGGTTCCGAAACCGTCCCGCTTCTTGCCATTGGATGTGCACGAACGCCACGGCAAGCAACGAGAAACCCCCATGTGCATCACTGTAAATTGATCATGAAACGGAGAGAGAATTTAAGTGCGCGATGCGCAGCTACTGGACATGATTCAGATTCAACGAACAGAAAGGAAGACAAAGTTGGAAGCATACAGTTCACTGAATTCCAGTCGAAGCTTGAAAATCTTTGGAAAGAAATAGAAAAAAGTTGATACCTTCCAACTTCAAAGCGTTGCGACGAGCTTCCTGGGCCGATTAGGGGGTATAAATAAGAGATAATGATGATCCAATGAAGATGAGATAATGTTGATCAATAAGATACGAGATAATAATATGATGATGACATACTTATCTAATAAAGCCCAATATACTCTTTCCTAATAAAATTACATAATTCTCTCTTTCGGTTTTTTGTCTTATCCCGGTGGTTGAAATCAAATAAATAAGGGACTCTTTTAGTAGAAAATTTAGATTTTTAGTGGCGTATTGCACAACTTGTTATCGAAAAATAAAATTAAAATGGAGCATGAAATATTTTAGCAATAATTCAGTTTTTTTGGTTAGCGTATGATTAGTCATAGAAGGCACATATAAGACTAATTATCACGTTGTCAACCAAAAAATTTTAATTATCAAAGTACAAACAACAATTAACTAGTGTAAAAGTAGACATATACGAACATAGTATAAAATAGGTTAATACCCTAAAAACCTCAAACCTGCACACACTTGTGACAAATTTACCTCATACTATTTTTTTGACGATGAAAAATTTCAAACTGGTATAACTGTGACAAATTTACCCCAACTGACCCCAAAAAACCATAAACTGGTATATTTATAACAAATTTACTCCAAACTAATTTGTTTGACCACAAAAAACCCTAAACTGGTAAATTTGTGACAAATATACCCTCGCTAAATTGAATTAATACCACAAAAAAATCACAAAAATTGTAAACTGTGACAAACAGAGCGTAAAATCCCAAATTGATATACCAATCAACCTGTTACGTATCATTTAACTTAATAATTTGACAGTAAAATTTAACGAAAATTAACAAAGGGTAAATTTGTCACAAGTACTAGTTTATGGTAAATTTGTCAAAGGTATGCCAGTTTAAGGTTTTTGATGGTCAAAAAAATAGTTTGGGGTAAATTTGTCATAGGTGTACCAATTTAGGATTTTTCAGGATATTAAACCTATAAAATATTTTGTAAGTATTATAGTATCTTTGAAATGCATATTATCAATAGAATCTTTTATCGTCTAATAAATATATGGAGAAACTTCAAATTATATGCTAAAATAAAAGATAATTTTTTTAACACGGCGACTTATAATTAGATAATAAAATAACGAAGCGAGAGGATGAGGGATAATAAATTAGTCCACATATCTCTTGCTACTTTAGTTGAGAAAGTACCAAGATTATTTCACATAACGAGGAGAGTCCAATTTTAATAATCTACAATTTGAGTTGACACACTTATGGATAACACCAATAAGAGGAGAGTCCAATTTCAATTGTTGTTTTTTATCCTCTCCAATTGTGAACTTTTACGAAACAATTTACCTAATAAGATATGAATATATCCAAATTTACTATTGCAATTTATCAAAAAGTGGATAGGACATAAACAAAACCCTTGATTTCAAATCTTATCAAGAAATCATGACAAGCAAACTTAGCCTAAAGGTTCCGAACAACTTGCGATTAATAAAGTCAAAGCATAGGATCCACAAAGATTTATCAAGCCTCAAAAATTTAAAATAGCAAAATCATTCCTAAACCCAAACAGAGGAGTAAAAACTATTCTGGTCCTGGGAATGAAGACTAAAAAGAGTTCAATCACAGAGCATCAACAATCTAGCTTTCCGCCCCTAAACAAAACAACACTATCATCGTAACCATTACTACCTTAAAGGTCAAACTATTCTGACAGAAGATATTGCAAGGACAAGAGGCTTCTTTTGCATTCGGCGACGACCACCCTGGTCTTCATTCTGTTCGTGTCATAGCGGATCCCGTCCATAAATGGCCACGGAACTCTTTTGATGGTTTTCGACTGCAGATTATGCTGAAAGAGTCCCCGGCCAGGCCAGAACAGAAGCAACTCCCCATCTCGGATGTCTATAAGCTGCATATTCTTGTAGTTTTCGTAGCTTATTGCGTACTCATGATAAACCGGATGCCGATTTAAGTTCCATTGTAGATTGACATCGCACTTCTTTACCCACTGCCAGCTTGCATGGTCCTCCAGAACCCAGATGCTCATGAATTTAACTTGAATCGCGGACACGTATACGCGGCCCCGCATTTCCACCAAGTGCATGTTCGAATGTCCCTTGCTCGGTAGACATGAATCTCCCGGATGAGGCATAAAACGAAATTCATTCTCTCCAGCGCTAAAGACCATGATGGAATGCGAACAACACGGAGGCGACACGCCTTCCTTCCCGACCACCATCCAGTGAAGACGACCCCTTACGACAGACGGGGCTTCTTGTTCTCTAGGACGATAAGGAAACACCCCGACGTCTATGCAAGCCGCTGGCCCTAGACCATCCACCTGATACCAGAAGCCATTGGGAGTTTCTCCGTAAGAAAGCAACCGGTATTTGTTCGAAAGCGGATGGAGAAAGAAACCGCAGATCGAGCCCTTATGCGGCACCGGGACTCGCTCCCACGTGACGGGGTTGAGAACCTCATACTTAGATGCGGTGCGAGTCTTGATTAAGATAAGCAGTCCGTCACAACAACCTAGAAGATGACGAGATCCGTCGGTACTGTTTATGCGTCGCAAAGCCGGCAGTGACTCTACTCCTGCAATCGGTTTCTTCTCCATAGAGCCCCAGTCGATAAAGAACAGATCGACATTGTAATATACAGGGCCCTCGAAGGACAAGGGGTACATGACAGTTACCGAAGAAGCTCTTTGAAGATGCAGTCGGGCGAAGTGAGCCGTCGCGATCAAAGCATGCCACCTTCCGCATACTCTTATTGCGCATTTGAGCTGGTCGACTTCCAGCCTGCTGAGCACATCCACTACGACATTATCCGGTAAGGTTCCGAAACCGTCCCGCTTCTTGCCATTGGATGTGCACGAACGCCACGGCAAGCAACGAGAAACCCCCATGTGCATCACTGTAAATTGATCATGAAACGGAGAGAGAATTTAAGTGCGCGATGCGCAGCTACTGGACATGATTCAGATTCAACGAACAGAAAGGAAGACAAAGTTGGAAGCATACAGTTCACTGAATTCCAGTCGAAGCTTGAAAATCTTTGGAAAGAAATAGAAAAAGTTGATACCTTCCAACTTCAAAGCGTTGCGACGAGCTTCCTGGGCCGATTAGGGGTATAAATAAGAGATAATGATGATCCAATGAAGATGAGATAATGTTGATCAATAAGATACGAGATAATAATATGATGATGACATACTTATCTAATAAAGCCCAATATACTCTTTCCTAATAAAATTACATAATTCTCTCTTTCGGTTTTTTGTCTTATCCCGGTGGTTGAAATCAAATAAATAAGGGACTCTTTTAGTAGAAAATTTAGATTTTTAGTGGCGTATTGCACAACTTGTTATCGAAAAATAAAATTAAAATGGAGCATGAAATATTTTAGCAATAATTCAGTTTTCTTGGTTAGCGTATGATTAGTCATAGAAGGCACATATAAGACTAATTATCACGTTGTCAACCAAAAAATTTTAATTATCAAAGTACAAACAACAATTAACTAGTGTAAAAGTAGACATATACGAACATAGTATAAAATAGGTTAATACCCTAAAAAACCTCAAACTGGTACACTTGTGACAAATTTACCTCATACTATTTTTTTGACGATGAAAAATTCCAAACTGGTATAACTGTGACAAATTTACCCCAACTGACCCCGAAAAACCCTAAACTGGTATATTTATAACAAATTTACTCTAAACTAATTTATTTGACCGCAAAAAACTCTAAATTGGTAAATTTGTAACAAATATACCCTCGCTAAATTGAATTAATACCACAAAAAAATCACAAAAATTGTAAACTGTGACAAACAGAGCGTAAAATTCCAAATTGATATACCAATCAACTGTTACGTGTCATTTAACTTAATAATTTGACAGTAAAATTTAACGAAAATTAACAAAGGGTAAATTTGTCACAAGTACTAGTTTATGGTAAATTTGTCGAAGGTATGCTAGTTTAAGGTTTTTGATGGTCAAAAAAATAGTTTGAGGTAAATTTGTCATAGGTGTACCAATTTAAGATTTTTTAGGATATTAACCCTATAAAATATTTTGTAAGTATTATAGTATCTTTGAAATGCATATTATCAATAGAATCTTTTATCGTCTAATTAATATATGGAGAAACTTCAAATTATATGCTAAAATAAAAGATAATTTTTTTAACACAGCGATTTATAATTAGATAATAAAATAACGAAGCGAGAGGATGAGGGATAATAAATTAGTCCACATATCTCTTGCTAGTTTAGTTGAGAAACGACCAAGATTATTTCACATAACGAGGAGAGTCCAATTTTAATAATCTACAATTTGAGTTGACACACTTATGGATAACACCAATAAGAGGAGAGTCCAATTTCAATTGTTGTTTTTTATCCTCTCCAATTGCGAACTTTTACGAAACAATTTACCTAATAAGATATGAATATATCCAAATTTACTATTGCAATTTATCAAAAAGTGGATAGGACATAAACAAAACCCTTGATTTCAAATCTTATCCAGAAATCATGACAAGCAAACTTAGCCTAAAGGTTCCGAACAACTTCCGATTAATAAAGTCAAAGCATACGATCGGCAAAGATTTATCAAGACTCAAAAATTTAAAATAGCAAAATCATTCCTAAACCCAAACAGAGGAGTAAAAACTATTCTGGTCCTGGGAACGAAGACTAAAAAGAGTTCAATCACAGAGCATCAACAGTCTAGCTTTCCCCCCTAAACAAAACAACACTACATCGTTACCATTACTACCTTTAAGGTCAAGCTATTCTGACAGAAGATATTGCAAGGACAAGAGGCTTCTTTTGTATTCGGCGACGACCACGCGGTCTTCATTCTGTACGTGTCATAGCCGAACCCGTCCATAAATGGCCACGGAACTCTTTTGATGGTTTTCGACTGCAGATTATGCTGAAAGAGTCCCCGGCCAGGCCAGAACAGAAGCAACTCCCCATCTCGGATGTCTATAAGCTGCATATTCTTGTAGTTTTCGTAGCTTGTTACGTTCTCATCATGAACCGGATGCCGATTTAAGTTCCATTGTAGATTGATATGGGGGTTTCTCACCATCGGTTATCTCGATCAACTTGCCCCAGTGATGGGGCGAAAGCCACGGGAAGCAGCAAGAAACCCCCATATGCATCACTGTGAGTAAAAGAACAAAGATGTGTCTGCTCCAATTGTGAAAACAACCATTAATGTTGTCACCTGTATTCTGTAATGTTTTAGGCTTTGCAAATTATTCAGCGTTGTGACATTGAAGGTGTTCCTTCTGATAATGCAATGGAGAGAATTTAAGCACGGCATGCACAGCTATTGGACATGATTCAGATTCAACGAACAAAAAGGAAACCAAGTCGAAGCATACATTTCACGGAATTCAGTCGAAGCTTTAATAATTCTAAAAAGAAACAGCAAAAAGCTGATACCTTTACTTCGCAGCAGCGAGGTAGCAAGGCAGAGTCGGACCAAAATCCCCGCTCAGTAAAAGACAGCGAGAGAGAGAGAGAAGGGGGGAGGAAAATGGAAATAGAGATCAGAGCAAGAGAGATATTTCCATTTCCCTTATTTCTTAGGATCATGCATATATCTTTCTTTCCTTTTTATGACGTATATCCCAATCGATAATGATTGATATTGTATTGCCTTCAATAATCATCCAATAAGTACACTCATGTAATCAGTGACAATTCAGTCTTAAATCTTTTAATATAATGTCAATTTAGTCATTTGAGCTAATTTTGGTGAGATATTATTAACATGAATGTTGACTAACTTACATGGCACTGCCAACGCTAATATTGACAATTTTTAATAATATTTTAATTTTAGTTTTTTATTTTATTCTTTCTTCTTCTTTTTTTCCATCTTCTTCCTTTTGCAGGTGACTAGCCACCGGCCATAGTTGAATTGGCCTTGCTTGGGCAAGGCTCACAATCACTGGGAACATGTGGGGCCTAGCACGGCAAGAGCGAGCCCCAGCGAGGTTTGACTTGCCTAGGCCAAATTGGGTGACGACAAGCCTCACCCAAGCCAGGGCAACCTCGCTGAGCATTGCCTTCACCCTTGAAAGGACTGGCCTCACCAAATCTAACAAAGGGAGCCCTCATTGGGGCTCGCCCTTGCTTAGGCAATGCCAATCCAACCATGGCCAATGCCTAGTCACTAGCAAAAGGAAGAAGATGGGAAAAAAAGGAAAGAAAGAAAATCTAAAAATAATTTAAAAATCAATAAATACTAAAACAATATTAAAAGTTGTCCACGTTAAGGCCAATGGTGCCATATAAGTTGGTCGGTGTCCACGTCAGTAATTCCGTACCAAAATTAGTTAGAAGGCATAATTAGCATTATATCAAAAAGTTTAAGACCAAATTGGAACTATTAAAAGAAATAGGATTAAATTGTCACCAATGCAATAAATTTAATATTTTTTTCGACACTTTTTCCATAAGTGGCCTAGCATCAATACAATAAATCTTTAAGAACCTCTTTCATATAATATAAAGGTCTAATTACAAAAAAGATGTTCCACCTATTATACTAATATAATCAGTTCATTATATTTCTTTAAAAACTCAATAAAGATATTTTACTCTCGACACAGCTTCATTTTATATTTTGACCATGCATATGAACATTTAATCAACCCGACTAATCACTTTTGGAGGAAAATTAAGTAAGCACAAATGATCACTTTGTTAGAAATGACGATTTTTCTGGTACTTCTCCATAATGATTTCTCCCAACTTTTCTTTCAAAATTTGAAATCAGAAAATGAACAATTTATAAAAAAATTTCCTGAAAATGATAGCTTATATTATTTACAAATATAACTTAACAAAGAATATATTTATTATTCATGAAAATATTTAAACATAAATGTTATTGATTATGAAAATATTTTTCATTGATTAATTATTTCAGGGGGAAAGTATCAAAAAAATTCTAAACCTATTGCATTTGTACTAATTCGGTCGTAAGCTTTTAAATTAGACAAATTCAATCCTAAACCTTTTAATAATATTACAAATTCAATCCATTCGGCCAATTTTAGTCGGCCGGCGGTGACGTGGATGTTGGTCGGTGGTCGACTCGACGTGACAATTTTTTTATATATTAAATTTTCGAATTTTTTATTAATTTTTTTCTTTTTCTTTTCTTTTTCCTTTTCTTTTCTCCCTTCTTCCTCCTTAGACTGTTCCGGTGGTGGCTGGCAAGCCACCGATGAGGCTTGTGGCCGAGGCTCACCAGCCATTGGGCGAGGGCTGCAAAGCCCTCGCCTGCCGTTGGCAAGGGTCGCAGCCCTTGCCTAGCCTCTCCCAAGGCTGCCGACAAGGCGACTTCGCTCGGATTTGGGCAAGGCTAGCCTGGCCCTAACCTTGCTACAGGTGAAGGCGGCCTCGCCCGTGGCTGGCAAGGCCATGGCGGCCATTTCCAGGGCGGGCCAGGCTAGCCTCGCCCAAATCTAGGCTAAGTTGACTCACCTGCGGCCCTGGGCAAGGCCGAGCAAGGGCCATGACCCTCATCGGCGGCTGGCGAGGGCTTAGCGGCCCTCGCCTTCGCCTTGGTGATGGCTAGCTAGGCTGCCTTCGCCTTCGCCTTGGTGATGGCTAGCTAGGCTGCCTTCGCCCGCGGCAAGGCCAAGGCAAGGTTGGCCTAGCCCAAATTCGGGCAATGCCGCCTTGTCGGCGGCCTTGGGAGAGGCCGGGCGAGGGCTGTGACCCTCGCCAGCCATTGTCGAAACAGTCCAAGGAGGAAGAAGGGAGAAAAGAAAAGAAAAAAAAATCATAAAAATTGCCACGTTAGCGTTCGGCCAACGTCCACGTCAGTGCCGACCGGTCAAAATTGGTCGGATAGACTGAATTGGTACCAATATTAAAAGGTTTATAACTAAATTGATTAAATTGAAAATTTTATGATTGAATTGGTACCGATGCAATAGATTTATGACTTTTTTAGGTTTATGACTTTTTTTGTATTTTTCTCTTATTTCAGGTGATTTAATCGATCATTTTTAGGAAAATATTTTTCAAATAATTTGAAAAACACACGGAGCCTAACACTGATTAAGTTCCTGAAAGGTTGTGTAATGCCTTAAATATCAATATCGGAATGCTTTGGAAGGTTTCAAGTGACAAGCGATTCGTATTAAGTTCAAGCATGGCAGAGATTATCAAAAGAGAAAAAAGTCCAAATAATAGAAATCCATTCCAAAGTCCAAAGGAGTGCTGTGAATGAAGACTAAAGAGGTCGATCACAGAGAAATCTGTTAAGTCTCCCAACCATCTTAAACCAGAATCAACAATGAAACTTCTCCCCAAACCCTAAACCCTAGAAAATCAAACTTAACTTCACTGAAGATCTTTCAAGGACACGAGGCTGCTTTTAAACTCGGCGACGACCACCCTGCTCATCATTCCGTGCCTAGATAGTCCCAACATGACTTGTGTGATCGTCCTTGACCGCAGATTATACCGAAAGAATCCCCTGTGAGGCCAGAGCAGAAGCAGCTCGCCATCTTGGCTATCTATAAGCTGCATGCCCTTATAGTCTGAATAGCTCGTTACGGACTCAGAAGCCGGATGCTGATTGAAGTCCCTTTCTAGATCGATATCGCACTTCTTTACCCAATGCCACCTCGCGTAGTCCTCCAAAACCCATATGAGCATGAGTTTATCGCGAATCGCGTACACATATACGCCGCCCTTCATTTCCACCAAGTGCATATTCGAATGGCCGTCGCTCGACAGACATGAATCTCCCGGATGAGGCATAAAACAAAATTTGCTATCTCTAGTGCTAAAGACTATGATGGAATGCGAACATGGGGTCGACATGCCTTCCTTCCCAACCGCCATCCAGTGAAGACGACCCTCTACCCCAGACGGGGTTTCTTGTTCTCTAGGACGATAAGGAAACATCCCGACATTTTTCCACGCGGCTGGCCATAGACCGCGCGTGTGATACAAGAAGCCATTGGGAGTTTCTCTGTAAGAAAGCAGCCGATATTTGTTCGGACGCGACTGGAGAAAGAAACCGCAGATCGAGTCATCTTGCTGCCAGACGATTTCCTCCTGCGTGACGGGGTTTAGAATCTCATATATAGAAAAGGGGAGAATCGCCGAGAAGATAAGCAGTCCGTCACAACAACCTAGAAGATCACAAATGAACATGGTCCTTATGTATCGAAAACCTGGTGACTTTGCTCCTCTAATAGGTTTCTTCACCTGAGAGCTCCAGTTGGGGAAGAACAAAAAGCCCCAGTCACCAACCTTGCGGTCGAAGAACATGGGGTAGATGACAGGTACCGAAGAAGCTCTTTGAAGATGCACTCTGGTGAAGTGAGCCGTCCCGATCAAAGCACGCCAACTTCTGCATACTCTTTTTGCGTGGCCGAGCTGGTCGACTTCCAGTCTGCTGAGCACATCCACGACAACATCATCCGGTAAGGTTTTGAAGCCGTCCCGCTTCCGATGATGGCGCGAAAGCCACGGGAAGCAACGAGAAATCTCCATATGCGTCACAGTCAGTAGATGAACAAATATGTGTCTGATCCAACTGCAAAACCAACCGCTGACACAATTCACCTGTACTCCGTAATGCCTTTTCTTAAGGTTTTGCAAATTACTCAGCGTTGTGACATCGAAGGTGCTCCATTCTGATTATTATGAAACACAGAGAGTTAGCACGCGATGCACAGCTATCGGGCCTGATAGATTGAACGAACAAGGAGGAATCGAATTTGAAGCATCCAATTCACTGAATACAATCAAAGTTCGAAAATTTTCAGAAAGAAATAGAAAAAAGTTGATACCTCAAAGTCGGACAGAAATCACCGCTCAATGGGAACAGCGAGAGCGATGGACACTTAGGTTATTTCCATTCTTCGAGTATCTTACGATCGTGCATATACTCTTTTGATGGTACATATCTCAATCGATTATGATTGAAATTGTGTTACCTTCGGTAGATATCTAATAAAGTCAATAAGCATATTCATGTAATCTTGATTATGAGATGTTAAAATATACAGTACATAATTTCCTCTTCCATTTTTTTTTTTTTTTTGGTAAGGAAACTCTTCCATTTATTTCTTATCTTGGTAATTGAATATTCTGCTGTGCATACTTTCATCATAGAAAACTTTAATTAAAACGTACCACAGTATATTTAGCATAGATACAATAATCTTTTAACGCATCATTACTTACATATAAAACTAAATTATCACATTGTCAGGCAAAAGAATAAAGTTATCAAAACAAAAACAATTAATTAATATAATGGAAAAAATGTAGGGACACATGATAAAATATTTTATATCTTAAATATTATACTATCTATGAAATGTTATTAACAATAGAAACTTTTATCGCCTAACCAAAATGGGAAAAATTTTAAATTACATTCTAAAAACAAAAACTCACATATAAATGAGTTATAGTTAGATAATAAAATAATGAAGCGAAAGGATGAGGGACAAAAAATGGGTCCACGTATGTCATGTTACTTTCGTGGAGAAAACACCAAGATTTTCATAAAATGAGGAGTCTAGCAATTTACAATTTGAGGTGACAAACTTAGAAATAATACCAATGAAAGATTTTTTTTTATTTTTTTTATAATATATATTCTTATAGATTGAACGAGGATAGTGAAAGAAAAAGTCTCTGCAAACACCCTTGTCCACAGGAAAATATTATGTGTTTTCAAAGTGCCACGTCAATTGTTGATGTCGCATGCGTTTTTTAGTCATGTCTGCTGATTTTGTTATTAAAAGTGAGTAGTGGAAGAAAAAGCCTTTGCAAACACCCTCATCCACTATTAATTTAGTGATTGAACTGGCTGTCCCTTTCAGGAAATAGAAGCGTGCACATCCGCGGTGCTCTTCTGTGTTGATTTTACTAAGCTTTCAAAAAGATTGAATCAGAATCTAAGCTTTTTAACTATGCAGCCTATGAACCTTTACGAACATGGGAAAAGGTTAAAAAAAAAAAAGAAATAATGGAAAAGAAAGGCCTAATATCCTAAAAAGCGTCTAACTTTATCTCTTGTCCCAGTTTTATCTTTTATCTTATAAAAAACCTCTAACTTTATGTCTACTCTTATTGAAAATCTTTTTTTGTCCTATAAAAAATCCCTAAAATATGTGCAGTCTCAATTCTATCTTAATCCCTTTTTTGTCTCACAATAAAACCCCAACTTTAGGTCTAGTCACAAATTTATCTTAAACTATTTTGTATCTCATAATAAACCCTCAACTTTAGATCCTGTTGACACCTAAATTTTGGTGACCCTTTTAATTATTAGTTGCATTAAAAAATTAGGGATTAATTTTAATCCCTAAAAAATATTAGTTAATTAATTAATTGCATAGCATATAGTTTTAGGTGCATCTATTTTAATTTGCATTTACATTGGGCAGGTGACAAATGGGTTCAAATTGATGGTTCGAGAATATTAAATTGACAATTGGACTAAGCGTGAAAGGAGTAAATAGGCCCAAGCCCGTATCCTCGGAAAGATTTTACGGATTGATTTGTGTGAGATTTCAAATTTTGGAAGAATCATTTTGCAATCCTAAATCGTATCAAAAGCAAATATTGCATTTGGAAAAAGGAATTTTCGTGGATACGGATTTGGAAAAATTAAAACCCTAACCGTGGCCTATAAATAAATTAAATGCGTAGGGTTTGAGAGAAGGCCACACAATAGAATACACGGCCATTAGGAGGCTTCTTTCTTCGCTTTGTGGGAGGGGTTTTCTTTCTTTTCTCATATTCAAAGGTCAATAGTCAAAAGACGGAGGCCACAGAATTGAGTTAAGCGGCTACAGCATAGGGAGAAGAGAGCGTGAGAGATTGAGGAGAGAGTGGGGTCACGGCCAAGCATCCCGCGGCCGTGACCTTGCTGATTTGTGGCCGCATCTCACTGCCGAGCTTCAACCTGAACCTGCTTAGTCGGCTGCACCACTGTGTCTTGCGGTGCCACTTGGCTATGAGACAACGTGGCGCTGTCCCAGGGCCTATTGCGACGAACCACCGCTGAGATGCAGCACGATTTTCCAGTCCCAAGCAACGGCTAACGAGTTTCCAACAATCCCGGCGAGTCTCTTAGAAGGTTGCAGGTTCCTGTCGAAGTTGCCGTTGTTTTGAGGCTCGCAGTCCCGTCCAGTCACCATCAATGCTGACGGTTATCTTGAGAATTTTTTCGGAGTTTCTCTCACGACTAGCAGCGATTCACTCGAATCAGATTTTTTTTTTTTGTAGAGGCTTGTTTCTTCATGCAGGCTTCCCGGTGAGACCCATTCTTGCTGATTCAGATGCAGCTCCTATTCTTGGCTGCACCCGTGAGAACACAGCCGTATCCCCAGCATGATCCAATGACGACGAGCCTCATCGTCAAGTCCCGGTAGCAACAAGCGTTGCCTTCCGCAAGAGTTGCCCTACGTCAATCTAGCGACACAAGTCAAGAACAATTTGCGCAAGTCCACTTAGTTCTTTGCAGCAACCAGAAAATTTCTGCTCAGCCTCACCTATGGCCTCATCATCACCATCACATGCAGAAGACGCCAATTTTTGATAAAGTGGTGGTCAAAGTGGATTGCCCGGTCAAAGTATCAAGCCTTCAGTGGAAGCTCGGACAAATATAAATTCACGAAGGGACTTGAATACTGAGGGTCGAGGAACGCATCTAATTTGGTGGCTCACCAACAATCCCTAAGCTCAAAGGCTGGCTGTCGTCCGGTCCGCGGTTGCGAGTCGCCATCCCAATTTGGAAAAGTTATCGGTGCGATATCGAGAGCTAGGTAAGATTTTTGATTGATTCGATTTTCTTATATTTTATTGTCCAACCCATGGGATCGCGATTTATTTTGAATATTTGTTCGTTATTGCCATATCCAAAAATATTTTGAATTCTCATGAATTCGGGGATTAATCCCTAATTTCATAATGTGCATATGATTGACAGTCCGATTTTCACGCTCAAAATCCGACTCGCAATTGCTTGGAAAATCGCCAATCCGATCTCACGCTTGAGATATGATTCGTGATTTTATTTAAAAATTGGCCAATCCGATCTCATGCACGAGATATAATTCGTTAATTTAGTTCCCAAAATTAAATGGACGTGGATGATGTCTTGCTTGATTTGGTGCCGTGTTGTTCTTGATGCTTTATTTGTTTGCTCCCGTAAAAGAAAAAATATTTGAGTTAGGATTAGGTTTGTTTTAGAATATTTCTTGTTATCTTGCATATTTAGAATAGAGATTTTATTTCGAATTTCAAAAATCAAAAATCAAATCAATCAATTTAGGTTGCTAGTGTTTTTTTACTTAGGTTGCATGTTTAATAATTTGACAATTCTTAATTTCGAAATTAATAAAACAAAAACACAAAAAAAGGTCATCATGCATATGTCATGTAGAATTAGGACATTCTTTATACGTCATTGCATATTAGAATAAATTGCATGCTTATTTAGAATAAGCACGTCATATAGAATTATGTTCATACAATGCACGTCATTTAGTGATTTTTGTTAGGTCCATTTAATTAGAAATTTCCCGTCATTAGAATTAGGTCATTAGATTAATTTGGATTGCATATTTAAGTGTTGCATTTCTTTAATTTCGAATCTCATGGAAAATACAAAAAAAATTATTTTTAGAATAAATCCATCTCATGCTTCAAGATAGATTACATGCTTATTTATGTCATATCGCTTAGGTCATATAGCTAAGTCATGTTGCCATGTCATATCATTTCATGTTAAATTAGGGGCATACATTGCATAAAGCATGATTCTCATTAATTAAGTGAAAACAAAACAAAAATTGCGTGTTAATTATAAACCATATCTAGGGTTGTTGATGTGGATTTTGAATTAATATTGCAGATGCTTTCGTTGCTACGAGGTAAGTCCTGCATTTTCTATTTTCTTTCTTGGGTGTTAAATTGATGGTTTGTATACCCGCATGATCATCTTATATGTTAGGAAAATAGACTTAAAATCAATCCAAACTGCCTGTAAAAACATTTTTGAAATTAAAAGAATGGTACCGAAAGGGCATTAGAGAAATCTAGTGTAACCAAATCCCCGTACCCATAATCTCTGGTTCGTAGGAGTAAAGTAAATCTCTCGTTACTTTACTTGGGTTTCTAATCGACCCACCAAAAATAGATTAGTGGCGACTCATAATTAAAACAATTGCATGTTAAGAACTTGAACCGAAAGTTGCGAATTGGTATGGGATTGGGAGAGCCTGAGTTAAGTCTAGGCTTAACAATCCATTAGCCAAACTCTAGGTGGTTCACACCCCAAAAAAATTGGTCGCGACAGCTTGGCGACTCCATTGGGGACTTGAGTTAAAACTCTTCGTGGACTTAGGCCAATTTTTCTTTTCTTTCGAAAAATGTTTTTGTTTGGCAGCGAGGATTCCAGGTACGCCCCTAACATTTAAGGTGTTAAATGTTCTTGGAGGATGGGAGGTATAAGGGAAAGTGTTTGCTAACCTTTGTTTTGCAGGGAGGTGTAGGAATGTATGGTTTATTTTCATATATGAAGTGGTGCTTGATATGAACTGTTGTGCATGCCTTGCATCTAGCACTACGCTATTGCACACACAACCTGCCGCCGAACCTGGGCCGCATTAGGATCATCTAGGATGGTATTGAGATGTTTGCCACTCCGACCGCATGCTCGCGGTATGAGTCGCCCATCTCAATCCCGAAGTTTCTTGGTGTCAAGAGTACCCACCTCGGTCTGCATGCTCGCGACCCGGGTCGGCTCTTTAACTAAGCCGGAGTCATGAGGACCCGACATAGTCCACAAGCCCATGGCTAGTCCAATCATCCTTGTGGCTCCACTTTGATAAGCCTTATAGAGTAGAAATCGAGCCACTTACCATGCGCATGTCTATGTGATTGCCGTCGATTTGTCTTAGTGAAGTAAGTCTTCTATCCCTATACTAATGCAATTTACTTACTTTGTCATACTCTTGGTCCGTCCATGACAATTTAGGTCAATCATTGATTTAATCCATTTGTCAATTAGAAATGAAATAAGGAAATTGCCATGCAATGAATCATTTGCCAAAAAAAAACTTTCGAGAATTTGTTTTCAATTCATGTTTAGGAAATTTGGTCTTGTTAGGGTGTCTGCCTTTATTTTCCTAGTCCATTTTTAGGAAATGCCCTTCTTGTAAGAACTTTTCATGAATAAATGAAAAAATGGAAAAATCGATTAGATCATTGTTATGAATTGACTTTCTAATTACGCCTCATGGTTACACGTTCCCATTTATTTTCTTTAGGTGATCTCGCTCACCCATCCGTACACGACCGAGAGCTAAAATGGCGGATCAAAATGAGGTGTTGGACCATATCATCAATATAAACAAACGAATTGCGTACCTCCAAAGTAAAGTCAATGAATTGTCTGCTACTGTGGCTTGTTTCGTCAAGCAAAAGGGCTGTGATGATATAGGTACTCTATCTTCAGTAGGAGACTATGACTCAAAGAAGAGAGCCAAGAGGACTTTCAAACCGTCCTATTTTCCTAAGGTAGCTGAATTTGATGCCACTATGAAGAGACTAGTGATATATCTAGAAGGAATAATCTCTGACCTAGAGGATTTGCATCACAAGATCAAGGAGGGTGAAGAACTCAAGCACACATGATTCATGATTCTAAGTAGTTTGCTTTCCTTATTTAATTAGGGGCATGTTCAATTGCACCTTCCCCTGTGTGGGAATTCTTATTGCTTTTTAGGTATTGGTAAAAATTTCTTCTGTTTTTGCTTTAGTGCTTGAGCATCACATTCCAATAAATGTAATTTGATTGATGAATATCAATAGAATTACAAGTTTTGTTTTGAGGATATGATGGGGTACACCAAACTAGCCCGGTGACGATATCCAACAATGAAAAGAAAATATCATCCAAGGAGAATTCTGAGGACTAGGCTTCTTCATGCTTCCTCATCCAAAAAAAAATCCAAAAAAGAAAAAAAAAAAAAGGAAAAAAATCATTTTTGAAGCCATTTCCAAAAAGCATGCATTAGATTAGCCTTGTTTAATTTTCTAACTCATTTACTTCATGTTTCAGAGCATTACTTTCTTGACCCGATAAGAAAGCATCTGAAAGAGGCACATCAGGTTGCGATTGGTTCAACTGTTCTAAAGAGTTAATGTCGGTCACATCTCGATACTACTTGAAATATCCATCTTGAAAAAGGCCAAACAAAGTGTGTTCCATTTCCATGCTTGACAGAATTTTCAATCTCGCCCATTAAATGAGGGGCAAGTTAAAAGAGGATCATCCATCTTTGGTGAAAGAGGTACATCTCGTTTTTGAACATAAATAATCTTTGGAGATGACGCTTTGTTCTTTTCCTTGCAGATGACTAATTGGAGGCGCTACAGATTCTAGTAGTGACATGAATGACAAAATCTTGATCCGAGCCAAAATGGTTGTGCAATTTAAATTTACTTCGATGTTGTATAGTATCCTATTCATGCACGTTGTTTTGTGTAGGGGCAAAAGCAAGATTTCATCAAATCAAAGATCGGATTTTCATCCTCGATTGATCAATTTGTATGTATGTTCCTTTTTAATAGGGGCAATCTAAGGACACCCATTGCTGAGACAGTCCCTTCGTGGGGCAATTCCTTGAATGAATGCTTGAAATTATGTTTTTCATACTTATGAGAACATTTTTTAGTGTAATAAATTGTTTGTTTGAAGTCACAAACGCTTTTCATGCTTAAAGTTGCTATACTCTTTTGAAAAGAGAATTTTCACATTGATTTAGCTCACCAATTTCATGTGGAGATTTGTCAAGATAGACAACTCAATGGAGTGACATCAATGCTTAAGAATGCTGAATGAGACATATCAGGATGATGAAAGGCAAGCCTTATCTTATACACAGTCCCCTACTTATACACTTGTGAGATGAGTGTAGAAAGTTCCATATCTACATGGTAAAGAGTTCTCTCGCAAAAGGTACAATGACCGAAATGATGAGGGGCAGTTTATTTCTCTATCCCAAATACTACAGGTGATACATTGCTTAACCCCTTTTGAGCCCCATACACTTGTGGAGATTCTTTTCAAATTACCCCTGTCAAGAACCACCCCACATCGGGGCAAATTAGAGGTTAAGACAACACCATAAGGTGAAGAAAATGGATTGAAATTTTCTTGCTCTTACTTGCATCAATCTTCTAGTCATGCTATTACATTGAATTCATGCGGTAATTTAAGTGCCCTAGGATGACGAAGAGCATTTCTTTCTATATCCTATACACTTTTATCCATTGCATAGCCCATTTGAGCTTATGAATTCATTTCACATTAAACCCAGTTGGTGATCATCCCCCACACTGGGGCAAGGCAAAAGGCAGATGAAGACTCTTGAAAAGTTCGAGTGTCATTCAAAGTGTAATTGCTTGATGAATGCAAAGAATTCAAAATAGAACTAAGGGGCATGAAAAAGCAGTGTGCCTGGTAAAAGCAAGGCCAATGCCCATGAAAAAAGGTGAAAAAAATGAATAAGAACTAGGGGCATGAAAAAGCAGTGTGCCTGGTAAAAGCAAGGTCAATGCCCATAGATGAAAAAAGAGAGTCAAGATAAGGTGACTATCAATTATAAGAGTTGAATCCCGATGGAGCAATACTCAAAGAACTCAAATGCTGAGTTTTTATAATCAATGGGGCACTTCATGAAGACAATCCATGATGGTGAAAAAGAAAACTGGTGGCAATACCAAGATGATCACCAACTCTCACCATTCACATACATTTTGAGCCTAATGATCCTTTCATTTCACAACCCATGAACCTAGCCTACGTTACGTCCTTTACAAAGTCTCTTCAGATTATGGCACTTGAATTAACATAGGAGTTCATATGTTTATAAGCATCGCTCGAAGAAGTACAAGCAAGATTATTTCTTTCTCATTTTGCAGGGTTCTTGACTTGTAAACCCGGAGATGATTAAAGAGTTGTTCTTTCAATAGCCTTGACTCGAAGAGTTCCTTTGTTAAGCCGTTGACCAAGCCCACATTACGGTCCCTATTAAAGACTTCTCAGATTGGTAAAGTCGTACCGCTTGCGAGAATACTTGGACCCTTGTTGGTATGATGATTGTGAGATGGAGTGATTCTCATAAAATAGCCTCTAAATGAGAGTGAGTGAAAGTCCTTTCTAACTGAAAGTCTCTCATTTAGCATTTTTAAGAAATCCATGTCATTGTCTTGAACGACAATTCTCTCCAGTGGAAATTTGGGTGATGCAAAGGTCATTGAGTTGATGAAAACCTCACTGAATTTTGAAATGTGCATTCTAGAGTAGCTCAATTTGTCTATCTCTCTGATGAATGCATATCAGTTTTTACTCTAAATCATGTTTGACAGGTAATTCAAGTTCCTTTCAGAATGTTTCATGATATTAGAAGATGAGAAACCTCCACCATGAGGTGAAAGACCTCCACAGGATATCTAAATTTCAGAAGACATATCCCCAAAAATTAGAGATATCACTAGGTAAGTATATCTCTACCTATACTCTAAAATACTTGTCATTGTGCAGGTATTCTCTCTCAAGTGCATCGACACTTGACTTGGTCAAGTTGTCCAGTTATATCGACATGGCGTGCTTTCGTAGCCCAGTGTCCCTTTTAATAGACACGGCGTGCTTTTGTAGCCCGGTGTCCTTTTTATCGACTTGGCATGCTTTCGTAGCCTAGAGTCCTTTACACAGACACTCAATGGGGTTGTCCCCCAAAGATTTTTCCTTCAGATTCAATCTGATTAAGGCGACCGAAGAATAGTTTGGGTCCTGGTCGGATGATTTTTGTCGCAAGGTTGGGCGACCGAAGAATGGTTCGGGTCCTAGCCAAGCAAAACCTTAATCTAGGCGACCATAGAATGGTACGGGTCCTAGACAACATTTATTGCTCTAACAGGCGACCGTAAAATGATACGGGTCCTGGAAAAGCAATTTCCTCATCAAGGCGACCGTAGAATGGTACGGGTCCTTGACAACACCCATTTAGGCGATCGTAGAATGGTACGGGTCCTAAACAAAACCTTTCTGCCGTACTGGGCGACCGTAGAATGGTATGCGTCCTAGGAAAGCATTTCCTTACAAAACCTTTCTGCCGTACTAGGCGACCGTAGAATGGTACGGGTCCTAGGAAAGCATTTCCTTACAAAACATTTCTGCCGTACTAGGCGACCGTAGAATGGTACGGGTCCTGGGAAAGCAGTTCCTTACAAAAGCTTTCTGCCGTATCGGGCGACCGTAGAATGGTACGGGTCCTAAGAAAGCAGCTACTTTCTGTCATACTGGGCGACCGTAGAATGGTATGGGTCCTGGGAAAGCAGCATCTTCACAAAGTCATGTTACTATTCTAGGCGACCGTAGAATGGTACGGGTCCTGGACAAGTAACACCCACTACCTCGAATTACTCTATCCTCCTCGAAGGTAAGTTATTTCAGGTAGGTTCATCTATCATTTGCATTAGCATTTCCATGCATCATATAAGTTGCATTAAAAATGGAATTCATGTTCCAACAAAAATATCATTCATTACATGTGCATGATCAAAATTTAGGTCTCAATTTATCTTTGAAGGCAACCTCTGTGAGCTCACCTTCAAAGAGGGGCAGCTGTTGACACCTAAATTTTGGTGACCCTTTTAATTATTAGTTGCATTAAAAAATTAAGGATTAATTTTAATCCCTAAAAAAATATTAGTTAATTAATTAATTGCATAGCATATAGTTTTAGGTGCATCTATTTTAATTTGCATTTACATTGGGCCGGTGACAAATGGGTTCAAATTGATGGTTCAGAATATTAAATTGACAATTGGACTAAGCCCATGAAAGGAGTAAATAGGCCAAGCCCGTATTCTCGGAAAGATTTTACGGATTGATTTGTGTGAGATTTCAAATTTTGGAAGAATCCTTTTGCAATCCTAAATCGTATCAAAAACAAATATTGCATTTGGAAAAAGGAATTTTCGTGGATACGGATTTGGAAAAATTAAAACCCTAACCGTGGCCTATAAATAAATTAAATGCGTAGGGTTTGAGAGAAGGCCACACAATAGAATACACGGCCATTAGGAGGCTTCTTTCTTCGCTTTGTGGGAGGGGTTTTCTTTCTTTTCTCATATTCAAAGGTCAATAGTCAAAAGACGGAGGGCCACAGAATTGAGATAAGCGGCTACAGCATAGGGAGAAGAGAGCGTGAGAGATTGGGGAGAGAGTGGGGTCACGGCCAAGCATCCCGCGGCCGTGACCTTGCTGATTTGTGGCCGCATCTCACTGCCGAGCTTCAACCTGAACCTGCTTAGTCGGCTGCACCACTGTGTCTTGCGGTGCCACTTGGCTATGAGACAACGTGGCGCTGTCCCAGGGCCTATTGCGACGAACCACCGCTGAGATGCAGCACGATTTTCCAGTCCCAAGCAACGGCTAACGAGTTTCCAACAATCCCGGCGAGTCTCTTAGAAGGTTGCAGGTTCCTGTCGAAGTTGCCGTTGTTTTGAGGCTCGCAGTCCCGTCCAGTCACCATCAATGCTGACGGTTATCTTGAGAATTTTTTCGGAGTTTCTCTCACGACTAGCAGCGATTCACTCGAATCAGATTTTTTTTTTTGTAGAGGCTTGTTTCTTCATGCAGGCTTCCCGGTGAGACCCATTCTTGCTGATTCAGATGCAGCTCCTATTCTTGGCTGCACCCGTGAGAACACAGCCGTATCCCCAGCATGATCCAATGACGACGAGCCTCATCGTCAAGTCCCGGTAGCAACAAGCGTTGCCTCCCGCAAGAGTTGCCCTACGTCAATCTAGCGACACAAGTCAAGAACAGTTTGCGCAAGTCCACTTAGTTCTTTGCAGCAACCAGAAAATTTCTACTCAGCCTCACCTATGGCCTCATCATCACCATCACATGCAGAAGACGCCAATTTTTGATAAAGTGGTGGTCAAAGTGGATTGCCCGGTCAAAGTATCAAGCCTTCAGTGGAAGCTCGGACAAATATAAATTCACGAAGGGACTTGAATACTGAGGGTCGAGGAACGCATCTAATTTGGTGGCTCACCAACAATCCCTAAGCTCAAAGGCTGTCGTCCGGTCCGCGGTTGCGAGTCGCCATCCCAATTTGGAAAAGTTATCGGTGCGATATCGAGAGCTAGGTAAGATTTTTGATTGATTCGATTTTCTTATATTTTATTGTCCAACCCATGGGATCGCGACTTATTTTGAATATTTGTTCGTTATTGCCATATCCAAAAATATTTTGAATTCTCATGAATTCGGGGATTAATCCCTAATTTCATAACGTGCATATGATTGACAGTCCGATTTTCACGCTCGAAATCCGACTCGCAATTGCACGGAAAATCGCCAATCCGATCTCACGCTTGAGATATGATTCGTGATTTTATTTAAAAATTGGCCAATCCGATCTCATGCGCGAGATATGATTCGTCAATTTAGTTCCCAAAATTAAATGGACGTGGATGATGTCTTGCTTGATTTGGTGCCGTGTTGTTCTTGATGCTTTATTTGTTTGCTCCTGTAAAAGAAAAAATATTTGAGTTAGGATTAGGTTTGTTTTAGAATATTTCTTGTTATCTTGCATATTTAGAATAGAGATTTTATTTCGAATTTCAAAAATCAAAAATCAAATCAATCAATTTAGGTTGCTAGTGTTTTTTTACTTAGGTTGCATGTTTAATAATTTGACAATTCTTAATTTCGAAATTAATAAAACAAAAACACAAAAAAAGGTCATCATGCATATGTCATGTAGAATTAGGACATTCTTTATACGTCATTGCATATTAGAATAAATTGCATGCTTATTTAGAATAAGCACGTCATATAGAATTATGTTCATACAATGCACGTCATTTAGTGATTTTTGTTAGGTCCATTTAATTAGAAATTTCCCGTCATTAGAATTAGGTCATTAGATTAATTTGGATTGCATATTTAAGTGTTGCATTTCTTTAATTTCGAATCTCATGGAAAATACAAAAAAAATTATTTTTAGAATAAATCCATCTCATGCTTCAAGATAGATTACATGCTTATTTATGTCATATCGCTTAGTCATGTTGCCATGTCATATCATTTCATGTTAAATTAGTGGCATACATTGCATAAAGCATGATTCTCATTAATTAAGTGAAAACAAAACAAAAATTGCGTGTTAATTAGAAACCATATCTAGGGTTGTTGATGTGGATTTTGAATTAATATTGCGAGATCTTTCGTTCTACGAGGTAAGTCCTGCATTTTCTATTTGCTTTCTTGGGTGTTAAATTGATGGTTTGTATACCCGCATGATCATCTTATATGTTAGGAAAATAGACTTAAAATCAATCCAAACTGCCTGTAAAAACATTTTTGAAATTAAAAGAATGGTACCGAAAAGGCATTAGAGAAATCTAGTGTAACCAAGTCCCCGTACCCATAATCTCTAGTTCTTACTTGGGTTTCTAATCGACCCACCAAAAATAGATTAGTGGCGACTCCTAATTAAAACAATTGCATTTTAAGAACTTGAACCGAAAGTCGCGAATTGGTATGGGCTTGGGAGAGCCTGAGTTAAGTCTAGGCTTAACAATCCATTAGCCAAACTCTAGGTGGTTCACATCCCGAAAAAATTGGTCGCGACAGATCCAATATCAATTCTATTCTAAAAAAAAAAATTATCTCATAAAAAAATCCCAATTTTAAGTCCAGCTTCAATTTTACTTTAATTTTTTTTTTGTCTTGTAAAAAGTCATCAACTTTTACTTGAGTCCCAAATCTACCTCCATTAATCTTCTATTAGCAATTTTGTACTTGGTCTTCGATCTCTTGTGCTTGGGAACATTCCATCTCTCTAAATCAGAAAGCTTGTGCTTGAGGCGCTCGTACAGCTCGTGCTTAGGAATTTATCATCTATCAATTGCCAATGAGAAACTTTTGAATGGATGGTTAATAGTGGTAGATTTATGACTTAAGTAAAATTCATTGTTTTTTTGTGCGATTGTAAAAATGTTAGGGTAAAATTGAGACTAAACAATAAAATTGGGATAAAACCTAAAGTTGAGAGCTTTTCATGGCACAAAAAAAAGTTCAATGTAGAATTGGGACATGAAAAAAAAAACATTTAAGGTAAAATTAGGATTGGACCTAAAATTAGAGTTTTTTATTTGATAAAAAGTAGAATTTGGACAAAAGTTAAAGTTGAAGGTCTTTTTAAGGATACTTGGCCAAAAAAGAAATAAGGAAATCTACTCTTTATCATACCAAACGTGATCGAGAAGAGGACAAAGTGTCAATACAAGTCTTTAGAGCCCTCTTTCATAAAATATAGTTCAATATATATTTTTTTCGAGAACTTAATAAAGATGCTTTCCAGACAGCTTTACTTAATATCGTGGCCATTAAGGTAATCAATTAATCAACCCAACTAATCACTTGTTGAGGAACAACTATTCAACCCAAATGATCACTTTGAGTTTGTGAGAATTGATGACTTTTCTGGTACTTTTTTTTTTCTTTCAAATTTTTGTAAATAACTTATATTAATTAAGTTTCCAAGGTTAATTCCTTAAGCACCAACACGCAAATGCTCTGCATTTGGCAATCAAGACAAAATTCATGACAAAATAACATTTATCATATTATGGGCTTAGTGCTTGCTCAAAATAGAATAAAGTTGAGTATAAAAGACATATAGTCCAAAAAAAATTATTCCATGAAAGACGTGAGATAAACGTGAATAGAATGTCTAATATGCATAACATGAAAGTTATTTTTCTCCAATAACAAATTTCTTAAATTAATAAGATTAAAATTATATTTCAATATAAATTATATTTGACTTCTATTATAAGAAATTTAAAATAACCAAGACTAAAATTTTTTATTTTTTTAATTTAATCTTATTTTTTATTTATGTATTCAAATTTAAATTTATCTTAAAATATAAATATAAATATATGTATAGTTATTACATATTTAGGTATTTTGGTATATTAGTACAGTTAAATATTATAATAAAATTTTATTAGAGAATGACGAAGGGAAGAAAGAAATAAAAAAAGAAAATAATTAAAATAAGAGAGGAAAAAATTAAATAAAAATAAAGTATGCAAGAGTGTCACTAGAGTTTTTTCCCCTCTCTGTTTGTGAATTTTTACAAAACAATTTACATAATAAGATATGAATATATCCAAATTTATTACTGTAATTTATCAAAAAGTAGGTAGGACATAACAAAAACCTTGATTTCTAATCTTATCTAGAAATCATGACAAGCAAACTTAGCCTAAAGGTTCCGAACAACTTGCGATTAATAAAGTCAAAGCATAGGATCCACAAAGATTTATCAAGTATCAAAAATTTAAAATAGCAAAATCATTCCTAAACCCAAACAGAGGAGTAAAAACTATTCTGGTCCTGGGAATGAAGACTAAAAAGAGTTCAATCACAGAGCATCAACAATCTAGCTTTCCCCCCTAAACAAAACAACACTATCATCGTAACCATTACTACCTTTAAGGTCAAACTAATCTGACAGAAGATATTTTCGACCAAAAAAAAAAAAAAAAATCTGACAGAAGATATTGCAAGGACAAGAGGCTTCTTTTGTATTCGGCGACGACCACCCTGGTCTTCATTCTGTACGTGTCACAGCCGAACCCGTCCATAAATGGCCACGGAACTCTTTTGATGGTTTTCGACTGCAGATTATGCTGAAAGAGTCCCCGGCGAGGCCAGAACAGAAGCAACTCCCCATCTCGGATGTCTATAAGCTGCATATTCTTGTAGTTTTCGTAGCTTGTTACGTTCTCATCATGAATCGGATGCCGATTTAAGTTCCATTGTAGATTGATATCGCATTTCTTTACCCACTGCCAGCTTGCATGGTCCTCCAGAACCCAGATGCTCATGAATTTAACTTGAATCGCGTACACGTATACGCGGCCCTGCATTTCCACCAAGTGCATGTTCGAATGTCCCTTGCTCGGTAGACATGAATCTCCCGGATGAGGCATAAAACGAAATTCATTCTCTCTAGCGCTAAAGACCATGATGGAATGCGAACACGGAGGCGACACGCCTTCCTTCCCGACCACCATCCAGTGAAGATGACCCCTTACGCCAGACGGGACTTCTTGTTCTCTAGGACGATAACGAAACATCCCGACGTCTATGCACGCCGCTGGCCCTAGACCATCCACCTGATACCTGAAGCCATTGGGAGTTTCTCTGTAAGAAAGCAACCGGTATTTGCTCGAAAGCGAATGGAGAAAGAAACCGCAGATCGAGCCCTTATGCGGCACCGGGACTCGCTCCCACGTGACGGGGTTGTGAATCTCATACATAGATGCGGCGCGAGTCTTGACTAAGATAAGCAGTCCGTCACAACAACCTAGAAGATGACAAGATCTGTCGACAGTTATGTATCGCAAAGCCGGCGGTGACTTTGCTCCTGCAATCGGTTTCTTCTCCATAGAGCCCCAGTCGATAAAGAACACACCGACATTGTAATATACAGGGTCCTCGAAGCACAAGGGGTTCACGACAGTTACCGAAGAAGCTCTTTGAAGATGCAGTCGGGCGAAGTAAGCTGTCGCGATCAAAGCATGCCACCTTCTGCATACTCTTATTGCGCATTTGAGCTGGTCGACTTCCAGCCTGCTGAGCACATCCACTACGACATTATCCGGTAAGGTTCCGAAACCGTCCCGCTTCTTGCCATTGGATGTGCACGAACGCCACGGCAAGCAACGAGAAACCCCCATGTGCATCACTGTAAATTGATCATGAAACGGAGAGAGAATTTAAGTGCGCGATGCGCAGCTACTGGACATGATTCAGATTCAACGAACAGAAAGGAAGACAAAGTTGGAAGCATACAGTTCACTGAATTCCAGTCGAAGCTTGAAAATCTTTGGAAAGAAATAGAAAAAAGTTGATATCTTCAACTTCAAAGCGTTGTGACGAGCTTCCTTGGTCGATTAGGGGCTATAAATAAGAGATAATGATGATCCAATGAAGATGAGATAATGTTGATCAATAAGATACGAGATAATAATATGATGATGACATACTTATCTAATAAAGCCCAATATACTCTTTCCTAATAAAATTACATAATTCTCTCTTTCGGTTTTTTGTTCTTATCCCGGTGGTTGAAATCAAATAAATAAGGGACTCTTTTAGTAGAAAATTTAGATTTTTAGTGGCGTATTGCACAACTTGTTATAGAAAAGTAAAATTAAAATGGAGCATGAAATATTTTAGCAATAATTCAGTTTTTTTGGTTAGCGTATGATTAGTCATAGAAGGCACATATAAGACTAATTATCACATTGTCAACCAAAAAATTTTAATTATCAAAGTACAAACAACAATTAACTAGTGTAAAAGTAGACATATACGAACATAGTATAAAATAGGTTAATACCCTAAAAAACCTCAAACTGATACACTTGTGACAAATTTACCTCATATTATTTTTTTGACGATGAAAAATTTCAAACCTGGTATAATTGTGACAAATTTACCTCAATCGACCCCAAAAACCCTAAATTGGTATATTTATAACAAATTTACTCCAAACTAATTTTTTTGACCACAAAAAACCCTAAACCGTAAATTTGTGACAAATATACCTCGCTAAATTGAATTAATACCACAAAAAAATCACAAAAATTGTAAACTGTGACAAATAGAGCGTAAAATCCCAAATTGATATACCAATCAACTGTTGCGTGTCATTTAACTTAATAATTTGACAAGAAAATTTAACGAAAATTAACAAAGGGTAAATTTGTCACAAGTACTAGTTTATGGTAAATTTGTCAAAAGTATGCCGCTTTAAGGTTTTTGATGGTCAAAAAAATAGTTTGAGGTAAATTTGTCATAGGTGTACCAATTTAGGATTTTTCAGATATTAAACCTATAAAATATTTTGTAAGTATTATAGTATCTTTAAAATGCATATTATCAATAGAATCTTTTATCGTCTAATTAATATATGGAGAAACTTCAAATTATATGCTAAAATAAAAGATAATTTTTTTAACACATCGACTTATAATTAGATAATAAAATAACGAAGCGAGAGGATGAGGGATAATAAATTAGTCCACATATCTCTTGCTACTTTAGTTGAGAAAGTACCAAGATTATTTCACATAACGAGGAGAGTCCAATTTTAATAATCTACAATTTGAGTTGACACACTTATGGATAACACCAATAAGAGGAGAGTCCAATTTCAATTGTTGTTTTTTATCCTCTCCAATTGTGAACTTTTACGAAACAATTTACCTAATAAGATATGAATATATCCAAATTTACTATTGCAATTTATCAAAAAGTGGATAGGACATAAACAAAACCCTTAATTTCAAATCTTATCTAGAAATCATGACAAGCAAACTTAGCCTAAAGGTTCCGAACAACTTGCGATTAATAAAGTCAAAGCATAGGATCCACAAAGATTTATCAAGCCTCAAAAATTAAAAATAGCAAAATCATTCCTAAACCCAAACAGAGGAGTAAAAACTATTCTGGTCCTGGGAATGAAGACTAAAAAGAGTTCAATCACAGAGCATCAACAATCCAGCTTTCCCCCCTAAACAAAACAACACTATCATCGTAACCATTACTACCTTTAAGGTCAAACTAATCTGACAGAAGATATTGCAAGGACAAAAGGCTTCTTTTGTATTCGGCGACGACCACCCTGGTCTTCTTCATTCTGTACGTGAAATAGCCGATCCTGTCCATAAATGAGCGCCACGGAACTCCTTTGATGGTTTTCGACTGCAGATTATGCTGAAAGAGTCCCCGGCCAGGCCAGAACAGAAGTAACTCCCCATCTCGAATGTCTATAAGCTGCATATTCTTGTAGTTTTCGTAGCTTGTTACGTTCTCATCATGAACCGGATGCCGATTTAAGTTCCATTGTAGATTGATATCGCACTTCTTTACCCACTGCCAGCTTGCATGGTCCTCCAGAACCCAGATGCTCATGAATTTAACTTGAATCGCGTACACGTATACGCGGCCCTGCATTTCCACCAAGTGCATGTTCGAATGTCCCTCGCTCGGTAGACATGAATCTCCCGGATGAGGCATAGAACGAAATTCATTCTCTCCAGCGCTAAAGACCATGATGGAATGCGAACACGGAGGCGACACGCCTTCCTTCCCAACCACCATCCAGTGAAGACGACCCCTTACGCCAGACGGGGCTTCTTGTTCTCTAGGACGATAAGGAAACACCCCGACGTCTATGCATGCCGCTGGCCCTAGACCACCCACCTGATACCAGAAGCCACTGGGAGTTTCTCTGTAAGAAAGCAGCCGGTATTTGTTCGAAAGCGAATGGAGAAAGAAACCGCAGATCGAGCCCTTATGCGGCAGCGGGACTCGCTCCCGCGTGACGGGGTTGTGAATCTCATACATAGATGCGGTGCGAGTCTTTATGAAGATAAGCAGTCCGTCACAACAACCTAGAAGATGACAAGATCCGTCGATACTGTGTATGCGTCGCAAAGCCAGCAGTGACTCTACTCCTGCAATCGGTTTCTTCTCCATAGAGCCCCAGTCGATAAAGAACAGATCGACACTGTAATATGCAGACAGATCGACACTGTAATATGCAGGGCCCTCGAAGGACAAGAGGTACACGACAGTTACCGAAGAAGCTCTTTGAAGATGCAGTCGGGCGAAGTGAGCTGTCGCTATCAAAGCACGCCACCTTCTGCATACTCTTATTGCGCGTTTGAGCTGATCGACTTCCAGCCTGCTGAGCACATCCACTACAACATTATCCGGTAAGGTTCCGAAACCGTCCCGCTTCTTGCCATTGGATGTGTCCGGTAAGGTTTCGACACCGTCCCGCTTCTTGCCATTGGATGTGCGCGAACGCCACGGGAAGCAACGAGAAACCCCCATGTGCATCACTGTAAATTGATCATGAAAAGGAGAGAGAATTTAAGTGCGCGATGCGCAGCTACTGGACATGATTCAGATTCAACGAACAGAAAGGAAGACAAAGTTGGAAGCATACAGTTCACTGAATTCCAGTCGAAGCTTGAAAATCTTTGGAAAGAAATCGAAAAAAGTTGATACCTTCCAACTTCAAAGCGTTGTGACGAGCTTCCTTGGCCGATTAGGGGGTATAAATAAGGGATAATGATGATCCAATGAGGATGAGATAATGTTGATCAATAAGATACAAGATAATAATGATCCGATGATATATGATAACGACATACTTATCTAATAAAGCCCAATACACTCTTTCCTAATAAAATTACATAATTCTCTCTTTCGGTTTTTTGTTCTTATCCCAGTGGTTGAAATCAAATAAATAAGGGACTCTTGTAGTAGAAAATTTAGATTTTTAGTGGCGTATTGCACAACTTGTTGTAGAAAAATAAAATTAAAATGGAGCATGAAACATTTTAGCAATAATTCAGTTTTTTTGGTTAGCTTATGATTAATCATAGAAGGCACATATAAGACTAAATATCACATTGTCGATCAAAAAATTTTAATTATCAAAGTACAAACAACAATTAACTAGTGTAAAAGTAGACATATACGAACATAGTATAAAATATTTTGTAAGTATTATAGTATCTTTGAAGTGCATATTATCAATAGAATCTTTTTATCGTCTAATTAATATCTGGAGAAACTTCAAATTATTTGCTAAAATAAAAGATAATTTTTTTAACACAGCGTCTTATAATTAGATAATAAAATAACGAAGCGAGAGGATGGGGGACAATAAATTAGTCCACATATCTCTTGCTACTTGAGTTGAGAAAGGACCAAGATTATTTCACATAATGAGGAGAGTCCAATTTTAATAATCTACAATTTGAGTTGACACACTTACGGATAACACCAATAAGAGGAGAGTCCAATTTCAATAATCTGCAGTTTGAGGTGCCACACTTAGAGATAACACCGATAAGAGGAGAGTCCCATTTCAATAATCTACAATTTGAGGCGACATACTTAGAGATAACATCAACAATTTATTTAATCTACAATTTGAGGTGACACGCTTAGAGATAACACCAATAAAATATTATGCTACAATATTTTCATAAAGATCGAACGTGGATGGCTACAGAAAATCTTTCCAAACACCTTCACCCGATATTAATTTAGCGATTGAAAAAACGGGGGGCGACCATAGCGAGATGAGCTGATTATTGAATTTTTTTTTTTTTGGCAATACACAAACCACAATTTCAATGAATATTTTTTCAGAAAGATCCGTTCAGATTCATCTTTACAGTTAGCACATTTCTTCTCAAGTTTTGCGGATTAGGTAAATTTACGTGTATTAAGACGATATACCCAAAACTTTTATGAACATAGATATATTCATTAACAAATTTTAAAGTTATGTGACTTCCACAAAGTTTGAACAATATTGCAACTTTTCACAAAAAAAGTTACCAAAAAAAAAGAAGAAAAAAGAAAATAAGCGACCCCCAGAGAATTACATTGTGCATGTTTTGACCATGAAAACAAAGAATTACATCGCGCATTCATGTAATAGCACTCATAAAAATTGAAATGGCACAGGTTCAAGTCAGATGGAAGCGAAAGCGCCACTGCAAGCAAAGCAAGCACGAACGAACACACCACAATAGAAAAAAGGAAGAGAAAATGGGGAAAACCATGACAAAATGCAACAATAATGTAAACTGGATCAACAGTTGAGAGAGTGCCAATTGAGGGAGCCGTAAGGTCAATATCACGAAACAGTCGTCGCAGATCTAAATTCAACAAAGGTACAAGAACCGCCTGAAACAGCCCCAAAGTATAAATAAAACCCGGAGTAGTCCTTAAAAGAGCTTTTACGCCTCTGTAGAAGGCTGTGCCACCCCGAATTTCGCCAAGAGCTTGTTCAGAGAGTCGGCCGAACAGACTTGGTACTTCACATTCCCAGAAGGCATTAGGAACACTTCGGCCAGCTCAAGCTTATCGGAAGTAAGGCTAGTGCTGTCCATAGTTTTGCTCAGCACCTTCAGGGCAAGCTGGATTGCCTCCTCTCGGTTGATCTCATCCTTGTAATCTTGTTTCAGAATAGATTGTGCCGCTTGGTTATTGGCACCAATAGCCGCAGCTTTCCAGCCGCCATAATTTCCGCTAGGATCACTCATGTAAAGCTGGAAACCATAGTTCTTGTCCCATCCTGCAAACAGAAATGAAACACCAAATGGGCGAAGCCCACCAAATTGAGTATACCCTTGCTTAGTATCACAGAGTGATTGAACTAGCTGTTCCACGGGCATCGGCTCCTGGTACGCATATGTGTACCGTTGAGCTTGGACTCTAGCAGTGTTGATCAAAATGTTGGCATCAGACATAATTCCAGCAACGGCGCATGCAACATGATCGTCGATCTTGTACATCTTCTCCGTTGAAGTTGAGGTTTGCAGAAGCTTTGAAGTAACCTTCTTTTCACCAACCAAGACGACCCCATCCTTAGCTAGTATCCCTATTGCACTCCCAGCATTGCCAATGGCCTCCATTGCATACTCGACTTGGTAGAGGCGACCTTCAGGGGAGAAGATTGTCGTGCGGCTGTCATATCTCCTAGACATTTTTGGTAACTGTGTAAAATACAGGGAAAAAAGCAAATTAGAGAAAACGATTATGAAACTGAAATTGAAAGTGACGAAAAAATTCTTTTTGGGCAGTATGGACAAAAATATTCTTTAACTTCTCTTGTATTTCTCTCTTGAAACAGTGGCATATGAACATTAGTGAAAAGGGCATGTCGAACCTCCAAGAAGACTCCACCAAATGTCTATCCAAAAGAAAACTACCAATTGTCACACTACCAGTCGTTGAGCACAATAACTCCACTATGGTCTCAGCCCTAGACAAAGATAACTCAAAAGAGGGTCAGCTCTGGACTTATCTAAAAGCCATTTATCCTGACCAACTTACTGGAAATGTACATATAATATTGTTCCTTTCCGTGAAGACAAAGTCCCTAATATGGACTTAGAGTATCCGTTATTTCATTGCAAATTCAAACTCTAATGGCTTGTCCCCAAATGGTAACAGGCTGAGGGACTAATCCAGTCAATATAATTGGGACAGCAAAGTACATCCCAAATGACAATATTATAAAGTTACTGCAGCAGAACACATGCACATGCTTCCTAATTTTATCTAATCAGCTAATCATTGCTATAACATGTCCACCCCTTTCCAAGTAGGATCAAGATTGAATTGAGCAATTCAAAACGTTCAAAAGAACAGAGCAACCAAGCCTAAGGCTTATGGTTATCACATCAAAGTGCATGGAAGAAGAAGCAATTTGAAAGTGTCATGGGTAGAATCCTACATTTTCAGATCAAAGGCGCATAACATAACTGATAAAGTAATTCCAACTCTAAGTATGTATTCCTTCATAGCAAGAACAATTAGAGAAAAATGCCATCTTCAGGCAATTAGAGTTTGTCACATATTCAATCAAGTGTGTGAAACAAAAGACACATGTAACAGAGATATGCTCGTCTCCCATGATGTTTCTAGAGAAAATATCAAGCCTTCAAACAAACTTGTATGAGGAAGATAACCATGCAGCAATCCCCAGTATAACTTTTTGGAACTTTTTATTGTCAAAGTCACCACTAGGTCAGAATTTCAAGTTAAATGAAAGAAATACGATACCACAAGGATGATATAGAGAATCGACGATCAAATGTACAATGGGAACATGCTAAACAAACTAAACCAAGCTCAACCTAGGTCGCGAGAGGAGAACTAGCCAACCAATGTCTCATCAAACTCGAGCAATATTACACCACAAGCAGGCTTTGTTCAAAAGCAGATGTATCTCAACAACACCACAGATTAAGGACAAAGATTTATCAAGCATTTTCAGCCACAGAAAGAGACTCAGAACCAATAAAAAAGAAAAAAAAAATACCAACAGCAAATATCCCAACATGCCCTTATGCCCACTCTACCTCGAGTCTTGCCAACTATTCCAAACAACAATGCTAAAAGCAACCGAGGGTAGAAATACACGGTTAAGATTCAAAATTTGCTTCAAAAGAGCGCTCGAGCTTGTCAAAAAAATCGCCATGTACGCTTCGGCTTCAACAGATACTGATTATCCTGTGCTACAAGCCCCAACCATCGGAAGAAGATCGTAACGAAATAAGCGAGCCCCTATTGCGAAATGGGCAATTCAGACACAAAACTTACAAACCCACCGCCATCTGGGCCTAAACCAAGAATCACCAAAGAGCCAAGCATACTCCACAGACTCAAAAATCTTCACAAAAGAAAGTCCAAAGGCTCCGAACTCGATGACCAAGAACCCAAAAACTTCCGATCACAGGCGTCGCTGCAAAACGAGTCCCCCCCCAAAAGGCCACGAACCTTCCACGTCGAACCTACAGACCACTAATCTACATCCCTTTTTCCCCACAATTCAAGCATAGTCACGAAACTTACGAACCCACCACTGTCCAGGCCTAAACCAAGAATCACCAAAGAGTCAAGCATACTCCAAAAACTCAAAAATCTTGAGACAAGAAAGTCCACCGGTTCCGAACTCAACGCCCCAGAACCCAAAAAACTTCCGATCACGGGCGTCGCCACAAAACGAGTCCCCGCGAAAGACCAAGAACCTTCCACGCCGAACCTACAGACAGCTAATCCACATCCCCTTCCCCCGAGCAATCGCAGCAAGCTGCGTCTCGGTCAGCCCCCAACATCATCCCCCGCTATCATCGCACTAGCCTGAACAAAACCCACGCTCGGAAACCTCCCCCGCTTCCCCTCCACTACAGACTTCGAGATCGAAATCAGGCGAGCGAGGGTACGGGACTAAACCCTCGATCTTGCATCCCCACAAGGTCGCCACACCCAACATAAATGGAAGAGAGAGAGAGAGAGAGAGAGAGTACAGCTTGCGAAGCTCGGCGACCGGTGAGGGCTGCGACTGGTTGCCTGAGATCGGGAGAATTGCAGCGAACGACAGAGCTTGGAAGTGAAAGTGAGGGGAGAGGAAGGGGGAAAGGACGGGGGTGAGTTTATAATTTCGTTTCTTCGGAGGGGTGGATTGTTGGCAAAGAAACGTAGGTTTCTTCCGGGGCCCCTCCTCCGTAAATTGGACAAAAGGATAAATCGGCCCTTATTATCATTTGATTATGTGGCTCGTCCAGCGACAATCATAAAGTAAAGTGAAATTCCACTCGATAAACATAAAAGCATTTCGACTTTAATATAATATAACATTTTCTGGGCCATCAAAAGAGAATTGTATTCATAAATGTTAATAGTATTAGGTTCTATTTGTTTTGTGAAAAACATGACATTTCCAGAAAAATATTTTTCATATGGTCATTTTCCTAAAAAATGATAATATTTTTTTATTGTTTAACTGAAACCCAAAATTGATCTAAAAAAAAAAAAATCATCCTTTTGATAAGAAAGTGATTTTTCTAATTAGATATGCACTATTTGGGCTAACTTGTGTATAGGCAACTAAGACCTGAGCACTAGCACCGAGATCCCAAGCTTGACCTCAATGGACCCGAGCCAAGGCGCTCGGGAACCAATCATGGGCTTGAGGTCTTAAGCTTAAGATAGGAGGACCAAGGGGTAGGCTCTCAAGCTCGACCTTGATAGACCCAAGTGCGGATGCCAGGGGCCTAGCCAAGGCACTGGGGTGCTAAGTCCGACCTTGATAGACCTAAGCTTGGCCTTGATGGAGCTAGGTGCGGATACCAAGGTCCCAAGTTTAGCATGGATGACACAAGTGTGAGTACAAGGGACCTGAGCCGACCTTGATGGTGCTAGGCACGGGTACTAAGGTCCCAAGTTTAGCCTGGATGGACACAAGCTCGAGTACAAGGGACCTGAGCTGACCTCGATGGACTTGGTCTCAAGCAAGAAGTCATAGGCACTAAGGACTTGAGCCTTAGCGCTAGGGACCCAGTCCTGAATGCGAGTACTAGAGTCCTAGGCCTTTACCTCAATGGACCTAGGCTCAACCACGGGAGATCTAGACATGGGCATCAAGATCTTGAGCTCGGGCATAGGGGACCCAAGCACTAGGGTCTTGGGCTCTGCCTCGATGGACTCAGACTAGGGCACGAGATTTGGTGTCCTAAGCCTAGCCTCTATGGATTGGGGCGCAGCTTCCATAGGCCAAGGCCCAAGCGCTAGGAACCCAGGCTCGATCTCTATGTACTCAAGGCATGTGCACAAGGGTCTCAAGCCCAACCTTTGTTGACTTGAGCCCATCCTTTGAGCTTGGGCACTAGGGATAAGGGCCACAAGCACCAGCGCTTTCGGCCTGACCTCAATGGGCTTGAGCCTAGGCATTAGGGATCCGAGCATGAGCACTAGGGTCTTAGGCTCGACCTCTATGAACCCAAGCTTTGATGCCGACGTCTTAGAGGCGTTGGTGTCCCAAGCCTAACCTTTGTGGACCGAGGTTTGGCCTTGATGGTCCCCAATTAACCCGATGCCTGGCTCTAAATCTATGCCCAAGCTCTCAAATGCAAATATTGAGTTTTTGATTTAAGCATGATATCTAGTCATATTTGAAAATATTTTAAAAAAAAAAATATTTTCCACAAAACAAATAGATCCTAATTATCATATCGGCTCCTAGATCTCTAGCAACTTCTCATGAAAACTCTGACTGCTCCTTTGGGTTTTATAGAAAGAGTATCACGCCGAGCATACAACTTAGGAACGATATCCAATGAGCAAGCAGTAACTGCAGGCTCTTCATTCACATGCAGAAGCAAGCATAGTAACTTGAGCAGAAATGAGCTCAACGTGAAGGTATTTATTATTATATATACCATCACATCAATAACACCTCTTCTGAACTTGTTCTTGTTGTACTCATTTCTTTGATAGCTGCACGCAATTGATCGGCTAGGATCTAATGAAGCAAAGGAGCATCTTCCTCGTTTTGTTGAACTCTTCCGTCGTCCTCGCCATCTTCGTAATCTTCTTCGTTCTGCTCAATGCCCCAATCAAGTTCCCCTTTATGGCTTCGCCCGAGAACAGCTTTAAGCTCGACAAAGCGCCGGCTCCAAGGGGCACTCAGTTCAGCCTCCTCATCGGGGTCCTGACGAGGCCGAACAATTACGACCGCCGCCAATTACTTCGGCTAGTGTACGGCATCCAATTTTTTCCTGTAGCCGAAGTAGAAGTCAAGTTTGTGTTCTGCAGCGTGACCAATCGTGAGCAGAAGATTTTGTTGGCGCTCGAAATCCTGAGGTTCAACGACATAATCATCCTCAATTGCACCGAGAACATGAACTCCGGTAAGACCTACACGTACTTCTCCTCGCTCCCAGACATCCTTCCGAGGCGCTTTGACTACATCATGAAAGCCGATGACGACGTCTACATTCGGCTGCCACGGCTGGTGTCCTCGCTTCAGCCACTGCCAAGACAGGATTTGTACTACGGGTTCGTGCTTCCTTGCGCGAGCATGAATCCGCACGAGGGGTACATGTCCGGGATGGGGTTTGTGTTATCCTGGGATCTTGTTGAATGGATTGCTAGCTCGGAAATTCCTAAGAATGATACATTTGGACCGGAGGACAAGTTGGTCGGAAGGTGGCTGAAGACGGGGAACAAGGCAAGGAACAGGTTCACAGGCAAACCAGCAATGTATGACTATCCAGGAACCAACGGAAGGTGCTCTCATGATCTTGTGCCAGACACGGTGGCAGTTCACAGGCTCAAGAGATGGGATCAGTGGTTGCATGTGCTGGAATTCTTTAATGTTACCAAAGAGCTAAATCACTCGAAACTTTATAATTTGTGAGTTTCCCTTAGGCTTATTCTAGTTGCTCAGTATTCCTTACGAATATGTCAGTAGGGATTTGACTTGCCTCATGTACACCAATTGAACAAACCAAAGAAGAAAGTAAATGAGCCTATATTGACTTGCAGAGGAACTCTCAGTCACAGTGTGATGGCTTTCAGCCAAGTTTATTGCATCAAATATTAGAGTCAGCCAAAAAAAAAAATATTATGTAACAGAAATCAATCCAATGCGATTTGCAAAACAAAAGCCTCCCGAAAAGTTATGAAGTGACGCATACAAAACCGACAATCTCAACCGCTAACAGATGACTTTTGCATTTCTACTTGCTTCTGCCCTGGGGTTGAGCAGCTCGTGCATGCATTACAATCTGGAGGAGGAAGATCATCCGACAGACTTATGCGAAAAGTTCGCTGCTTCTCTTCATTTTCAGGAACATGGAGGAGCGCCTCCATGATTAAAATTTCCCAATCCCGAGGACGCAGAAAGGACAACCATGTGTCATCTGTAATTTTCCAGTTATGACAATCAATTTCGGTATACGGCTTATAGATAGGATATAGCAAAATGCAAGAAGAATAACACTGCAACTCACACTCATTCAACTCGAACTTTCATAAACAAAGTAATTTGGAATCACAGCTGCTATTACAGAACCAGCTTTACACACTTTCTCTTATTATGATGTGCCTAAACCATATACAAGTCTAAAAACTGAAAAGGCCCTCGATTAGGAAGGACAGTAAAAAGAGTAATCTAGCAATCACATTTCAGAAAAAGTAATGACACCTCTTTTCTCACCAGAAATAACCCAAAAACACCATGACAGAGACGATGAGAGTTCAACAGTTCAATAGAATATACACACCTCCATTTCTGACTGCCTTCAACTGGAAGATTCCGCTGCCTTGTGGACCAGATACAGGAAATGTGCAAGAAACAGAGTGCCTCTGGTGAGCAACTGCTAGAGATGCATTGTACCAGGGGCCCTTCTTAATCGGTTCCCCAATGGCATCTATGATTGCCTTGTTCTTACTTGCTTTATCCACAGCTTTACTAAATGAATTAAGGAAAAGACCAAGGAAGCATTAGAAAAATCATGATGATGAGAACCGAACAAACAAAGTGATGATTAACGGTCATTTACACTCATTTACCAATAAGTTTAGCAAGAAACAAACGAACCAGCAAATTTAAGGAAAGATGAGGAAAGGCATACTAACAAAGTATTATTACTGCCTAGCAGCATAGAGGATCACTCTAAAAAGAACTGGAGTAACTTGTGGGACAATAAGCTTGTAACTGAAAAAAAAAAGGAAAAAAAAAGGCAAAAACATGATCCTTGTGACTAGCAGGTCAAGCATGAGCAAAGTACGACGACCCATTTTTTTTTTTTTTTCGAGATTTAAAGGACACTTTTGAATTTTGAAGAACAAAATTCCTACTGCCGATCTTGTGAACAGGATCTCTGTTTAGGAATTGCATTTCTTGCAAGTATTCTCAGAGACTCAATTTTTGGCTTCCAAGTGAAGTTTGATGACCATATAGAAGACTCTTGATGAAATTACTCATATGTGTAGTTTGCAGTTACAGCAAGTTGGTCAAGATTCATTTGATCCATTAATTTCTTCCAGAAATGAACCTTTTAGCCAAGCTGGATGTTGAGGGATAAGTGTTCGTGCTACACAGAATTCCTGGTCACAATTTACTAATGGAGATAATGTAAGACGTGACTGGATTAATTTTAGGGAGTTCAAGAACTTGACTACCTAATTGCATTATTTTTGGATTGAATTGTGCGTGTTCCCAAATTTTAGGACCTCTAAAGGAAAAAAAAGGACATGGAAAACCTCTCTTCACTTGCAACCAGATGGCACAGCCTTGAAGTGAAGAGCAAGGTTACTATGAGTATTTATTTATTATTTTGTATAATAACTTCCCTGGACTTGCCAAAAAATTGTGGAGTTCAAGATTCTTTCCCAGAGAGCAATTGGTTTCAAAGATAGCTCTTACATTGATCTGCTTTTTCTAATTCTGCTTCATCAGCTTTACCCAAAAGGCTATATTGTAGGTTGTATCAGTTAATATATATGTCAGCAATCATAAAACCTGGTCATGTAAATCAGGAACGTATATTTGGTTGCTCTGTGCACTTACAACTCAAAGATATTGCAATCAAATTTCCTCATTAAAGCTATACAGGACATATATGCCTAAAGGATCGAATGCTCGGTATTATGTATATCAACTATTCATGCCAGCCATGGCAACAAATGATTTGAGTTGAGATCATGAGTGAAAATGCCAAATAATTGGAAGGCATTAAGCCTGGACAAATTTGCACTCCACCCGGAAATATCTTTTGAGCACAAGCTCCCAATTTATTCTCTTTTGGGTATGTAAAAGTATAGTAGGCAATATAGTCCTCAAATAGAGCCACATTAGCCATGAGATTCTATAAAGTCAAGCATATGAAAGGAAGCCGAGTTCTCCAACCCAATCAATATCTTTTGGGCTCAACCTTCACTACCTACTACACTACAACCGTGTAATAATGTTAACTCAAACGATCAAATTTCCCCATTCTCTGGCAGCTCCCCATTACTTGTTACCATAAAGAAGTTTAACCCAAGAAATCATAAAGAAACAATGAGAAACTACCTGCTACAGGCATTGTAGATAGCAAAATCGTCAAGAGCACTCAAAGCGACACCGCCCGTCACCGTAATCAGCATGAACGACACGGCCTTCCGAGCATAACCGCTTTTGCCCTCATTTGAAGGCTGCGTGGAACTGCAAAAACACAAGCACCAAGTATTCAAGTCAGTCAATTCAACCGAAACAATCCAGTCGCCTTCCTAAATCAACTGAACGCGTCGAAACAACACAAACCGCCAATTTATGCAGTAGAACTCCGAAAGAATGAACGACAAATAAATCAAATGGGCCGAATAAAAGACCCGCCGCCGAACCTAGAGTACAGCGATCTCGGTGTGTCCTTGGCGACCGAAACCACCCTTCTGGCCAGCATTTCGCGCACTCCTCCGGCCGTAGCTCTTCCTCTCTCCTACGGCGGAATAATCGTCGGAGCAGCGTATTCAACCGTCCGGACGACGCGGGAAGATCCTCTGGCGACCTGGTTGAGGAATTTCATCAAACGGGTTAGAGGCATCACCCGAATTGAGCCTCTTTGCGTACTGAAAAAGAACCGAAAACGAGAATCCGTGCGAGAGAGAGATGAAGACCTTGAGGTTGCGGCGGCGGCGGCGGCGGCGGTGGCGGGATGTCGTCGCCGGTTGGCTGCTTAGCGCGAGCAAAGAGGGAGAAGCTCGAACTTGTCGAGGAGGAGGAGGCCGCGTTTGATTAAATTTCGGGGTTAATTCCGAAATTCGCATATTAACCCCACAAGTTTGTTAATTCATGTCGAATTGCCCCCAACTTCTTCGTGAATTTTCCTTTAATGGCGGTGTCTCTTGACCCAAGGTCGGCATGTCGTTTTTGCACCCTCCTTTGGAGTGATTCATTCGGCAAGACTGCGTATCTCTTGTGAGAAAATAGAGCATTTATGTCCTAATTACACAGTCGTGATTGCACTGCGTTTAGCATTTATGTGGATCTAATTTCTACTTAAGTAGCTCTAATTTAAAGAATACGGTAACTCGAAATTGGGGACTTGAAATGGTATCCGATTAAAAAGCCCTCATGCCAATCGATTCTGAGTTTTATGGCTTTCTTCCGAGCTTGAAGAGGAAAATACAGTGCCATTCCAATAGGCTGTGGACGATCCCATTGTGGACAGCTCCGTTGGTTGAGCATGCCATCGCCTCTCTTTCCTTGGCTTTAAGTCTTGACCCTACAGTAAATCGATCTCCATCTCTGTATCTATCGTCTTTCTTCCTCTCCTTTGCTTCAATCTCAACACTATTTCACATCATCGCCATCGTTGACAAGGACAACAAGCCTTGAAATTGGCCTAGGCTTCTCTCGACGGTGTCAATTAGGGCTCGAAATTGAGCACAAGTGTTGCACAATTGTCAATGAATTAGTTTTGAAAGAAAGAACTGTAACAAGACCTCAACAAAGTGGGTTAGGCCACATCTAGAGCCTGGCATCACATGAGATCTCTGTTGATGCTGCCCAATCATTAGCTAGCGTCTCTAACCTCTTCCGTGTATTTCAGTTCTGAAGTGTTGAAAATGAATGACAAAAAGAGGGCAAAAGAGGAATACAAAAATATCAATGAGGATAAAATCAGAAGAAAAAATCATTAAATGCTAAACTTAAGCTAAACATTTCAAAAGTATCATAGAACTCACTTCGTGCCTTTGACCTCCTCGAGGTTGTGTTACCAAACATTTCAATTTTGGCACAAAGGCTTCCAAAGGAATTTCTTCATTGCCAACTAAAATTTAATGATCGACTTCTATTTATGCAAAAAATCCTGACATTCGAGAAAAGCGTGGGCAAAGATGTGCGAAAGAACCGACATGGTGTAATCACGCGTATAATTGAATCCCGATTGCTAATCGTGCATATTCGTTCAAACAAATCACCCATGTCGATGGACCCACCTTTTATTAATTCGAAATTGAAAGTACAGGGACTAAATTGAAATAGTCTTCTAAGTTTAGGAAAATTCTATAATTAACCCAATTTTATGTCCCCACGGGGGCAATTCTGGAAGATCGAAAAAGGCGTTTCTTTTCACTTCCATCTCGCTTGCGCTTACGGCAAGCACACGTTGATCGATCGACACAGACGATAGCAATGTCCGAGCCGGAGTCCGTCCTCGATCACCGCCACGTCGCGGCGGCGACGGCGGCGGCGGCGGCCGCCGGCGAGATGAAGAAGGACAAGGGGAAGGTGAAACTGTCGCCTTCCGCGTGGAGATCGCCGAATCGGAGCAGCAGCCACAGCGGGAGCGGCGAGGAGCTCGACGGAGACGCCCCGAGATCCGACGGCGGCGGCGGCGGTGGCGATTCCTCCCTCCCCGCCGCCAGGTTCACCTCTCGGAACGCTTCCTCCAAGTACGACTTCGTCAAGGTTCGTTCTTCTTCCCCCCCGAGGAAGACGCGATCGCGTGCTAGTTTTCTGGTTCGAAAGAGGGAATCTGGATATCACTCTGCTCGCGTTGATGTTTTTCTTGCAGGTGAAGGTGTGGTTGGGGGATAATTGCGATCATTACTACGTTCTCTCGAGGTTTCTCCTCAGCAGAATGTTGACAGTCACTAAGGTTCTTCTTCACTTTCCGACTTTCCACGTACTGCTAGTTCCGCATCTCAGTGCTCTTGAATGTGAGCTTTCCTAGGCTACAGCAGCCACTGGATACTGTAATCCTTTGGTATGAGCTCTGGTTATGATGCTTGAGAGGCTTTTCAGCATGCCAATGAATTGATTCCCAATGCGGTTGTGTGCTGATAAAAATGTGATGATGAGCCAATTTTGTGAAGAATGCTTCTAATTATGGCTCGTCTGGTTAGCAGTCAGCACCTTATGTTTAGAATATTTTGCAATGTTTGATCCACAATAGCGTTGGTCCATTTTTGTATTTTCTATGTTTTAGATGAAGTAGTGAAATTTATTGAAGCTTGGAGATGATGAATGATCTTTATGGCATTTGGGTCAGATTCCGAATCACGTTGCCATCAAAATCGCCCTTGAACTGAAAAAGCTGCTCATAGACAACAGCCTTCTGGATGTGTAGGTCTCTCTCTCTTTCTGAGTAGTGTTGCCCTTGCACGACAGCATAACTGTGCCACTTCTTATTTTGAGTTCTGTCTTGCAGCTCTCAGTCTGACTTGGAAGCTAACCTCTTCAAGGTAATTTATCCCTTTCCTGCGCTTTCCTTGGTTAGGTTTTGTTTCAAGAAAACATCTAAATGGAAATTTGGCATTTAGATCAAACGCGTGCTATAGATTGCTAATATGCAGATGAGAAGTACACAAAATATGCTGTCTTGATGAAAGAGAGATGTTAATGGATCCACCAGAGCTGATTCTACGCAGAACCTCTTTGCTGTTCACTAATCATATGTTGAGGAGCCTTACGTCTTGTTGTTTTGTAATAATTCATTTGAAGGAATTATAAGCTTTAATTTGATTGCTATCACTTTCGAACTCTGCTCAGTTTCCTTCCATTTTGCTTTTTATAATGCAGCTCATGGAGCGGCGGGGTTATGGAGAGGAGTATATAAATCGTTACAAAATGATGACTAGGTAATTAAGCTCTGCTAGAATCTATGTCACCTCCTCCCAAACCTTTTTCTTTCCAAAACATGTAGCAAGATTACAATTGGCCTGGTCTTTTTGTTCTTGAGATGATATGAACAATAAAGAAAGGGTGGCCATTTTCTTGAAGTATTTTTGTTAAGTTGAATGGAGGAAATGCAGTGACTTGCGCTTGACAATTGAAGGGTGAATTCATGGCTAGATAGTCTATATAGTTTTCAAAATGTGCAGTGCATGTTGTTCTGAGACTTTCTTTGCGATGCCATTGTTCTTTAGGGTTTGTCAACTATAAGTAAACAGCAGCATGATTATTTTTCTTGTTCCTAACTCTTTCTTTCTCCTTTTTTGTGTTCTATGTGTATGTTAGCATCCGATAATCGACAATAATGAACTTTGAAGATTAAAAGTATCCTACTTCTTGTTTCTGTGAGTTGTTTCTGGTTACATATTTTCTCAAAGTGAAAGCAAGCTTATTTAAGAGGATGGTCTTCCACGGAATTGTGAATTGTAAAATAAGAGTAAACTGGTCAAAGAAAAATGTCAGGAGGTGTCATGGAGTTTACTCTAAACCTGGGATTAATTCTCTTTCCAGATTTCACCATCAAAGAGTGCCTTTGGTTATCCTAGTGTGTGGGACTGCCTGCGTTGGAAAATCTACCATTGCAACACAGCTTGCTCAGAGATTGAATTTACCGAATGTCTTACAGGTAATAACTTTCCCCCTCAATTTTGTGGAGTTTTTCCGTGAAGGCGATTTGTCTCATAGTTTTCTTTCTATTTCTAAATTCCATACACACAGACGGATATGGTATATGAGCTTCTGAGGACCTCGACAGAGTATGCTTTCTTCTATCACTATACTTTTGTTTTTGTTTAACATGCTTTCGGTTATGAAAACTTATCACAATGATCTAGAGTCTCATGCACAATTTACTATTAGTGCACCACTAGCATCCATTCCTGTTTGGGCACGAGACTATAGTTCACCCGAGGAGCTGATTACAGAATTTTGTAGAGAATGCAGAATTGTTCGTAAAGGTAATCTCTCTTATCCCTTTCTCAGCCTTTTCTTCAGTTCTATAATTTTGTTCCCCATTACCAGCAGATTATTATACTGTACTCTACATGAAGCATGTCATTAGATAATTTCTGCTCAAAGTTTACTTTCAGTGCCTTCTCAGTAATTGATCATAATTCCTGTGCTATTAATCTATTCTCTAGGCCTTGCTGGCGATTTAAAGAAGGCAATGAAAGATGGTAAGCCAATCATTATCGAGGTATGGACATATTAACGTTCCTTTTAGGAATTTTTATTGTCACTTAATCTTTTGGTGTGATACCGCTGCTTATGAGACTGTAGGAGAAGTGCTATAGATAAGATGTCAAGCATGTCAAGAATTGAAGCTTCTAATTCGAATGCAAAACTGCAAGCACATTATTGCGGTTCTTTGTCATGAAACACGGAACAGAAATGGACCACTCTCTGAATACTCATTGCAAAATTTGATAGGATGGTGAGCTTTGAAAAGAAAATGATAGAATTGTGGAACTTTCACCTCAAAACCAAGCTTAAAGTTTTATTGGTGAAATACAATCCAACTTCTGGTATACCTTCACGCTCCACTTGTAATGGAAAGTTGTGATACCCCAATCCTTTTTTCTTTTTTCTCTATAAGTCTTTTCTCTTGAGTGCCAATTTTATCTTACACTATATTTTGTGCAATTTAAAATTCTATAAGTGGTACTTAATGTTTGCTATCAGGGAATACATCTGGACCCAAGCATTTATTTAATGGATGACGAGAACAAATTGCCTGCTGATGATCCAGCAAAAAGCAAAGAGGCAAAACCCTTACCTGTTACATCAGATGGTTATACTGCCACTCAAATGGAAAATAATCCTCCATCTATCTGTGGTAGTCATGATGAGAATAGCAATAGCTCCCTTGGGCAGGCGAACTTAGAAGAAGTTTATGTTGACCAGTTGCCTAAAGTGTCAGTTTCTCTGGAATCTATGCACCTAGCTGGAAAAGTCACTGAACGTAAGATCCATGTTTCATTTCATCTTTTCTTTCATTTTCCCTATCCTCTCTGTGGATTTAGAATTAAGTCGTCTTTCATGGGCTCTTGCAAAAGAAGTCCTCTGTGGCCTTTGGTTCCATATTCTCTTGTTGTAAATTTGTGCAACTAGATAAAGACTGATTCCATAGATAATCGAGACATTCATTCATGTTGATGGCAGTATGCCTAAATGTATTAGATTAAAAGATGCCGCTATTCCTGTTAAAGTTTTCTTATTTGCCTTCTGAATTTTGCATTTCCAGGTCAAAATGTCAAGGATGCAGAGGAAAATAAAACTATGGTGACTAGGAAAGAAAAGTCTGGTGCTGAACCAATAATTGTTCCTATAGTTTTAAAGATGCAAGAATTTGATCATAAGGTTCAACAGCCTGTTTCATTCTCTTTTTATTCAATATTACAAGCAGTTGCCAGAATACAGTTCAGTAGATGTTTGTTCCTTGATGTGTTGCTTTGGCCTGTAAAAGTCACAGCTTGTTACCAGCGCCATACACTTTTTAGACACCAAATGTCACATCCTCATTGATCTATCTAACTTTTATTTCTGGAACTAGTAACACTGTTTTTGATAAAAGCATAGTTTGTCGTCTCGGTACCTCTTAAAAGTAATCATACAGTAAAGGATTTACTTGTTTACAGGTCATTAGTCCTCCCAAGCTTCTGGTGTATGAATTACTAAGATGGCAATACCAAATCGGTTATTGGTTGGAGAAGTTAACAGTACTTGTGCTTTAGATATGTTATTTAACATCTAGTTTCCGCTTATGTCATACTGGTTCGTTTGTCTGCAGGCGTTACTGGAGGAATGGATCTCAACACGGACATTCGGTGGTAAATGTCTTATTGAGGTATGACTAATTACTTCTTGAATGTTTCCTGGTACAAAATTATAATATGAATATGCTTCTAGTTGATGAGTAATGGTAGTACATGGAAGTACACATCTGGGCTTGCTTTGAAGATGTAATCTTGCTAGTAGGCATTAACAAAAATGAGTAATGGTAATTTTAATCCTTGGACATGTTTATCCCCTCCTCTTTTTTCTCTTGAATGTCAAACTAGTGTCTGTTCCTACTGTTCGATTGTCATGGAGGCAAGTAAAAAAAAATTTAGATGACTTTGAAGGTGAGGAAAGGAAAAAAGATTAACTTGACAAGTATCGATTGATTGAATGGTTTGTCAAGCTGATGCTTTGTTGCCATGTTCTTGGCCTGCTAATATCTCATGTTTATTTGTCTTGTTGCCGTGATGACACTCTTTCCTTTTCCATAGTCTACAAAGACAGTGTTAATTTGCTAGTTCTCAGTCAATCCAACTATCTAGTTGATGCAGTATTGGCTTTCACTCTGGTTTGGGCATGCTGATGTCTATTATTCTTCAGTTTCTGCTGTTATGGACTTATATCACGAGCATGTTGTTTTCTAACTTTATGCTAATGTTCTGTTTATCATTTTTTACTGGTTACTGGATGTTCACACCTTCATGTTTTGTGTATTTGACAGTTTTCTCTGTCCTTTGCAGGACAAGGATAGGCTGATAGCCAACTTAAAAACTATTCAAGATTATCTCAGCTCGTTTGAAACAGAGGTTTGCAGATTCATGAGTTACTCTTAGTGAAACTAGGTGCTTTCTACTCTTTATTCCTACCCTATATGTGTTTTGACCTGTCATCATGGCTCTGCCAAGCATAAAACTCTTTTACCTTTGAAGCTAATCCATTAGTGCGAAACTTAAAGAGACCAAGGAGTCAATTTTTTAAATGGTATGGTTCTTGGTGTTCTTGGTTAGAAAGGTCACATAGAGGAAGTGCACATGCAAATTTAGACTATTTAAAAATTCATGTCTATTGATTGAGCCTCACTATATGGCGATACATGATGAATGGATTCCTTTGGACAGCAAGTTAAAGGATATTTTTTATAGACTCAGTGGCAATTTTCCATGCCTTGTTCGCATTATGATACAGTGCCGGAGAAACCGCTATTCTATATTTTTTCTTGCATGTTTCTGTACCTTAATTCATTTTGTTCTGCTACAGGGTTTGACAGTCGTTAATATAACTGCAACAACTTTCCCGCAAACATTAGATCAACTTCACAATCATCTTCTTGAGGTAGTTTCTTCACAATTGCCTTCTCATGTTGAACACTGAGGTCAGACAAATTACACACTTGGAAGCATGTTCACATGCATGATGCACAAAGTAGACAAGTTTGGAGTTGGTGATTTGGTTGGTTGACATTTTGTTCATTTTGCAATTCTCCCTTTTGAAGAGGATGAGTGCATTTAAAGAGGTTACAACGATATATTTCTTTTGCAGACTTGGACTGAAATCTTATCTTAATACCTATTATGATATAGCTGCTGATGTCCCCTTCCTAAGAAAGCAGTTGACGCTCGAAAAAGTCACATTTAATAGATTATATCTGCAGCCTTTGAATGACACTAGAAATATTCAGACTTGTGCTTCTACAATATTGTTGAGCTCAGGAACTTGTGGATTGCTATTATTGGTAACTTTTGCTTCAAAATAAGATTTTTCTGAGGGCCTAAAATTTTCTCTCTACTTATTTCAATTCCCATTTGCAGTGTATTGAAAAAGGTATTTCATCATCTTCGAGCAAAAATGGCAGGCAATCGGTGAAAAAATAGTTAGGGGTTGGATGATAGTTTGAGCCTTTTCTGGTGTTAAAGTATCGTAACAAAAGATGTATGATAAAAGGTAAGCCTGCATTTTCTCTGCTTTTTTTTTTTTTTGGGGGTTGGTGGGGAGCAAATGTTGCATTTTGTCTTATTGTTCTTGCTGCTGTCATTGCTATTATTTTATTGTTGCTGTTGTATATGTTAGTTCAAGTACTATGAGTGCTAAGTATGAGTGACGTTGAGGATTCGTTACCCTCAAAGATGTTAACATCTAGTTCCTGTTTTCTTGCATACCAAACACTGATATTATGCCATTCAGGCAGTTGCCTGACCTACATTTTTTTATTATTTTTTATTATAGTTTAAGGTGCATCTGGCAGAAGAACGTTTGAGATTTATTGAAGGATAGAGCTAGTATGTCGAATGCATATGTAGTTCTATATTGTTCTTACTTGATTATTGGATGTTGCATGCTATTTCTGTGTTACATCTACCCATTGATAGAAGCATAGCATACTCTAATATTATCGTCCCCTTTTTTCAATCTTTGATTTTCAAGCCTTTGAACTTTTTATGCAGGCAATGTGGTAAATATCCCAAATGTGTGGCAATGTGAGAGAGCAATCTGATAAGAAAACGTTGTAGACCAACTGAAGTAGCCTGAATGCTGCACTGGAAGCTTTCTACAGACAGCAGATTGTCTCAGAATAGTTCTTCCGTTGCCCATGGGAAAGCGCATGCAACGCTGCCTTCAGAGGCAATAGCTGTTGACTTTGTATCGACACAAAAAAGACGCGAGTGAAAATTGGTGCCTAGTTTATACTCATCAGCAGCTGAAATGGTTGTGAAACATGATGGATTGTATGAGTGCTTCATTTTGCATTTTAGTTTGTAGCCAGTGAATTGGACACGCCCAAAAAGTACTCAAGCAAAGAGTATATATATATATATATATATACACATTATGATGAAAGTCATATACTCTTTGCTTGAGTGGTTAGATTGGATATCAAGAAAGGAATGCGGACTGGTGAATGGATTCTTAAAACAAATTGAACAATTATTAACAGGAGTTAAGATAAAGAGATGATCATCTGATGATGTGAAAACACACCTTGTTGGCCCAAAAACTCAAGCAAATTCCGACAACACCTTCGATAGAGATAAATCTCACTAACAATAATTGTTTTTGCTATGAAGGTTCTTTTTCTTTTTTTTTTTTAAATTGGCGGAATGCTCTGGAGGTTGATGACATGTCTTTTTACTCTAACTTGCAACCTTTTGTGGTGATCTTTGTTTCGAGAGAGATCTTTGTTCCTTGGTCCGCCAGTGGTAATGCATACTATTTAATCTTTATTTGACATTAAAATATAATTATTCAATTCTCTCTAAAGATCGACATGTGCAAAACTAATGTGTAGGTTTTTTATCCAATTTTCCTTTTTTAACTCGAAGTAAAAATTCGAATGCGTTTTACTAGTCTGTTTATTGTACCATTTGGAAAGTAGTAACATATGGAAGGAAAATCCTATCGTTGGTCTTGCGGCTTCGACGCTCGAATTGGATCGATGTGAGCAAGCATTTTCCTTTCTCGGCTTGGTTCTCCCTCCTTAGGCCGCTCAGGCACGATCGCCAATGAATAAAACTTAGCGATTTTTGCATTATGGGCACTGAAGAAAAGGACTAGAACCATCGCAATATTTATCATTGGCACGTGCAGAATTCGGAAATTAATAAGGGTAGGGTTTTGAAATCCAAATAATAAAGTCTATTAAAATGCATATCACACGAATAAATCAAATGCACTACCGTCAGTCGCGAAATCGACACATAAAACACTTTTTCTCAGGCACCGGGGCCGACGACGGAGGGGTATAATCGTCAAAGTGGAAGAGAAGACAGGGGCATAATGGTCCCAGAAAATAAGTGAATAAAAAAAAAAAAAAAGAAAGAAACGTGGAATGAATTCAAAGGTGTTGACCAATGACCATGCGTAAAGGTGATGATGATGATGATATGGCCGGCTTCGTCGTGCATGGCGGTTTCTCCTCTTTCACGAACTTACAAGGAAGCCACGAATAACGACCGCATACATTTCTCCGTCCCTCCCTCCCTCGCTCGCGTGCGTGATTTTCTTGCTCCTCAGATTCAGATCTGAAACCGCCGCGGCCGGGAATCGAAACGCGAGCCCCCGATCCGATCCGCGACGAGAAGCAGGAAGACGACGACGACGAAGGAAGGAAGGAAGGAAGGAGAAGATGGCGAACGTGTCCCCTCTGGCCAAGTACAAGCTCGTCTTCCTCGGGGACCAGTCCGTCGGCAAGACCAGCATCATCACCCGCTTCATGTACGACAAGTTCGACACCACCTACCAGGTCCGTCCTCCCGTCGATCCTTCTGCCTCGTCGCTCGCCACGTACGTGCATGCGTCGTGACGTCTCGCCGATCGCGCGCGACGCTTTCGAAAACGGCGTGCGATTGTCTGTGTCGAGAGTTCGTTCCTACCGAACGTTTCCGGATCTCTCGAGGCCCGTTGGTGCATCGAGAGGATGAAATTCTGCGACTGAGGGTTTTGAGGCTCTAAAGGGTTGAACTTGCATCGAAGGATGCCGATTTCATGAGCATGCGAGGGCTTTCCGTGAAGTGAAGCCTCGAATAAGGATTAGAAAAGAGCGCAAGGTTCAACTACATTGAGCACGATTCCGAACTCTGAGTTTTCTTTTTTACTTATTAGATCGTAGAGGACAAAGACAAAAGCTTTTTCCATATGTACGAACTGGGCCGGTTATCAGGAGAAAGGGGTACTTGCTTCGTTTGCGTATTTTGATCATCGCATTTCAGATGTGAACTTCGCATCCGAATGTGAAAAAGGAAAATGGGAAATTTATTTAGTGGGATTCTTTTGAGATCGGATTCCCGTTCCGTGACATGATTGAGCTCACTTGTTAAGCTGTCTGAACTGCAGGCCACCATCGGGATCGATTTTTTGTCGAAGACGATGTACCTTGAGGATCGGACAGTGCGATTGCAGCTTTGGTAGAGTACCAGCCTCCTGAGTCCTGCTATTTCATATCCCTAACGTGCAAGTTTGTCTGAATTGAAATGGGTAATACCGGGCATTATTGATCCTGATGGGCAAAAGAGGCACGGTATCTTACTAATAATGAAATCAGCTCAATCTTAAAGGGATAACGGAGGTAATAGAATAAGTGAAGATGCCATACCATGCTGGTGTTGCAGGCCAAGAAAATGTTGCAATTGGATACATCTTTTTTCTTGACTAAGTTCATATCAATCAGTCTCTTCAGAGCTCATGATTTCACAGTAACAATTAAGGATCGTTTTTTTGTGATTGTTTTCTATTAGTCTCTCCATTTCTGTGAATCTTTTATTTCTAAACAATATGGTTTACAAAGTTTACTGTTGAGTAAGATGGGATGTTTGATCTTTTATTATACATTAAATGAATGTGACATTTGCTCGATTTCTAGACATTTTCGTGTATCACATTCTTGGCTTTGTTGTACCCAGGGATACTGCTGGACAGGAGAGATTCCGTAGTCTCATCCCGAGTTACATTAGAGATTCATCAGTTGCAGTTATCGTGTATGACGTAGCCAGTAAGTATCGGTAGAGGAAGAAATTTTTTATCACTTCCTTGTTTATCCTGTCAATCTATGAAGTAGCCAGTATCAGTCTAGGGCGAAATTTTTTGAACACTTCGTTATCTTGTCAAGCTCTTATCAAACATTCATATTTCATCTTAGAATTGCAAAGGAAACTAGAATTTGGAGCATCGACTGTGTCCAGGAGACAAATATTACTAAGGCTGGAGTTTGTGTGTATCTGTTTATTTCTTGTTTTGGGATGGTTTTTTCATTGATTTGAACCGAGGAAATCTTTCTGACAATTATTTTGCTCAAATTAGTGACTTATCTTGTCATCTGAATGTTTGGTAAGGACCTCACTGTAGTGTCATGTTCCAGATAGGCAATCCTTTCTGAACACTTCCAAGTGGATTGAGGAAGTTCGGACTGAAAGAGGGAGTGATGTAATCATCGTCCTTGTTGGGAACAAAACTGATCTTGTTGATAAGAGGTAGCATACCTAATAACTTTGAATTTCTTCAAAATAGTGTGTATCGTATTCTTGTCTCTGTTTAATCTTAAAATTAGTGGAAGGCATCATTACAGATGCTAGTTAGTTCTGCTTGGATCTCTGTCCCGATTAGTGCTATGTGCTTCCTACATTTTCCTAACGCGATTGTTTATGTTTCTACAATTTTTTATGCCCTTTTCCAACTAAAATGACGATAGAACTTTCTCTTTCTGCCAGAAGCTTGAAACTTGTCATGCCCAAGTTGATATACTGACCAAGTTATCATGAACATGACAATTGGCAAAGAATGTCCCTTCCAGTTTAAAAGAATATGGAATGTAGTTCGCTTCAGAAGACTATAATGGTTTACGTTTGAATTTTTTGATGAGATTTAGACCCATTGTCAAATTCGAGTATGGATCTTTTCTTGGTTTGAATTGTATTCTGCAGCAAATTGAGATGATCCTATCTGATTAATTTTCTAAAGGATTTTATTGTCTGCATGAGGACCAACGACTAGAGTTCACAAAACAATGAAAAAGCTTTCGGCGGCATATTTACAATAGTAATAATATACTATATCTAATGATCTGTGATGGAAATCTCACAGGCAAGTCTCGATAGAGGACGGAGATGCCAAAGCCCGTGAGTTTGGAGTTATGTTCATTGAAACGAGTGCAAAAGCAGGATTTAATATTAAGGTAACAAGATTGCATTCGTGATTAATTTTTTTTTTTTGTTTGTTATTAATTCAGCTGATGAACTTCTCAAGAATGATTTGTCGAGGATCTCCTTTTATTTCTATGGATTATATTGATCTTGAAATGCAGGAGTTTCAACTGTCAACCTTTTTCTTGAACCTGCATGCTTTTTTATATGGTGCAATCGTGCACCTCTGTTATCCTCAGTTTATGTGATGACAGGACAGCAGTGTGTCTCTGTTCGTTTTCTTAAATGTGATCGTTTTGGAAACTGCAGCCTCTATTCCGAAAGATTGCTGCCGCCTTGCCGGGGATGGAGACACTTAACTCTACAAAGCAGGAAGACATGGTTGATGTCAATCTGAAGCCCACCGTAAATTCTTCCCAGAACGAGAATCAAGGAGGAGGTTGCCCTTGCTAAGTGCACTTTTGTTATTACTAGAAAGCAGTTCACAGGTTTTTTTTTTTTTCTTCCTTTTTCATTCAATTTTTAATGTCATTGTTTTCATGTCTCCCCACCTTACTTGGTCCATGATGAAAGCGATCTACACAGCTGGTGAAATTGAATAGGAAACGGCGAACTTGCTTTTCTTATGCTTGTAAAAGGGAGCTTAGTCAGATGGAGTGCATTCTCATTTTTGTTCTGTGGATTACAAACTGAATCATAAAATTCTCCATTTGTAGTCTCAGAAAATCCTCTCTTCTGTCTACCGGAAAACTTGAAAATGCAATGTTTTTCCCCTCTTGTTACTTCGTTTCTTTTACATGAATTTCTTGTTCTTTCACAAAAATCTTACTGTCTACTTTGATGGCTAAGGCCTCAGTTGCTACAACGCCTGATCAATGAGGGGGCTCGGGTGGGCAGATTGGAAATTGAGCTTAAAAGTCATGGTCTAAGCCACCCACAATATTAAAAATATCGAATGATTTTTTTAAGTGATTGAGGTTGGGCGGACCCAAACTCAAGGAAGGATGCGCTTATATGAGCTTATCTAAAGCGTGCTTCAATAATAATTAACCTGGGTGAGCAAGCAGGTTGCCAGACCCATGATCAGGTTTAGCTTGAGAGTTTTGAGGGACTTCCTAACATGGCTATTTTGGAGGGGGGAAATGCTGTTTAGCGAAAAGATAAGGGAAAAATGGAATTTTGGAAGAGCAAAAGAAGACTTCAGTGTCTTCACCAAAAAAAAAAAAGAGAAGACTTCAGTGAAAAGAAAATATGTAATTAACATCATACATTGCACCATGTAGAGACTATCAATCATCCATCTGCAGCCATCCATCCCACTTCTTCAACTTATCTACGATTCGGTTGTGGATCCTGGTCTACAGCCTATAGTCAATAGTCATAATCTACGTTCTCTTCTTTGGCCAGACATGAGCAATGTCTTAAAACGACTATATAATGCTCGTTAATGGCTTGTCATCTCTTTGAGAACGAGAAAATTCTTTGAACGCCATTTCACCACTAAGCAGTTAAGTTGCTACACTGTCTAAAACTGTCTGATTTGCCCATACTGTCAACATGCCAAAGTGGTATTGTACATTTCCATGTCCAAGTGGACTGTGATTGCATGCCATGTGATGATCATTCTGAAAGGGCATTATTCACTGCAGGTCAATGGCCAGAGTAGTTTCCACAGGCCAATTGAGAATGACGTGCATATAGAAAGGACAATGACAAAACAGTACCGATAAATGACTTTTAAAAGTGTGCCTTTTTTTCCTTTTGAAATGAACTTAAACTATGATGCAAGGTTGAATGATCCTTATGAATTTATTTCTAAAAAAACCATAGGCTTAATAAGAAATAGCTTTTGCTGACATTTAATCACAGTAAGTATGCATTACCAAGCAATCCAAGTCCAAAGCAGTTGAGCAGAATCGCCTATGTACATACAAGCCTAGTAATACTCACACTAGAAAGAAACGGGAAAGAAAGATTTACAACAGCCAATTCTAAATATAACAGAGTAGCATCAAACTGTCACAAGCTGTGCTCGAACCCAGTACCATTCTGCCTAACTCTGAGGGTTAGATAAATGAGTACCAATGTCCCAAAGCTTGACCTGCAACCGCAACAACAGCAGATTACTATGGTCATATAGACAGATCTACTAAATGGGCAAGAGTAGATATATCCCTTTTATCTATGTCTATCTTTCACATAATGATATTCTGCATTGTTCATGTACTGTTTGTCTTGGTCCTCCATTGACGCTCAAACAACTTTAGTCAATCAATTGAGGTTTGCTAACCCATTTTGAGGAGAAATAATTCCGTATGCTGAGAAATCTGGTGCAGTATAAGTAATATTATGGTCAAGACAGGTAGCATATTGATGGCTCCTCCTATGACTTGGCATTTTAACAGATCATTTAGTACATGGCAAATTTAGCAGATAATGGGAACATTATAGAATTGCTATCCCATGACAGGTAAAAACTATATAGTTTTTGTTTAATGGCTCTTTTAGGAAACTAGTTAAGCAACTAAATAAAAAATGTGCCCTTAATATGCGGTGACATTCCTTAAGACATGTTATCTCTGGAATTCAAACATTTCCTCACTATCTTTTATCATCTAAGTATGCATAACCAAGTGTCCTGAATGCTGGACATGGAGCATGCTCTTACTATGAAGAATAAAGAGCTTGGGATAGGTTCTGCAGCAGAAATGACTACAGAAACTTGAACAATTAATTGAGGCTGTCTTCAGCTGCAATGAAATTAAAGCTTACAAGATGGAGAAGAGGATGACAATTTTCCTGGAATCAAATGAGGCAGCACGCTTGTATCTCCTCCATCTGTTGTTTGAGGAATCATGAAACCTCTCTGTCACTGGCTTTTCTGTAACATCAAAAAAACAGCATAGGACAAACTTCCAAGCTTAGCAATTTCACTGTGCAAAATATGATACAGACTTTAACACCAGCAAGGCAAAATGCATTAGAAGAGAGAAACAATTAAATGCAGGCATTTAGAGAAGCTCAAATGGTTTTTTTTTCTTTTCTTTTCAAAAAGCTCAAACTGGTCGAAGAGAATTTGTTTTACATTGATGAAATATACAACTCTAAATGCAAGTTGAGTCTGTTGGAAGAGCAAATTATCATGTGAAAAATAGACAGGCAGAATGTTGCTCCACCAGATTCGTATGAAGTGAGCACCTATCTGTTAATTTAATGGATGAGTTCTGAATTCATACTTACAAAGAGCTCATTTATTTTGTACTTCGCAAATTCTTTGCCAAGTAAAATTCTTTTAAATTTGAATTTGTTAAGAGATCTGAGATTTGATAACTACTTGAGCAAGATTGTGTGGTAACATCTTCAACCAGAATGTCATAATTTCTGTGTACAAGAAGTCAGAGAGATGCACAAAAAGTCAAGGTTTAGATTAGTCCTGAGTTAGAGCAGTAAGTCCATTTGACAGTTTAAATGGTGCAAAAAGTCAGTGTTTGGCCGCAAGATTAAGATTTATCTAAAAGTAAAAAAGAAAGTCGGATCCAGAAGCGTCCTAAATGTTTTCAAAATTTAAGGCGCTCAGCAATAAATAAAAAGTCTCATTTCAGATTCTAGTGAAAGAGAAAGTCAAAAAGCTAAAAGGAACAACCACACTAAAGACCTACTAAATTAGTCGCTATAAGTAGCATCAAAACATCCAATTAAAAGATTACCAGAAAACACTATAACAAATATAGTGTCACAATTTCTTCAAGCTCATACCTTTATTAGGGAGATTCAACAACATTGCACTGTGATCCATTAATAGTTGAGCTAACTTTTCGCCCGTCTTCAAGCTCACTTGTCTCTGCAAGACCCTTGGAGCGTTCTGTGAGTAACAAAAATCCGATAAACAACAATTGATGGCATAATTACTATCAAAAAGTTGTCATACCAAGCTACAGAGGAAGTAACTTAAGAAATTATTTTCACATCCAGCTTTGAGATGAAGAGTTTATAAAACATTCCCCAAAAAAGAGCTCAATATCAAATGTCATACAAAACGAAGGATCTAATCACAGACAAAAAAAGTTAAAAAAGATTTTGAACTTGTTTCTTATGTAGTGCCTTGCTCATCTGTAAGTAAAATATGGTAAGAGCTGCACTTACAGCAAGTAAACTATCACTGTTTTTGTTCCCATGAGATTCGTCTCGGAGTTTAGATTCTTCCCCAGTTTCCTTCTCGATATCTATATCTATAACACACTGTGAATAAGCTTCTAAGCTTTCCCTTTGAAAGTCGAAGCATTCTTCACAATTTGCGTGGCCATCAAAGCATATCTGTTTTTCACATGGATCTTGAACTTCTAGTAAGCTAAGGACTGCTAACTTCGATCCACATTGTGCACTCATATCGTCTTCTTCAGGCAACAGGGAGATGCTATAGACATCATTGTCCTGCACCAACAGGTTTTTCCAGTCTCATTGTCGGATCACAGAGCAAACTCAAATAGACATGATGCCAAATGACAAAGCTAAAGTTAATGTCCAAAGAGATAATGACTAAAGAGAATGAAAGTGCTCATTCATGTGATCTCAAGAAAACTGGAATCTCATCATTACTTACCATCGCTTGCGAATGGTGAAAGGGGCCGTTTAATTTCATTGGAAGTGAATCCTCATCAAGGAAGACTGGGTATAAACCTGAATCGAAGCCTGAAGAAGCTTAATGAGAATTTATCACCGTAACATAGTTTAATATCCTACATGGTGTGTCTGAAGCTAATTACCCAGCTGACAGTGTTGGTTGTCTTCCTCAATACTCGAATCAAGTGCACGGAAGCACCGACAACCAACGGGAAGATCGCGACTCACATGCGCAATCACCGGGAAGCACGTTCTGTCCTGTCGAAAGAACTCTCCTATCAGGACATGGCGACGCTCGCACACGGACAAAATAACCGGCACTCACTACAGCAGCTAGACATATGTAGTGAGAACACATCAGAGATCAAGACTTGATTTTGCATCTTCCCCAGAATTTTCAAGCTCAGTCAAGCATGCAACCCCTCAAACTCTCCTCCCTACACACAAAAACATCAAAGACTTCAAATTTTCCCCAAAAACAAGGACAGAGCACAGGCCCTGAACTCCCCATCATCTTTCACCACCCCCCCAAGCGTCAGGCAGAACGAGCAGCAAATCTCAGGCGAATCGAACGCAATGCCGTGAACTAGAGACGATGTAGCTGCGGAAAACGCACGGGGACGAGAGCGAAGGAGGGCGAACCTTACCTGCTCGCGAGAATCGACCGCCATTACCGCGGAGGCGACCGAGGAGAGAAGCGAATGCGCTCAGTGTAGAGAGAGAGAGAGAGAGAGAGAGACGGAACAACCGAAGTGGTGGCGCGACTTGCCGGAGAACCACCTGACCGCGAGGCTCGTGACGGCGACTTTTTTCTTGACCAAACTGCCCCTGTCATTTTCATCAGATTTATCTTTCCTTTCTTTTAGCTTTTCCCATCTATAACGGTCGATATATATATATATATATATGTATGTATGTATGGAAAATGTTGCCAAAAATTGAAATGCATCTAATTCCAGTGTGACGAATTTATCCTAGATTTTTATTTTATGATATGAAAAATCTCAAATTTATACCGAGTAATATATTTACCTACAATCAAAGTTCTATTGAAAGTCATTGTTAAAAATTCGACACGATATTATTAATATTTTTCGAGGACAAACGGTGTTGATATGATGCCACGTTTAAAAATAATAATAATAATAATAAAAACAAAAATAAAGAGGAAAGAGAGATTGTAGATGGTCGGATCACCACTTCCAACTTTGCCGATGAGGGTTGTTGGCCACGCCGGCAAGTGAAGCTCAGCCTAGATGTTGTTGAGCTCAAGCAAGGTGGCGGATTTTGCTTAGATCTGATCCAAGTAGCAACTTTAGCAACATTACAAACGCTTCTCCTTCATCATCTACTCGAGCAATAATTCAAGCATGGGTTGAGCTAAAAAATTGTCATCAGTACTATTATTGTCAATCAATATTTTGAATCTGGCCACCTCCAAATGCTCAAGACTCTCCTCAACTCTTAAGCCTTTCCCTCCCTATTGTAGACCCTTAGGCCAAGCTTCGAGCTTGAGCGGCCATGGCGACCACAAGCTTAGAAACTAGATTCAACCTTGAAGCTCATGGCTGCCATAGCCAGATTTGGCTCTGAAGCTTACTTCAGCTAGATTATCTGTCTTTAAGAGACTCATCCCTTCTCTCTGTCTCACCCCTTCTAATGCACTTGTGTACATCAGCAATTTCATATCTAAGAGCAAGTCATGACCTAGTCGAGCAAAAATGCTAACAAATGCCTCCAAAGGTTCATGCGGCAGTGGATAGTGATAGATGAGTGTCGGAAGAGCTTTTGTTGAGCAATCGTGAGCTTGAAAGGGATGAACAAAGTAAGACAATGAATAGTAACTTTGCAGTGCGTGTAAGCTCTTGACCTTGCTAATGGCCTATGGGGTCGAGATCAATTTCAATCTCTCACCTGTAGTTCGAATTTTTTTTCTTTATGACCTCTTTTCTTTATGGTGTTTGCGTGGCACCACATCTATGCCACTTGTCATCGGAAAACATTGATAATGCTATTTAACAAGAGGGCTAATGTATCACTTGGAATAAATTTATTGTTTTTTGTATCACAGAAACAAGTTTAAGATAAATTTGTTGCGGCAATTATAATTTAAGGTATTTTGCGATTTTTCGCCTTAAATATAATTTTAGTCTATAACTGTCTTGCAATAATTTTTTTCTAATCAAGCGTAACCTTATCTAATCTTTGCCAATTCACTAGCATGGCAATGCCAACGCACTGAAAAGAAAAAAATAACAAACAAAGATGCGGGGAAGCCGAAGAGCAAGTCGGTGGACAAGGTCACGGGCCGCCTTGCCTTGACCACAACCACGACCACCCTCATCGAGACCCTTGCCCTTTACCTAGGCAATGTCCTATGACTCTCCGATTCCTAGCACCTTTGTGCGTATAAATTTCGTTGTCAAAAAAAAAAAAACAAGGGGAATTTCGGTAGTTAAAAAATCGGCCATGGTACTTGAAAATCAAGTACTCAAATGAATAAATAAATGAATAAGTACTTAAATGAATGACAGAATGAAAATGGAAGACAAAAATAGAAAAAACAAAAATAAAGGGAGATTTTGGAAGAATTATCAAGGGCAGGTCGAGGAAATATAAGAGTGAATTCTTTTGGGTGGGGTCCGTCAGCGTACGAATGTTTGTCGGAATATTGGCGGATGAGCTGCACGTGAAGCTTTGGAGGAGACAGGCTGACAAAAAGCAAGAGACTCACGAGATCTTTGCTGTTCTTCTTTTCTATTTTTGAGGTCGGATACGTTGCTCCTAAATTTTGATTCGACATGCAATCCTATTCTTGAATTTTAAATGTATTTAGGGGCTGTTTGGTTGGTCTCAAGGGGCTTTGGGCCTCAAAAGGCCCTTGGAAAAAAAATTTAATGTTTGGCAAATTTTTTGAAAGCTCCTTTGCCCAAATATGAGCATTCTGAATGCTCAACACTAAAAGTTGGGGAGGGGCAGCATTGAGCATTCGGCATTTGGGAAATGCCACGCCTACTGTTCATCATTTTTCTTTCCCGTCGTCTTCTTCTTCTTCTCGTCTTCTTCTTCTTCTTCTCGGCCACCGGGCTTCTCCGGCAGCCACCGCCACTGCTGCTTGAGGTTCGCGTCACCTGAGGTCGCCTGAGGTTGCGCGGACCCAGGCGGCGTTGCTGGTTCCGCGCGAACCAGGCGACACTGCCTGAGGTCTGCGCGACCTCAGGCCGCCACATCTAGCGGTCCGGAGGCTAGATTTGGCCGCCAGACGACCAGATCTGACCTCTACAACCTCAGGTGCCTGAGGTCGCGCCTCCAGGCGGCGACAACGTCGCCTGAGGTTGCACCGCCTGGGTCCGCGCAACCTCAGGCCACTAGATCTGGTGGTCTGGACGGCCAGATCTGGCCTCTGCGCCTCCAGGCGCCTGAGGTCGCTTGAGGTCGCGACCTTAGGTGGCCGGACGGCCAGATTTAGCCGTCCGGCACCGCCGGCCACCAGATTTGATTTTTAGATTTTAAAAAAAAAAATTAAAAGCAAAAGCCCATTTGGAATAGGTTTTGCCAAACGGTATTTTTGCATAAGCAACTTTCCAATGCGTAATTTGCCAAACGGCCGAGCATTCCCAAAAATCTCTTTATCCTAAAGATATTTGCATTTAGTCAAAGGCATTTCCCCAAAACCGAACCACACGGGCACTTAACCTGATTCATGAACTTAACCTAGTATATTATCGTCAAGAGACTTTTGATACATAGATTATTCGTATCATTATCTCCTTTTTGATAAATTGCGATTGTAGTAATCGCAATTTGAGCTTTAATTGGATCCGATTCCGTGCCCGGGAAGTAGCTGGTTTTTATTTCTTGGTGTGTCCACTTAAGTAAAAGAATTTTCTTGATCTAGTTATCTGAACTTTCACGTATTGGATTTTCCGAAGATAGTCTGTCAATGGAATTGAAGAAAATATCCATACTTAAAATAATTTATAATCAAAAAAGGGGAAAAATGAATGCTATCCTTTATAAATTTCTCCAAAAAAAAGAAGAAAAAACACCGTCAATTTGCAGTAAATAAGCATCCAGGAAACATTATATTTGCTTCAATCTAAATAGTAGTTACTAATCTTTGAACAAAAAAAAAAAAACTAGGTTTAATATCATAAAAAAATTTAAATTGATAAATCTGTGACAAATTTAACGTAAATTAATTTTTTTATCATGAAAAATCTCGAATTGATAATAACAAATTTATCCCAAATTACCATAAAAAACTAAAAACTAATATATTCGTGACAAATATACCATCTGTTAAATTGGATTAATATCGCAAAAAATACAAAACCGTTATAATTGTGACAAATGGAGAATAAAATCCTAAATTAGTACACTAATTAATTGTCACATGTCATCAAATTTAGCAATTTAACAGTAAAATTTAACGGAAACTAACAAATCGTAAAATTGTCAAAAGTATTCTTAATTTTTGGTAAATTTATCATAATTGTACCGATTTGAAGTTGTTTGTGGTATTAACCCAAAAAATAATCACTAATCACGCAAGAAATAAGAATTTATCCAACGAACGCATTTAGTGGTCGCATCAAATTTGGAATTTTCCTACATTAAACCCTATTGTGCATATTGAGATAGTGATCAAAAATGGACAAACTAAGCTTTACATAGGAAAACTAAGCTACTAATGTTCAAATCCTACAAATAAAGTGACATCCTTGTTCCGACCTGATTTTTAAGAATAGAATTGTTTCGACAAGCAGTCATCGGACAAGATTGTTTTGAAGATTGATAAACCACGAGAACATCGGGAAAAGCCCTTTAGAGGCGAAAACTCGATTTTTCATTGGTAAGGACATACGAGTGCGGAAAAGTGGAAACAAGCCACAGACAAGGACCCAATAGGCCCGAGCCCAAGTGGGCGGCCCAAGGCCCACATGCCCAAGGGGTGGGCGGCCAAGGGAGGCCTATGGGCCCTTCAAGCCCATAAAGTCCTCTAATGACAAGATCTTGTCATTAAATGCATAAAATAACATTAATAATGCATAAATAGTGTGAGATATTGGTAAAGTGACCGAAATGTTCTTCCATCGAATTAAGGACAAAAGGGCAAATAAGGAAATGGGCAAGGCAAGGCGCATCTGTGCATGTAGTGGGGCGGCAACTTGAAGAAGTTTGAATCCTAACTAAGTCTAATCTAATCAAGCCACTTGAGTGCAATCCATCTCCCATTAATACTAGGATCTTGCTTCTAATTTAAGCCACCTTGATTGACAAAAGCTAAGAGAAGTGATGGACATTAATTGGGACAAGACTTCTCTCTCTCTCCTCCCTTAAGGCCAGCCACTCACTCTCTCCCTCACTCTCACTTTTATTTTGAATAAAAAAACTCACCTTCCTCTCTCTTGGAGTAGCTGGACCCCCCAGCCATTCGCATCTTCATTCAAGCTTATTTCTTCATATTTCCTCTCATTCTACCTCATCGGCAACTATTTGTTGAACCCTTGACGCCGGACCGTCGTTTGTGCTGAACTACCATCAAAGCCAATCGACCAACCTCCTTAAGGGTTGTTCAGTGTTGCTCAGCCCTTGTTGGAGCTCCCTCTCACTTATTTTTTCTCTGATTTAGTCTCTTATAAAGCCTGGAGGCCATGCTAATGCTGGACCAATGTCAGACCGCCGCCAAACCTCCACCGGAGCCTCAACCAGCCGTCGTCCAGGTGCTGTCCTGCCTTGTTGTCCCCCTGACGCGTTTCGAAGCCCAAATCATTTGTGAGTGACTTCCTAGCCCTTGATTAGGATTATCGTTGCATTTAGGGAGTAGTTTAGGACTTATGAGTAGTTATATGATGATTTGTTGACGTGATGAATTATTGATGGACTTAGATAGGTTATTGAGTTTCAAAACGATAGGTTATCTTGTTTAGGGTGACAAGTTAAAGGGTTATGATGAGTGAAATTGATATGTGGTTTTATTATGCCATAATATGATGAAATGCAATTATGTGCTATAAGGATTATTGGTTAGATGCGATATATGGGTTATGTGAGATAAGACTTGTTGGTTAGATGTGATATTTGGGTTGTGTGCTATAGGGATTATGTGCTAGATGCATTATTTGTGTTATGTGCTATAAAGATTATTGGTTAGATGTGATATTTAGGTTTAGGGAGTAGTTTAGGACTCAATGAGTGGTATATGATGATTTGTTGACATGATGAGTTATTGATGGACTTAGATAGGTTATTGAGTTTAAAACAATAGGTTATCTTGTTTAGGGCAACAAGTTAACGGCTTATGACAAGTGAAATTGATATGTGGTTTTATTATGCCATAATATGATGAAATGCTATTATGTGCTATAAGGATTATTGGTTAGATGCGATATATGGGATATGTGAGACAAGACTTATTGGTTAGATGTGATATTTGGGTTGTGTGCTATAGGGATTATGTGCTAGATGAATTATTTGTGTTATGTGCTATAAGGATTATTGATTAGATGCGACATTTGGGTTATGTGTTGTATGGATTATGATGATTTTATTCTACTTTGATAAGTAGTCTATATGCCATGAGTTTATGAAGTAACGGTGCATATACGTGTGATATAATGTAATGCACGTGTATGACATGATGACATATAACAAATGAAGTATCACATGGGTTAAATAAGAAAGATAAGAAATGGATTGTGTGATGGTATGCTCATTGATCACCTAAGACCCTATGTTTTACGCGGGAGGGGGAGGGGGGTAAACCTGTCCTGATGCGTTTTACGTGGGATGATACCCGATTTACTTCGAATGTCCCTAAGTCAATGGAAAGCAAGAAGAGCATTGCCATGTTTTGCCTATGCATCTATCGATGGTCTTGAATAGTAGATTTGTTATTATGAGAATAGTAAGAGTAAAGCAAGAAGAGCGTTGCCATGTTTTGCCATTGATAAATAATCGCTTGTTTAGGGCGCTTTCGAGGTGAACGTCTTCCCTACGTGAAGTCTAGGAAGTTCATCCTACGCGAAATCTAGGAAGTTCACTCATTGTGTTTATCTCATATTTGTTTGTTGAAATGTTTATAGACCCTAAGAATGGCTAAGCCGTTCTAATAGATTTGTTTTGGCCTCCCCATTGAGCACAATCAAGAGGTGATGGAGTACGCTGTAGTGGGAGGGGCCGACGCACATTGTATGCATTACGTCATGACCATTTGGGTCAATGATGGTCTGCCTAACCTTGTGCCACACTGATGCATGGCCTAGTACTTCTAGGTGGGCAGTGAGAGCTACGGTTCCATCTGTGGCTTTGAGGGTTCGTCGGGTGTCGGAGGCTTTGGAGGAGGCATCAGCTGGGATGCCGAGGATGGGGATGTTCTTGATAGGTAGGTGTTCGACCCCAAGATCGACCTGCGCTAATTGCCGAGTTGGAGGCATGGATCCCAAAGGCTATTAGGGCTCAGGTAGTAGTGGGATTGTTAGTACTTTTTGGACCATCCTCGTAGTATTATAGGTATAGGTATACCCCAAGCCCTTTTTGTAGGAGGTCGTGGCGAAACGGTTAGGCGTGCTGGATGTGATGAAGTTGGTTGTTTAACCTTTGAATTTGTGGTGTATGAGATGTTGACTCATGACACTTATATATATGATTATGTTTTTAATTATCTATGTTGATTGATAGTTGGAGATTTATTTATGTTTCCGCTTATGCATTTTAATATTATAGCAAATTGGGTCGGCAACGCCTTTTGGGATGTCACAATCGAATGACCAAAAGATAAGTAAAGGTTCAATGAGTGCGGATTGTCGCGTGACCGTGGAGGTTCGGGGCGTGACAAATAGGTTTCAAGTTTCCTTTCTTTTTTCTTCTTTTTCTAATAGCAAGTTATTTTTCACATATAAAAATATCTAATTGCTAAGTACATGCTATTCCAATATGCCAAAAATATATTAACTATCCTGAAAAAGAAGTTACCATATATGGTTACGTACTTCTTTTTATCAAAAGTTAAAGGGAAAATTTCAAATAAGGATCTGAAGTAGACCAATTTTCTCAAATAAGGACCCGAAATGAATTTCGTGTCGGATAAAGACTTAAAGTGGACTCATTGTCTCAAATAAAGACCCAAAGTGGTTAAATCAATTCCAAATAAGAACCTGAGCTTGTTGGTTAGCCAAATATTCGTCGGCCATCAAGCATGTGACATTTCCGACGACTGGAGTTTGGACAATTTTGTCCAAAAAAAATATAGAGAAAATTAACAAATTCTTAAAAAAAAAACCCTAGGTTTTTTACGGTCTCCCGTTCCTTGTACCCATCCTCTGCAAAGTCAAAGACCGAAGTTCTCCCCATTCATTGTACCCATCCTCCGCAAAGTCGAAGACCCAAATTCTCCTCCGGTTAAATCACGAATTCAAAAACAAGAAGAAAACCATATACTTCTTTGTTTGTTTGCGAAGACCCAAATTCTCCGTCGGACGAGCAAGGTGAGGAGCGACAAGAATCAAGTCGCGACAATGACCAGGCAATGATTTGGTTGAGGAGCAGCAAGGGAGAAGAAAGAAGAAAATGTAAACATCTAAATGAATAACCTAAACTTAATTAATTTATAATTTTCCATTTTTTTCCAATCACAAATTTCTGACAAAATTGCCCATATTTTAATTGCTGGAAAATGTCCGCCGGCGAACTAAGGTCCTCAATAGAGATTAACTTGATCACTTTGGGTCTTTATTTTACACAAAATTCACTTCGAGTCTTTATTTAAAATAATGGATCCACTTTGGGTACTTATATGACACAAAGTTCATTTTGGATTCTTATTTGAGAAAATAGATTCATTTTGGGTCTTTATTTGGAATTTTCCCAAAGTTAAATGCCACATGGAGAAATTATCTAAGTATTTTGAGTGGTTACTAATGGTACTACACAAAATTAAATTCTATATGTAAAGTTCATATGATTAATGATTATTGGGGTAAAAAGGTATTGTGCGGCATGTCATAAGGTGTAAGCTTTTTACATCGGTTTGCAGCACGTCTTCATCGATTATTAATTTTTTTAATTTGAGAAAATGATTTTTAAATTGCAAACCCCTGTCTCGAAAATGTTAAAAGTTCTTTTCCCTGTTTGCAATTCTTTAATAATTCCACAAAATGGTTAGCTCGTCCTTTTCTATCACATTCAATATATTTTCAATCGCCAGAGACAAACAAAAATCGCCAAAGTAACATATTTCCAACGGCTCTTGTTCCTATTACATTTTTCAACGATAACGTACCAATCATGAGTTAGAGTCGTAAACATAACGTAACGTTATCACTCAGTCGCTTTTACTTTTATTCTTTCAAATCCTCGTTATTGTAAATCATAATTTAGAGCATTGAGAAATGTGCATACATTAATAACCCGGGTGCTAAGGACGATATAGTTAATTTGGGACCAAATTGGGTCTGAATTTTCTCTATAATATAATTCGGATTTACCAGGTGCTAAAAAGAACGTGGACCTCATATGCATTCATTAATTAATAAAATCCCACCACTTGTGCTCGTCATAAAGCAATTACAAAAATAATTCAAAAAAAAAACAAAAGAATCAAGAAAAAAAAAAGTTAAAAAAGGAAGCAAAAAGGGCAGGCGAGGAGGAGGGGCGGCCGTACCCGCTGTCCACGTCAAGATTGACCGGGGGTTCTCCTTTGTCCCGCAGCGGCGACCAGGCCCGAAACGGCGGCGTTCTCGCCCCTCTCGCCATCGAAGAAGAAGCCCAAAAATATCTTCTTTCCTCCTTCACACTGCAGCAAAATCCGGTCTTTCTCTTCGATCGCCATCCTTTCTCTCTCTACTTTCCTTTTCCCCCTCTCTCTCTCTACTTTCTGTGTCCTGCTTCCGAGCTCGCTCAGATCGATGGCGGACGCGAGGCGATACGTGCTCGGCAACCCGCTGGGTAGGCCTTGCTCTTCCCCCCCGGTTCTTTTTTCTTCGGTCGTGGGCTTTTGGCTTTTCTTGATGGAGTGTGTCGAGAGTGCGAGTTTTCCTTTTCTTCTTGGCCGAAGTGAGACGGCGGCTTGAATTGGGGAGTGTCGTTGCGGGTTTGTTTTATTTTTCGGGTTCTCGCGTGTTAAATAAAGAAAGCGCGGCTTTTGGAGACGAATTTAGCTTCTTCTTAGGTGCTCCGTTGTCTTGACGAATCCTCGTCTTTTGGGTTCTGGGTTTTTTTACTTCGATTCGCTCGGGATGCTTGATTCTTGGAAATGGTATATATAATGGGGAAAAAAGTGTGCCAAGAATCATTCTTGGAAACCACTTGCTGTCGGATTCGGCTCTTCGTGGCGGGTCACTTTTAGTTTGTTTGCTGGGCGATGCTGATAGGCAATGTGGGTTGACTAGACACGTGAAACTGTTGGCTAAAAATCTGAGCTTGGCCCTCGTGCATCGTCTGAAATTTTTTTTAACTTTCTAATGCTACAGCTTGACTAGTTGTTCTGTGAACGTAGCCCGTCCTCTTGCTAGGTGTTTTCGCAAATTTCATTCGTTTCGAAGGAAGTTCCTTGCACGTTCCTTTCTGGGTGCTTAACACTCTCCCTGAAAATGGAATTGCACTCACACAATGATTTTGAGCGGCAAATATACACTACTTTAGGTGTGAATCAAGAGTCATCCATTGTTTCCCTCACCACAAGAATTCCCTTGTCATACACTTCCTCATCCTGGGGCATCTTAACATTCGGCATATACTTTTGTTGCCCAACTACACTCCCTTGAGCATTATGCTGGCCAAGATAGAGCTTGAAGTCAAACTGCACTTTTAAGGATTTACCATGCCCCCATTGGAAAGAGGTGGACGCGAAAAAGGAACCGGCCCCACGTTTATCTGGGACTTCCAAAGGGTGCCTGTCAAGCAGTCTGCAACTACTTCTCTTCCTTAAGAGAATTGTTTCGGGAACTGCCATCATTTTGGGGATGTGTTTTGCCATCTCGTTTGTCTAATATAATGGGCTCGCATGGCCTCACATTGAAGAGGTTTATGAGGAGTTTTGTTTTCTTGATTGTTATTTGGATGCTTACTGTCGACATTAGTTGACCCGTCTAATTGCAGCTCCAAAAAAAAAAAAAAAAAAAAAGAGAGAGAAAAAGAATTGACCATCCCTGGTCAGGTATTTACATTTACAGCACCCATTTCAATTTAGTCGCTGGCATCACAATTTATTTTACCAGTAAATATATATAATGAAATTATTATACTTGATTGCCAAAGATGAATGAAATTTTGCAGCAATTTGATATAATTTTACAGATTGGGATATGATTTGAATGCAGATATCCAGCAAATACTTTTGGATGCACAACATCGGTGGTTACGCCCAGCTGAAATTTGTGAAATTCTCCAAAACTACAAAAAGTTTCAAATTGCACCAGAGCCTGCAAATATGCCTCCGAGTATGTTGGTTTTCCCTATGAATTGGGTAATTTTATGGTTAGGTTTATCACTTTCTGATTCACCGTGTAACCTTTTTGTTTTCTTCCACATCTTGTATTTTGAGTGAGTATACTTTCTATTGGAAGTAATAATTGTAGGTAACATAATCAATTCTATGCGGAAGCTGATTCTTTTTGAGGAGCAAGATCTCTACATCCTACTGCTTCATTTTGAATTCCTTTTCTATTTTTCCTACTTTGCAAATTACATGCCTGCATACTCCAGATGAACGGATGATAAGTAACAGATTTGCTTGATAGACACATAATTTTGTGTGTCATAATCTTTTTTCTGATAGATTCTTTGAATGATTTTGCATGCTGTGGTACCTTCTCGATACCGTGTTAGTGAATTTTTACATTTCCTATAATATTAATACATAGCTAACAAGTTCACAATGCCGTACTTTACAGTGTTAGTTTTATTTAATATTATCGGCACTCTGATTTACACCTTTTGGCTTCTCATTATCCCCTCGAGGCTTAATGCCTTTGTGGTTAGATTGAGATGTCACTGGGGGAGGTGGAAGCAACTACTCACATTGCATTGAATGCTGGCAGTATTTACTTTTCATTTTTGGCCATTGTCTGAACTATTTTCTCATCTTAAAAATCCGGTCAGAGATGATTACTGCTTGCTTTGTCTTTTACCATAGTTGATCCTTAGTCTTGCTTCACCATGTTTCCTGTTTTTTCCTCGTATATAATCAGCGCCTTTAGCTGCTTCTGTCTGAATAGAATATGAAATGGCATTTCTTGTTTTCTTTTTCTGTGGTTTTGTGTTTTAAAGTGCTGATTTACTGATTGCTCTTGCTGAGTTTCTCTCTCCTTTCATCTGCACTTGATATCGTTTTTGACCAATGCCAACATTGTGAAGTACTAATCTTCTTTTATTTTTTGTGTGAAATGAAAATCTTTGGACACCTGTGCCTTGTAATGTCCTTGGAAATGAGTAAATCAGATCAGATGGGCTTATTAAGGTAGACTCTCTCAATGCATGCCTCACGTGATAATTCATTTTTTGTGCAGGTGGTTCTTTATTTCTTTTTGATCGGAAGGTACTCAGATACTTCAGAAAAGATGGGCATAATTGGAGGAAGAAAAGAGATGGGAAGACAGTGAAGGAAGCTCATGAGAGACTCAAGGTAAGGATGTCTGCCTTTGTAGCTTTATCCTGAAGGCCTTTTCATGCTGTATTTAATAATAGATGAAGTATAATTATTTCAGGCGGGAAGCATTGACGTGTTGCATTGCTATTATGCACATGGTGAACATAATGAAAATTTTCAGCGGCGCACCTATTGGATGCTTGAAGAGTGAGTTTTCCGTAAGGTCTTAGCATATTATCTTCAAAGAATAAGGTTATCGGGATAAAATGGCTATGCATTATAAATTTTTATCTTCTGTGCAGCGTGCCTTTTTTACTTATTTATTTTGTTTGGGTTTTTTTATGGGTTTTTTTTTTTTGGGGGGTGGGGGGCTGGTTTGGCGGCATTATGGGTGTGGTTCTGTAAAATATGTTTATGCGTCTATAGATACATGGATGGATAAGGCACACAGTTGACTACGAAGAAAAATTTCACTTTAAATTTTCAATAGGAGATTATTATTGGAACTCACCCAGCGGAAAGCAAAATGTCTGACTCTGGTTTTCTCTTGTTTCATCTCTTTTGCTGACTGTTACAGGGAGCTCTCGCACATTGTTCTGGTACACTACCTTGAAGTAAAGGTGCTTATTACCTTTTATTTCCCTCTTTTCTCTGTGCTATCCTCTCTTTTCAATCTAATTGCTGCTGCTGGCATGGTGTTATCTGGCTGCAATCAACAGGGTTTAAGAAGTTAAACTGAATTTAAAACTGGTCAAGCCACTGGCTTGTGGCTTGACTGTGCTTAACTAGTTAACTGCTGGTCAACGTGAATGAATGGTTTGCAGTTCAACCTTGCTAACCATTTCCCCGCCTAGGTAGATATGAATAATGTGAGAGAAAAGTGCAATTTTCTATTCAATAATGTTATACACACACACACACACACAAAATGAACCCTAAAGCTCCTAAAGACTATTTTACCTTAAAACTCTACTCCCCCTTAAGCTGGAGCATAGATATTAATCATACCTAGCTTGTTACAAATATAATCTATCCTCTTATTACCCAGAGGTCTAGTAAAAATATCTACCAGTTCACCAATTCAAATATGACTTGGAAGAATGGATTCACTCTGTAATTTCTTTCGAATAAAATAATAATCAACCTCAATGTGTTCCGTTCTCTCATGAAACACGGGATTGGAAGCTATATGCACCGCAGCTTTATTATCACATCACAGGGTCATAGGTGTTGAAGTTTTGAAACCTGACTCGAATCAATAACGGTTGAATTCATAATAATTCACACGTCACTTGTGCCATGGCTCTATATTCTGACTCGGCACTGGAGCATGCAACAACAATTTGTTTCTCATTCTTTCATGATACTAGATTCCCTCCAACTAGGGTACAATAGCTTGTGGTTGACTTCCTATCATTTGGAGACCCTACCCAATCAGCATCAGAAAATCCTTTAACTTTGTTGACCATGGTTCTAATAAACAATCCCTTTCCTTGGAGTCTTCTTCAAGCATCGCAATGTATGAATAATTGTGTACCAATGAGACGTTCGGGGGGAAGACAGAAACCGGCTTACTACATTGACTGGAAAGACTATTTGGATGAGTAACTGTAACATAATTTAGCTTCCCTACCGGTCTTTTATATCTCTCGTGATTATCAAAGATCTCCCCATCCTCAACGGTCAGTTTAGCCCATTGTTCCATAGGTGAATCAAGAGGCTTTGATCCCAACATACCTATCTCTATAGGCAAATCCAAGACATATTTTCGTTGTGACAAAATAATATATTTCTTTGATTGTGCAACTTTAATTCTTAGGAAATACTTCAATTTTCCTAAGTCTTTAGTCTGAAACTAGTGCTGAAGATAGACCTTTAGTTTAGTTGTACCAACCAAGTCATCTCCCTTGATGATAATATCATTAACATATACAATCAAGAACAGTTTGCCTTCCCCTGGATGTTTATGAAAGAAAGAGTATCATTTTCACATCTCAACATTTCAACGAAAAGTATGGCGTCAGAAAATCTCCCAAACCATGCCTATGGAGATTGCTTTAAACCATATAAAGATTTTTTTAATTTGCAAACCAGTCCCCCAGACTTACCCTGAGCAACAAACCTCGGAGGTTGCTCTATCTAAACTTCCTCATTAAGTGTACCATGCAAGAAAGCATTCTTAACATCAAGTTCAAATAAGGGCCAGTTATTTGTGGTAGCAAGAGATCAAAATTCGAACAAAAGTAGGTTTGGCAACAGGAGAAAAAGTATCCAAATAATCAACTCTATACACCTAGGCATACCCTTTGGTAATAAGTCTCGCTTTTAAATGAGCAAGAGAACCATCATAATTGACCTTCATAGTACACACCCATCGATAACCAATAGTAGTTTTGCCTAAAGAAAGAGGTACCGAGTCTCAAGTTTGATTCATTTCAAGAGTCTTTAATTCTTCTTCCATTGTTGTCCTCCAGTCAGAACTTTGTAATGCTTCAACTATAGACTTAGGGACAGGATGTTGTTCAACAGTAGATAAAAATGACCAAAAAGGAGACACATGAGAGTAAGAGATAAAATTTGCAATAGAATGTTGAATACAGGCATGTGTACCTTTTGATGAGCAATAGGAAGATCAAGATCAGATGTGGAGGAAGAGTATAATGGCGGATTTGACATGTAGCTGTGAAAGGAGAAAAGGGAGGAGCAGTAGCTACTCAAGGACATCGAGTATGAACCTAGACAGGAGGCGGTTCTTGTGGAGATACTGGTGAAACAGTTGAAGTAGTAGATCGAATGGTGGTCACATATAAGTCTTCATCAAATTCAGGCACAGTAATTGGAACATCATAATAAAAAGTGGATTCAAAGAATGAGACATCAACAATTTTATAAAGTATTTTCTAAGTGATGGAGAATAACAACGATACCCCTTTTGAGTACGAGAATAATCCATAAACACACACATGATGGCCTTTGGATCAAGTTTTGATTCGATGATCATAAACAAAACAAATGCAACCAAAAGTTTGAGGTGGTAAGATAAACAATGGCTCATTTGGAAACAAAGTAGAAAATGGAATGCCACCTTGCAAAATAGAAGAGGACATGCGATTAATAAGATAGCATGCAGTTAGAACAGCATCAAACCAAAAGATTTTAGGGACCTTTATCTCAAATAACATAGATCTAGTAACTTCCAACAAATATTGATTATTTCTTTTAGCAATACCATTTTGTTGAGGTGTATCAAGACGAGAAGATTCACGGATCATACTGTGTTTAAATCATAAAATCAAAGAATGGTGTAGAAAAGTACTACTCAACATTATCATAATGCAAAACTTTAACATGCACACCAAATTGAGTATGAATTTTAGACATAAATGCATGAAATATAGAAAAAATTATTTTGATCGACTTTTCATATAACCAAGTCACTCTTGAGTAGTCATCAACAAAAGTAACAAAATATCAAAAACCCAAATTGGAAATCACATGACAAGGACTCCAAATATCTGAATGAATTAACAAAAAAGGAGACGCTGCTACTTTAATGACTCAAGGTGGATAGCTAATACGATTTACTTTGCCAAGTTGGCATGACTTACATTCTAGACTAGAAAGAGAATGAAAATTAGAATCTAAGTTCTGAAGACTATGCAAAGAAGGATGACCAAGACAACAATGAATCTAATGTGATGTAACACTAGGGCAAGCAATTGATGAAGCATCTTCCAGCACATACAACCCCCTATCCCCTGTCTCATGTCCTCTACCAATCATCCTCTTCGTAGTTAGATCCTGAAAAATACAAGAATTAAGGTAGAATGTCACTAAACAATGAAAGTTTTTGATTAATTTACTCACTGAATGATGTTAAATGGAAATTGTGGAAGATAAAACACTGAAGACAATGGCAATGAAGGAGTTGGGTGAACAATGCCAACCCCCTTAACATGTGTAGATGATCCATCGACTAAGGTAACTGTGGATGAAAATGGAGCAAGAGAGGAAAATATATCTGAAAGGCCTCAGAAGCCCTTGAATCAATGATCCAAGGAAGAGAAGTAGTTGAAAGACATGTAGTAATATTACTTGTTTGAACCAAAGTAGCAATGGAAGAAACAGGCTATGAAATTTGAAACTGGTTATATCAGGCAAATTCCTCAGACATATTAACTACCTTGCCTTTAGAAGACTGTGGAGAAGGGTCGGCACTGGAAGTAGTATTCGCAAACTGTTGGTGTTGCCCTGGTATTCCATGTAATTTATAGAAATTTTTTTTGAGTATGACCAAGTTTGCCATAAGAATGACATGTCCGTGTGGCCCCTGAGGTAAGTAAACACATAAGATTGTTCATTATTATTTTGCTGACCTTGGCCTCTCCTTACTCCCGTGCCTTGCTTCCCCCTCGGCCACCATGTCCACCATATCCTCCATGACTTCCTCCATTACTCCTAACTTCATTGCCCATTTTAGATTGGGACACGAGCTGAACTATTTATCATAAATGTACCCCAAGAAGACTCATGAGATACTCGAAAAACTTGTGCAAATGTATCAATGAGTGACGCAATAGTCTCTTCTCCAAGAATTTGAGACCTAGGTCTCAGTTTCATATTCAAGGCCTAGACCTTCTAAAAATCCCATCATAGCCAATTGTTGTCTTTGAAGTTGCATTTGCTGAACATTAGCTAAAATAGGGAGAATAGCATTCAACTCCATTTAACCCCTATATTCTCTTAAAATTAGCAAAATACTATGTGATAGAGCGGCCCTTCCTTTTAGATCAATTAAACTCCCGCGATAACTTATAAATCCTCGACAGGTTATTTTGACTAGAATATAACACATCTAAGTACTCCCATAGTAATCTAACCGTGTCAATATGTGTTACTAAAGCAACTACATTACTCATCATAGAGTTTAATATTTGACTAAGAATACATGCATCAATAAAGTCCCAATTTTCATTGTCTCTGGGTTTAGACTTAGTTAAATGTCTATGTTGATTCCTGCCTATTAAAGTAAGTTTCACAATTTTCTTCCATTGATGGAAGTTAGAACTGCTGTCAAGCTTCTTATCAGTAATTTTATTAGATGAGAAAATAATCTGTTGTTACTGAATGATTTTTATCAGGATCATTCTCTCTTTTATCCCTCAAAGTATCACCTGTTCTCCAAGAACAAGAAAATTCGCGCAATAATAGCTTTCTTTAGATAAATTAGCCCAAAAAAATCAGTAACTCAACGAAATTAATAATATATCACCAAGAGACAGCAGCCCGGGAATTAACAATCGACAAACACCAAGAAACAGCTGGACAGAAACCATCGACCCAAAAATTGGTGACCCAGCGTCTCAATAATTGAAAATCAGTGACCCAAACATGACCCAAACATCAACACTAGAGGTGACCTAGCATCCCAGTGACCAAAATCGGCAAGTAGTGAGCCACGACCAAGGAGTCGTGCGAGCGTGGGGCTAGGTGAGCTGCAAGAGGGTGCTTCGCGAGCCGCACGAGGTGTCTCGCAAGTTGGACAAGCCGCGTGAATCGTGTGAGGCGTGAGGTCACGAGAGAGAGAACTCACATGAGGAAGAGTTGCGTGTGAGAAAAGGGACATGATGGAGACCAACCATGATGGTGATTGTTCTGATGAGTGGCCGATGGTGGCGACAGCGACGGTGACTGTTCGGGCGTCTAGGGTTAAGCCTTAGGCTCTGATACCATGTGAGAAAAAAGTGCAATTTTTTATTTAATAATGTTCTATACTAGAGAGAGAGAGAGAGAGGGGTAAGTAATGCATTCCAGACAAAATAGGTGGACACCCTCTATTTTTATGCATGATATGACAAAGGACTGGTGGACTTCCGAGGGACTTAATAATTACATATGACAATCATTCTAGAACACTTGGTTTAACTTGTATAAGGCTTTCTGAATTTTCACACTTAATTAGGGTGAGCTTTACTCTTAGGCTGCGTTTGGTTCAGCTTTGGAAATGGGTCTTGGGGATATGCAAATATTTTTGGCCTAAAGGGCTTTCGGGAAATGCAAATTGCGTTTGGTAAAAGAATTTTTGCAAAACTATTTTGGCGTAAAGAGTATTTGGCAATTTTTTTTTTTATAAATGGCTCTTGGATTTCTTTTTTCTTTTTAATTAAAAAATATTAAACTCTTTGTCGACTCTAGTGAAGGTAAGGATAGTTTTGGAATAATGAGAGGTAAAATCGAAAAACTAAAAAATTTATGATGGTAGTTTTGAAAAAGAAAAAATAGTTTCGACATTTGGTCAAATGCTAAAAGCCCAAAGTTGGTTCCTAATAGCATTGGGCTTTTAGCTTTCTTGAGATCAGCATTTGATTGAAAGCCCTTTGAACAGGCTTGCCAAACACCTCAGAATTTCCCCATGGGGCTTTGGAGGCTAAAAGGCTCTTAGGAAAGTTGAATCAAATGCACCCTCAAACCTTGTGGCACACTATCTTGAGTCCCAATAATAGTGACCACATCCATTGGCATGTGATGTTTGGACATAGAAGGGAGTTTTTGTGAATGGGTAGAGCCAGGTGCCCTTCTTATTTTAAGACAATAGGGGGATGATTGCTTTTATTACTGACAATCAAATAGAAAGTCCCGAGGGAGCCATATTCTAGGATCCAAACTATGTGGTTGAATAAATCCTCAACCTATTGGGGGCCTAGCATGTTACAAATGAATCCACTGAATCCCCCGTCGTCACCGAGAATGGCTTTTTGAAAACCTTTTCCCTCTCCACTCATGGTAGTACTACCTATAGAAAAGATCATGAAGAGGCGATCAGAATGGTATGCATGTAAGGGTTTTTCAAACGAGTCAGCAAGTCGTCGAATGGTTTTAGGATAATATGTCAGCAAGTTGTCCACTTTTTAAACATAGCTATGGTAATAAGTCCTTGCTGAAGCTTTTCTCGCTCAAAAAACAGTCGACCATAGTAGGCTTAGGACACTCGTTGGATACAAAATTAGGTGCAATATGAAAAGTGGGCTGCTTGTCACTCCGCTACCACATGGGCACAAGCTCCTTGAGTTCAAGCTCCATAAGAATATGTCAAGTGCTCATTAAGTCACATTGCATGTAGCCTGGGCATAGGCAAGACTTTGGACTGTTTCCTTTTCTCCACGAGAGAAGACTGCCTCCAACAGATGTGGATAGTAGGTAGTAAACTTCCTCTCTGAGTAGATCCTTCCAGTTATCAGGCAAAAGACCTTCCCTGAAAATTTTTATAGATAAAGTGATATCGGTTGTAGTTTGATATCAGAATTGTTGAGGAGCTCAAGGAGATGACTTGGAATGAATTACTGCAGATTGCAAAGGCAGTGTTGGTTCTAGTGCAACAAGATAGTTCAGCTTCCCAACTACCCTTATGTATCTGTTTGAACGCTCAGAAAAGTCCCTGTCATCAGCTACCAACATTCACATTGGAATTAATAGGAAATTCTCTTTGGTGGTGTAAACCCTAACATGCTGGTCCTGGCCGATAGATCCAGTGCATACTTCATTGAGACAATTGTATACCCTGCTTGGATCTTGCCACCTTAAAACCAAGAAATTGTTTACAACTTTTTAAGAGGTTTGTGTAAAACCTTGCCATGTCAACTTTCCCTTCTTCTAGTAGAGTAATGCATGTATATCTCCCATATTGCATAAATCTCTGTAGACCTGTATGCTATTCATATTCTACTGGGTAGATCCTGTCCTTTGAATGCTCCCAACAAGCTTAACTCTTGTTCCAATTAACATTGCTTTCATTATAAAAGAAATTATTTTTATTTGTGGTTTAGTGGAACACCAAATTAGTGATGGCACAATTCTCTAGCATAATGTTAATTTTTACAAGTTAGTACCATAATATCCTATTACAGCAGAATTGCTAATTTGGTTGCTTTAACCCTGTACAAGCAATGTATCTTTCGATAATCACTTCTCTTGTTGCTACAAGAGTCTAGACTAATTGAGCTTCTGAATCATTAGAATCAACGAACGAGTTCCTACACTGTAAATGCAATTGTATCTAATATCTTTTCTCTTGCTATATGATGCTCACACTGTTATGGGCATGTTTTTCTCAGGGCAACAGGATGAACATCCATCGAATCAAAGATACTGAAGAGACAATTTCCTTGTCCCATGAAACTGAAGCTAACCATGAGACAAATAGTTCTCTGTCTTCTATTTCTCACCAAAATAACTATCAAGTTCCTTCTCAAACAACGGATAGCTCTAGTCCTCAGGCATCAGAGTATGAGGATGCTGAATCAGGTTCTTTTCTGTGTTATAGGCATCTCCCATTTCATTTGCTTATTAACTGTCCCAGAATCATTCCTAGAGTGTTATGTGGTTGGAAGGGCTTTGTAGAGTGATTGTTCATTTTTTAAGTTAACTATCTCTTCTTGATTGTTTTTATACTGCGAACAGCATATAGTAACCAGGCAAATTCCGGAAATCACTCTATTGTTGACTTTCAAGAGGCTGGAATGCAAAATATTGACACTGGACACTCTGATCCTTATTATCCGGCTTCAGATTCAAGTAATCAGTGCATTCTTCTTCTTTGTGTAATTTTCCCCCCTTGATTTGGAGAGCATTCATATGCAATTGCTTCTAGGCTTCTTGAGCTTCTTATCTTTTCATTTGTTATCTTATAACTTATCGTCACCAATCTTATGTTAGTATTCTCAACTTCCAGCAGATGATTATCAACAAAACCTGTCTCTTAAACCTGGAATGGACTTTCTCTCTCTTTCTCGAGCTGATATTACTAGAGAGTGTAATGTCGCTGGTTTAGCATTAGAGCCTCAGAAGAATCTTGATTTTTCATCTTGGGAGCCGCTATTAGAAAGTTGTACTTCTGGTGGCCAATCCACTCTTATTCAGGTGTTAGGTTCTTCTGCACAACCTGTTACCCCTGATATCATGCCTAAACATGCTCATGATACACTAGAGCAGCTTTTCATGGATGGTATCAGTACAAAGCAGGAGATTGGGATCCAATCACAGGACCAAGAAGAATTACAGGTACTTGAAGATAGCTATGTGGATTTGATTTTTCTTTTTTTAGAAAAATTTGTGCTCTGATCATAGTGTTAATATCTATGCAATCCACATGCTCCAATTTTGTTGGTCAGATGATATCTACAGAAGAAAATGAATGGTGAAATAGTTAAATTAGGTAGCAAATTCCTTTTTAAAGCTTTAGTTGTCTTGCTATTATGAGGTATATAACCTTATTCATGAGATATCGGGGAATATCCTTGTTAGATTAATGGTACCTGGATCATCTTTATCTGTAGCAGAGCTTAGGGTTTGCTTAATATTTGCATTAATTGAGCATTTTAACAAGATTGTGAAGTCGATTTGAACCTTGTCTTAAGTGGCCTGGGGATTCGAAGTTGCATGCAGACATAGCCTGTAATCTTGCTTTTAGTCACATGGAGAAAGTAATGCTGCTGATTTGCTAGTGTATTTTGGTGCCTTGTCAGGTACATCTGACCAATAAAATTGCAGAGAGTGTAAGCACAGAAAATGGACATCATTCAAACTCATTCTTAGATGGCAATGTTGCTTTAGAAGTGAAAGCAGGCTGCCCTTCTATGGGAAAACAGCCATTTACCAATATCCTAGCAGAAGAAGGTTTGAAGAAGATTGACAGCTTCAACCGGTGGATGAGTAAACAACTAGGGGATGTGAATGCGTTACTTGGTCAGTCCAGTACTGGAGCCTACTGGAGTGCAATTGTCAGTGATGATGGTATCGATTCGAGTGACTCTCAGGAGCATGATAATAACTTTATGCTCACTCCCTCTCTTTCCCAGGAACAGCTATTTAGCATCATAGATTTTTCACCAAGTTGGACATACGCTGGTTTAGAAATCAAGGTACTCTGATAAATTTCCACATTGTCCACTGCTAGCATCGTCATAGCTTTAGTACTTATCAGAAGTATTGAATGGAGCGATGCTTGCTTTGTTTCATACTCAAGTGATGCCACTTCCTCTTTGTTTTGCTATGCGGTACAGGTGCTGATCACTGGAAGGTTCTTGAGAAGTCAACAAGATGCAGAACTATGCAAATGGTCTTGCATGTTTGGTGAAGTAGAAGTTCCAGCAGAGGTTATGGCAGATGGTGTTCTGCGTTGCCATGCTCCAGTGCACAAGGCTGGGAGGGTTCCCTTTTACGTTACATGTTCCAATAGGGTGGCATGTAGTGAACTTCGTGAGTTTGAATTCCGTGTGAACAACTCTCAAGATGTGATTTCTGCAGATACTAAAGATGGCAGTATAAATGAGACTCTTTACATGCGTTTTGCAAAGTTGCTGTGCTCAAACACTCCGCGGCTCAGCAACAGCAATATTGGGGAAAACTCGCAGTTGAGAAGTAAGATCTGCTCATTGCTGAAAGATGATGATGCTCATTGGGATCATGTGATGGAAAGTACTTCAGATGAGTTTTCTACAGAAGGAGTAAGAGAGCAGTTATTCCAAAAGCTACTCAAGGAGAAGTTATGCGAATGGCTCATAGAAAAGGCAGCTGAGGGCGGAAAAGGTGCCAGTGTATTGGATGAGGGCGGCCAAGGTGTGCTACATTTTGCATCTGCTCTTGGCTATGATTGGGCCCTGCAACCAACAATTATTGCCGGTGTAAGTGTAAATTTTCGGGATGCAAATGGATGGACTGCACTTCACTGGGCAGCATCTTTTGGCAGGTATGAGCTTTTGGAATTTGTACCTGGTTATCTGAAATGCTGTTTTCACCTCTAGAGCTTATAGCAACATATTTTAGGTTACCTCTGGTTCTATAGACTGTCCTATTTCTAGTTTCCTATGTCCGGGGAAATGTTGTCAATACATCACTTTCACTTTTTTGTATTTTCCATTTTCTTCACGATGTAATTTATTTTTGAATCAAAATCATCAACACTCAAATTTACCATGAAACTTTATTTTATTTTTTGTCTGTGATTTCGGTTGGTTAGAAGAGTTACTCTTTTTTGGTAGTTTTGCGCACTCAAAAAAAAAAAAAAATCCCAGGGAAAGCAAAGTTGCCTGGGCAAGGTTACACCATATGATTTTCCTCACTGATTTTGTTGTTTTAGGGAGATGGAATACTAGATGCTTCTTTCACTAAATGGGCCCTCAGATCTTCAATTTTTCTTCTAAGTTGCCAATAACCAAGTGTGAACTGAGATGTTGTCCCCCTCAGTTGTAAACATTCAATAGATTCTGATTTTAATTACTAGGGATGGAATTGGTCGACTACCAGTGGTTCACCACGTTATTGATTGTTTTAAGCTGCATAGGGAGCACCTAAAGTTCTATTCGTGAAGAACTTAATCATTTGAAAAGTTATATCCTGTTATAAGTACTTGAATGTCTCTGTATCTTGTAATGATCTGGTAGAATGTTTTATGATGCCTACATTTTTTCTTGAAATATATACCATTTGATCATTGTGGTGTTAATGATATCAGAGAGCGGACGGTTGCTTCCCTCATCTCTCTTGGTGCAGCACCTGGAGCATTAACTGATCCAACTCCCAAGTATACAACGGGCGGCAGAACACCTGCAGATTTAGCTTCTGCCAATGGACACAAAGGAATTGCAGGCTATCTTGCTGAATCTGCTTTGAGTGCTCACCTTTCGTTGCTTAATCTGGACACTGCTGGAGGTGATGCCTGTCGTGGTTCTGGAGGAAAAGCAGTGCAAACAATTTCAGAGAGAAGTCCCACTCCAATCAGAGAAGGAGACTTGCCAAGTGGCGTTTCACTTAAAGATTCATTGGCTGCTGTTTGTAATGCCACTCAAGCTGCTGCACGTATTCACCAAGTTTTTAGAGTGCAGTCTTTCCAAAGAAAGCAATTGAGAGAGTTTGGTGATGATAATCATGAAATTTCAGATGAACATGCTCTTACACTGGTTGCATCGAAGGTATACAAACCAGGACAAGTTGATGAACCTTTGCATGCTGCAGCAATTCGGATACAGAACAAATTTCGTGGATGGAAAGGTCGGAAAGAATTTTTAATCACCCGGCAGCGAATTGTCAAGATTCAGGTACATTGCATACCTCCCTTTTTGCACATCACATTTTTTTGAAATCTCTAAACCTTTTTCCTTTAAAGTTTCTGAAGTCCTCTTTGTTTTCAAAAGAAAAGTATTAATATATTTGTTTCTTCATGGCATATTATTTCAGTTTTCTTCAGAAGTTTCTTAACCTTTGAAATGATGACTTTTCATCTTTTGATTAAAGGCCCATTTCAGAGGTCACCAGGTGCGGAAAAATCGCAAAAATATTCTTTGGTCCGTGGGAATTGTAGAGAAAGTTATTTTGCGTTGGAGAAGAAAGGGAAGTGGCCTACGAGGTTTTAAACGAGAAGAACTTACTGACACCTCCAGCATGCAAGATGCATCATCAAATGAGGATGAGTATGATTTTTTGAAAGAAGGACGAAAGCAGACTGAAGAAAGGTTGGAAAAAGCTCTTGCTAGGGTGAAGTCCATGGTGCAATACCCTGAGGCCAGGGATCAATATAGGAGATTGCTAAACGTTGTTTCTGAGATACAAGAAACCCAGGTAATACCAGTGTTGCTAAAAATATGTTCAGTACTCAAAGGATTGCACTAATTGGCAAAACGTCCCCCTCCCTCTCTCTTTTTCTTGGGGGTGTGCTTGTGCTCGTGTCTGCACACCACAATCGGGCCTTCACACCGCCTTGACACAGCATGCACACTCTTGCTGGTACATATATTCAAAGAAGAAATAACCTCTCATGCGTAATGCACTGGGGTATATGATTGAGGCAATCTTATAAGAAATTGTCCATCCTTTTTTGTCTGTTGTACCACATGCTCGCATTCTCCGCAATATGTGCTTTCGTAAGTTTTATTTTGAAATTGTGACGGGCATGAGGGCTTTTGAATGCTTCCTTTTGAAGGCGAAATGACTAGAAAATTTATCTATGATGCAGTGATAAAGAAACAGTAAACTATTCTTTACCAAAAAAAAAAAGAAACAGTAAACTATTTCTTGCAATTCCTTCCCTTCTTCAATGTGATCTCACGATAGTTATCATTCTGGTCCATGATTACAGGTTGAATACGAAATGACACCCGACCATAATGGAGAAGCAACAGATTTTGATGATCTGACTGATCTTGAACAACTATTGGACGACGACACTTTCATGCATTTGGGACCCTGACCCCACGATCTCTCTTCCCGTCAGTAGGGTTTACAAATTGACTGGTAGACTGAACCGGCGAAGACTGTATAATGACTGCATTTAGTGTACAGATGTAATCTAGCAATTAATTCAATTAGCTACTTCTCTCTACCAATCTGTAGAATATGCAAATTAACTAGTAAACTGAACCGGCAAAAATTGTATTATGACTACATTTAGCGTGCAGATGTACCTAACAATTAATTCAACTAGTTGCTTTACCAAAATGATGGAATTCGCAGATCGATGAGCATGAAGGTTATGTGTTCTTTATTCAGAGGGGGCTGGAATTAAAGTTACGAGGCTTACTCGGGGAAGTTACTGGCAAATTTTAGACCCGAAATTGTAGATATTCACCTAAGAAAATTCCAAATAAATTAAACAGCTCATGTATCATGCGACCTCTCATGATGAATCCTCGCATTCATAAAAGACTCATCCGAAACCCTATTGTGCTCAGGTATTGTTGATCTCAACGCTTCGCTGCCCCGTCCACTTTGTTTTGAATCTTTGTGGGCCACTCTTTTAAGTATGAAGCTAAGCTGATTATCATAAACCACGGAAAACACAATGACACTCCTATGCACACGTTTGAATGCTCAAGAGAACCATGTACTGGTCTTTGACATAACTAAAGTTCTGATTGTCCGCAACCATGTCGAGTAAGACAAGTATCAGCCCCTTTATCTGCTCATCTCATCCAACACCAATAAAATGGAGGAATCGTTAAACAATGCATAAGGAACTTTGTATGTATTGCTTCACACAGCTCACGCTGTTTATAACATCATTAATTTCTTTCTCGATCTTGTCCATAACATGCAATCCTATAATAATCATTCTCAATGAATTGTCCAAAATCTTCTTTTACATGCTTGGAGTGACCACAATACACAACTTCCTAGGCTTCACGAGTTCTTCTACATCCTAGGCTTTCTCCTTTAATGAAGCCTACTCTACCGTATGTACACACTGTGGTTTGCTTTCATTTTAACACCCCCAACCCCCCCCCAAAAAAAAAATCCCTCTCAGAACTAAATAAAATTGGCTCAATGTCAGCTTAAAATCCCGGCAAAGCTGACAGATCGGCAATGCCTCTTGGAAGGTCAGAGATTTCTTTAAGCAGCCTAAGCCTGTTGTTTCGGATTCTGTCATCCTCCTGCACAAAGAAAGCAAAAAGCCATGACCAGTGTAAATAATCAGTTGCGCACATATATAGACATATGATCGAAGTGTCACTGTGAAGTGATATCCTGAGGATTCTCCAAGTCAAGCTAGAGAACACTCCATCCAATAAAGTCAGAAGGTCAAAGTCGATGCTGATGTCTCAAATCCAAGGGTCTTGTGTCATTTGGTGCTTACGTATTCATTCGTAACTCATGAGTATAAATCATCTACCTTTCATCCAGCTACACACACCAAGGGCAACATGCTAACCAACCTAAGAGATGGTCAATGAAGCTATACAAACATTTCGGAAGTTCTTTGCAATGAGTGGTCAAATCTTACATCACCTTGAAGCCAGATTACATAAGTGTACCATGAATTGAGGAAAAACATACCACCATAACAAAAACGTTATTGAAGAAGTCCTCCAACGGCTGCACAAGCTTTGCAGATACTTCAACAAAAGTATCAACCTCTATGGCTTCAGGAAGGCAAAACTTAAATCAGAGCAGAATCAAGTTCAACTTTTTTCATTAGCAGTAATTAAAGACAAAATTAAAGTGGGACTACAGAACATATTAGATGATGGGCCACAACGGCTCAAAACAGTTACAAATGGATCAGAAAGAACAGCAGACTTCTTTATAATAAGTAGATCAATACCAGGATTTATTTGGTTTTTCACTGACAAGAAGGAATCCCACAAAGCCCTCTCTTCACTTGTGCCAAATGCAGTTTCATCCACCTAAATAGATAATAGCAGAAAAAGGTGTTTCCAATTGCATTATTGTACAACACCATCCAGGAGTTCAGAAACGACTGAATTGACTTCAAAGAGAACATAAGATTGACCTCTCGTAGTTGGGTAGATAACTGACTATCATCTTACACTGTTTTGACAAGAGAACTATCGCATACTGTTTCAAAAGTTAAGGTTGGAAGAATAGTTACCTAGCTCACGATAACAATGATCGAGGTGCGACAAAGGGAATAAATAAGGACATTCACTGGAATTGTGGGATGTGGACATTATGAAAGGTAAGCCAGTTCTGGTTCGCTAACGTCAATCAATATACACTTTCAAGAACTCATAGGCTCATTTACCATTTTTATGGGGGAATGAAAAAATCTACAGAAAGTGCACCTTTGACAACAATATGGGACTAATAGCACCTCTTTCCTAGTTAATTTCCAAAAATTCTAAAGCTCACATTATGCCTAAGATTTCTTAATATTTATCTTCTAGCATATGCTACATAAACATTAAAATTGTTCTGATATTTCAATTGAATATACAATGTCCTCTTCTAGTCAGAATTACCTCCATGGTGCTGACATCCTTTCCACGGGTTATTCTTGTGGGGCGAGAATACGCCTCAACAACCTTTGGGAAAAGTTCTCCTTTTGATAGAGCTTCCATCTGTGAGAAATGTTTACATACAAGTAGAAGTTGATGAGCATCCATGGATAAAGAGGCAAAGCAGATGAATGAATTTTTGTCTCCTTAAGTATTGGCTAAGAAACTATTTTTAAGAATTTAATATCACTAGTGTAAGATAACCTTGAAGAGAGTTTACATAGGTCAATAGGAAAAATAAATAATTTCATATAGGCTCTGCATGCAAACATCATCCAATTGCTTTCTCTCAAAGGACATCCCTCCCTTTTTCGAACTTCAGTAATGAGAGCACTGCACTGTCTTATCAGCTACAGATATCTACATCCTCTCTGGACTCATGTTGATCTATCAGAAACATCTTTTCAACTCTAAAGCTAGTTAAAGCCTTTTAAACAGCTGTTGTCTTCTGACTGAAGCATGAATTAAAGATGAGGTCCAAGTTTCTGGCCAAAACTGGCAACATGACACTTACTTTGAATGCAGACTTTGCTGCCAGGCAAGGCACGTTTGCCCGTTCCAGAAGGACAGACCGAACTATTTCAGGACTAATACCCTTATCAACCTGAAATATGATATACCCAGTATTAAGTCAAAAGCTGGCTGCACATTGTATCTCTTGCCAGAAAACTATAATAATGATGGGAGAAACAATCTAAGTACCGGTTCCAGAAAAATAATCAGTAGTAGCAACAAAGGGAGCTGAAACATGAGGTTAAATTTTGATTATGGTTTCCAGTCTTGTATCTTTTGGAGGCATAAGTTGGATGGTATAATGTGATACTAGAATACCATGTTATTGGTATATTAGATTAACCATTTACTTTTATTTACTCAGACTAGTTTAGATATCACCAATATATATCCATATGAATATTATAATAACTCAGATTTATATTCTTTTCCATTCACTTTTCTAATGGAGCTCTATCTTTAGAGTGGCGTTGCAGCAAGGGAGATGTACATATCCAAATGCTGGAATAAAGGACAACGCCTTTCTTGATATCAAATAGAGAATGAAATCAAGTAAACCACTGCTTATTATGACTTAATTTCGCAAAACAATCAGAAATTGACCTGAAACACCTCACTAAAATATTAATTTAAGTGAGAAGTCCCATCCAGAGAGTACACATACCAAAAATTGCTCCAATCTCCGAGTGACAAATTGATGCACCTAAAGGAAAATAAAATTATCAATACTTGAAGTAACACTATGAATTGTATTAATGCAAGACTGAACTCAATCAGGAGGTCACTTTACTGAATTACTAGTTCCTATGATAGGCAATGTTTCGAAATGACTTCTTTATTTTTTGGGAAAAGGATATTAGCAGTGCCATAACTTTTGTATGGCGCTCGTTTTAGTGACAAACCTATTTGCCGGATCACTCAAGTGCCAAATCGGGAGAAAAAAGAAAAAAAACCATCACTTATGTGCTCTGGTGACATCTGGCCAGAAGTCCTACACGGCTTTTAAAAAAGTAATTGAAGTCCAACATGACAAATATTTCGTCCAACTTGGCAAAGTGCTTTCTATGGGGGAAAACTCTCTGTGGAGCTGAAGGAGCAAAGCTCTGTTTTCATGATGGAGACAGAGAGCTCTGTTTTTGCTTGTGGTACGCCTTCATAATGCTACAATTCTTGTTCGCCACAGCTCGAGATGACAAAATCTGAAGCGTGGGTGAAGATGGGACCTATTCTTCTAGTTTGGAGGAGGAAGAGGAGGCCTTACAATGAGGATGAGACCATGAGGAAGATTGAAGACAAGGCTTTGCAGTGAAGATGAAGACAAAGCCCACTAGACACATTGGTTGAGTCCACAATCCTTGCGGAACCTTGAGGAGATCTTGCAGACCATGACATAACCTATGGATGAGATACGTGCCCAACGACCTCATTCATCAAAAATCATGAGAAGCTTTAAATAATGCCTCTTCACTTGCTTTGCTTCAAGAATCACCTTGAAAAAAACCCCAAGCAGCCAATTCTTCAATGACCTCGAATTTGTTTTGTTGGGGCTTTCACTCACTCTCTTGCAGATAAACATTGTAATTTTACAAGTAACTTCAATGGATAGGGTTAAGGTTTGCTTCTTTGCCCTAATTTAGCCCCAATTTGTCAATTTGGGGAAAAAAAACAAGGGCTGGCAAATGACGTCTTTTTTTGCTGAATGAAATTCTCTGATGAGGCCACGTAGCCAATTTATAATAAACTAATGCCATCTCAGATTTTCAGCATCCCAAATCGGAGTTGGCACTTAATCAATCATTTATTTACCGGAGTGGCACTTAAATGATCCGTCAAAAAATTTTGCTGACTTAAGTGAGCATTGTACGAAAGTTATAGCATCTGCAGTGTCCTTTTCCCATATTTTTTTTAATCCACTTTGGATCAGGTAAATTCATGGTGCAGGGCACATGAAGTCTGCCACGCAGCCTGCCTGGAGGTTGCCATGTTTAGGGACTGGATGCTGTTGTAGCATATCAACACGGTAATGGGAAAATGCACAGCCATTCAATCTTAACGCACAGTCAATTGTCAAGGATCTTACATCAATTAATGTCCTCTCCTTAACTTCAATGGGTTGGACATCAGCTGCAATTCCTAATGCATGTTTCAGATCGAGATTCTTGTCCTTCTCCACCAGCACTTGGACCTAACAATACAGCAACGTATTCTAATAATAAATTGACCTTTTAAGTGCATCACCATTGTAGAAGCAGCAAGAAAGGACACAGGTAACTCACAAGTCCATAAGAAATTCTCCTCAACCCAAAAGGATCATTGGTTGAGCTAGGCTGACAGCCAGCTGAAAATAGGCCAACAAGGCTATCTAGTCTGCACAATGATATCATTGGAAAATTATCCAATTAAGTTCAGGAAGCAATTTTCAGCAGACTATGCAGATTGCTGTTCTATTTGTGTTAAAATGATGAATTCATAACCAATGTAGTATGATGATACCAAAACCATCCAGTCTACAATGTAATAATTTAATACTAGGAACCCTTCTACTGTATTATTCTTGAGGATATGAGCAAATTGGAAATGAAATACAAAAGACATGAACCTATGTGCTCTTTATCAACAAATGACGGCATAATCTCCCATGACATGGATCATCAGGTGAAATTATGAGTGCTCTTGAGCGGGCTACTTATATAAACTCAATAGATTTTTCACCTGTCAGCAATTGACAAAACTATCCCCACATCAGTCTGGGGAAGGATATCTCCAGAAAATCTAGGAAGTGTAATCTCAAACAAGGCCTCTGCAATCTGCCAAAGCCATAAACATCAGGATGAAGCACACGTATTGCCATGGAGAACATACCTGGCACTAAACTGCGCCGCCATAAGCAAGTACCACAAATAGATAACACACAACAAAAATCAAGACCGGTTCCATCAGACCTCAAACAAAGAAACAAAGAAGAAACATCCTTCTGGCAAAGAGAAGTCCTTGCAGAAACTGTAAATGAAGTTAACCTGCTCAGGATAGCCATCTCGAAGAGCATAATGACGGCCCATTATTCCAGCAAGGGAAGTAAATTCTGTGACAACTGAGGTAGCAAGATCAGACATAGCAAGTGATGCAGCTTCTTGGACAATTTGTAGCTTATCTTCATTAACACCCATAGCCAAACTTAGTTTGGTTACTGTGCTCTGCAAACGCAAGATCTTATCCAACACTGTTCCAAGCCTCTCCTATTTAATCATACATACCAGCAAAAAAAAGACAACCTCATGAATAATTCCAGGTACTGGTCAAACCATTAAAAAATCAGTTTGCCAAAAGTAGTCTATACTGCATTGAAGAGTTAAAGTCTAACACAAAAATTACTGTAGAAAAAGGAAAAAAACAATCTTTCTTGTGAAAAATAGGATAACTACACCAAAGCTCAGATCAAGCATGTAGGGTTTTCTTTTGAACTTATGATGATTTCATCTTATCCATTTAGAAAGTAGAACATGTAGTTCTGTGCCTAGAAGTTTTTGACCAGGAAATGAGGCTGAGCCAAAAATCATAGCTGATGACCATAGATCTTGCTAAGAACTACTATTACTGGAGATAAAGTTCCCTGACTTTTAAAATTTCATGTACATGCTGTTGTTGCTGCATGTCTGAGAAATACCAATTATCGCCCAATTTTCCTCATCATTTCTTTTAAGACCTCTAGAGTGTCGTATCTCATCTAAGATCTGTAAAGCACACTAGAGAGAGAGAGAGACACACACACACACACATCAAAGAAGGAAAAAAGAAAAAAAAACACTGGATTAATTGTTCACTCCCTCAACTTATAATTCACTAGACTCGGATCCTTTTAGGATGAATTTAGCTTCAGAAATACGCTTAACGATTTGAAGAGGAGAGTCCTGAATTATGCCAATTCAAGTTCTTGATCCTAAACTGATTCTAATGAGACCTCGGTTTATGCATACCCAACATTATGGCATGCTAATGATTTCTAAAAGCTAATATTTGGCATATAAGAAGGAGAATTAGTGCTTGAAGAACTATTTAGTCATACAACCACACACCCGGGTGCATATTGAAATATTACTCTGAGATGGTGCAATTATACCCACTAGCTGTAGGTCATCTACAACTGGTCGCTATGTGAGATTGAGAAGCCAGATCCCATATATCATAAAACAGATCTTACATATATAGACTGTTCTTTCCTTAGATCATGCACACGGTTTAAGTACTCACATGAAAAAGTATCCCTTTTAATTGACTTTGAAATTCTGAAAATCTTTTACGTGTATCCATCTCATAAAAGAACTTTGCATCTTCGTAGCGAGCTCTGCAAAATAGACAAAAACTGGTCAAAACTACTAATTGGAAGTTCAAAGAACAAATTTGCGCAAAATACTTTGTTCACTTGCTATCAGAATGATTAAATGAATAAATTTGACAGTACTTAACAAGAATTAAGGACCTGCCATAAGCGCGGTATTTTCATGCTAGTCATTTTGCAAAGTTATAGTATGCCAAACAGAATTGAAGACCTTCAAAATTAAATCGATTCATTCTCTTCTAGAAGCATCATCAGGTGTTCAAAGGGAGATAGATGTGAACCTGAGAACAGCTTCATTTCCTTTCTTGACTACTGTCCTGTCAATTGTCCCATTTGCCACCTAAAAGGAAATTCCCAGGCCGGACTATCATATAAACAATATTAATGTATATTACAACCGAAATAAATTGCTATATTTCAAAGAACTTCTCACAGCAATAAAATATGGCAACAGCCTCCCACTGTGATCGGCTATGGAAAAATATTTTTGGTGCTTCTGCATAACCTGCACATTGGAGCATAAACAACCTCAACAAAACACAAAAAGAACAGCTACAAAGTAAGTTACTTGTATACAGTAGACATTTTAACCACAAACTCCCAATGGCATGATGGAATATCAGTTGGTTTTACAGGCACCATTCTATTAAATAACTTCCATCATTGCAGGTGTTAAATATGCACGTTCTACCGGTCATCGAAGTTCCATGCTTGAATCCTAGATTAAGTCATATAGTGTTAGTCTGGCTCTAATCTGGCTGCTTCTTATTTCACTATTGCTAGATGGCTTAATTGACTAAAAGAATGGGAAAGAGAAACCAGAAAACCAAATATATGACCATAGTCAAAGACTAGTTTGCAAGCCAATCCAAACACTAGTTTGCATTTTCGCAAGGTAACATTCCCAAAAAACTAGAAAATGAAGCCAACTCAAATACTTGTTTGCACTTCCCGAGATAATGAGACTTACCATTGTTAAAAGGTCTTTGGGAAGCTCTAAGAAGGATTCATTAAATTCCCCAAGAATCGGAACAGGTGCCTCAACAAGATTGACAACCTGATACAAGTTGAATTGGTACTTAGCAGCAAACTCAACAACCATATTCAAATGTATTACTTAAGGATTGTTACCTCATTAAGTAATCCGTCATTGACAACAATCTGACCTTTGGCACTTTCTGCAAGTGCAGCCGATTGCCTGAATATCTGATTTTTCCGTTCCTGCATACAAAAATATCTGAAAGATCAGTATTCATCAACCTTACTATCTATGGCAGGTTTTCAACAAAATAATACTTTTCCAAAAAGGATTATCAACTTAAAAAAAGAAGAAGAAGAACTGCAAATCATTTCATTATATCATACCTCAATATCAATTTCAATTCCAGCTTTTCCCATTAAAGCTGCATAGGATTCTGCACTTTCCACCTACAGAGGATTTTTTTTGGAAATTAAAATAAACGCCTGTCCATAGGTTTTAAATAACTTCTTAGAAGAATGGAGAAGCACAGTAGTAGCAAAAATGCAAAGAGAAAACTCATACCGAGAAGAGTACAAAGGGAAATCACAACATTATTTTACTTCCACTCATGTAAAATCAGAAAAAAAATGTTAATGCTCATCTCCTGGAAGGAGCTTAGAATTATCTTTTTTGCATGTGACCTTGTTGACTAGTAATTATCTAATAACATAATTTGTTCTGGAGCCCTTGTATCATTAAACACATACTGGCCAACATACTTGGTGGAGTTATCCTAATAATATGAGAACTGATCTCTTATTTAACACAAATAGCTTGCGTGCCAATGCAATGATACTATCTTTTTCACATGTTTTGTATATTCTGATTTTATAGCCTTTTCTTTTCTTTGTCAATAATTCTGTTTGTTTTTTTGAAGAGAAACAAACACATTTCTGATACTTTTGAATATCGCTTATTGCAATATCCAACTTCATCTTCCTCTGTGACATTCATAGAATTCATATTTGAATAGTATTTCCTTTCAAGATTCATTGCAGTCCACTACAAAACTGCACTCTTTCATCTTCAACATCCAAAAGAAGGCCATGCTCTTTGATCGCCATCATCCTCCTCCAAACACACATACAGCTAGGTTCTTTTAACAGCCATATATGGCATTGTGTTTATTCTTATCTTCATTAATTTTGTTAATATTAATTTCCTTTGTGAAAAGCTATGTCATGCTAATATTATAAAATGGACTATGCCATGCTGCATTAGACAGAGAGAAAAGAACACCAGAAGAATGAACCAGAATAACTAGTTTTAAAGGAGAGTACCAGAGACTGAAAAGGTGCAAAAATTTAACCAAGAAAGGAATAGAATTAAAAAGGCAAGGCATACTGGAGTTGCACAATAGATTGAGGAAAAGGCTAGATGACAGAGTACCGATAAATGAGTTCTCATAGAGCTTTTCAAAGTAACAAAAGACATAAAGTATATCCATGCCCTTGAAAATATTACAACCCTGACAAAATTTGGATACTTACTGGGAAGGTGGCTGATGGAGTATTACGAAGACCATAAGATAAATTTCCACTGCAAGAGCATGGGACATGCATACAAGTTCTGTCAGTGCTCAATGTCCAAATAAACTTGAAAAAAAAAAGGGCAAACATGGACATGCATTGGCCAATGTGAGGACAATGCATAAGCAGGTACCATGGCCTAAAGTTCAATTGATGAATAAGGATATCTCCACCCAATTGAATGCACTTCCAATGGAATAGTAGAAAGGAAAAGCAAGTTATTTAACATTCTGGGGTCCAAATAAGCATAATACAAGTAATTAATCTATCACATGCCACTTGGCACATAGGTCAGAGCAGATCCCATAAAATAAGGAAACCAAGGCAATACACTTGTGTTTCTGGATAAAAAGATATTTTTGAGTTATGGCTTACACAATTTTTAAACAAAGAGGAAAACAAGAAATCTTGAGAGAGAGAGAGAGAGAGAATCTTATTCAGTGTATTCCATTAGTATACTAGCTACTTTTAAGAGAATGTCAATTAATCATAGAACTAATCCAATGCGCAAGAGTGGCAAAATATGATGCTTGATCGGCTTAGAAATTTGGACCAGCAAGTCCTCTTCTTATCAGCTTCTGAAATAAATAGATGGAGCGATTGTTTAATTTTAACATCCTCGTCCTCAATAAGATGGGTTTTCAGAACTCAAAAGACTACCCACTTAAATATGCTAAAGCACATAGATAAATGCAAAGAAGTGTTTTCAATGAGCAACATACAGCAATTACTACCTATCATTTGAGCATTTATCACTTGTGCAAGAGGCAAAACATTCATAACTTGCAAAAGCAGCTTTTTACAAATTTCAGCAAACCACAGAAAATTAAGACCACGACAGAAAGACATATCAAATTAAGCTTACTCAATTATTTAGAAAGGACCCTGACTGAAAAAATAAAAATAAAAGAAAATAATGATTGAGAAAAGACAGAGAGGAGAAAGATGCAGGTAGCAACACTTCATAACAACCTCAAAAGTCCAGCAAAAGTAAATGGCACTATTGCATCTCCATGGAGGGCTAAAATCCACCGGATAGGTCTGCTAAACATCACCTGGACAATAAAATATGTCATCATTAAATAACGAAGGCTAGAAATGAACATCCTGACCATCTATCTTGGTAGATGATGAAGAGCATCAGGAGAATGTAGGTAGAAATTTATTCCATTAAATAAAGCCAAGCCAAGGGTGAAATGCTTAAATCACTTCATGTCTGGATTGTTAAGACATATCAGACTGAGATTTATTGTCTTCTATAATTAAAGAATGTGCATGCTACTCATTGAGATGTGATCTAATCTAGAACATGTAAAAGAAAATGCGACCCAATCGACAACAAATAGCTCCTCCAAATTTCATATGTTGATTACAAAATAAAAGATGTGAAATTATGTAGAACACATTTTGGTTAATGGATTCAACATAAACAAAAAATTACCTGATATTACTGAAAGATACACACATTACAAGATTTGTCACCACCTTGTAGATTAGATACCGGTGACTTGATTGGTGAAATAGTATATCTCTCCAGAAGGCATAATTTTTATTACCTCCACACACAGCCAATATTTGCTGTAAATGAGCAAGATACTGAGGAATTGTCCGTATGTATTTACTATTGTTGACACGGCCACTTTTGAAATAATATTTTCTAGTCCTATTTATGATAAGAATACTATGTCTCCAGTGAGGAAGAAAAATTAATGATCACCCACTTAGAGGATGGGTTTATTGTTTAACCTACAGTCGATAAAAGCTCAAGAGTTTTTAAAAAAACACCTCAAAGCTCTATATGATTGAGGAAATGAGCCTATTTAAGAGCCATCAAATTCTTGATAATATTCCTAGTTTAATCACCATGCTTCTCTTTTTAATAAATGCTCTAAGCACAACAAATTCTTGATAATTTTAGCATCTTACCATCATAATCGACAAAGAGCCATCCCTAGATGATTGAGGAGATGAGTCTATTTAAGAGCCATCCATATATGATTGATAAGATGAACCTATTTTTTGTCCCAATACTAAAAGCATGAACAACGTATAACTAGAAGTTTGCCCAAGTTTCAGTTGTCCATGAAAATATAGGGAAGCATCTCAAAGAAAGACATTTAGTAGAGCAATATTAAAAACATTTTGGAAATACTATCATTAGATATATTGGACTAAACCATGACGATCGCTTTTTGAGGTGTGTTATCTGCCTGGGGCCAATCCCCACCACTTGTTAGAACCATCAATCTCTGTTTCTCTTTGCAAGTGTATCCTATAAGGAAGCTAGTAGAACTAGTTAAACATTGACCATACCAAGACACTTCCATTTGCAGTGACTTAATGAAGATTAAAATGGTTTCAATAAATAAATGCAGTGTTAAACAACATTAAACCATAGAAATATGGAGCAGCAAAAGGCACACAAGGCATACAAAAAAAAAATCCAAGGCATTACAGACATACCATAAGACCAACATGTTTTAGTAGTTGCCATTATAAGGTTCATTAAGCAAGAAAACTATTTCCCACAATAATCAAAATAGAACAGAAAGAGTGCAAGACGGCGTTGAATTTTCAGCAGAGGATGACAAAGTGAGTGAGAAAATAAGATGTGTATACCTGAGAGTTCCAGCGCATTGACTTTGGAAATGATATTTTAGCAATTGTACTGGGCAAATCTTCAGACAAAACCTTAACATATGAGGGAAATTAAATATCAGAATCTTACTTACCCAGACAAAAGATCATTGCCCTAACATAGGACCCACATATGATAATCATTGTATATGGTGATCCTGAGCATAAGATGGATACGTTACATTTTTTCTGCAAAGACATATGATGCTATCCTTTGCTAAAAACCATAATAAATAGTTTAAGATGCCAGAAAGTTGACTTCTCTCAAATGATACCTAGATTACATTAACGAGACTTGTAAGCATACTTAATAAAGATGGATCCAACATTCAAAGCACTGACTGTACATCACAAAAGAGTTGGCGCCCTAAATATTTGGCATCTTTCCTTGTTTCATTCCTCAAAAAGTGCAGTACAGGCACTACTAAGAAAAATTCTATGAAATTGGCCATCTTGTGACTTTTTTTAAATTGGTGGTGAGAATGTGCGAATTTTTTATCACAACTTTCTTAGAACATGCTATTGTGAAGAAGAACTCAATAGTTTGTAGTTTGTACTCCATGCTTTAGTGAACAATTTGTGGCATACAAAGTAGGCAGCCATTCGCTTTGCTAAACTATCAGACTTGAATAAATTCTATTTTGACTAGTTTTAACACATAAAATGAAATTGGAAGTTAGAATGCCCATCCACTTGCAACTTTCCTTTTAAATAGTGTATAAAACACTTTCATGACAGGCAAATAGTTTGTAAAATAGTTGTCAGCAGGGCTGGCCACCAGGCTGTGCCAGGACCGGCCAGGTTTTCCATGGAGGGCCAGGGTATGAACTAATTATTTTAAAAAAAAATTAATTTCAAATAAAGAATTCAGGCCTGAGCCGGGCCCATGGTCCTGAAATAGACAATAGAACATAATATAGCAGCGAAAGCAATGTTTATCCTCAATTTCGTTAAACAATCTCTATCCTCAGTATATTCCTTCAGAAAAGTGAGACTAATTATTACCAGTTTTAAAAGAATGACTGAACAAATAAATAAAAAGCAAGAAGACCTGGACAGCAAGTTGAGCAGGCTCCTTCACAAGAACATACACATAATCTGTTTTCCCTGAAGAAAGAAGAAAGCAATAGTTACACATACATAAACAAGTATATTACTTAATAAACAAATTGAAGTATGTTCTCTTCAATGCCTATTTTAAAGCTTATTAATGGCCACATCCTGATGAGAAATCCATCCATACATGACGCAGTAAGAACATTCAAACACCTGACAGGTATCATGCAGCAAGCATAACTGCTTTCAGAGAAAACATATTGACTAAACTAAGGACTGCTTTTTTACATATTAAAGTTCAATAACTATCGTTTATTAGTGCCCTAAGAAAACTCATTAACGAATTATTAGGGAAAGTAAACTTCACATCCTTCTTATCACTCTCCCTCCGGGCTAGCCAGCTTAGTGTCTTCGAAGACAATAAAACAAAAATTAGTGGTTGATAGGGAATGTTAGATAAATTCTACAATAAAGTGCCCATATTCTAGTTCAAGTTTTCTTTTTCCATTTCTTTAATTTCTGAAACATTCATATGAAGTACCAACTGCCTTGAAGAGAACTTGCACTAGTGGAAATCTAGAGCTAAGCAAAAGGTTATGTGTAGAGAAGAAGAATTAACCTGGAATATATTCAACTTCTCTTACCATCAGGTTTTGTATATAATGAATCCAGGCCAACAGAGTATCTACGGCAAAAACCTTCGGCAGCCTGATAAAGATAACATTGAGGAGCAAATCAGTTTCCAGTGATACACCAAAATAAGATTATCACTCGATTCAAAAGAAGAAAAGGATCTCATATACCACCTCCTCCTCCCCCCCCCAAAAAAAAAAAATAAAAACCAATCAAAAAGAAGGGGGAGGGGGAGGGGGAGAACCCCTAAAAATTCGAGATACTATAATTATATCCAGGCTTTAATACGTCTTGAAGTTGAGTGTAAACCGTCTTCTCTAAAAGCTTAATTTGGTAGAGAAAAGGTAAGAAGATTTTAACAGTCCCCTTCTTTGATTTGATGACGAACCTTAAGCATGCAAACCCTATAAGGGTGGGCGGAAGAGTCATCACACATAAATGGGTGAAAAAAGAGTTCAATGCAAACTTCTAGCTTCTAATATTAAAGTTAACTAAGTAGGCCATCCTCTTTTATATCTTAACAAAATGACATAAAATGTCAACCCCTTGTAATGCATTCAAGTCATAAGGGATTCCACAAACCTTCAACAAGTTAAATGACACACAAGATCCATTATGTCAATCAATGTATTAATAAATGAACATTGCAAATACAAATCCTCTGGTAAAATGCAATAATGAACACAAACATCAAATTGAAGAGAAATTAACCTTAGTCGGTTTTCCTTGATCATCAAAGGCTTTTGAAGCAGGAGGACCTCGCACTTCAACCTCATTGTCTGTTTGCTTGGCGTCAAGACTCTCCACACAGATCTGGAAATTAAGCATATGCTAAGACTTAAAATCAAGCAAATGAAAACATATAAAAATGAAAAGCCTCGAACATGATGTTTATGAATAGTTATCTCAATTATACACACTCATAGCAAGAAAAGTTTTGCATCTTGAGTGAAAGGAATTTGGTCATTCTTCCTTAAACAAACTAAGCTTTTTATTCCAAAAGTGCAACATAAGTTCCTTACATCTCTGACTGCAAGTGAACTCATCATTAATGGGAAATGCATCCTTCACATGATATGCAAAAGAAGGAACGAAAAGTCCAGGTAGGGCATATTTCGCTGATGGTCTAGCATGCTTCCAAGGTTTTACTTTTATTCACCACTCATCCAATTTTAACCATCCTTGCTGACGTCTCAATCATTCTAAGTTACTATACTTCCCCCTTTTCATAGATAGGAAAGGTGACTATATTCTGAGAATACCAAATAGGCTGATGCTGCTGTAACAAGTTACAAGACGAAAAGCTCCACATAATGAGAGCTGAAATAGATGTGACATGCATTACCCTTCTATGAAGCATAAAAAAAGTCACTGTGAGTATGCAAAGGACGATATTAACAAAAGTGAGCAAATTGAAGCAGTACCACTAGTCTGCGAGGAGTGCCAAATGCTTGAACTGGACCATGGTTTAATCTCTTGGTTTGCAGCAACTCTATCACTAGATCTTTAAGCTGTAACAGATAAGCATGGTCATTGAAGAACCCATGGAGTACTCAGCAGAGTTGGAAGAGAGATTGTTCAGGAAGAGAAGAGAATACTTGTTGGCTTGCATTAACTACATCCTGAGGTGGCATCTCTTCAGTTCCAATTTCAAGTACTAAAAACCTCGGTACATCTTGAACCTGTGAACAATACAATGGAAAAAAGGGAAATAATAATGACCAATCATTTTAGCTGAAAATATATAGTCAATAATGAGATTCTTATGTAGACATAAGGTCAAAACAACCACCGAAACTGGAAACCAATCACAATACTTTAAAAAGAACTGTTGCACTATGTAAAGGTATACCTCCCCAAAATTGAGTAAGACCTTGATTTTTGGCCAACAAGTTAGACTTTGATTTGCCACAACATCTTATTTATTGGTTAAGGAGAGTGATGATATGATCACAATGGAAAACGGTAAATAGTTTCATAAAAGTTTATAATCAACTAAAACATGTCAGAAGAATGGTTAAAATCCAAATGCAGTATCCCAAACTCTGCCTCAATCAGCTCTAATTCAACTTTGAGAAGATTTATGTCTAAAAAATCAAGGGCATTAATTAAAAAAAAAAGAAGAAAATAGCTGTCTTTCCGAGAGAATATGCAAAGAAAGGGCAATGTCGCACATCCAACACTTTGTAGAAACTGCCTAACAGCATACAAAATGGAAAAAGTAATCCAGATTGATTTGTGTATTTACCTTGTTTGAAGCTGCATCAACAACCTCCTGGGGACAAGCTAGATGAACAGTTTCACTAACAACACCAAGTGGATGCCCTAGCGACTCCCTGGTCTTCAACCATAATTGTGCACATTGTCGAGCTAAACTGATCAGAAACAGGAATTAATATGAGTGGCCAGGGATTACTCTTAAACTAGCCATTTCTTTTTATCATCCACCAACATAATATTAGGGGAATATATTGAGTTCAACCTACATAATATTTGCTGAATAAATTGAGTCGATTTATCTCCTCCAAATTCTGAAAGGAAAGGATCTCAAACTCATGATATTTATGTAAGATGAAGACCATCTCATTGACTTGCTTACCCCAAAGCTGTAAGGGCAGTTCAACTGCCAAAGTCTTCAAAGTGGCAAGTTCGCATTCCATACATCACATGGACTGGCTTTCTTCTCCTTAAAAAGAACGACTAAGAGCTTTTTCTACCCCAACTTAGGAAACACAAGTATTTTGTAAGCTCATCTTCACCTTTTGCTTGCTATGCAAGATAATGACCTAGTGGCTCCCAGAGGAGTCCATTCTCCCAATACAAATGAAGCCCAAGATTTGGCCCTTTACCTCCTCTCAGCTAATCAGGACTTGTTATTATAGTAACTTTGCCATGATTTTAGTTACCTACGCACGCTATGTCTCACACTCTGAGCACTCGAACAATATAGACCAATAGAGACATGAAAATGGGATGAAAAAAGAGATTAGGGCTCTTCCACATAATTGGAACTTCTTCATCAGGTGTCTCATCTTATCACTTCTTTCACCAGGAAAACTTGTCCAAACAGAAATTTGGTAGTCCAAACAGTAATTTGCTAATCATCTATTCAAGGAGCACAATGACTGCCTTTTTATCCTCTTGGAACAAATGTTGCAATCCCCACACACTTTAGGTTGTGGGTGGCAAAATTACAAGTTTGGGGAAAAATTTGTAACTCTTCTCATACTTAATGGGACAAAGTGTGAAAACTAATAGTTCGAGATACACATTACAACTCCCTTTATAGTGTTTAGGGTGTGGTGCAGAATCGGAGGAGGGGGCAAGGATAAGAGCAAACCGGCCATGAAATGTAGTCATTCTAGGAGTTTTCAATGCACAACTCAAATGCTAAGCAAAATTACTTGTTAACATAAAATAACACTTAGGTAATGGCATGAACCTTTGTGGCACCAGTTAAAAAATTGAAACCCCAAAAATTATTCTTACCTTACTGCTGGCTCCGAAAGGGTAAATCAGAACAGTTATCACAGAACTTTTTTTATACACAATAAATATTGAGATCCTCCAAAGCAGATTTGGAAAAGAAAATCCTCAATTCGACAATTTTGACATCATGCTGTATTCAACAAGAAAACCCCGAGCTCGCTAGAGTGGCATCTTATGCAGCAGTATAAAAACTTTTTTCAAGGGGTTAGCAGAGACCATACCTCCTCATGCGACCAAAATATCTAGCACGTTCTGTCACCCCAACAAAGCCCCTTGAGTCTAAAATGTTAAAAGCATGAGACGTCTTCAAAAGCTGATCATACCTAGCATGTTGCAGAGCAAGTGATCACTAGAACAAAGAGACACCTGAAGTTTTGTAAAAATCTCAAAAAACGAAACATACGCAGGGATTGCCAGGCCTAATCCAAGCAAGGAACGAGCTTCTTCCTCAAAAAAGTCAAAGTGCTTTTGGAGATGATTAACACTTGCATGCTCAAGATAATAAGAGCTCATTTCTTTCCTGAAATACAATGACAAAATATAACAGTCATCATCTGCAGCTTGAAAGTAAAGCAAATCAAAGCAGGGTGATTATGCAACAGCAAATTGATGAGTAAAAGGGAGACAGTCACCCCAAGTCATAACTATAGAAGGAAAGTGATCTCAACATGTTTACATTAACATGTATCATTTTATCCTTTTTGTATCCTTTTGCAACATGAGCTCAACTTTTACATTCATCACAATCTCTTTTCGAATCTTTTTGCCACTGAAGCTCATCAAGCTTCTCTGATAGGTTGGCAGTAAATATACTTAACTGATCAAATGCGAGTGAAAATATAGAAGAGTATAAACTGATCAACAAGAGGAACTCAACGATTGTGAAACTAAGAAAAAAATATTGGTGTCAGTATTGTTAGTATAATTTCGCATTAAACTTCTGAGTTCACTAGCCACTTTCTAAATGAATTAGGAGCAAAGTAGATAGGCCAGAGCAATAGTCCGCAGTATCATGAGAGGCCAGAGCCTGTCTTTTAAAGACCTTGAAAAGAGGAGAGGGCCAAAAAAAAAAATCCAGAGTTTGGGAATCTACTGCATATTTAGCTGAATATCAAGATAATAAAGGTGCCAGCGTTGGGCTTTAGTTGTTAGTATCACTATTTTTTTCATCCTCCTAAGCCAAGGCCAGCCTTGAAGAGAAATTGGAGGCTGGTACCAAAATAATTCCCAATCTCTGTTCCACATCAAGTACACAAAATAGATTGAAACTCTCCTCACAACAATTGAATTTCTCATTTTTCGCCCAACTAATAAATGATTGTCGCAATCAAAGATTGACCTAGCATGTTAACAGAAGACTGGATCTGACTTGGTATGCCATGCTTGTCTCTTACCATACCACTAATGAAAAGTTATGATATCCAAGCAAAGGAAAAATTCTCCAGTGCATCTGCATGCCATTTGTCAAATGAAACGTGAACATAAACTTTCTATAGCAGCCCTTCCAAGGCCAAAAAATTTCAGTATATGGCATTTCCCCAACAGATATAAGTAAAGAATTCTTTTGCCCCCATGACAAGTAAAATAAAGAGGGGAGGATGGCAAAGGAACCGAAAAACCTCTTAGATCTCGGTATGTGCCATTCCTAGGGTAAATCCTTGTTCACAGAATCTGATCAGGACTCTTAGCCAGTTCCTTGCACTTATATGCTGCAACCGCTACAATTTAGCCCTTTTAAATAAAAGATAAAACAGTCCACAAATTCCTGCCTCCCTTAGTTTTTTTATTTTATTTTATTTTATTTTTTCCATTTCTTTTGGTTCTGTTTGCCCAAAACTAAAGCCTCCCTTTGGTTGAGTAGGTACACAACCCTAACAGAAAGTGATAAATAAAAACCGAAGTCGATTTGCTTTATAAAAAGAAGATATCCTGGGGATTGTAGTTCAATTGGTTAGAGCACCACCCTGCTTAGAAGCTTCTCTATGCTTAAAGAGGACCAAAAATCTCTAGAGTTTTATTATATTCATTATATTTCGTTAGACCATATTTAGAATTTTTTTGAATGATACATAAGATTTCTTTAAGAACTTACCAAGGGGTACCGCCCCTATAACAAAATGGCTTCATGTATAAGCCGGCCCCCCGCCCCCGCCCCCGACACACACACACACATACACATACACATACACATACACATACACATACATATGTATATGTAACTTTGACAGAGGGATATAACAGTAAATTTGTCATGTAATGAAATATTGATGATGATGGTAGAATATTGATTGCTTATTGAACCAACTTGATGAATAATTAAACAAGACATGTACCCCAATCATCAGATGAACTTATGATGATTCTAGAGACAAGAATCTCGTTGAACCCAATTGATGAATATTTAAACAAGATATTTATCACAATTAGGAGACAAACTTATGAGGAGAGAGAGAGAGAGACCGAGAGAATGTTAACATGAGATAAATAAGGCAAGTGTTAGCTTACTCATTCTCCAAGAACAGCTCCCCATATGTAATTCCATCCGCGTATTTAATTTTTTTGAAATGATCAACTCCCTAGAAGAAATCCACAGTTAAGTTTAGGCAAACTGACAGAAGTATCCAAACGAAAGATATACAAGAATTACCAGACCTGAAGCAACATAAGGATACGCTCAAGACCATACGTGATTTCAACAGATATTGGCATCAACTGAAGACTGCCAGCCTGAAGAATAAGAATAGAAGAACTGAAAACATTAGCACAAAACCTGAGACTTAACAAAATCGTCACTTTAGTGGCCTGAACTAGAAAAGAGAAGGATTCTTAGAAGAGTATATCATGCACATGAAAACCACGCTGCATGCATGTGATAAACCTGATCAAATTCTACAGAAGAAAACCTGCTGGAAATAGGTGAATTGTGTTATTTCCATCCCATCCATCCAGACTTCCCAGCCCAACCCCCAAGCACCCAGAACCTGTGAGTAAATCACATCAAGGTTAGTCCCCAGTGCGCAACATCAAAGAACTGGAAATAATCCAGTTACATTTTTGTGGATCCCATCAACATAACAAGTTGAAGAATGCAAAGTCAGCGTGTACCATATGGACTTGATTGTCACAGAAAAAACTTACCGGACTTTCCCAGTTGTCTTCCACGAACCGTATATCATGTGCATTAACATCAATACCTGTCAATTAGAGAAGAATCTAATGCTGAATATAATGTGCAGGAAAGGACAAACATCATCGAGAATAACTATTCTGCCATTGCACTCAAAAGACAGCTCACAAAATTAAATTACTTAGATGTGATTACTTTAATGTTTCATTTCTAAAACAGAAGGGCATTAACTAAGAAATTTTACTTCAATTCCTTCACAGGTAAAATGAAGTTTGCACCATTCGCTATTGGAAAAGTGTCATGTGACAGAATTTGGTTATGCAACAATTTCTAAAGTACACATGTAACTCACAGAATGGTGGTCGTGTAAAAAACTTGTTTACACTAAAGGAGGAACTCATGAAAATCCTCACATTGAAATAAATATCCATGCCGATTTTCCACTGAGAAAAAAAAAGGTGCTTTTTACTTGCTTATAAAGTAAGAAGACCACAAGCCCATTAAGAGAATCTAAACTACAGTTGATCCATGATCAGATGATCAAATTTAGATTGAAAATCTGAGTAACATTTGAACTTAACTCCATGCATGTTAGATAAAAGAAAAAAAATCTGTATGAACCTCCAATCAATACAAAAGATGGACCACTATTGCTGTTAAATGAGCTAACTTCAAAGTTATACCCTCCAAAAGCCAACATACTTCTAGATTAGTATTGCAGAAAACTCATAATAGAAAATCACATTGGATTATACACCCACCGAGAAAAGGAAAAAACTGCAAGACAAAACAGTTGCTACCATTTTATCTTGTAATAAACCTGAAAGCTTGGGTGTCAAAAATGAAGGTTAATAATTAACATGTGAAGTAAGCTAGCACTCATTCACAGACAAGGCATAATAATGTAATGAAATCAACAAGCATCTATTTTAGGCGTGCTAATGAAGTTGCAGTCACTACCTAGTGCTGCCAGGCTACGTATAAATAGATCTTGTGAATTTCCGGGATCAGGCTTTAGTATTACCTGAGACCAGTAAGTATAAAAGACATCCAAAACAATTAAAAGTGCAAACAGACAGCATCCAGGACCATACCATCCCATAATGATCAACAAGCCCAATTTAGTTAACCTGAAACTGAGTGTGTCGCTGAAGCCTGTTAGGATTTTCTCCATAACGACTATCATCAGGCCGGACACTGGGCTCCACATACCTAACATGAGAAACATCAAATCATCAGCTTTTTACGTCAACATCTGGAAAAATGAGATTGAAAGACAAGCCACCATTTTTTACTTTAATAGAAAATATTGACATGATTATTTTGTGTACAATTGAAATGTCAGAAAACCTAGGACTTCCTGAAAATAACCCTATCAAATGCAACAACATTTCCCTTCATCAATGGGTAACTACTATAACTGCGAAAGGACTCGTCTCAATCTCTAAAAATTATGCAGATATCTGCAAATTTGGCCCACACTCAAACAAGACTTGTTTGTCTGTAACAAGCTTTCACATCATGAAACTAGCATTTCTCCCACGTTGCAACGATTATCTAAGGATAACTCTAAATAATATGAGAGTCTAAAATAAAAACTAATCTCTTAACTTACAGGAGCAATTTTAATCTCATTTAATGAACCATGATAGAAAATGCAATATCTCTCATGCAATACTAATCTTGTTCTACAACCAATATAGCTCTGAAATTTCCCAAAAAATATTTCAGACTTGCAATGCAAATAATTGCCACTCAAGGATATAAATATAGGAAAAGCACACAAGTTCTTTTGAAACTATCTTCTTAAAAAAAGAGTACTTACGCGACATTCCATGGTTCTGGACCAAGAACCCGTAAATATGTCAGGGGATTCATAGTTCCTGCTCCTACCTGGTTAATGCAGATGAAGGAAGAATGAGACATGTCATCAATTCACAACGGTACATACAGCTCCCAACTTGTATGCATGGACAAAAGCATGACGAAGCAAAAATAAATGGATGTTTGAACCATGTCTAAGTTAGACCAGAAACTCTTTCTTGGCCATAATTAAGTGGACAATAGACCTTCACAATCTCACAGCAGAATTTCCCCCCTATACTCAAAGTGGACATGTGACTCCCCACGCAGTACATTAAAAAAAGAAAAAAGAAAAAAGAAAGAAACCCACGATCGCGTGACTTCTCTAGCTATTGCTACCTCAATTTCGTGAACAAAAGATGATAATCAACGAAAGTGTAAACACTAGTATGATCTCTGATCTACGCTGACAAATAAATAAAACGTCACCAAAATCCATGAAGTCAGAGAGAAACGTGAATAAGTCAGTACTGCACGTTACCTCTGTGTTGCTGCACTGCATTATCGCACATCCAACTGAAGCCCAATACTCCTGTACTTTTTCAACGTCAATATCGCAAGAAGAGCTTAATAATTAGCGCATCACATTGTCTGGCGAAATCCCAAACGTGGCAAGAACAGCCATTTTCAGGAAGCAAAGGAAGAAAAGCATCGATCTTTCGAGCACACGGAGGACCAAGTCCACTCAAGATTCTCGAAAACATCAATCAAGAACTGACCCTCGAATCCTATCGAAGCTGCCTACATTGGGGGAGAGGGGAACCCAGTTAAAAATGACGAATTCTACGAACCCACCTGGAGACGCTGGATTGCCTGCTGGAAAGTCGGCGCCGACGGCTTCTGCGGCTCGTCGGAGCAGCGGTGCGGGGTCGCGGAGGTCTCGCTGATGGCGGAGGCGGAGGTGCAGGAGAAATGGCGGGGGCCGAGCGGCGGCCGGCGGCGGAGGCGGAAGGAGGAGGCCGGCGCGCAGGGGCCGAAGAGAAAGAGCCTCGCCGCGTGGGGCTTGAGGAAGGAGATGACCAAGGGGAGAGCGAGGATGGCCATGGCTAGAGGGGGAAGCAGTGAAGCTCGAAAGAACCTTAGCCTGTTCCGAGCTTTATCTCGGAGAAGTTAAAGTTGTGGTTTTTAGCAGGGTTTAATGTTTTCACTTCGTCCGCTCTACAGCTCCCCATTAGTTTTTAATTTTTTTTAAGTCACCAAAAATTTAAAGTTTTTTTTTTTGGTAAAGCCAAAAATTTAAAGTTTTTGATATCACCAAAAAAAGAAAAAGTTAATACCTTGAAATCTCAAACCCAGACATTTACGATGTTTTTTATCCCAAATTATTCTTTTCGACCACTAAAAATCTCAAACCCAGATATCTTTAACAAATTTACTTCAAATTGGTATACTTGTAACAAATTTACCCAAAATTGATACACTTATAACAAATTTACCCTCTGTTAATTTTCGTTATATTTTACTGTCAAATTATTAAGTTAAATGATACGTGACAGTTAACTGGTATACCAATTTTGGATTTTATGTTCCATTTGTTATAGTTTACAAATTTTGTAATTTTTTTGTGGCGTTAATCCATTTTAGTGGAGGGTATACTTGTCATAAATTTACCAGTTTAGAGTTTTTTGCGATCAAATAAATTAGTTTAAGATAAATTTGTCATAAATATACCAGTTTATGATTTTTTATGATCAGTCGGAGTAAATTTGTCACATATATATCAGTTTAGAGTTTTTCATGGTCAAAAAAATAATTTAAGGTAAATTTGTCATATATGTACCAATTTAGAATTTTTCAGGATATTAACTAAAAAAAATAATAAATGTATCACATTAAATATAATTTAATGTTTTCAGTAACTTTTTCCTTTCTTGTTTTTATTCTTCTTTGCTAAAGCGATGACTGAACTATGTATCTAAAAGTATTTAATTTTGAACTGTTTAGTCTTTAACACCTTGAAAAATATTTAATTAGAAAATCGTAGCATGTTTTTATCTTTCTGGAAATTCATTGTGGTTCGAGCCATTATAGAGTAATGTAAATACATGGATTTTTTTTTTTTTTGATAAGGTAAGTGGTATTATAGCTTTGAACAAATTTACAAGAAAACTCGACCAGCTCCTAATCTTGCACTCTCGATACAAATGTAGGGAGAGTGGAAGGGAGCACAATCAAGAAACTGGAAAAGAAGAACAACACTGACTAAATAGAACAAGGACCAAAGGCTTAGGAGAGACAACAAAGAGCTAAGACTAGCAAAGACCCTTCGCTGCCAGAAGAGAAGCCAACGTCCGGATACCGAAGAGGCAAGATGTTGAAGGACGCCGATCTAAGCATGCTCCTGCCGATCGCTGAAGATAGCTGGGTGGAAGCCCCAACTCCGCTCGAGACGTCTATTCCTCGGGATATCGGGGATGTTAGAAAAACTTGCAGCTTTGTCCTTCACCCTTTTGATAATATGATTTTTGATTGAAGTAAGGACGATCGACTCTCCACGGAAGATAACGGCATTCCTTTTCTTCCAAATGATATGGCACATAGCAGCAAAAGAATGTCGTGCTATAATGTGAAAAAATTCTTTGCCTTTGAGGAACTGCATAGCTCAGAGGAGGTTATCCTTCCAAGGCCTAGGACGCCAGGGAAGATTGCAGCGAGTGGCCCAAAAGTAAGCGACAGAAGCCGTTAGATGGCAATTAAAAAATAAGTGGTCAGTGGAGTCAGGGACCTCATTGCAAAAAGCACAGGTGGTGTAGTCAATTCTACCATATGATAGAAGGAGTTGCTGCGTGGGTAGACGATTTTTAGCAATCAACCCGAGAATGAATTGGAACTTGGGAGTAATGTCGCATGCCCAAATGAGAGAAGCCCAAGGAGTAGGGGGTCTCTTCCTTCTGAGGCGGTCCCATGCGGACCCAATGGTGAAGCGACCCAAAGGGTGCCATCTCCAGGAAAGGGTGCCATCTCCAGGAAAGGGTGCCATCCGGAGAGGAGTTAGGCGTTGGAGAAGAGAGACCCTAGCTCAATAGAAGAAGGCGCGTGGAACAACCCAGGGGTGAAAGAAGATCAGCCACCACTGCATTTCCTGGAAGCTCGGATCTCCGGATGATTGGTTCCGGTAATAGGATGTGAAGAGGCCCTTTTGGATGCCAGTGGTCATACCACAGGGAAATTGAGAGGCCATTCCCAATTTTCCAAAGGACGTCCCCCTTAAGAGACGCATAACGGATTATAGAGCTCACCGCACCAATTTCCAAATGATCGGTTTTAAGAATTTGCAGACACGGTGTTTACTTCACACACGTACATGACAAGTGTGAGACACTAAAGGCGCGTTTGGTAACAATTCTGTTCCCGAGAACAATTTTTTATAGAATTGATTTTTTTTGTTTCCATTCTTGGGAACAATTTCTAAATATAAGAACGCACTTGGTAACTGCAAAAAATTTATATTCCCAAGATAGAAATGCGTTTAATAGAATAGTATAATTTTGTCGTTTCTTTCACTTTTTAATATTTTTATTATACTTTTCTTTTTTTTTTTTTTTTCTTTTCTTTCCTTCTTCATTTGCGGTCGGTCATTGGCCACGACAGCGGTTGGTGACTGGTTGGACGAGGTTCGGCGAGCTTGCTGGAGCCTCATCAGGCTAGGGCGAGGGTCGGTGAGCTCGTCGGAGGCTCATGGCCATCGCGAGGCTCGACCTCACCCGACTTTGCCAGATCTGGGTGAGGTCAACCTTGCCCTACCCTAGCGAGGTTGAGCCTCGCGCCGGCTAACGAGCCTCGCCATGGCTTGGCAGCGCTCCGGTGAAGTTGTTGGCCATGGCCAAGGCCGGCGACCGACCAAAAGAAAAAAAGAAGGAAAGGAAAATAAGAAGAGAAAAAGGAGAAAAAAAGGAGAGAAAAGAAAAATTATTCTCAAGAACAATAAACTACTTTTTTTTTTTTTAATTTCTTGTTTTTGTTCCAAATTTATTCCTTAAAATAAAAAAAAAAGAATTTTTTTTTTTATAACCTAAGAAACCCCGTAAGCCGACAACCGGTGAGCAAACCCTGGGGGAGCGACTGCAGGACCCACCATCATAGTACTCAGGAAAGAATCTCTAATGACGCTTCTGGGATTCGAACTCCTCCCTTTCGTGAGAAGGAGAGAGCCCAGGCGTAGCGGGCGGTGGTAAAAAAAAAAAAAAAGATTTTTTATTCCAAAAAAAAAAAAATTGTTCCCGGAAACAAAAATTTTACCAAATACATTTCTATTCTTTTTTTATTCCTTGAAACAAAAGAACAAAGATAGTTATTCCAAGAAACAAAAATTATTTTTACCAAAAAGGCCCAGACACATACCAACACATTTGTTTGCAATTACTCCCTTGTTTGCAAAGAGTAGCACGATAACTACAATTACAAAATGATAACACACTTAAGGAGCACGGTAACATCTTGAGAGATAACTCCATCTTATTCTAAGACAGTGAGCATAATGCATGTTATTGACCATGATAAGTTCACAATGCATGGCAATAATTTTGCTTAGCAGGTTTGCTTCAAACTTGGAAGGGTCGCTAACCCTAAAAATGCCGAGGCAAATGGTAATTTATAGGAACATTGCCATTCAATGTAAAAGTGGTAAAAATATGATAGATAATAAGTTCTCGTCACATCTCGATAAACTTCATTTAGTAGTAATAAGTTATATATTGGAATTTGGAAATGAAAAGGGAATTCACTTAGTTGTTGTAAGTTATACATTGGAAGCAAAAAGAGAATTAGTAATTTAGAGCCGGTATCATGCGTGTTAGAATAACTTGACGAGCTTAAAATACATCAGTGCACGCTAATCAAAAGGAATAATGATAAACCCTTTACAAAAGTAGGTAAATTTGAAATTAAGAGGCAGTTATTACCATGGAAAAATAAGTCCTCACACTCTATACCGTCAGAGTACATAATAACAGTAAGTCATCACGGATCGTAAGTTCGCAGTTTTGCACGCCACAGTAAATTTCTCTCATTCTAGGAGAATGAGCCTTTCAGACAAGAAATGTGTTGGTACCTACTCACCCGTTTGATTCGGCTTTCGGGAAATGCATTTGTCAAAATGCAAATGCTTTTGGGTGAAGGGGATTTTTTGAAATGCAAATATCATTTGGTAAAATTTACATTTGTAAATGACTTTTATTAAATTAAAAAAAACAAAAAAAAAATTCTATTTTCTTTTTTGAAGTCCGGCCACCGGACCGCCGGATGGCCAGATTTGGCTGCTTGGGTCGCGCAACCCCAGGCAGCCGTCGCCTAGGGTCACACGACCCAGGCGTCGCCTAAGGTCTGGCGACGGTCGCCGGGGTCGGGCGACCCTTGGTCGGCGGTCGTCGGCATGTCGCTAGCGCGCGCGACCCCTTGGCTGACGGTCATCGGCCTTCGATCGGCTTCCCCACTGGAGAGATGAATAGTGGTGAACAGTACCATAAGTTGCATTCTGAAAATACAACTTTCCAGTGGACCTCTACCCCTCCATTCCCCCAAAGTCCTTTCAACCCCTTGGAGATGCAATTGCATCTCCCTGAAGTGCTCAAAAAATTGAACCAAACACTTCGCTTTTGCCCAAACCCCTTTAGAGCCCCAAAGCCCCTTCTACAGCTGAACCAAACAGGGCCTCAATCAAATTGACAACTCTCCAAAAGGATTCCGACATGGCATTACACGAAAATCGGTAACTTAAGAAGGTCAGTAAACTTGACATGATGGTAATAACGACTTTCTTGAATAATAAGCTCTTGATCCACAGCGTTAAATGGAAGAGAATATCTAGAAATGAAAAAATTGAAGCAGGGACTACGGAAACATCAGAGAGATTGATTTTGTAGCAACTAAAACCTTAAACTTCCCCAAGCTACAATTACCAGCTTGAAGATACGATTGATCAAATACAATTAGGGGCTAATCAAATATTCCCCTCGAGCTCGGAACACTGCAATCTAAGCTTCCTTCTTTTTGACTCGGTATGGATATTTCTGGTATATCGAGATGCTACTGACGACAAGTGGAAGAGCAACGAGACAATACCATGAAGGTGGTTTCCCTTCAAAAATGAACTGCAGCAAGGCTGTGACTAGTAGCGCGGAAACAATAACAAACCCCTGCAACAATTTTAAGAGAGAATTAACCGATGTAAGTAATAGTTATACCATCAACAACACAATGAAAGATCATTATATGAAAAGTAATGCAATACGAAAAAAACTTAGCTGTCTTCCATGGCTTGTTTTCAAGGAAAATCTTCCAATGACTGCCAAAGCTGGCCAAACTAAATGCTTCCCAAAAATTTTGCATCATAACTTTAACAGGGAGAAGATCCTCCACCAGTATCGTGCTTCCCTTGATGTCTCAATAACTCTCGACCTCAAAAGTCTCATTTTCATAAATTAATGGCTGAAATTTTTTGAGGCACCAAGGGGAGCATCGTACAGGGTAAAGATGCACGTCCATTTCTTAACATGAATGTTGAAGATCTAAAAATTACTATCAGATATTTATTTTTCCCACTTTTACTCAATCACATAAATCAGCCTTTTGATCCAACATATGGCAGTTTCATAATGCTTTCACCTAGAAAGTAATTACTTGACTATTTCTTTGTTCGGCCGGTCAATAACCCAAGATACAGGACACGTTGCAGGACAAAGCACATGGAGTTGCCACTGTAATGCAGCTGAAGCCAAACTTACCTTACGAACACCACCAGCATAGCTTGTAATAAGGCCAACGAGTATTCCACCAAGTGCATTAGAAATGACCGGGATCTGAATGTAACAAAACAAAAGTATATAAAATTCTCATTGGTCATTGCTGCTGAGAAAGATGAATTAATAGGTTAAACAGGTGGTTCAGAAGGCAACTTTAATAGATAGAAACTATTAAAAGCTACTCATGTATGTACTAAGTAGTATTTTCGTTTGTTTCAATTCAAACCATGGAATTTCACATGCCAAGCAGTTCCCACAGAACAGCATGCAGTCACACCCTGAACAAACTCAAGCTGAATATCAATTAAGTGTAACAGAACATTGATGCATAAACAGGCTGAAAACCCCATTTCACCAGCTAAATCTCTAAGATCATTGATGCCGGACCTGACAATTTTAAGGAACGATTATTCCAATGGAGCACATGACAGTATCAAGATCTTACTTAGGCTGTTCCATTCTGAACGTGAAGAATTTTTTATGGGTCACATCCCTAAATTACCAATGTACTCCATGAAAATTACTTTTACCACAGCTACTTAATCATAACCTTTCACCGACGAATGAAGCCCATTTCACAAGCCCACCTCGAATTGTAAATGATTTTTTAATGCCCAGCTATGTTGTAATGAAAGGGCTTAAGCTTATTTTCTCAGGTAGTTCCACCTACAGCACGTATGATTTCATTCCCATTTTTATCCCAAAAATTCTTCCTAACCAATGATTTGAGATGCTTTTACTCCAAAAACAGTAGCTTCAACTACACTATGAAATCAGTGAGAGTACTGCTGTCTCTCTCTCTCCAATTTAATTTGTATATCATGTTTTTTAATTTAAGCAGCTAGAAGACAGCTACCTCGACCAGAATCCTACCTTTATGCTCTTTGAGCAATAACTGTTTACCAGTTAAAACTAAATAAATGAAATAGGCTTATAACCAAGGAGACAATCCGGATCTTATGCTGAGAAAGGAACCCAAAAAAAAAAAAACCTTTTAGACACTTACCACAGTCAGTGGAGTCCAACCGTAAAAAAATCCATGTTTCCTGATGGCTTCTCCATCTGGAGACTTAAAAGTACTAGCAAGCAGACACAGGCATCCCACAACAGACATTTCTACTGTCATTAAGTACGATGAGTGCTTCTTGATCTGCAAAAAGGGAAATGTGCAGCACAAAAGTAATAGTCATTGTGCAAAATCTTCAACGCAACTCATGACAAGTTACTGAATTTGTTTCCTATTACCTGAGAAGCCCATTGACACAGAGAAGAAGCCAGACCTGATAGCACAGAAGCCACTAGAACAGGAATAATCCCATAAAAGAGAGTCTGGTCAGGATTTCCACCACTAGATCCTTTGTTAGAACCTTCACCAATGCTTAAAAGAATGGCTGCGATTATCAATAACAAGAGGGCTCCTATCTGCTGGATTGATTGCTTTTGCCTACAAATGTGGCACCAAATATTGCTTTAGAAGAGTGGTCATAATAATTCAGGAATTCTAAATTTTTTAGCAAGTTCTTTTGTAACATTACTTGCTCCATCACTTTTATCATATGTGCATGTCCAGATGTGTATAGAGAGAGAAAGAGAAAGAGAGAGAGAGAGAGAGAGAGAGAGAGAGAGAGAGAGAGAGAGAGACGGATTTGTTCTTCAGCAAAAATTAGGAGCACCAATAAGATAGTACAATCATACACAAGCAATTTATCCAAAAACGAAAGATAAAGAGAGGTTAAGCAACAAACCTTAAGATGATATACATAAAGAAAGCAGTAAAAAAGATTTTGGTCTGGTTCAGCATTGAGAATGTTAGCGAATCAAGATTTTTGTAGGAAATCTGAAGTAAGCTATTCTGCAGTGCGTAAATAGCAGCAGGAAGTCCTGATGCTATCAGAGAATCGACCAAAGTCCACTGGTGGGATAGTTTCTTCAAAGTTCCTTCTTTTGCCATAAAAAAGATGGCAAAGACAACCTGAAAAACAAACAGAATAATTTCATTTTCCTTTGTAAGTGATGTAAAATAAATGGAATAGATAGTGATTATAATGTGAAATGGGTAAGTACACAAAGAATGAGAAAAGAAAAGTGCTTACTTTTGCTACCTCGCATGTCAAAACAGAGGTAGTCACAATGACTTCACGCCTGCAAAAAAAGAAAAAGATGAAATCCATGACTGGAGAAATGACGCCAAGATGAGAGACTCCACTTTAAATGTACCAACAAAGGAGTTCACCAAGAAGGAACAATATATTGCAATACAATCTCCATAGTTTGCAACAATTAGACAGATTTTAGGATCAAAGTTGGAAACACTCTCCGACAAGTGTCATTGTATCATAACATATAACGAGGGACAATGATTTTTGGTCCTTTGCAAGTATTGAGAAAGCCCACAATAATATCTCGACTCAATAAGGAATATGATGCTTGAAGAATTTGACCTCCCCGCAATCTGTATTATGTCATTATAACATCATTATAGTCAATCATATCAACAAACTCACAGCCATCACATGTTCAAGCATATTCACAATAAACAATCAAAGATGGCCAGGGCTCCATTGTCCAGTTCCCTCAGAAGCTTTAAAAAAGTTTAAGAGAAAAAAGAAACCATAACAACTATCCCCAACGATTTAACTGTAGAGCCTGCATAGAAGCACCCCTCCCATCTCCAAAAGCAACACTAATAAACATAACTTTATGGCTCGTCCTCCACAAAAGAAAATTTGGCTTTATGGCCTCTTGATCGAGTTTTTATGCTTCAAAGAGGCATATTTTAATAGGCAATTTTGCAGAGCAAATACCCCGCCTCTGATTTACTCACCCTGCTATGGCTCTTCACATACTGATTACAGCTTAGAACATGATTCTCCAGCGTTCACTACCTATAAACTAAATAAGGAAACTGTAACATTACTTCAGCAATCCATCTACCCAAGAATCCCAACGTGAATCAACACCAGAAAAATCCAACATTTCACACAAACAGAGCAGAAATCAAGAACCAAAGCAACCCCCCCCAACCATCTTTCAAGAATCAAACTTCCCAAGAAACAGCTCACAAACCATCACCCCCAGATCAACCAATAACGCCGAAAAGCTCCCGCACAACCACCGCATACCACCCGGAAGCGAAACCAGCAAAATTCGACCGCGGATCGAAACTGCAAGCGAAGTAGTACTTGAAATTCGGAAGCGGCCGACCTGATGAACCGCCTGGAGATCAAAGGCTGCAAGCCGTACTGGAGGGTGAGCAGGAGCGAGTAGAGCCAAATTCTTGCGCCGTTGGCGCTCGAATTCTTCGCGGGCCGCGTCGATGATTTCGGGGAGGTCGCCATTCGATGAAAGGAGCCTCCTTTTCACTTGGGTCGGCGACCCCTGCCTGCGTCGGAGAAGTATCTATCTGGGTTCCAAGCAGGGGAAGCACCGGAGAAAGCAACAGCGCCAATACGAGAATTCGTCGTTGGTAACACCTTCCCACAGGAAAGGAATCTAGAAACCTTGAACCGTAGGACAAGTCATCTCCTGTCCTTGCTCCTTTTTGCACAAATTAACGTATACAAGACCAATCGAAGTACATGATAATTCGATTGGATGGTACAAGTGGTCGTCGTGTTGCAAGGCTCGCAAGATTTCACTTTTGTAAGGAAACAAAAAAACAAAAAAGCCACCTACTTCATTTTCCAGAATAATTTAGGGGTAAAAGCTTTTTATTGGTATTAGTATTACTCATTTTAATTCTGACAGTTCTTTTTGGTAGTTCTCAATTTTCGGCAAAATCGTGGAAAAGCTCGAAATCAAGAACATTCCTACTGTACGGGTTCAACTAATATCTATGGAGAATTTCAATTTTTGATACCACACATGAAGTTGGAGAAAGACGACCAGAATAGCAATGACAATGAACTGTCATTATAGAAGTTTCGCAATTGATAAGGAATATCAATTTGAACCATGACCTTTTAATATGGCCAAGGCCCACATTAAAATCTTCGAGATGGAGCATTCTCGATACCATAGCCTAACATGACGTCCTAAATAACCCGCTATCTTGTTCACAGAGTAATACCATTTTCCTTCAAACTCACAATTAGCTGAAGAAAAAGACAAGCAGCTTAACCATTAAGCAATCACCTTACCAATAATCGACGGATAATTTCAGGTTCAAAGTGTTTCGAGGAGGACACAAAAGGGCCTAAGTCCTTTCAACAATAAGGCTTCTTGAGGTGATGCTAACTTGCACCAATTGCACTTTAGACCTTGTGTTCATCATAATCCACATCGGTTTTTAGATGATGAAAAGAATTGTGGATGTCAAAAGGGAAAACGAAATGAGCTCCCATATTATCTTTGAACATTCCAAGCTGCCTAGATTATAATCACAGTCCTCTTACAAAAGAGTTCTCTGAAGCATGCATTAAGGATGCCTGTTTTCCTATCTTTTACAATAATTTCCTTAGAAATAAAAAAGAAAAAGTTATATCTTGATGTCTTCAGTGTATTCTAAAAGGAAGGCATCGAGGTGCAAGCTTGATTGATAAAAGCATCCAGAAAATAAAAAGGAAGAGAGGAGGAACCATATATTTACATATATAAGACCAAAGAAAAATGTGATGCCTGACACTGAGTTTTGGCGCGCACTCCTGCTATATACAGGGTAGGATGCAAAACATGTAGAGGACTATACAACAGAGAGAAACAAGGGTTAGCAGGTGCAAAACAACATTCACTCAAAATGGACCGGATTTGTCATCATCCCAACCCTTACAAGAAGAAAGACCCACAGGGGACCCAGGGCGATTGGTCATTGTGATTGCGTTCGATGGTGCACCGGGTCTAGGCAAGTGTTTCCTCATCCAGCGTTTGCGAAAATATACACAATCGGATGTATATTGGTGCACCCCAACCACCGTGCTTCAGGTGACTAGTTATCGGAAAGCTCAGCTCATGATTCAAAAGGTTACCATCGGCAAATGCCAGGGGACTCCATTCGGCTAAGAGCAAGCGTCTCTTCATACTTGGAAGCATATACGAAGCCCCACAGCTGCAAAACGTAGGAGAGACTGAACATAAGGAGGCCAAATAAGCTAAATTTTGTGAACAATGCTAGGTATGGTATGACTAATTATGAAAATTACGTTGACAAATCTTGGTATGTTTAGCATTATTTAAAATTTGCATTATACCCTTTTCAAATCACACTAGCACGCATGTCATAGAGCTTCCCTACCTCAACTTCCTTTACTTCAAAGTCTTGAGAACCTGCAAGGCAAGGATTCCCATATGTTTCTGAAACTGAGCTCGATCCATTCAACCTAAACAAAAATGAACAATGATTAGCTATTGATCACTGGGTAATCTTACATGTCAACGGCTTCTATATCGTGTTTAGTTCTCTTCTAAAGGAACGCAACAAGACATAAAATAAAAGAAAACTTGGAGAGTACAGAGAGGGGTAAAGAAAATGATAAGGAGCAAGAAAGTCTCACAGATCGCCATCCAAATAGATTGCAAAGTGGCCGCCCCCACCAATCGCTAAAAAGTCAGATGAGCACAGAGTGTAATACCGATTGGCCCCTGTTTATATGCAGTTGTCAGGATGCATGCACCTTGGCAACTGTGTGTTTCTAACCAATGTCGCCAGGAAGGAAATACACAGGAGAGGAAGGAAATACATGGTAGGGCAAACTATACCAGCGCTTGAAGGCAGGAAACATGAAATGGTTAACATTCCCGTTCACCACCACCTCTATCTAAGGAGACATGCACAACTATTGCTACTTCATTATAAACATCAATTTATATATATATATATATAGAGAGAGAGAGAGAGAGAGAGAGAGAGAGAGAGAGAGAGAGAGAGAACCACATTTCCAGAGAGAGAGAGAACCACATTTCAAGAATTGATATCTTTTTCTAATTCTTGAAATTGACAACTAATTTTTGGGCAAGCTATACTGTGTATTAGAGCTAGGGTGTGTCTAGATATACTTCTACTTTTTGCTTAGTCCAAATCGTGCAGCATACAGACTTTGCCTTTCTTTTTAAGTACTAAACATCCAAAACTTTCACAACATACAGATGTTGAAACATAAATTCGTATGTAATTTTTTCATAATTTTCAGAAACTTGGATCATATGTTATATTTTGGTGGAAAGACCAGAAAGTACTTTCTACTTAATTCTAAACAAACAAAGCCCTGAGTTATTATCTGAAAGGACACGTGACAATTCAATTTGATCCCCAATTTCGATCATAAGCCTCTAGGTCATGGTTCATGCATCGACGTAACGACAATGAAATACAACATGTTGTTTGTTATTCGAAGTCAATCAGTTTCTGTTGCTAAATCTAGAATTATAGCATGAAGGCACACAACCATAGTCAAGCACATGCTAATGTGGCTTAAAAACTCATCAATGGTAAATGAATAATTTTGATGCAAACAAATTAGAGCCATCGAGAGCTTGACAAAATAAATTTTTAAATGGAAAGGAACAGGGAAAATTATTACCTGTAGGACGGTATATAACTGGATGACCAGGTGTGTCTGTGAAAACAAAAGTGCTATTTGTTCCCTGTTGAAAATCTAGGGTGAATAATTATCTATGTTGAAGAAAATTTCAAACAAGGAAATTCATGAGTGCCCACCTGATATTTTCTCTTATTGTTTGGTCTAAGTGGTGCCTCCACTAAGCTGCCAAATACTGCACCTTTACGGTCCCCAACTACCTGGATGAGCATTTGCAGGTCCATAAGAGTTCTTTCAGTAACATAAAGAGAGAGGGTATAAAGCATCAAAGAGAGCGATTATATAGTTAGTGTCAAAATTGCAGTTCAAACTAATAAAGTGAAGTGAAAGAGGACTTATCATCTCAAACAAACCAATAGAGCTCACATGCATAAGAACAAATATTCTCAGGTTAATTGACAAAAAAGCTGTTTGAGACATTGGAAGTACTTGTATCTGAGAAACTATAAGTAGAGAGAATTGTCAGTAGCAGTTCATGCTTTAACTTTTGGTGCACTAATTTTGGTGCGATGAACTATTGTGGATAGGCCATTTAAGGAGTTTGACAATATGTCCAACCTCCATAATGACTAAGAAAAGTGTCTTGAATGATGAGCTTATTTTTGTTGACATAAAATCAGGGCCTTAAAAACTGTCAAAGCCATTAAAAAAGTACTTATAAGGTGCTTCATAAAAGCCAAGCAAAAAAATCATCATCCCTAACCACAGTGATGACATCTAATTTGAATGTGTGTCACCAAGCAAAATACATTCTTTGTTATGCTGAAGTATATGCCTAACCCTAGTACTTGTGCTCTTTAGGCAAGGACATGAATGGTATGAACTCATTTCTAAACAGAAAGTAGAAAAATTTTACCAGCAAGCTGAGACCAGGCCAAAGCATGCTTCTCCTATACAAAGTGGAAAGTGATATGCCATGCCTCCATGTACTGCAAAGTATGAGACACAAATTTAAGAGCGCTTCTTCAATAAGATGAAGTGAGATACCGGTTATAGAAAAGATGCAAAACTGCAGCAAATATGACCGTACCTGTACAGCAACATCCATTTTCTCCCCTGAACGAGTGCAGGAAGTGATGTATAAAGTACACTACGTGTTTTCTCCGAAAGCAGCAATGAAGGTTCTGACAAATCTGGATCATCAGTCAGAGCCACAGGCTCTGTCTCATTCTGCAAATGCCTCATCTCAACTCCGGGAAGCATAACTTCATCTACATTGCTATATTTCATGTCACTATCACCTTTCTGTTCTTGATTCCGGTACCCAGCAATCTTTGCTGCTTGGTTAAAAGCTCTACCCACTGACTGCTTCCCTCTAGAGAACAAGCTTTTCTTGCCACCACTTTCCTTCCTAGGCACGTCAGATGCTTCTTTTGATGCAGCAACCACTTCAGTGTTCACTTGCTCATTATCATTTTTCCCTTCAACATTGGGATCGTCTCCAGGCTCAGATGATGTCAAGAGAGAGTAAAGAAATGCTGTGAAAGACGATGTATCGGGACCATTGACTAAATCTTCTGAACCCTCTTCTCTGATTGAATCTAGTTGGCTCTTTGTAGAGTCACTTGCATCGTCCTATAAAAGTAGGCAACTATGAGCAAGCTGCTGTTATGTAATCTTCAAACAGCAAAAACCACCATAAACACCGGAAGTAAAGGAAAACTGCTGTTTAATGCAGATGTAGAGTAATGCCAAATTATATCTTAACTAGGGTATAAAATCCCTTCATACATTATCTTGAGCATGTAAATATCAGAGAGTCCGCAATTTCTGGCCAAAGAAATTCATTGGCATGCAATAGTACCATAGAAAAACTCTACGATTGAGCTTTTCAGGTGTCTCAACAAAGAAGCGTGTAGTTGTTATCTATTTTGAGCGACTATATAAACCAGCAGAAATTTATCACAATCTTGGTTACACACAACAAAACACAATCAGCACCGCATCAGCAGGTATATTTAAGTCGACAGAAATGAGAAAAACATGATCTTGCCTATCTACAGAATCTTCAGAACCATCCATTAGGCTTTGTTTTGCGTAACATGCATTATCCTATTAAACAGGGAGCGAGTTGCAAGGGCAGTTTAACAACTGAGCTGACAACATAACATCTCAAAATACCTTCCCCAATTTTTATTACGGTCTTTAATAACACACAGACACCAAACAAGCGAATACAGTACAGAAACTCCACAGACGCAGTGTTTTCAGCCAGCAGTTCCTAGCTAAGCTTTCGACTTCTAATTGCACGACCCATCAGCAGTAACACGAGCGGTAATTCGGATGCAATCGATTTTGAGTCCCACGGAAACAGCGGAATTCAACCGCGGACCGACCATCAAGAAAATTCTAGTCTACCGACCCACGAATCACGCAAGAGAAAAACTTCAACCTCTAGGGAGCAAACAAAACACTGTACAAGAAACCCCAGCAACAGACGTTTGACCGGCTCCGAAGAGCAGGTCAATCCAACAATGGAGAGCCAAAAAAAAGAAACTCAAAAACAAGAACTGCCCACGACAAGAAAAGCATCAAGAAAGCAGCCCGGGAGAGGGAGGCTCACGGGAGACTGAGACGGAGGGGAGGGCTTGGAGGAGGGTTTGTCGGAGATGGGGTTGAGAAGAACGGTGGTGAGATCGGAGACGAAGTGGGCAGCTTTGCTCTTGAGCGATCGTTGCCTCCCCATTTCCCAAGACAGAACGAATAACCCCCGCAGCATAAATTATCCAAGAATACCACCACCACGAGCCGCCACGAGAGATACCCACTTCATGAAAAAGCAAGAGCACCCAAGAAACTTCAAAAGCGAAAGTGGGACGATTCCTTCTTGACTTCCCTCCTCCTCCTCCTCCTCCCACTCCAGCTCTCTCTCTCTCTCTCTCTCTCTCTCCTCTTGACTTCTGCTGACCTTCAAAGGGAAAAAAAAAAACGATCTTTTCCCTCGGACGCTTCTAAGCTTCAATGTTGCGAAGGCGGGTTTGAGCTGATCGGTTCGGACTTCATTGTCAAATGCGTTTTCTTCAAGGAGGGTGCGAGTGGATTGGGACGTACGCAAGGCGTTCGGTAAAAGGCCACGAAGCTGCTCCTCCTCTCCTACCTCTTCCTGGATAAACAAAGTAACCCGAGACGGGCCCCGCTCTAACCGGGCCGGATTGATTTATGGGCCCCACGTCGGGTCGGCCCGACCCAGCACCAGGCTTAGGGCTATTTTGGGAAAGCATGCTGGCGGTAGAAATGCAAGGAAAAGGGCCCAAAAGTTGGTGTTCATTTGAGTTAGAAGAATTTATTACTCCGGACTTTATTTTTTGAGAACTGGACTTTCAAGTGTTTGGTTTACTGAACAAAAGAATTTATAGTCCTCACTGATTGTCACTACAGTCCTTGGAGGGCACATTGACAATCAAGACCTAGGGGTTGGTTTTGAAGTTGCCAGTGTCGTCACGTCCTCCAACTACTCCCCTTTAGTGGTTATCCATGCTTTAGGCGTCATTAATCGTTGAGATAACATTTGGGATGAGTGTAGGTTTTTTTTTTTTTTTTTTTTTTTTTTCATTTTAGTGATCGCCACATTAGTTCTGTGACAAAATAACATTTGGGATGGGACATCGTTTTTTATTCTTAAGCCAAGTAATTGCCAAATTAGCTCCATTTGTCACCATTGTCCCATTAATCTGAATCCATGCCTATCAACATATTTAGTTGGATGAATTATTGATACCAACAAAAAAAAAATGAATTTTTGATCAATTAAGATATATTAATATTATTTATTAGCATATCAATTTCTCAGGTGAGACTCTAGTCATATTGAATCCCTCACATTACAAAATACGAACATGATCAAATGTCTTCTTTGGGATGCGAGGAAAGGGAGAGTGTGATCCAAAGTCGAATAGAAAGATAATTAATTCAGAAAAATACAAGTGAAAATTCGAGCCCAATCGGCTTGCAGAGGTGAAACCCTAGCTGTACTACAGGAGTTGGTCTAGTTGAAGAAGCTTCGAACTGATATGAGCAGTACAACCGCTGCTGCACGAACTGATCTGCCCGTGTACATCTCAAGTGACTGTCTTTTAGTTGTGGATTTCATTTTGGGCCGAACTGAAGTTCCTTGGGCTTCCCTTCCTAATGTACGACAGCTGCTGGCCCAAATGGAAAATGTCCACTTTTTGTTTGAGGCACGTCAAATGAACCGGGCTGCAGATTGGATTGCGAAAGCCCATAATGTCGGGTCTCTTCCTAGTAATTGGGTCTCAAAACTCTTGCAAGACCTTTATCTTATCTTATATTTAGATTTTAGTACTACTTGTAATCCACCATCTTAGTAGTAATCAATGAAGAATTTCCGACCCAAAAAAAAAAAAAAATTAATGAAATAATAAATAAAAAGATGTTGACGATGCAAGCAAAAGTAGGCGTGTACGTGGGAACATGCATTCAGATCCGCATTTACAGCAATTAAAGTCCATCGCCGCTTATCCCACTGTCCTAATAAAAGAAAAAAGAGCAAAAGAAAATCATATCCTAAAGCTGCCTTTTCAGGCTTAATAATTTTTGCGTATCAATGATCCCTATTCCCCGAAAAATCCTCAATTTTAGATCTAATTTTAATTCTGCCTTAAACTTTTCTTTATCTAAAATAAAATTTCTAAGTTTAAGTTTACCTTAAATCTGTCATGAACTTTTTTTTCTTGATAAAATCCCTCAATTTTAGATTCAACTCTAAATTCATCTCAAACTTTAACTCTAACCCTACATCTACCCCCATTAACGCTTTTTTTTTTGAAAAATAGCTGTTCATCATCCCTAATTTTTCCAATTTTCATACGTTACTAATGTGGATTTGTACCAGCATAGAAATGTCATATCGAACAGCAAATAGCTCATAACAGGTTTTTAGACGGGTAGTTAAAGGAGGCAGACTTGGGACTATATTAAATGTTGGTTATGTTTTATAAAACCAAGAAAGTTCGAAGTAGATTTAAGATTAAACCTAAAGTCGAGAGTTTATTTGTAGACAAAAAAATTCGAGATAAAATAGAGACATGGTTTAAATTTGATTTTTTTTTTTAAATTCGGGGTGGAATTGGATTATATTTAAAGTTCGAGGTTAATCCGGTAATAATCTGATTTTTCTTAATATTTCTCTGTCTGTCTTTATAAAAGCCCGGCACATCATCGTCTTCGGCTCCTCGCGATATCACCAACTTGCTTCCGCACAGAAAGAGAGAGAGAGAGAGAGAGAGAGAATGGCGACTATTACGGTGCCACCGTCGGTTCCGTCTCCGGCTGAGGATGCCGAGCAGCTCCAAAAAGCTTTCGCAGGTCTCCTGCATTCATCATCATCATCATCATCATCATCGTCATCGCTAAACTTTTCTCTTTCCATCTACTTTCCTGTTGCTCTGAACATTCGACTACGTGGATCCTCTTCGAGCCGTCGTTCCGTGCTTCGATCTTCGTCGGTTTCGGGAGATCGGATGCTCATCTGGGTGTCCTTATTTTTTTATCTTTTATTTTTAATCTTAGCGCAATGCATGTCCTTCTCTTTCTTTGTTTCGATGGATCTCTGATCCCGTGTCCTGCTACGGAGTCTCTTTCTGATCTGTGTCATGGACTGTTAGTTCCTTCTGATCAAGAATAGTTTTTAGCGCTAGACGTTCCTTTGTCCGCGTTGATCTGATCAGTCTTGTCTTACATGTCCCATCTTTGCTTCTGCTACCGGATGAGCTAATAAAAAACACAGAGAAGAGGCAAGAGCCACTTCTTCTTGAGTTCATTCGAGTGGTTCTAGCACTTCTGCGCATGGAGTTTGGTAGTTGTTATGTGCTTTTATAGCACGAGTTCAGTGGAAAAAGTTCGCAAATTTTTTAGCTGTTGGAAAATTTGTGTCTACAGGATGGGGAACGAATGAAGATCTGATCATATCCATACTGGCTCACAGAAATGCAGCGCAGCGGAAAGTGATCCGACAAACATATGCCGAGACATATGGGGAAGATCTTCTCAAAGCGCTTGATAAAGAACTCTCTAGTGACTTTGAGGTCAGTTTTTTTATTCTGCAGTGTGAAGGATCTCTCCAAAAGCCAGTTCTTGCTCAGCTGTTGTCCTCTTTGTTTCCCCTGTCTCTTATTTCCATCAAACATTTATCAGAGATCTGTACTTCTGTGGACCCTGGATCCTGCGGAGCGTGATGCATTCTTGTCCAATGAAGCTACCAAGAGATTGACTTCGAGCAACTGGGTTCTCATGGAAATTGCTTGCACGAGGTCTTCAATGGAGTTATTCATGGTGAGGCAGGCCTATCATGCTCGTTATAAGAAATCTCTTGAAGAAGACATCGCATATCACACTACTGGGGATTTCCGCAAGGTACTACTAGCTTTTAATCTCATTGCAGGATCATCCTGTCGATCAAATAGATATGAAGTCAATTTTCTGTAGTTGCACTGCGCGTGAAATTATATGTTTCTCAAACTGATGCCTTGAATACACAAGGCCAGAAGCTTGGAGATTTATGAAGAGAAATACTAAAATATCTTTCAAGATTGTTAGGTATGCTTCTAATGGCAACTTGTAAGAATCACAGAAATGTAAAAGTCTTATGCTTTTCTATGCTATTCTGTTTGGCTATGTATGACCTCATAGTTTCCTAGAGCTTGACTTTGTTGTTTGGAGCTCAACAAAGCATGCTTATTGCTCACGCATACACTGCAGCTGCTTGTTCCTCTGGCAAGCACCTTTCGGTATGAGGGGCCTGAGGTGAACATGACATTGGCAAGATCAGAGGCTAAGATACTTCATGAGAAGATTCACAAGAAGGCTTACAATCATGATGAGCTCATCAGAATTGTTACTACAAGAAGTAAAGCTCAGCTTAATGCCACCCTCAATTACTACAACAATGAGTTTGGGAATGCCATCAACAAGGTATCCTGCTTATTTTCTCCATACCTACATACTACAGTATTGCCAAATTTATAATGGTGTCAAGTGGATCTTGATCTGGAACTTGAACTTAACTAAGCAAAGGATTCGCCTTGGACTCTCTGTTCTTTGGATTACCTTCAGAATTTGTGAAGTTGCAGTTTATAATGCAATTGCACATGCGTCTAAAAGCAAGATGTTGAAGTGCTCCCACAATAATCCTTTACTTCTCTGGATGTTTGGCATTGCAAATTGATCTAGAGATCTACTCTGCTACATTGAGATTCTTGAATGTGACCTTTTGGAGAGTGGAATGCCACGATTAAGATTTCTTCTTGATACAGGCACCTTCCCCCCACATTTTCCTGTACTGATAAATGAGGACAGATGAAAGATCCTTTTCATCTGATACCTAGATCAGTATCCATCATTATCATAAGACCAAACTTGAAAATCCATATTCTTTGGGCTCTAATGTAACAAGCTTGATGTTTTGATAGTAGTGAATCGTCCTCAGATAATTTTTATTATAAAAGAGAAGCCAAAACCGCCCTACATAAAGACTAACTTGGGCTGATGTCTCTTTGATCTGCAAGTTGCCTAGTTGATTTCTCCTGATATATGTGTTTACGACCACTCTAATGGTATCGCTAGATATTTTTCATTTATATATGTTCCTATTCTGTATGTCAGGTGTCAGCTGTTGAATTTCTTTCAATTTCTTAGTAGAGATTTTTATGTTCATTTTAAGACACAGCTTACTCTGGGAGATTGCTTTGGTGCTGTAATCATCTGGAAACCTCTGTATGCAGGATCTGAAGGCTGATCCAAATGATGAATTTCTGAAACTGCTGAGATCAGCAATTAAGTGCTTGACTTATCCAGAGAAGTACTTTGAGAAGGTACTGCGTCTGGCCATCAACAAGCTGGGAACAGATGAATGGGCTCTTACCAGAGTAGTCACCACTCGTGCGGAAGTTGACATGCAGCGGATCAAAGAACAGTACCACAAAAGGAACAGTGTTCCTCTAGATCGGGCTATTGCAAATGACACATCTGGGGACTACAAGAAGATGCTTCTCGCTTTGGTTGGACATGAGGATGCTTGAGTGAGACTTGTGTCTCAGTGTTCCATGCGAGGTAGATTTAACTGGCTGCGAGATGTATTGTTATGGTTGGAGTTGAGTTGAAAGCGTCTTGTTTAAGGTTTCGTGTGCGCTCGTGATTTATGTTTGGGGAACTTTTTGCTGGTTTGCTATGGTTTTAAGATAGCCATGGAAAGGTGCATTTAGCATCAGTATGGTCATGATAAGCTGGTGGTTTCGCACATTTCTGGTGTGGAATCCAACTAATAACTGGGAAAAACGGGACTGAGAAGTGATTGTCAAGGAGGTTGTGTTTATCAATCTTAATCAACTTGCTTGCTTATTCTCAACTTTGAAGTCGTAAAACATAATTGTCATCGCTACTTATATTAGGGGTTGTCTTCTGAGAAATGACGCAATATGTGATAACTTAATACTATCCCTTGAAAGCCACACTCAAGTGTCACGGTCGAGAGGTTTCTATGGCTAAAGGATTGTGCATTTTCGAGCAGGACCTCCCGAGATCACTATGATTTCCCGCAAGAGAGCTTCCAGAACGTTTCAAGGGTGGGTGATATGGTAATTGAGCCGAAGTCTAGAACTCTCCTGCCATTAGTGTTGGTAGTTGGTAGGTTAAGCGGTACGATATCGTCCGCTGGATAAAAACTCGATTAATGGTTGTAATGAGAGGGTCTCTAGTATTAGAAGGGGTGCCCTCCCCTCATTTGTATTTATCCAACTATTTCAGTAATCAAAGGCTCATTTCTAGCTTCTCTCTAGGAAATTTCTCTATGATCTGGGATAATCTGAGTGAGTGAGTGATTAATCCGAGCAAGGCTTGGCTTAGGCGCCTCGACGATCCTAGCGATCTAAAAGAGCCTTAGTCGCCACACAGTCACGATCCCAATTGATCTGCTCGTAACACAAGCATATGATAAAAGAACAGAACAACATGGTATTATTGATGATTGCTATATATTGCTCTTTATTTCTCAAGAATTCTAGCAAAATAATCGTCGCAGTCACGATCCCAATCGATTGGCCCATGACACAAGCATATGATAAAAGAACAGAGTTGGAATAGCAATGTGGTATTATTGATGATTGCTATATATTGCTCTTTATTTCTCAAGAATCCCAACAAAATAAAGATGTAAAGGAATTTGAAAATTTCTCCCGACACTGATACCTACCACACCCAGACAACTAAAAATTGATAGCCTTAGATTACTTGCAAAAGATCCCAATATACTTGAAGGCGAAGGGGTAAATGGAGGAGGCGGAGTACTTGAAAGAGATGATACCACTAGAGGGAGAGCTCCGCCTCCGTTTGCCAAGCAGTCATCTTCGGCATTGCCAAACCGCTCGACTATTTCCAGGTCTATGTGAATGTCGGAGCTAAATGACTCACAGTTAAGGTGGACGCTCGACTATTTCCAGGTCTATGTGAATGTCGGAGCTAAATGACTCACAGTTAAGGTGGACGCTAGAGACTGAGCAATGGATGGGCACAGGTTCTTTATTTCAGCCAAGAAAACCAGAATTCCTATCTTTTCTTGGATAAACAAAGTAACAAAGAGTGACCCAAGATGGCCCGCTCTAACCGGGCCGGATGGATTTATGGGCCACTTAATTGGGCCGGCCCGACCCAACATCAGGCTTAAGTTCTATTTTGGAGAGCACCCTGGCGATGGAAATGCATGGAAAAGGGCCCAAAAGTTGTGTTTGTTTGAGTTAAAAATATTTCCGCGAATTAGGCTTCATTTAGCAACCTTTTATTTTTTTTTTGGCTCCCCAAAATAGAAAGGATAGAAATTCATTTAGTAATGTCAATTAATTTTTCTATTCCCTCAAATAGAAAAACGATTGGGGAATAGATTTGGAATAAAAATAAGAAATAGAAAAAAGTAACTTCTTGAATTTATAGAAATAAATCACTTTTTATTTTCTTTTTATTTTCCTTCTTCTTCCTTGCCGCTTGTCTCCCCTACTACTGCCTCCCCTCAGCCATCAGGTGGCCGTGGCCGGTGGATGGCAAACGTGTTACTAAACAGACTTTTAGTTTCTTTGACTTTCATGTGGTTGGTTTATTGAAAATAATTTCTATAGAAAACCATTTAAGGTCGAACAAAATATTCATACTTAAAATAAGAAAAATGAATTCTCTAATGAAAATGATGTTCACACGTATTGTTATATAAAGTAAATAGCCTTTTCTATTTTTAACATATCCCAATTGTTCCAACCCCCTCCCCCCCAAAAAAAAAAAAACTTGTCTCATAAATATTCTATTCATGAACAATCAATTCGTAATTTAATTTAATCTCTCACATATTTCAGCATTCAAATTTGAATTTTTTTCCCATCCCACCAGCACCATCTTAAAAAAAAAAAAAAAAATTAAATCTCAATACATTTTTCTCTTTCCACGTCTATAGATTTATTTTTTTGTTTTGTCTGTATTTATAAATAATTTATTTCTCGTTCCTAATTTATTTGTTGCGCATATGCACATTCGCGAGTGTTATATACCGAAGGTGCTTAGCATTATTTCAAAAATCTTATATAAAGTGATTATATAATCACTTAAAAAATTTCACATGCTTTAATTAAATCTTTTCCTTATATGTTAAAGAGTAAAAAGCACCAAAGCCCTAAATTTCGCTTACTGTGATATATGTGGATAAATGGTGGCAAACGAAGCTAATGGGGCGACCGGGTGACTCAAATGAAATAAAAACTGCACTGTTTTGACTGGGAAGTATGCTGACTTGGTGGAAATTTTAGGGCTCTTTGTTCATGTTCTTGTTGGGAAATAATCCAGCTGCTTGTGTTTGTTGTGTTTCTATTCAAGGGACAGAACCCACATGATTAGACATGGGAAACAAGCACATTCAGGCCAACAAAAAAATTGACTTCATTAACTGATAATTTCTCCGTGTGATTCTCATAGAAAAACAACAGTAGAAAGAAAGAGGAAATACATGAATCTGAGCTTCATTTGGTTACGATACAAATAAATATTCTCAGGGTAATTCATCAAATGAAAAATTATTGGAAAAAGAAAGAAAGAAAGAGAGAGAACTTAAGTATGTAGAATGTTCAAGCCCATTAATTTTTTGAGTTAAATTGCATTGAGAACAATCATCTCCATCATAGAAAACACTTAAGCCCTCATTGTTACTCACCGATCATCACTACAGCCCTTGAAGGGCACATAGATGCCGCTGAAAATCGCGACCTACGGCTAAGTCTTAAAGTTGCCAGCATTGTCACATCCTTCAACTACTGACTACCATTTGTCGTCCATGCTTTAGCCATCATACCCTCCAGCGTCATCATCAATCGGCTAGATAATATTAACAATGGGATGTGGATCTTTTTATTTTAAGTTAAGTGATCGTCATATCAACTTTATGTTGAGATAAGATTTAAGATGGGATGTCGTCTTTTTCAATTTTAAGCCAAGTGATCACTATTTCAGCTCCATTTGCCATCAACGTCCCGTAAGTCTTAAGTCCGAACCCGTAATATATTCAATCGGACCGATTTTCCTACGTGGGACGCTCGATTTGTTATTGTCGGTGCGACAGACCCTAGCCATGCCCGATCTCTCCCACCACAAAATATGAGCGCGATAAAATATCTTCTTCCGGACGTGAGGAAAGGGAGAGCGTGTGATCCAAAGTCAGAGTAGAAAAATAATTAATTCAGAAAAATACAAACGAAAGTTTCTTCTTTTGAGGCCGGGCAGATGGGCAAGATGCCTCCAAATGGAAAAGCAACAGGAGAGTAGCCATTAGATTTTGACAATTGGCAACTAATTAAATAATTAATAAAAGGAAGTTGACAATTCAGAGCAAAAGTAGGTGTGTACTGTGTACGTGGGAACACGCATTCAGATCCGTATTCACGGCAATCAAAATCCGCCCCCACCTGCCCCACTGTCCTAATAAAAGAAAAAAAAGAAGAAAAGAAAATCATATCCTAAAGCTGAATTTGGCAATAACTTTAACTTATTCATATCGTACTGAGCATCTCCTTTTTTAGGTTTAATAATTCTCATAAATTAATTCCCTAAAAATCCCAACTTTAAATTCAATTCAAATTTACCCCGAACTTTATTTATCTAAAAAAACTCAATTTTAAGTTCGACTCCAAATCTACTACTCTAAACTTTACCTTTAATTTCAAATATGTCCCTATTAGTCTTTTGTCCAAAAGTAATTATTTAGCGTCTCTCTCAAAGAATTATTTTATTTTGGAGATAATTTTCTCGTCACCTTATTAATGCTGATTTGTTACCAAAGTGAAAATGCCATGCCAAAAAGCCTCATGGTGATTTTGACTGTCGGTTAACAAAAGTAAATTTGATACTAAATTATATGTAGATGATTGCTTTCTTAAAAGAAAAGTTTGAGACAGATTTAGGGTTATAGTCAAAATTGGTAATTTCTTTAGATGAAAAAGATCCCGGATTGGATTTAAAGTTGCAGACTTGTTTTTAGACAAAAAAAAATAAAAAGTTTGGGTTAGAATTGAGACACGGCATAAAGTTTGAGAATATTTTTTGAGGTAGAATTAGATTAAATCTAAAGGGTGAATCCGGTAAGAATCTTGATTTCCATTAATATTTCGCAGTCCGTCTCCATAAAGCCCGGCACATCCTCGTCTTCGGTTCCCCGCGATATCACGAACTTGCATCCGCACACAGAGAGATAGAAAGAGAGAGAGAGAATGGCGACTATCGCGGTGCCACCGTCGGTTCCGTCTCCGGCTGAGGATGCCGAGCAGCTCCAAAAAGCTTTCGCAGGTCTCCTGCATTCATCATCATCATCATCGTCATCGCTAAACTTTTCTCTTTCCATCTACTTTCGTGTTGCTCTGAACATTGGACTACGTGGATCCTCTTCGAGCTGACGTTTCGTGCTTCGATCGTCGTCGGTTTCGGGAGATCGGATGCTCATCTGGGTGTCCTTATTTAATTTTTTTCTTTTTAATCTTAGCACAATGCATGTCCTTCTCTGTGTTTGTTTCGATGGATCTATGATCCCGTGTTCTGCTGCAAAGTCTCTTTCTGATCTGTGTCATGGATTGTTAGTTCCTTCTGATCAAGAATAGTTTTTAGCGCTAGACGTTCCTTTGTCCGCGTTGATCTGATCAGTCTTGTCTTGCATGTCCCATCTTTGCTTCTACTACTGGATGAGCTAACCAAAAACACAAAACAAAAAGAAGAGGCAAGAACCATTGTTTCTGAGTTCCTCTGACTGGTGTTTCTGAGTTCCTCTGACTGGTGTTAAGCACTTCTACACATGGGTTTGGTAGTGGTTAGTGATTATGCGCTTTTTGTAGGACGAGTTCGGTGGAAAAAAATTCAAGGATGATGTTGAACAATTGATAAAAGTTCTGAGACCATTTTGTGTCGTAATCGCCATTTTTCTTTTGGGTTTTTGTCGATCACGCGGGCTGCTCTTCTAGCATATGTATTCGCAGCGCATTTTTGTACGTTCTGATGGTTGTGTGCTGGTTGAGCAAATTGTTTAGCTGTTGGAAAATTTGTGTGCGCAGGATGGGGGACGAATGAAGATCTGATCATATCCATACTGCCTCACAGAAACGCAGCGCAGCGGAAAGTAATCCGACAAACATATGCAGAGACATATGGGGAAGATCTTCTCAAAGCGCTTGACAAAGAACTCTCTAGTGACTTTGAGGTCAGTTTTCTATTCTGCAGTGTGAAGCATCTCTCCAAAAGCCAGTTCTTTCTTAGCTGTTGTCCTCTTTGTTTCCCCTGTCTCTTAATCCCATCAAACATTTATCAGAGATCTGTGCTTCTATGGACCCTGGATCCTGCGGAGCGTGATGCATTCTTGTCCAATGAAGCTACCAAGAGATTGACTTCGAGCAACTGGGTTCTCATGGAAATTGCTTGCACGAGGTCTTCAATGGAGTTATTCATGGTGAGGCAGGCCTATCATGCTCGTTATAAGAAATCTCTTGAAGAAGACATCGCATATCACACTACTGGGGATTTCCGCAAGGTACTACTAGCTTTTAATCTCATTGCAGGATCATCCTGTCGATCAAATAGATATGAAGTCAATTTTCTGTAGTTGCACTGCGTGTGAATGTGTATGTTGCCTCTACTGTCTCAAACTGATGCCTTAAATACACAAGGCCAGAAGCTTGGAGATTTTTGAAGAGAAATACTAAAATATCTTTCAAGTTTGTTAGGTATGCTTCTAATGGCAACTTGTAAGAATCACAGAAATGTGAAAGTCTTGTGCTTTTCTATGCTATTCTGTTTGGCTGTGTATGACCTCATAGTTTCCTAGAGCTTGACTCTGTTGTTTGGAGCTCAACAAAGCATGCTTATTGCTCACGGATACACTGCAGCTGCTTGTTCCTCTGGCAAGCACCTTTCGGTACGAGGGGCCTGAGGTGAACATGACATTGGCGAGATCAGAGGCTAAGATACTTCATGAGAAGATTCACGATAAGGCTTACAATCATGATGAACTCATCAGAATTGTGACCACAAGAAGTAAAGCTCAGCTTAATGCAACCCTCAATCACTATAACAATGAGTTTGGGAATGCCATCAACAAGGTATGCACTTATTTTTTCCATAGCTACATACTACAGTATTGCCAAATTTATAATGGTGTCGAGTGGACCTTAATCTGGAAACTTGAACTTAACTAAGCAGAGTATTCGCCTTGGGCTCTCTGTTCTTTGCATTACCTTCAGAATTCATGAAGTTGCAGATTATAATATAATTGCACATGCGTCTAAAATCAGGATATTAAAGTGCTCCCACAGTAATTCTTTACTTCTCTGCATGTTTGGCATTGCAAATGTATCTAGAGATGTACTCTGCTATTGAATGTGACTTTCTGGAGAGTGAATTGCCACGATTAAGATTTCTTCTTGATACAGGCTCCTTCCCCCCGCATTCTCCAGTACTGATGAATGAGGACAGATGATAGATCCTTTTCATCTGATACCTAGATCAGTATCCATCATAGTCATAAATTCCAAACTTGAAAATCCATTTTCTTGGGGCTCTAATATAACAAGCTTGATGTTTTGATAGTAGTGAATCGTCCTCAGATAATTTTTATTATAAAAGAGAAGCCGAAACCACCCTATGTAAGGACTCACTTAGGCGATGTCACTTTGATCTGCAAGTTGGCTAGTTGATTTCTCATGACATATAAGTGTTTATGACCACTCTTGTGGTATCGCTAGATATTTTCCCTTTATTTATGTTCCTATTCTGTATGTCAGGTGTCCACTGTTGAATTTCTTTCAATTTCTTAGTAGGGATTTTTATGTCCATTTTAAGACACGGCCTACTCTGAGAGATTGCTTTGGTGCCATAATTATCTGGAAAACTCTGTATGCAGGATCTGAAGGCTGATCCAAATGATGAATTTCTCAAACTGCTGAGATCAGCAATCAAGTGCTTGACTTGTCCTGAGAAGTATTTCGAGAAGGTACTGCGTCTGGCCATCAACAAGCTGGGAACAGATGAATGGGCTCTTACTCGAGTAGTCACCACTCGTGCCGAAGTTGACATGCAGCGGATCAAAGAGCAGTACCACAAACGCAACAGTGTTCCTCTAGATCGGGCTATTGCAAATGACACATCTGGAGACTACAAGAAGATGCTTCTTGCTTTGGTTGGACATGAGGATGCTTGAGTGAGACATGTGTCTCACTGTTCCATGCGAGGTAGATTTAAATGGCTGCGAGATATATTGCTATGGTTGGAGTTGAGTTGAGACCGTCTTGTTTAAGGTTTCGTGTGCGGTCATGATTTATGTTTGGAGAACTTTTTGCTGGTTTGATATGGTATGGTCATGATAAGCTGGTGGTTTCGCATCTCTGTGGTGTGGAATCCAACTAATAACTGGGAAAAACGGGACTGAGAAGTGATTGATTAGGAGGTTTTGTTACCAATCTTAATCAACTTGCTTGCTTATTCTCAACTTTGAAGTCGTAAATTATAATTGTCATCGCTGCTTATGTGTGGAGTGTCTTCAGATGGATGATGCAAGATGTGAGACAGATGGCTGAATGCCATCCCTTGAAAGCCACACTCAAGCATATGATAAAAGAACAGAGTTGTAACAGCAACATAGTATTATTGATGATTGCTATATATTGCTCTTTATTTATCAAGAATCCCAGCAAAACGGTCCTCTAAAATGTAAAGGAATCTGAAAATCTCTCCTGACACTGATACCTCCATCGGTCTACCACACCCAGACAACTAAATATCGATAGCCTTAGATTACATGCAAAAGATCCCAATTTGCTTGAAGGCGAAGGGATACATGGAGGAGGCGGAGTACTTGAAAGAGATGACACCACCAGAGAGAGAGCTCCGCCCCAGTTCACCAAGCAGTCGTCTTTGGTGCTGCAAAACTGCTCGAATATATCCGGGTCTATGGGTATGTCGGAGCTAAATGAGTCACAGTTAAGGTGGATGCTACTGACTGGGCAACGGGATGGGCACGGGTTCTTTATTTCAACCAAGAAAACCGAATTCCCGAAGGTTGCTTGCCAGCTAAAGCTTGGTTTAACGTAATGTCATCAGGCGAACAGTTCATATTCTTGGAGGCTGCTCCTCACAAAACCTGGATGACAATGGGAGAGTAGTACGTGATTGATGAGTCCTAGTCTTGGTAGAAGCGGAAAAATTGAAGGAACTCGCCCAATGATTGATAATATCTGTGGTACAAATTTCAATCATCTGTTATGAAAACTCGGCTATGGGTAACTTCAATGCGTTTAAATCGACTCTGTCGAGTAATTCTTCAGCGGAACCAATCGAATTGTCACCTAGCCAAAGGATTATAGTGATGAGGTCATTGGTACCGAACGAGTCAAGTGCACAAGCAAGAGACACGTCAGAGTGCATAAGGAAAAGCAACAATCATGTCACTTGAGTCTCGAAAGGTTATTGTATGAATCTATCCGAGATCGCCTTCTAGTCAAAGAAATTAAGCTAATCACATATCACTAAATCAGTACGCCCACATCACCAAAGAATCACAAGTTTCCACGCATTTTCTATTTGTCAATGGTGAAGTCGAAAAATGAATTTATCCCATTTGTATATTTTTTTTTTTCAAAATTTATGGATCAAGCCAATGGAAAAGAACCCTATCTTGAAGCTTTAAGTTAAGTGATCATAGACATATAAAAAAAGAAAAAAGGAAAAAAAATGGAGGGATAGCAGTAAAGAACCCTATCTTGAACCCTTTTTTTATTTTGGTTAGTCCAACTCTAGTTCAACTTTAACACTCATTCTCAGACTTTTACCTTACCTCCTGCAGGGCGTGGAAGTCAAAACCCACTCTTAAAATTTACTCGTCCCCACCCTAATCCCCCTGAAAAGGTGGGGCAAACCCCAACGGTTAAGACAGTAGCAAGGATTATTAGCACAACCATGATCAAGCTAAGAACCTGTGATAATGTCGTCTTCTTCATTGTCGTTGTCCCTAGACTTAAAAAAGAATACAGGTAATTTTCAAAGCAAACTGAGCATCTCTTTTTCTCTCTATATGTAACGAAAGAGATAACCCATGTTTAGAAAACTGGATAAGGGTGTGTTTGGCAAAATGTGTTTCTGTTTCTCGCAACACAAATTTTTGTTCTTTTTTTTTTTTAAATTTTTTTTCCGTGGAACAAAAAAAGAACAGAAACGTATTTGGTAAGAATTTTGTTCCCAAAAACAGATTTTGAATAGAAATGAGAAGTAGAAAAAGTTACTTCTTATTCTCAGAAACAATTTCAAGAAACAATTTTTCTTTCTCTTCTTTTTTCTCTTTCTTTTCTTCTTCTTCTTTTTCTTCCTTTTGCCGGTTATTGGCCTTGGCCATGGCCGACGCTGGCGATCGGCCAGACGAGGGCCCGCGACCTCGCCGGCCCTCGGAGAGGCCAAGCCATGGCAAGGCTCGTTGACCCAAGCCTCGCCGTGGCCGTGCGAAATTGGGCCTCGCTAGACTAGGGCAAGGTCGACCTCAAAGGAAAAAGAAAAAAAAGAAGAAAAAAAAGAAAAATATAATAAAAATATTGAAAAATTAAAAGAAACAACAAAATTATAGGAGTTTACCAAACGTATTTCTATTTTTGAAATAGAATTTTTTTGCAATTACCATGTCACACCCCGATCATCGTACGCGCACACATCCTTTTACTTGGTCGATTTTAAAATGCGATATTCCAATACTATGTATTGCCGACTCTTTCATTTATTAAGCACATGCGGAAGTAGTTATAAATCCCCAGACAATAAAACAATGGGATAGAAAAGTAAGGTCACATTTTCCATATTGAAAACTCATAACCACACTTTTATACATATCATAAGAGGCTTTCATTATACTTCACAGTACTATTCACCAAGGTCTGATTTAACAAATCTCCAAATATTCACAAGGTTTTCAAAATGAGGGAGGTCTCAATTCTTCTGCAGGTCGTACTTAAGATCATCCTCTTCACTCTCCTCTAACTCCTCGCCGGGCTTTTCCTAGGATCCTCCTCTTGAAGATCTTCCACCTAAGGGCCTGAAATTGGTTTTTACAACAATCAATGAGACTATGTCTCAGCGAGTTCTACCCCCTAAGACTTGGTTATGAAACAAATACACCACTAGATTGCCTAGCACAACACGAGTTAGAAGACTTACCTTGGCATCAGTTCCATTATGCAATTTAAGGTTATGCACATATGCCTCATATATTGCATTTAAACAATCAATCAATTCACAACCACTGGATCAACTCATTGATCAATCAACCTAGTTGATTTACATGTTAGTTAGACTATTTCTGGGTCACTTCACTTCCCATCATAACACCTCCAGTAGTACACTTAGTCACAGAGCTTCATTAATGCTCTTGGGCGTTACTTCTGCCAAGGTGACGTGTATAATGGATAGTACTCGTGTGTTCTTTAAGGCGCCGTTTTCACCAGTGATATCCTTTAATCACTGAACCATGTATGTCTTATTACATCATTTCCGATTGGTTTCAGTCGAGAATTTCCCCAATTCACTTTCACAATTCCCTCTGTTTTATAGTTCATTACAGCATCATCGATACTAAACAATAACACTCGGCCATCAACCAATCAATCATTCAATTTCATTCAATTTGGGATAAATCCATAAAATTGTACAATCAATTCAATTCCACGCAATGTAGAGCTCAGATAAATAAATGGACTGTATCATGACGATTAGCACGAAATTCCGGTTACCGGCCATCATGGGTGAATTTCCGGAAAAATAATTAAATAAATAAATAATTATTAAAAATTAATACATAATTAATAAATAATTATAATAAATCCGATTTAGGCCTGTATTGCCTAATTGAAGCCCGAAACAGATCAAGAAAAATCCTGAGATGCAGTCAATAATTAATAGGACCTATCTACTTGCTAAAATGCACAATCAATTTAACAAATATGCATTAAGAAGTCTCTAATTTAATTATTTTCATCTAATCTAACCACATAATTGCAATTAATTAAATCTAATTAACCCTTAGGCATATTTAGTCTACTGAGAAAGCATTAGTGAGTAAAACTCACTTGCACAAAGCGAAGACCGGGACACGGTGACGACGGCGGCCGAACTTGGGCCGGGCCAAGAACTTCGCAAGCCCGAAGAAACTCTGGGCTGAAAACAAACAGAACTGGGCCTACCTTTACTGAATTTGGGCTGACTTGAAGAGTTGCTGGACTGGGTTGAGCAATTAAACTGACAATGGGCTGAATTTGCTGACTTCACAACTGGGCTTGAAGATGGGCTGAACGTGCAGCTGCCCAATTGAGGAATCACGGAACTGCTGGGCTTCGACACTTCAATGGGCCAGAAGGAACGTGGCTTCAAGGTTTCGTGGGTGCTGCTCAGTCAAACATCAAAGCCAGTGAGAGAACTATGACCGAGGGAGGCCAACGCTAGTGGAGATGGGCGTATGGCAGCTTCGATGGAGCGGCGTGCGGACTCAAAAGGAACTCTAGCATTGAAGACGTGGCCGACAAGTTCTTTGGTGGAGCAGCTTCGCTCGGTGGTCTTCAATGCCCGATTGTTGACCGAAGGAGCTCCGGTTGAGGACGCGTGGAGGTGCGCTAGCTGAAGCTAGGGTCTTCGATCGTGGGTGGGCTTGGACGCGTGGAAGGCAGCAAAGAAAAGAAGCAGCTTCGCTAGGGGTAATTGGACGCTGGCTACTTCGGTGGACACCACTGGACGCACGTGGAGGCTTCGGTCAACAAACCAAGGTTTGTTGCCGGAGGTTGACCCGCGGAGCAAGCTGGAGAGAAAAGAAACGGCACGTGGGGATCTCTTCTTCGGACATGGGGCGAAGCTTGCATGGGCTTGGGAGGAAAATAAACGTGGTGAAGCTGCAGTTGGGTTTCTTCGAAGAAATCAGAACTGAAAGAGAGGGATCGGTCTCGAGCGTTGAAGAAGACCGAGGAGGAAGAGTGCGTAATGGGGAAGCCAACTCAGAGGGGAGATATTTGTCAACAAGGCTTAGCCATTACATTAAACATTTGGTCCCACCAATCCCAATCTCATCCTCCATATCTCCAATTATTTCTTGTAATACTTTCCCACAACTTAACTAAATTGAAGCCAATTTTATTGCCTCAAAATCCAATTCCGAATTTCTTCAATTTTTGGCTCCAATTCTACATTTGATTCTCCAAATCAACGTCCAATTTCATCGGAGAAATATCCCATACAACCTTCAGCAAGTCCCTGACATTCAAAAGCTCGGCTTAAAAGTCTAGATTTCCCTTAATTTGGCCCGTACAAACTTCCGCTAATTTTCCGCAACATTCGAATCCATTTTCCGTAAAAATCTCGGGATCTCCGAAAAATCTTCTGAGATTGAGTTGATGTTCCTAAAATAGTTCGTGACACCACAGAACTTTCAATTTCTGAAATCGGACTCAAATTGACGGTTAATTTCATCTCGGCGCGCTTTTAGCGTGACCTAAACTACCGGATAGTTTTCAAAACTTTTTAGGGCAATTGACTCGTGGTCGATTTTCTTCGAGCCACACTGAACCCACTCGACATATTAGCGACTTTCGATTGTCGTGAAAATCTCGAGGACTCAATTACAAACACAGGGTATCAAAACGACAGAAAAATCAAATTAGTGTCGGTCGACGAGAAATTTTCCAATTTAGTGGAGTCACTCACGATCGGCCACACATCTCAGTCGAACCGACCTATCTCTGATCTCAATTCGATTTTTAACTGTGCCGTAATGACCTCTAAGGATGAGCACGGTCGAGAAGTCGGTTCCTGGTCGAATTCTCAAGTCTATTGCCTTAGAATTCTTTAATAACTTACCTAACTAGTCTAGTTATCTCGAGAGCGATTAGTTTTGAGAACGACCTTATAGACGTGTCAATGAAATGACCGATTAATTCAATTGAAAACAATACCGAAAATTCTGGATGTCACAACTCTTCCCATCTTATAAAAATTTCGTCCTTGAAATTTAAACCTTACACACTCTGCTGAAAAAGGTGGGGGTACAACTGTCTCATTGACTTTTTAGTCTCCCAGGTTGTTCCTTCTGCACTGTGGTGTTGCCAGACCACTTTGACTAACGGAATAGTCTTTGTCTATAGAACTTGCTCTTTGCGATCCACTATCTGGATCGGGCTTTCAACGTATGATAAACGGTCGTCCACATCCAATTCCTCAAAATTGAGCACTTGGGTCAGATTAGGTTCATACCTCCTCAACATCGACACGTGAAAGACGTTATGCACCTGTGCCAACCTCGGCGGTAGTGTAAGATAATACGCTAGAGTCTTTATTCTTTCCAAAATTTCAAAGGGACCTATATACCTCGAACTCAGTTTGCCTTTCTTGCTAAAGCGCGAAGTTCCTCTCATTGGTGACACTTTCAGAAAAATATGATCACAAACTTGAAATTCCAGCAATCTCCGACGCTTGTCTGCGTAACTTTTCTGCCTGCTTTGCGCTATTTTCAATCTGTTTCTGATCACTGTCACGGCATCTACTGACTGCTGAACCAATTCTGGACTTGTGATCTTTCTTTCCCTAACTTCATCCCAACATACTGGAGTTCTGCACGCTCTGCCATACAATACTTCAAAGAGAGCCATCTGTATACTCTGTTGATAACTGTTATTGTAGGCAAATTCTACCAGATGAAGCTAATCTTCCCAACTTCCTTTGAAGTCTATAACACATGCTCTCAACATGTCATCGAGGGTCTGAATTGTCCTCTCAGACTGGCTATCTGTCTGAGGATGATATGCCGTACTATACTGAAGCTTGGTACCAAAAGCACTCTGCAAACTCTTCCAAAAAGCAGCAGTAAACCTCGAGTCTCTATCAGATGTTATTGTAACTGGCACTCCATGCATTCGAACCACTTGGCGCACATATAAGTCTGCGTGCCTATCCAAACTGAGGTCCTTTCGAACTGCAATGAAGTGAGGCGACTTTGTCAGTCTGTCGACTACCACCCAAATTGAATCATTTCCTCTTTGACTCCTCGGTAGTCCGGTCATGAAGTCCATTATGATATATTCCCATTTCCACTCTGGGATCGCTAGAGGTTGTAGAAGTCCTCCTGGCTTGCAATGCTGAACTTTTACTTATTGACATGTCAAACACTTGGCCACATGCTCGGCGATGTCTGCTTTCATACCTGACCACCAATAGTGTTGACGCAGATTCTAATACATCTTAGTGCTTCCAGGGTGAACGTTGTAACTACTACGATGTGTTTCAGATAAAATTTCTTCTCTAAGCTCTACATCATCAGGTACAACCAAATGTCATTGGAATCTTAATGTTCCATCATCAGAAATCTGAAAATCAGCCTTTCTTTTCTCTGTATCCTCCTGTAGGATTTTCTACACATCAGGGTCTGTCAGTTGGAGTGTCTTGATTCTAACCTGGATATCTGGTTCAATTATGAGGGTGGTCATAAGACTCGAGAGGTAGCCTACCTTAAACTTGAATACCGAATCTCGCGCTCTTTCGATTAGGTTCCACTCATTTATTAGTATATGAGCTACTGAAGACTTTCGACTCAATGCATTAGCGACTTTATTCGCCTTTCCAGGATGGTATAGGATATCACAGTTGTAGTCTTTCAACAACTCCATCTATCTGCACTGTCTCATGTTCAACTCATTTGAGAGAATAAATACTTGAGACTCTGATAGTCTGTGAAGATCTGGAACTTTTCTCTACATAGGTAGTTTCTCCAAATCTTCAAGGTGAAGATGATCGCTGCGAGCTCTAAGTCATGCATCGGATAATTCTGCTCATGAGGTCTCAACTGATGGGAAGCGTATGCAACAACCGTACCATATTGTTTCAACACGCAACCTAACCCCTTGAATGACGCATCACTATAGATCTCGAATCCTCCAGGACCAAATGGAATTGTCAGTATAGGTGCGGTAGTCAGCCTTTCCTTCAGCTCTTGAAAACTACGCTTGCACTTGTCTGACCACACAAATTTCTCTTCTTTCTTCAAGAGTCTGGTCAATGGCGATGCCAACGATGAGAAACCTTCCACAAACCGTCTGTAGTAACCTGCCAATCCCAAAAAACTTCTGATCTCTATTACTGTTGTTGGTCTTGGCCACTTGATCACGGCTTCTATCTTGCTCAAGTCGACAGAGATTCCTTCTCCGGAAATCACATGACCTAAGAAAGCAACACGAGTCAACCAAAACTCGCATTTGCTAAACTTAGCATACAATTGATGCGTCCTTAAGGTCTGGAGCACTAATCTCAGATGATTCTCGTGCTCTTCATCACTTCTCGAATAGACCAAAATATCATCGATGAATACGATCACAAATTGATCTAGAAATTCCTTGAACACCCTGTTCATCAAATCCATGAAGGCAGCTGGAGCATTCGTCAATCCAAATGGCATCACTGTAAACTCATAATGACCATATCGAGTACGAAATGCTGACTTAGGAATGTTCTCCTTCCTAATTCTCAGCTGATGATATCTCGTCCTTAAATCAATCTTTGAAAATATTGATGCTCCTTGTAATTGATCAAACAAGTCATCAATCCTCGGGAGTGGATACTTATTCTTAATTGTCACCTGATTGAGTTGTCAATAGTCGATGCACAAACGCAACGAACCATCTTTCTTCTTTATAAACAAAACTAGCGCTCCCCAAGGCGATGCACTAGGACGAATAAATCCTTTATCCAATAATTCCTGCATTTGTACTTTCAGTTCTTTCAATTCTATCAACGCCATTCTATACGGTGCTTTTGAGATCGGCTCTGTCCCTGGTGCTAGCTCAATCACAAATTCAATCTCTCTTTTTAGCGGTAGACTTGACAATTCCTTTGGAAAGACATCTGGAAATTCTTGAACTACTGGAATGTCTTCCATTTTCAATTCCTCAACTGTCGTATCCACGAGAGTTGCCAGGTAATCTTGACAACCCTCGTCTAATCGACGAGTTGCCTTTGGTGATGAGATTAAGGAAATCGTGGGTCCTCCTCGATTCCTAACAAATTCGAAACTCTTGCTCCCCTAATGGGTCAAACTGAATCGCTTTGCGATAGCGGTCTATTTGAGCTCTTTGCTTGGTGAGCCAGTCCATGCCAATAAATAAATCGAAATCATACATGGCTAAGACTAACAAGTCAATTTTCCCCACTCGCTCACCAATCTCTAACTTGCACCCCGAACATCCCAAAGTAGCAATAACTTTATCTTTCAACGGTGTAGATATGCAAATTGCCGATTCCAACAATATATGATTCAATCCTAACATCTTAACATACTGCTCGGCAATAAAGGAATGGGTTGCTCCCGAATCAAACAAAGTATAAGCAGGTTGATCGTTGAGCGAAACCATACCTGTGATCACGTCAAGTGTAGCTTCTGCCTGATCCTGCATGATTGCATACACAGTACCCTGAATTGGAGGTCTTAGTTTTCCTCCTTGCGGTGCATTCTGAGGGGCATACCCTCCTATCTATCTTGTTGGTGGCGGCGGTGGCAAGTGCGCTTGTCCCCTCTGCTTCTTTGGACAGTACCTTGCGATGTGACCCTGCTGGCCACATTCGTAACATGCCCCTGACCTTGCTGGACACGGAGCTGACCCGTGTCGCCTTCCACACAAGCAACACATACCCATATGGTTAGGCATCTGCCTATTAAATCCACCTCTCTTGAAAGGCGGAGCACAGGATTTACCTCCAGGCATGGGCCTCTTCCCTTGACGAATATTTTCTCTATGGAGGTTGAACCTCGATCCAGCTGAGGCTGATTGCTCCATTATACCTCTCTCTATCATTTGAGCTCGATGGTAAACTTCACAATAATCTACCAATCCAATGGTAGTAGAGGTTGCTTCAGTTCTGTACGACGAACATTCCTAAATCTCTGAGCTTTCTCCTCGGGATCTTCAATCAATCTTGGGGCATACTGAGACAGTTCAGCGAACTTAACCCCATACTGATCGATAGTCATCGATCCTTGACGAAGGCGTTGGAACTCCTCCATCTTTAGCTCTCGGGCAGCACCCGAAAAATATTGATCATTAAAAGCTCTGAGAAAGGTGTCCCACACCTTTGGTACTCCTTCCGGAAACACAGCGTCCTTGGTAGCTTTCCACCAAATATTGGCATTATCTTGGAGTTGATACACAGCTAGTATCACCTTTTCTTCTTCATTGCACATCAAGACTACAAATGCTTTCTCCATATCCTACACCCACTAGGATGCGGCCTCAAGTTCTCCAGTACCCCTAAACCTTGGTGGATTGAGTCTCCAAAAGTGCTCCACTAACTTATTTATTGGTCTTTCTGTGACCATTATCCTTGGTGGACCTTTGACGTTCACGGCGCCTGGAACAACGACAGGCGCGACTGCAGGTGCGGCGACAGGATTACTTACAAAAGATCCCAATATGCTTGAAAATTGATAGCCTTAGATTACTTGCAAAAGATCCCAATATGCTTGGTCTACCACACCCAGATGATTGAAAATTCATAGCCTTAGATTACTTGCAAAAGATCCCAATATGCTTGAAGGCAAAGGGGTACCTGAGGAGGCGGAGTACTCGAAAGAGATGATACCACTAGAGGGAGAGCTCCGCCTCCATTCGCCAAGCAGTCCTCCTCAGCATTGGTAAACCGCTCGACTATTTCCAGGTCTATGGGAATGTCGGAGCTAAATGAGTCACGGTTAAGGTGGACGTTACAGACTGAGCAATGGACAGGCACAAGTTCTTTATTTCAACCAAGAAAACCAGAATCCTATCTTTTCTTGGATAAACAAAGTAACAAAGAGTGACCCAAGACGGGCCACGCTCTAACTGGGCCGGATGGATTTATGGGCCACTTGGTTGGGCCGGCCCGACCCAACACCAAGCTTAAGCTCTATTTTGGAGAGCACCTTGGTGATGGAAATGCGAGGAAAAGGGCTCAAAAGTTGGTGTTCGTTTGAGTTAAAAATATTTCCGTTCCATTTAGCAACTTTTTATTTTATTTTTTGGCTTCCCAAAATAGAAAGAAGGACATAAATTCATTTAGTAACATCAATTAATTTTTCTATTCCCACGGATAGAAAAACGATTGGGAAATAGATTTAGAATATAATTAATAAGTAGAAAAAAGTAACTTCTTGAATTTATAGAAATAAGTTACTTTTTCTTTTCTTCTTCTTCCTTGCCGCTTGTCGCCCCTACCATTGCCTCCCCTCGGCCATCGGGCGGCCATGGCCGGTGGACGGCGAACGAAGGACAGCAGCAACAACCGGCGCACGGTGAAGAAAAGAAAAAGGGAAAAACAATTCTTAAAAAATTATTAAAAAATGAAAAGAAATGCTATGTTATAAAAAAAAAAAAAATTGTACCGCCGCCTTAGTGGTTGTGATAGTTTGGGCTCTCTCCCCTTAACACAAGGGGAGGAGTTCGAATCTCCTCACGGTTGCTTGGGGACTTAAGTGTGATGCCAGGGTTGGTGGATCCTCCCGCTTACTTGTTACTTGAGGGTTTACCCTTCGGTTGCCGGCCGTACGGATTCCTTAGGTCACCAAAAAAAAAAAAAAAAAAAAAAATTGCGGATTGTACCAAACGCATTTATATTCTTTTTTATTTCGAGAATAGAAATTTTGTATAATTACCAAAAATATTTTTTTTTTACTCAGAAATTATTCTAGAGAATAAAAATAGAAAAACACTATTTCCGAAAAGAATTATTCCTAGGAACAAAGATGTTACTAAACATACCTTTAGTTTCTTTGACTTTCATGTGTTTGATTTATTGAAAATAATTTTTCTATAGAAAACCATTTAAGGTCGAACGAAATATTCATACTTAAAATAAGAAAAATGAATTCTCTAATGAAAATGATGTTCACCCGTATTGTTAAATAAAGTAAATAGCCTTTTCTATTTTTAACATATCCCAATTGTTCCCCCCCCAAAAAAAAAAAAAATACTTGTCTCATAAATATTCTATTCATGAACAATCAATTCGTAATTTTATTTAATCTCTCACATATTTTAGCATTCAAATTTGAATTTTTTTCCCATCCCACCAGCACCTTCTTAAAAAAAAAAAAAAAAATTAAATCTCAATACATTTTTCTCTTTCCACGTCTATTTAATTTTTTTGTGTTGTCTGTATTTATTAATAATTTATTTCTCATTCCTAATTTATTTGTTGCGCATATGCACATTCGCGAGTGTTATATACCGAAGGTGCTTAACATTATTTCAAAAATCTTATATAAAGTGATTATATAATCACTTAAAAAATTTCACATGCTTTAATTAAATCTTTCCTTATATGTTAAAGAGGAAAAACCACCAAAGCCCTAAATTTCGTTTGCTGTGATATATTTACCTTTATGTTGTGGACGAATAGTGGCAAACAAAGCTAATGTGGCGACCAGGTGACTCAAATGAAATAAAAACTGCGCTGTTTTGACTAGGAAGTTTGCTGACTTGGTGCAAATTTTAGGGCTCTTTGTTCATGTTCTTATTGGGAAATAATCCAGCTGTTTGTGTTTGTTGTGTTTCTATTCAAGGGACAGACCATAGATGATTAGACATGGGAAACAAGCACATTCAGGCCAACCAAAAAATTGACTTCATTAAGTGATAATTTCTCCGCGTGATTCACATAAAAAAACGATAGTAGAAAGAAAGAGGAAATACATGAATCTGAGCTCCATTTGGTTATGATACAAACGGATATGCTCAAGGTAATTCATCGAATGAAAAATTCTCGGAAAAAGAAAAACAGAGAGAGAATTTAGGTAATTAGAATGTTCGAGCCCATTAATTTTTTGATTTAAATTACATTGAGAACAGTCATCTCCATCATAGAAAACACTTAAGCCATAATCGACGATATAACATTTACAATGGGACGTGGATCTTTTCATCTTAAGTTAAATGATTGTCATATCAACTTTATGTTGAGATAAAAATTGGGATGAGACGTCATCTTTTTCAATTTTAAGCCAAGTGATCACTACTTCAGCTCCATTTACCATCAACATCCCGTAAATCTTAAGTCCGAATCCCTAATATATTCAATCGGACCAATTTTCGGGACGTGTTAAGAATATAAGAACTCAGAAAGAATACTCTATTCAGAAAGAATACTTTGCTGTGGCTTCAACGAAAGAAGAGAATGAAAGGGAGAATGAAAGGGTTACCGCTGGGAAAAAAAAGATCAGAGGAAGTGAAGCACGAAGTCAGTGACATTAACAAGCCACGTGTTTGCATAATGACTCAAAACCAGTTGACTGGGAAAGCCACGAAGTGAGTAGGTGATGAAGATTTCAAACTACGTGCTCAACTCAGAGAGAAGACCATTTGATGAAAAACTGTTATTCAGTTTAGCTTGTGACAAATTAATACAACAGTTTCCTTTTTTTCTGTTTTAAATCTATTTTTGCATTCTTTAGTTCATTAAGCTCTTCTTCGTCGAGCTCTTGTAACACATATAGAAAAACAGAGCAAGCCATTGATGAATGCTCTGAGATGAATAGTTTGTATGGTGAATACACAGAGAGAAGAAAATCCAAAAAGTTTCTTGCTCATTCTTCATTTTCCATTCATTCTGTTCATCTTCACATGGTATCGGAGCCATCGATCATCCTTGTTTGATAGTTGAGTTCAGCAATCGCTCGCAAAATCCAATTAAAAGTGCTGAAGTTGTAGCAGATCGAAGTAGCTCCTGAACTCCACTGATCGCATCTCTCAGTTCTATCTTGTTTGTGGATTCGAAGATCGCAAAGTGCTTTGCCCTAGCTTAGTTCTTCTTTGTTAAGATCTGAGCATCATTGGTGACACATACATAACTCTATCTTGTAAGTTCAAAAGGTAATCATGACTACAATCACAGCATCACCATTATCATCATCATCAAAGCCTTGAGAACACAAAAATGGCAGCAAGAACACAGAAATACCCATTCTCAATACATGTTAACATCTCCAATTTCGTCACAATCAAGCTTGCTGAAGACAATTTTCTGTTATGGCAAGCACAGTTCCACAGATTTCTTCAAAGCCAAGAGCTTTTTGGCTTCATTAGTGGTGAAATTTCATCACCTCCTCAGATGTTATAGGTTGAAATTGAAGGTTGTGAAGCTGAAGCTGTGAATCCAGATTAAATAGATTGGACAAAAACTGATCAGCTTGTATCATTATGGATTAGTGGAGTTGTATCTGAAAACATTCTAAGCTTGATCATTGGTTTAGAAACTTCCTATGAGGTATGGCAAATGCTTCTTAATCGTTTTACAAAAAAAAATTAGTTGCTAGAGAATTTGAACTGAGAGGAAAACTACAAGCTTGCCAGAAACGAGATCGAGTTCTTTTTGTTTATCTTAGAAAATACAAATCAATTTGTGATCAGCTAAATGCGATCGGAAAGCCTGTAAATGAGATAACCAAAATGTTTGGTGTTCTAGAAGGACTAGGCTCTGAATATGAAAACTTTTAAACTACTATGTACTGTTTGAAACCCCAATCAAAATATAATGAAGTAATAGCACAACTAGAAAGATTTGAAACAAGGCTACAAAACTATTCAATGAACCGGTACAACCCCAATCTGGCTTATTTTGGACAAAGAAAATTTGAAATACAGCAGAAAGGAAACTCTGAACAGAGTATTTTTTCTAAGTTCTTATATTCTTAACAACCTATTGTATCTTGGCTCTAATCTTCTCTCGTGGTCAGCTAAGAAATAACCTACTGTATCTCGCTCTTCCACATGAGCTAAATATCGAGCACTTGTGTCCACTATTGCTGATCTTACTTGGATTAGCTTTGTCCAACGAGATATTGGTATATCTCTCATATCACCAACACTATTATTATTATTCTGTGATAATAAGTTTGCTATCTCTCTTACAGCTAATCCCATTCTACATGCTCGTACAAAACATATCGAAATTGATTTTCACTTTGTTCGCAAAAAAGTCTCCTTAGGATCAATAAGTGTTCGATATATTCCAAGTCATCTTCAGCTTGCTGACACCTTTACCAAGTCCTTATCACATTTTGCTCACTGTACTATTAGAACCAAATTGGGTATGGAATTATTACCCCTTCCCAATTTGCGGGGGATGTTAAAGAATATAAGAATTCAGAAAGAATACTCTGTTCAGAAAGAATACTTTGTTGTGGCTTCAACGAAAGAAGAGAATGAAAGGGTACCTGCTGGGAAAAAAAGATCAGAGGAAGTGAAGCACGCAAGTCAGTGACATTAACAGCCATGTGTTTGCATAATGACTCAAAACCAGTTGACTGGGAAAGCCATGAAGTGAGTCGGTGATGAAGATTTCAAACTACACGTGCTCAACTCACAGAGAAGATCATTTGATGAAAAACTGTTATTCAGTTTAGCTTGTAACAGATTAATACAACAGTTTCCTTTTTTCTGTTTTAAATCTGTTTTTGCATTCTTTCGTTCATTAAGCTCTTCTTCGTCGAGTTCTTGTAACACATATAGAAAAACAGAGCAAGTCATTGATGAATGCTTTGAGATGAATAATTTGTACGATGAATACACAGAGAGAGAAGAAAATCCAAAAAGTTTCTTGCTCATTCTTCATTTTCCATTCATTCTGTTCATCTTCACAGGACGCTCGATTTATTGAACCAAACGGCCCTAAAGTCCACCCACACTTGTCCCACTATCCTAATAAAAGGAAAAAGAATAAAAGAAGTTTGGACCAAAATATTCTTGATTAGCCGGAATATTTCGCCAATCCACACGCCAACAAGCCTAGACCCTTATTTGAAATAGTCATAATTACTTTAAGTCATTCTTTGAGATTGATCTGACCACTTCATTCATTTATTTGAAAAATAAGTTTAGTTTAGGTCATTATTTGAGAAAATAAGAGCCATTCAAGCTCTTATTTTGAATTTTTCCTATAAAAATTATTAAATTATTAAATTATTAAATTATTAAAACAGATGGTATTTTTTAAACGATTGAATAATTAGAATAGTATGTAGTGAAATAAGAGTTGATAATTTCATATTATAATCAATAATTTAAACTCCACAGTTGAATATTGGTGACTTATTGAAAAAGATGTTGATAAAACTTCATTCGTTTCACAGAAAATAACTTTCAGGTTGAGAGAACGTTTTTTAAATTTTCTAGAGTTCGTTTTACGGAAAATGAACTAATTAAGAAAAACATTTTCTGTTATTGGAAAAAACACCATCAAAAGTGGGAAAATATTTTTCATTCATGAAAAATGGAAAATATTTTCAATAACTTCTTCCATCTCACATTCTTTCACCGAATACATTTTTCTTTTTTTTTTTTATTTTCTTTTTTTTTTTTTCTTTTTTCTTCCTTTCTTTTCCTTCTTCCTTGGCCAATTGTCAGCCATAGGCCAACTTTAGCCTCGCCAAAGACCAAATTCGACAAGGGCAAGGCTTAAGCTCATTGAATTTGGCAAGTCGCAAGCTAGTTGGCCTCGACAAGCTCGAGCTTGCTTGGATCAAGTCGGCGAGCTCACAACTTGGTCAATCTAGCTCGCCTAAGCTTAGCTGAAGCTAGGGAGCTTGAGGCTTGATCGATCTGTGTCTGGTTGGCCATAGGCAATTGGCCATTGTCGAGGCACGCAACGGCAGAGGAAGGAGGAGGAAGGACAAGGAAAAGGAAAAAAAAGAAAAAGAAAGGAAAAAATAAAATAAAAACTCAATTTTTTAAAAATAAAATAATTAAAAGTTCATTTTTAAAAACATATAAAAATTAAATTTATCTTTTTGTCTATTAAAAATATTAAAATTTAGTTTGTAGGGAATTTTTGCCAAAAATAAATTAGATAATAAATAGTAAAAAATATTTTTCACTTAAATTTTAGATTTTAACCGAATACCGAAAAATATGGTCATTTTTTGAAAAAAAGCTTTCTGAAATTATTTTCAAAAACGTGATATTTTTTTTGAAACAAACCTTATTTAAAACTCAGATATTTAACCCTGTGAATGCAGCTGGTAGTTTTAATATAAGAATGGGTAACTTAATCCCCGCAAATGAAAAATTGATAACATTGTAAAATATGAACGAATTTTCAAAAGCGTTGGTAAAAAAATGCGTGTTTAATATAACACAAATAAATGTTAGTATATTATTAAAAAAAAAAAAAGTTGGTAATTTCGTGGTACAAATAGAGGTCGATCGGAGGTTTTCTCACCCTCCGCCTCTCTCGGATTCCCAAACCCTCCGCAAACCCTCCGCCTCTCTCAAACCCTTCCCCATTTCTCGCTCTTGCCGCGAAGGATGGAAAGAAATCGACTGCGGGCGACCCTTTACTGTGGGTGGTATTGCCGATCATTCGACAGATACCGCCACGTCGTTCTCCATAATTATGGAGAAAATGCTGTGGCTTACTTCCATTTCAGTTCGGTTTTATCGGATTTAGGTATACCATACGTGCTATTACTGATCTTTTAGCAAGATTGCTCGCAAGCAGCATGAAGTGGACACAGTGATCATTTTGGATCCGATGCTCAAGGTTTAATCTCGGTCACCGGGTTCCTCAAAATGGCTTCCACTGTGTTCACTTCATGCTGGCTATTATATAACTAACCCTCCCGGTGACCGAGATCAAACCTTGACCCATTGGATGTCCGTCCGGCGCCAGAGGAGATCTGATTATTCTTACAACAATCTACTCTTTGGGCGCGCCCCCTCTCCCTGCCCAGGACCTGCTGCTGGCCCCTCAACAGCAGGCTCAGCAGTAGGCTCAGCAGCAGTACCGATGGATATATCAGTGGATGAAGAGGAAGTCAGGAGCAGCGTAGGTTTGCACCCTGAGTCAAGAGTTTGGACATTGACAAAAAGTAATCCGTGCTTAACGAGTCAGGGTTCTATTTGTTTTTTTATATGTAGAAGTAAATGCAATTTGTGAAGGTTTTATTTGTATTTTTATTTTGTAGATATGGTTCACACTTGTGAGGAAATGCAATTTGCGAATTAATTTGAATGCTGCCTAATTCACTAATTTATTTCTTGTCTATCTTAGGTGGAATTGATTGATGGGCCGACTGATAAATTTCTTCTGTCTATCTTTGGGAGAATTGATTGATGAGCCGAATGAGAATTTGCTTATTGCTGTGTATGCTAATGAATACTTTCTTGCCCGAAACCATTACTTGCAATGATTTGCTTATACTATTTGGACAGATTGTGCTTTGCTTATTGCTTGGGTGCTTGTAGTAAGAAGTCAGAACAAAATTGCTGAAACCATATGACTTTCTTACTACAAAAGCATAATCAGCACGCTCCGGGCAAAACTATGGCTTTGTAAAAGACAAATTCCGGCTGATCTTTTCAGGCATTCAAACCTACAGCTGATAATTCGACTAAAAAACCTATAGCTAAATAAATCTTCTAGTTTGTGGCAGAGTCATCTGTACATTAGTTCATTGGTGTTATTTGATATATAAAAACCAAAAGTGCATGAAGACTGTTTGGCTGCAGTTGCATTTCAAGTTTTTTAAAGATGATTGGCTGCTAGGAACATGAGTTTTCGAACTGTTTCCTCAGATCAAGGGCGCCGGATACTACTGGCATGGTTGCTAGTTCAGATTTGAAAGTTGAGGTTATGGAGGAGAAGTTACTTGGAGATTTAACTCGTGAAATATGTGCACTCCTCTCTGCGATAGCTTCCCTGGCATTAAATACAGGGCTTCCTTCACTAGAACAATTGGGGCATGCCAACCGCACTGACACGTCTTCTTTGCAGGATTTGGACATCTACTCACAAAGCTCTATGGTTAGGTATAAATGATGAGCAGATTTTTGTTATTCCCTGTTCTTTGTGTGAATTGGTATATTCATATTTGATTCTTTTCACTCTTCTAATCCATTTACAGTTTCCTTATGAATCACAAAGGTCTGGCTCTTCCTGCATTACAGATGTGTTTAGAAGTTTTCACATGGACAGATGGCGATGTGGTGACCAAAGTTTCTTCTTTTTGTGCTACTGTGAAGTTTCTTCTTTTTGTGCTACTGTGATTCTTCTAGCTATATCAACCAATAATGTGGAACTTCATCAATTTTGTCGCTAAAGATCTTTTTTCAGCTGTAATTCGTGGTTTGACTTTAGAATTTGATATGCTTGAGAATGTGGAAATTGGTGAGCAGAAACAGAGGGATGAAGCTTACAAAGAAGAAAACTGGAATCTATGATGACAAGTAAGCCAAATATTCTTATCCCTATTGGTATATGCATACACTCAACTTATTATTAGCACTGTCATTTTTAGATTCAGTGATGACCCTGCATCGGAGAAGAAAATACTTACACAATGCAGAAAATCAGAGTGTCGCGATTGGAGAATCACAGGAAAGCAGGGTTGTCTTGACAGATACTGAAAGATTGTTTCAGGCCTCGAGGTTGATGAAGGTATACATTCGATTAATTCTGTGTTGGCCTGGACAATTTGCGATCATATTTTCTTTCTGAACTGTGGAACCCTTATTTTGTTCTCCAGATTTTTCAGATTACTGCCTTTTGCTGATTTGGGTAGCATTGCTGCTTATTGGGTCGAAACTAGTTTAAGTTGGCTGTTTAGTTTAGAATCCTGGTATTGTTTGGATGGTCAATGAGCAACATTTCTTGTTCTTTCACTGTATGCATACCGAAAGATTGTTTGTAAGTGACTTATTTTAGAATTTGCCTTCTGTCTATGTATGCGGCACCGCCAGGCTATCTTTTTAACACCACTGGGAATAATTTCTGAGTATTTGCCACCATCAGATCATTTTTGTACTTCTGCTTCCAGATGCATTTTAGACTAAGGTTACTAGACTTTTAGAAGAAAAGCAAGGTCTTAGGCATCACGATTTTAGTGATATTTTTATCAAGCTGTGTTTGTCAAAATGGTTTTAGGGCTTCTCTCTTCTCCTTTTGTCTTCTTTTACCAGGGAATCTTTTTGTCCTGACTTTTAAGGCACCTGCCCTTAGTTCTTACTTCATAAGTTCTGATGTTCCGCTGTATTCTAGGTTGAGCATTTCTTGGGGATAAAGCGGAAGCCTGAGCCTAGTAACTTGGGAGCACCAAAGAAGCCGAAAACTTGAAGTGTTATTGACAGGTCTTCTATTATTTGTTGAGTTCGAGCAACTTACTATTGGGGCTGGAAGTAACTCCAGGCTCTGGGCGTCGATTGCAGCTTCACATTACATTTTTCTATATACCTTTTAGCTTTGTCAACTATGAAGATCAAAATATAGATGCTCTTGTTGTTTTTGAAGATGTACTTAGACCTGTAATGCCAACAAGACAGGCAGCAATTTTTGAGAATTCTTTGTTGCTTGAGAATTGAATGGCACCTTTATTAGTGATCTGCTTCATTGTTACTGTTCCTAGAGATGGTTGTAATACCAAAGGCATCGCAGTTAAGGTTTTGTCGAATTTAAATCAAATTCTAGAGAGTTTCTGTATGCACCCTTTGAAAGGCGCCGCTAGATTCTCTTGTGCCAAGTGTCAAACAACTGTGTTGATATGAATTCGATATTCTATCAAACACTCTTGAGGCAGTTTGACTGATCGCTGGGAAATCTTCCTTTTTAGGTTGAAACAATTCACTATTTACTATCCGTTTTCAGTTAAGCAAACTTACAGTGTTCATGCCTTGTGTTCCAGTTAAGTTATTGATGCAACTTTTTATGAATTTAAGTTTTGACGATCTTGTCCCTAATTAGAATCTGGTGATTGTGCTGTTGCATTATCTCCTGTTACTCCCAGGTTATGTCAGAATATATGAGCAACTGGGCTACTTAGCAGATCAATTCAACGCTGCAACTTGGGTCTCTCTCTCTCTCTCTTACTCAGCTATACCTTTTGCCTCGTACATGGATTTGGTACCTGATTTCCTTCACTGATTGAATCTTTCTTTTGTGGTTTTTCCTTGATTATAGAGTGATACGAGATGGGGCGGATTGAAGGGCGATCAGGTCATGGCACAACCCAAACCAGTTTTTGCAAGGATAGAGAACAAAGTCGAAGAGGATTCAAGTACCAAAGTTGGGGCAGGAAGATAAGCAACATGGAGTAACCCCAATTCAGGAGTGAACTTTCCTTAGAAAACACCAAACAGATGGGCATAATCTTGCTCTTGACGGCATTTTGGTTTAGATCTTTTTTTACACACTGTGAGATAAAGTGCCAATCTAATCTTCGGTACTACTACCTCATTAAGGGCATCTGGTCAAGCAATATTAGTTTATCATAATTTTATCAATGAGGCATGTGCAGGAAAATATGTAGTACTACATAAGAACTTGGCAATGTCACACCAAACGGAGTTGAATTAGTTGCATTACTCTGCCGTGAGGATTGGTCGTGTAATATATGATAAGTCTCTTTTAAGAGTCTTCGGCTAGATTTCCATTCAATCCTCATAAGTGAATAGAGTGAGCAAACCTCGGATCACTGTTTTTTCAGCTAGTTTACTGTGGGGAGGGAGGCATGGATGGTGACTGACGTTACTTAAGCTTCTCCAGAAGCTTAGAGGGTGTGATCTTGAGATCTAAGACAACAATAGGGCAGATTATTGTGATTGAATATATTGAAATTTTACAAATGAATCATAGATCCCCAGAAGAATCTACAAATAGTCCAGCATGATCCAGAAACTCTTCCAGTGAAAGAAATTGACTTTGCCGATGCAAATTGGAAGCTCGCACAATTACGATGAAACCTAGTGTTGCTTGAAGTTGAGGACACACTGGTGCAGGCAAATAATCACAGAACAGGGTACATGAAAAAAAGCTGCTCCCTTCATATTGCCGAACTGAAACTCGTGCATCACAGGACCTTTCAGTTCTAACCAAAAACAAAGAGTAAAGATAAAGGACACCTCCTCATATTGTATAGATTAACCACCTAGAGATGATATGCATGAACAAATTAAGGGCGTTGAAGCCACCCAGATACTTCGCATTTCTTGTTGTCTTTCGCATTTTGCCTATGAACTTCCATCCCTTCAGCCGACAAGGTTCAATTTTTTCTGGGTTTACCCAGCCTCAGTCGGAAATCATCCTCCATCAGCAGAAGGCCATCTCGCAGCTTGACCTTGGGCTCCCATCCGAGCAACTCCTTAGCTTTTGTGATGTCTGGCTTCCTCTGGCACGGATCATCCGGGGTGTTCTCCATCATGGTGATCTCCACATCAGGATTAATGAGCTACAAATGTCACATTTTAAGCAATCATTTCATTTTGTTGTTTGTATATGTGTCTGGTTGTTTCTGATGTACTTCTACAGATCATGCCCACTTGTGATGATTTAATAGGGGGGCCAATGCCGTCCTTTAAAACAAGAAGGTACTTTCCTACAATGCTGTCCACAGTTCATGTCCATGTGCAATGATTTAATAGGGGGGCCAATGCCATCCTTTAAAACAAGAATGTACTTTCCTAGAATGCTTTCCACAAATCTCACAGCAAGCTGTGATAATGTAATTTTTCACCCTAAATAGCATCATAATTCAGGGTTATGTTAAGGTATTTGTCCGCAGATTTAATCACTGCATCAGATGAGTGGTGAAAGTACCAAAACCAAATACAGTTTGCAGAGAGAATCTAAAACTGTATGCATCATCATAACCTAATGCTTGCAGTCAGGACTGACGAATGATGCATCGAGAGAGAGAGAGAGAGAGAGAGAGAGAGAGAGAGAGAGAGAGGGAGAGTACCTCCTTAACAGTCTCAGCAAGCTCGATCATTGTAAATTCACCTAAAGGTTTGGATAAAAGCTTAGTTAGGACCATGGAAAAATACTCATTTCCAAACTTATGCATTACGGATCTCTAATATAACCTGGACTCCCAATGTTAATTGGCCCAGTGTTCTCTCCTTCCATGAGCCAAATGAGGCCATCAACCTACAGTGTTACGATAACGAGTTAGTCACTCCACAGGCTCACAATTAAACATAATCCTCTGCATCCCAAATTCCCACAAAAAAGAGGAAAAAAGCTTTTACCATGTCAGAAACATAACAGAAGCTTCGAGTTTGTGTTCCGGGAGCTTGCACAGTCAGCGGCTCGCCACTGTATAATTGATTAACAAAGTAATACATGGTCATAAGAATAATACATGTACTGAAGGCCAGCACTAAAAAGAGCAGCTTCGAGATGGTCTGAATGAAATTCTGCCATTGCATTAGAAACTTACCGCACAGCTTGGGCGATGAAATCACTCACAACATGACCATCATCGATGTTCATGCGAGGGCCATAGGTATTGAAAATTCTAGCAACCCTTATCTCTGTTACAGAATAGGTAGGTTCGGAGTATAAATAGTTTAGTACAAGAAACCTGAAACAAAGTAAAACACAAACCAAGTATAAGAGGATAAAGCAGAAAGCACCATGTTGCCTGTGATAATCGAACGTCAAGGTTTCCGCTACTCGCTTCCCCTCATCATAGCAACTTCTAACACCTGAAGGAAATTAATGAGTAAGTCACTAGCAATATAATAGGAGTCTCTGAGAATACTGACACTCCTGGTCTGCAACCAGTGGAGAGAGAGATGAAATAAGAATGGACTGCTAAGTTCAGTGTAAAGGTGTACATAGGAAAGACAATGTTCGAAGAAAAGCAAAGATGTATAGAAGACTACACATTTTCACCTTTTTCCCTGGCTCTCTTAAAAGTAATGTTATAGGCATAAGACTAGGCTCTGGAAGTCTCCGACTGTGCTAATGTTGAGTCGACAGCTGCTTTTCTAAAAACTTCGCCCTTTTACTAAAATAATATACCTCCTTTCTCAGTTTTGTTTAGAGAAAGGAACAAAAAGGGTCAAAGAACATGACCTAATTTCATCTTTTTCCTTGAGGGAATGCCTCGGAGAATGACCAGACTTAATTGAGGTGCTTTTGAAGTCGCCACATTGGGTGCCTGCCCAGGCAACTCCAGTGCTTTTGAGAACACTAGTGACACCTAAACAGAACAGTTGATCTCACTTCAACTCATAAACAAGACCAAGCACTTAGTGGCTTAACGTGGCAGAAGATGCTTGAAGGCCTAGATTATTTTCTCTTTGCAAATTGAACCCAATGCATCGATCAACCCCCAAATAACTCAAGGTTGCAATATTAATGACTTAAGTGGCAATGGTTGAATCAAAACTAAGTCAACATGTCATTACATTCAAGTGGTTATTTATTAGTTTCCCTTAACATCAATATACACACTTCATATTTATACATGGAGCTCACATTACAAAGAAGAGTGTAGGAAGAAACCAAGATACCTCTTTGAATCATAGATAACAGGGAACACAGGCGAGTTCTCTATTATGTGCAAGAACTTCTTCAATTTCAAATCTGACTGCAACAAAGTAGCGAAAAACAGGTAAAACAACATGGCAAAAATGAGGAACTATTACATAATTCTTCATTTACAGGAAGATATCAACTAGCACACTGTATAAGCAAGTTCCAAGCATAAGATATATGTAACAAAACAAATATGACAGTTATAAAAAGACCATTAAAAGGAGCAGCTATTGAGGACCCACATTATAAAATTCCATTAGTTCATCAGCTCTGAAGTTCTTCACCTAATATCAGAACAGAAACTAAGGCGCGATCAGCCAACACATCAATGACAGTTGGTAGAGAAAACAAAACAAATATATAAATGAAAGCAATCTCATGAACTCAAAAGTGGCATTGACATGTTAAGCATACTTAATTTGGAATAATTCACTTTGCAAAATAGTAATTAGAAATAACACGCTAATGCATTGGAAACTACAAAATTTCCTTTTTAGTTACTTAGTAAGTCTCCTTAGAGCACTGTTAACAAAAGGGCACTTGTAAAGCATACTTATTTAATATGATTCACTTTCCAAAGAAAAAATTACAAATACGACAAGAACAATCTGTGCATCCAATTGAAAACCATAAAAATTTCTTAATCAACTACTTAAGAATTGCCCCTAGAGAACAGTTAACAAAATCCTCACAAATACATAGATCTTCACTACAGATCAGACTCATGGCACATGCATGAACAGAAAAATACAATCTTTATCATGAAACTACCTGCTTCAAGGGGACGAAACTTATACTGGAAGGCGGCAAAGCCTGAGACCAAAGGAAAAGGAACATGAGTCGGTGATACGATGCACTTCTCGTAACATTAAAGAAAAGATCGAACCACGCAGCATCTCGATAGCCATTACGAGCAACATGGTCCGCGAAAGACTTTAACCCATCCGAAGTCGGACACTAGCATCTTAAACCCCCGAACCAAAACTCACCCACGACCCGCGAAACAGCTCCAAACCCATCCGAAACACACAACATCTAACCGAATGCCGAATCACCTGTTCGCCGGAACTTCGATTTTGTAGATGACTTCCTCGTCCTCATCAGTCTCCTCTTCCAGGTGCTTCTGCTTTCTGATGATCGCCTTCTCCGTCGTCTGGCCAGCACAAACAAAGAAGCCCAACCCCCTCAGCCTTAAAAAAAAAAAAATCCCCCCAAAATAAAAAATAAAAACCCGCAAAACCACGGTCTGATTTGCTCGCGGTGGTTCGCCGGTCGGAAAGAGGGAGGGCAGAGAGAGAGGGGAGGTCGCACGCCGGTCAGTCGGAAAGAGGGAGGGCAGAGAGAGAGGGAGGTCGCACGCCGGTCAGTTGCTCGCGGTCGTCTCGCCGGTATCCTCCTGGTTCGCGGTGGTTCGCCGGTCGGAAAAAGCGAGGGCAGAGAGCGAGGGTAGGGAGAGAGGCGCAAAGAAAGAACCCGCGCGACAGAAAACCCTCTCTCCAGCAGCTACAGTACAGGCAAATTTTCAAAATCGGCGCCTGAAATTGTGGGTCCCACGAGGACACGTGTCGCGCTCCCACCGCCTTCTTGTTCGCCAGGCTGGACCGTACGTGAGACGCACCTAATATTTTCTCTCTCGTGATGCACCCCCAACCGCCGTCCACCTCGTACATCCGGAACGCCTCCTTCACGTCGCGTCCACCTACGCCAGCGAGATGTCCCTGCCGACGCCGACGGTGGCCACGTGTTGCCGCAGCTCCGTGGGGCATATCTTGCCGTCCTTGTCCCCGTCGAAGTGGCTGAACACGCTCTCGTACCGCTCGCGCTTATCCGTGATGTCTCGTGATGTTCTAATATTTAGCTGCAAAGGGCTGAACTTTAGGACGATTTCTACGTGGACGACCTTGTAAATTTATGAGATGGTTTTTTTGGAAGAAGAGGGGGTGTTTTATATAGGTGGAGAGGACGCGTGTCGTGCATTGACCCCCCGAAGTTATATAACTTGAAGGAAGGGGGGATTCCACTTTGCCTTTCGGGAAACGCAAGAAAGTTGGCGTTGTTGATGTTCTTCGTTCGTTTGAAAATTAGGAAAATAAAGTCAAAAGAACTCGACTCTCAGTATCACCAAAAGGCCTTCCAAAACTAGGACAAATCTTACAAAACAGGCGCGATGGAGCTAACTTCAACTTATTAATCAGTATTTGAAAAGCCATGGTAATAGGAACGACATAAACAGCTAAATATTTTTCCGAAAGAAAGAAATGGTCATTTAGATGGTTGAGAAAAAAATGAAGCAATTCCATCGTCATAAAAGAAATGAACTTTTCCAATTCTAGCATACAAAAGATAACACAGCTACTATATTTCGAGACAACTAAGAAAATTTGTAAGATGATCAATGGTAACGGATTATAGGTAGGGCTGTCGAAATGGGTGAGAGACCTATATTTTAACTCACATTGATGAAAGTGGGTCATATATGACTCATCTTAAAATAGATATATAGATCACAGATGGATTTAAAAAAGAAAAGTCCAAATAAAATGGGTTTTATTTAGGTCAAATATGGGTCACCGATATCAATCCTCTCTTTTCTTTCTTCTCCCCTACCTAAAGGAACTCCTCCTTCACAATACTGCTTACGGCATCAACCTCTTCACTCCGACCACCACTTCTACCGTCTCCACCTAGCTCCACCGCCATCCGTCCCCCTCCCAGTTTTCTAAGCTTGCCCTTGGACGCTTGGGTGCTCGAGTGCGCGGTGGTGGAGATAGCGATGGGGAGGCTGGCGATGGCCATAGGTTAGCTCTTCCTTGCTAGGATCGAGTGAGCAACGAGCTCGCCGGCCCCAAAGGAGCTGGAACTCCCCTGGATTTGGGAAGCCATGAGCTTGCTAACTGCGATGGAGCTTGGGCTGGTGAGCTTGGGCCAATCCCCATCGACAGAGGAACAAGGGGGAAGAAGAAAGAAAAGAAAAACAAAGAAAAGAGAAGAAATATAATGAAAAAAAAAAAAAAAAAAAGCAAAGAAAATAAATAATAAAAAAATCAAATTTAAAAAAATATATTTTTGGTATATAGATACCCATATACATACTGAAGAAGTACTTTTAGAGGAAGCTCAATATTGTTTAGATCGAAATTCAATCAATATTAAAATAGAAATTCTAAATATCATAATGTAATTTTTAATTTGGTAAATCACAATTAAGAAATTACGTGTTCTCACATCCAAGAAGATTTATTATAAGTAAATATTATTTTCATATCAATCATTACCTAATCAAACTTTTCCTTATCAAGAACTTTTCAAAAATATTTTAGTTTAAGGATTTTCACATTTTTTTTAATTTTATTTACTAATTTTTATTATTTAATTTACTTTTTTAATTTAATGTATATATATGAAAAACTTAAGGTGGATTAAATGGTGTGGAAGTGGGTTTTTCTTAATTGAGCTAAATATTAATGTGTTTCAATAATACGGGTTTGTCACGACCTCTCTTTTTCCATCCGGGGAAAAGGAGGAAAGGTTTAAGGGTATTTGCCTAAAGAGGCGGACCAACGGCCCTAAATTAGGTGCGGGCTCTCCCAAGCTCATACCTCATGTGACGTTGGATTTTTTTTTTTTTTTAGTTCTTAACAACCTATCTAATTCTAGAAGTCGCCACTAGCCTATTGGGGTTGGCTAGAAACCAATCGAGATGCGGAAGTGTTGTCTCGATTCCTACGCAACCAGAGATTCTTAGGAACGGGGACTTAATTACGCCAATGTTTCTATTAGCGCCCTTACGGTACCACTAACTCGAAAGGTTGTTTATCTAAATAGTCATATAATCTTGATTACCAATTACAATCCTTATAAAACTACTAAGTGTCCATGCAAGTATTTTTGTAGTTTTTTTTTTTTTTTTTTAATTCTAGAATAATCCTAACATAATTTAGAAGGTAAATTCACGCTCAAATTAATGAAAAGTGTTATGGTAAGTAAACATCAAAGAAATTAAAATGACTTGAAAATAATTGCGGAAAAGGAAAACCCGATACAAGTCGGGCAAATAATATTACATGACATTGTTATCACGCTCCGGGACAGGACCCCCGTGAGCAAAATGGGAATTTAAATATGCATGATGTTACTTTAAATGCATGAAACTATTCTAAATAATTTTAATCTACTAAAAATAGATCACTTACAAAAATGATTATAAAATACCAAAATAACATTAAATTAGGAAAATGACCTTTTAAAATTGGGAAAATTTCATGGATGTCATTTTTACCTTAATTTGATACCATCTATCACTTTTATATATTTTTTTTTTGAAAATTTATGGATTTTTTTGGAAATTTTGTTTGGAAATTTTTTTAATTTTTTTAAAATAATAATTCTCTAAACCGATATATGCTAACATTAAACATCATAGCACATGAACATCACAATAATCAAGCTCAAATTAACCCTTTCAAAATTGAAGCTTGGTTCCAATATTTTATCAAATACTTAGCTTGCATCAAATTGCCCCAAAGTGGCTTCCTCGGGCCATGTTCGCGACCTTCAATCTCGACCCATAGGCAATCTCATGTGAAAGCGAAGTATCAAGGACATTCTATTACATGCAAAGAACAGGTTTAAATATGGTCTTCCATCATGTGCAAATATCGGACTGATTGGGCAGCTGAGGAGGATATGGTGGGGCCACCAAGTTGCTTACTCAGCAACTCCGAATTGAGACCAACTCGTGGACTGAAATTTGGCTGCTGATTTGAATGCTTTAATCCATCAATTTTGATGCAATTTTTAATCAATTAACAAGCTCATGTATAGTAGTTTATAATCTTGACCATTTTTCGCAATTGTCTCTACCCAATTTTGCAAGAGAGTCCCTCAAAGTTGGCCATTCTCTTACCTGAAAATTCCCAATTCAATGTAAGTTTGGTCCTTTTGGCCCAATTTTATTGATTTGACCTGGCTCAAGTTCAATTTCAACTTAATTTAGGGCCAAGATGATGATTTAAGGGCTCAGGTGAAATTTTGCGAAATTTGCGAATTGATCCCTCAACTTTTAGAAATTGCATTTTGACCTCAACTTGCCATTTGAATGCCAATCTGACCTTCTGAGCTTGGCTAGTCATATTTAGATCATTAGCCCCAACTTGCTCTCTTTTTTTTTTTTTTTTTTTAAATATATTTTAATTAATTTTTTAATAATTTTTAAAAAAGGAAAAACATCTTCCATTAAAAAAAAAAAAAAAACTATAATAAACACCTAGATAATCTATATGTAATAATTTGACATGAAATATTTTTGTAGAAAAACAGGTTTCCATTTTTTGAAATGATTTTTTTGGGCAAAAATTTAGGTGTCAACGGGGTTGAGTCGAGTATGGATCGGGTCGGGTATGTATCATCAAGTTTATATCAGACGAAAATGTTAAAACAGATTAAATTGGTCAATAGGAGTAGGACCGTTTTCAATCTTGCCCGATCTATCCATTGGACGGCCAAGTTAGGGGGGGCATAGCTACTTATAAAATAAAAAACAAAAATAAATAACAAAAAAATGAAGAAGTAGTCGAAAAGGTGCAAGGGGCTGACTGGAAAAAGATTAAAAAAAAAAAAGAGGAAAAAGAGGGCCGTTTAGTATTTTTATCCGGACCGGACCGGAACTTCCGGGTCGGGTTAAGTCCAAATAAAAAGAAAGCCCTCAGAGCCTGGGTTTATTCTTTAGTCTTGGGGCGGCGTCTTTGCACCGCGTAGAACTGAAGCACAGAGAAGACGACCATCGATCAGCCCTAGGGTTTATTCTTTAGTCTTGGGGTGTCGTCTTTGCATCGAGTAGAACTGAAGCACAGAGAAGAGAACCAGAAGGGGAGAAGACGACCATCGATCAGCCCTAGGGTTTATTCTTTAGTCTTGGGGTGTCGTCTTTGCATCGAGTAGAACTGAAGCACAGAGAAGAGAACCAGAAGGGGAGAAGACGACCATCGATCAGCTCTAGGGTTTATTCCTTAGTCTTGGGGCGTCGTCTTTGCATCTGGTAGAACTGAAGCACAGAGAAGAGAACCAGAAGGGAGAAGACGACCATCGATCAGCCCTAGGGTTTATTCTTTAATCTTGGGGCGTCGTCTTTGCATCTGGTAGAACTGAAGCACAGAGAAGAGAACCAGAAGGGGAGAAGACGACCATCGATCAGCCCTAGGGTTTATTCTTTAGTCTTGGGGTGTCGTCTTTGCATCTGGTAGAACTGAAGCACAGAGAAGAGAACCAGAAGGGGAGAAGACGACCATCGATCAGCCCTAGGGTTTATTCTTTAGTCTTGGGGTGTCGTCTTTGCATCGCGTAGAACTGAAGCACAGAGAAGAGAACCAGAAGGGGAGAAGACGACCATCGATCAGCCCTAGGGTTTATTCTTTAGTCTTGGGGTGTCGTCTTTGCATCTGGTAGAACTGAAGCACAGAGAAGAGAACCAGAAGGGGAGAAGACGACCATCGACAGCCCTAGGGTTTATTCTTTAGTCTTGGGGCGTCGTCTTTGCATCTGGTAGAACTGAAGCACAGAGAAGAGAACCAGAAGGGGAGAAGACGACCATCGATCAGCCCTAGGGTTTATTCTTTAATCTTGGGGCGTCGTCTTTGCATCTGGTAGAACTGAAGCACAGAGAAGAGAACCAGAAGGGGAGAAGACGACCATCGATCAGCCCTAGGGTTTATTCTTTAGTCTTGGGGTGTCGTCTTTGCATCGTGTAGAACTGAAGCAGAGAAGAGAACCAGAAGGGGAGAAGACGACCATCGATCAGCCCTAGGGTTTATTCTTTAGTCTTGGGGTGTCGTCTTTGCATCGGGTAGATCTGAAGCACAGAGAAGAGAACCAGAAGGAGAGAAGACGACCATCGATCAGCCCTAGAGTTTATTCTTTAGTCTTGGGGTGTCGTCTTTGCATCGCGTAGATCTGAAGCACAGAGAAGAAAACCAGAAGGGGAGAAGACGACCATCGATCGAGAAACCATGGATCCATCCCAAGGAGAGAAAACGAAAGATCTTATACCCAAGGCAAAGGGGTTCCTGAAGAACCACTTCTCGATATTAGAGGAGTTGGTGGAGTTGCGGGCGGAGTGGGCGGAGGAGTTGGCGGAGTTGGCGGTGGAGGAGTCGGCGGAGAAGAAGTTGGCGAACCTGTACTGGGAAGACGCGATGATGACCTTCGACGGCGAGAATATTCAGGGCAAGGAGGCTATTTGCGCCAAATTCTCCTCCCTTAAGCTGTCGAGGATTCAAGTCCTCAACATCGAATGCCTGCCGGTCAGCGGCACCGACCTCAGCAGCGGCTTCTACGGCATGGGCTGCGGCTACATCTGGCTAGACGGCAAGCAGGACGCTCGCCTTTTCTCCCAGGCCTGTCTCTCTCTCGGTTAAAGGACCCCTTTATATTTTATCTGTTCCTTTTTTAGTGTCCAAGGATGTTTTGGATGAGATGGCATCTTTGTTGATTGAATATCACCTTGGCCGATCCCTTCATTCATTCATTCATTGTTAGTAGCAGAATATCTGTTTATAAGATTCATAGCGAACCGAATTGTTGCTCCGATCAAGTTTCGCAAAAAAAGAAAGGAATTTGCCTTTTTAAAGTTACTACTTTTTGTGAATTCTTTGCAATTTCTCCATCGAATCGCACTCCTCGTCCTCAATCAATAAATCAATCATATTGCATTTCGATATTCAAGTTTGTCTAACGCTCTGCTTTTGTTCTGCCCTCCCTCAGACGTTCTCTTTGCACCCGACACCAGAAGGGAGCTTTGCCATATCGAACAGCACTTTCATACATATTGGCATGGAATCCTGTGGGGCTGGGACCGCCTTGGGTTCATTGACGAGGCCTTTTCCCTAGCTGGGTCCGTTTTATTTTGGTTTTTCAGTCATGGGTACGTATTTAGGTTTCTTCTCTTGTGGACAATGGTGAAATTTCATCCACCTTACTGATGAATGGACTTTAAAGCATTTCGAATTAGAATATTCTTTGCGTTTGCTTTATATATCACAGCCTGAACTCTGATTTAATTTAGTTTAAAAGGTAAATCAAGTTTCTAATCAACTTAGTTTAAAAGGTAAATCAAGTTTCTAATCAACGTGAGCGTAACTTAAATCTGAATCCTCAGAGATGAAATCCTTGATTTCAAAGGGTGTCAAAAGCTTAAATGCAAATGGAATTAAATTTCAATTATATAGACGGCAAGCAGGACGCCCGCCCTTTCGGCCAGGCCTCTCTCTCTCGGTTGAAGGATCCGTTTATATTTTATCTATTTCTTTTTTAGCGTCCAAGTATGGTTTGGATGAGATGGCACTTTTGTTGATTGAATGTCACCTTGGGCGATGCCTTCATTCATTGTTAGCAGCAGATTATCTTTTTATAAGATTTCCCAATTGTTGCTCCGATCAAGTTTCAGAAGAAAGAAAGGATTTTACCTTTTTAAGTTATTATTTCTTGTGAATTATTTGCAATTTCTCTTTCTAATCGCACTCCTCATCCTCAATCAATCAAATTGCATTTCAATGCCCTTGTACATCTCAAGTTTGTCTAACGCTCTGCTGTTATTCTGCCCCCAGATGTTCTTTACGCATGTCCAGTGTGGACAGAGGTCCTGAAGGAGAGGATTCCTTTGGCAGCTTGCATGGGATATCAGACAATTCAGTCTGTTTTATTTTCAATGTTCAGTCGCAGTTTCTTCTCTTGTGAACAATGTATAGCAAACTAAATTTTTGGTACTGTTTCTTAAGACTATTGGTTCTGACATTGTCCGTAAGACTATAGGTTTTGAAATATGTGAATGGACCTTAAATATTGATATGTATTTGCTTTATATAACACATAGCCTGAACTCTGATTTAATTTAGTTTACAGTAATAAAAAGGTTAGTCAATTGTTTGAGCAACGTGAGCTCGACTTAAATTTGAGTCCCAAGAGATGAAATCCTTGATTTCAAAGGGTTTCAAAAAACCAAATGCAAATGAAATTAAATTTAATGTCGAATCTATCTAGTATGTGGATCTGTGGTTCTCCTCGAATCTTTTGGAGGTGTTTGATTCTCTACAATATGCCATATGATTTTGTCAAATCACCGGGAGAAACAAAATTACTGGAAGTTTAGGGCGTGTTTGATAATATTTCTGTTTAAAAATTGTTTTAGGAAACAGAAATAGAAAAAAGTGTTTATGTTTCGAGGAACAATTTTTAAACAAAAAAACGCATTTGGTAAACTTATTCCGGGAATAAAAATGAACAAAAACACGTTTGGTAAATTTGTATAATTTTTTTCTTTTAATTTTTAAATATTTTTATTTAATTTTTCTATTTTCTTTCTTATTTTTCTTATTTATTTTTCCTTTTTTCTTTTTTCTTCTTTTGGCTGGTCGCCGGCCTCGGCCATGGCCGGCGACCGGCCGATGAGGGCCGGTGGCCTCGCCCAGCCACGGCAAGGCTCGCCGGCTCCCAGCAAGGCCGAGCCTCGCCGATCGCTGGGCGAGCTCAGCCTCGCCGGATTTGAGCGAGATCGAGCTCGCCCGGCCCGGCATGAGGTCGGCCTCGCCTTGGCCGGGCGAGGTTGGCCTCGGCTGGATTTGGGCGGCTCGAGCTCGCCCGGCCAAGGTGAGGCCGAGCCTCGCCCAGCGGCCGGCGACGCTCTAGCGAGGTCACCGGCCCTCGACGGCATCGCCGACCCTCCATGGCCGGCGACCGGCCAAAGAAGAAAGAAAGAAAAAAGAAGAAGAAAAGAAAAAGAAAAAAGAGAGAAGTGTTTCTAAATTTTGTTTTGAAACAAGAAACAACTTTTTTTTTGTTTCTTGTTTTTTACATTCCAAATGTGTTTTACGGGAACAAAAAAATAGTTTTGGAACAAAAACGCAAACAAACGTTTACATTTTTTTTTTTTTCTCCTAGGAACAAAAAAACATAAAAATTATTTAAAAACAGAAAAAAAAAAATAATAACAAACGCAGCCTTAGCTGCTAAAAGCTATTCACACAAGCATTAAGCATCATCTTATATTTCTACACCTTCTTTTATTTGTGCATGTCTGTAACTTCACAGTAGCAACCTTTTTATTGGATTGCACTCTTCAGTTAATCTCGGCTCTCTGTTGTGGAAATGCATTCTGAGAAGAGTTCTGCTTTTTGTCTGAGTGAATGTTTGAATATGCCTTTCCAAAGCAGTCTGCTTACTGTCCAACGTCTATTGGATTCATCGATATGCCTTTTATGTAGTGCTTTGAACTTTATTGATGTGATGGGTCGTGCATGAAATCTCTCTCGTGTGTGCATGAGTTCACACGCGTCCTCTGATGCTGTTCTCTGGTCGGAGCTTTCTAAAATCCCTTTGTCGAAGTATTTGAAGCAGTTATTTTGCATTATGAACATGTGACTGTAGTTATTGAGCTCAACAGTTCTTGGCGAAACGGGCTTTTTGAATAAACATGAGATAGTGTTTAACGCGACATATTGGAGGATCGAATTCGTGACGTTCCTTAAATTTCAGATATTCAAGGTACATATTTATGTTCTCTTCTTGATCAAATGGAGTAATGGTTCGCAGTGGTTGATGGTTTTATAGTTCCCATAAGAGTAGCTGCATTTTAGATGCTTTTATTTCTGGTTGGTCTTCTTGTCTATCTTTGGGAGAATTAATTGATGAGCCGACTGATAAAATTCCTTGCTTTATTAACAGCCCTAAGAGGCTTGTCGATTAAGTATGGATTGTTCTCATTTTTCGGTTCTATTTCTTAAGAATATTGGTTTCTCTTATGGACAATGGTGAAATTTCATCCAACCTTGTGAATGATGTGCATGGACGTTAAAGTACTGATTTGTGTTTGCTTTATTTATCACATAGCCTGAACTCTGATTTAATTTAGTTTACAGTGATAAAAGGTAAATCAATTGTCTGAGCAACATGAGTTCGACTTAAATCTGAGTCCCAGGAGATGAATTCCTTGATTTCAAATGGTTTCAAAAAACTAAATGCAAATGAAATTGAATTTAATGTCGAATCTATCTAGTATGTGGACCTGTGGTTCTCCTCAAATCTTTTGGAGGTGTTTGATTCTCTACAATATGCCGTATGACTTTGTCAGGTCACTAGGAGCAATCAATTTCTACACCATATCAAAACGTTGCTTCTCGTTGTGCATGTCTGTAACTTCATAGTAACAACCTTTTTATTGGATTACACTCTTCGGTTAGTCTCGGCTCTATGCTGTGGAAATGCATTTTGAGAAGAATTCTGGTTTTTGTCTAAGGATGAGTGAATGTTTGAATATGCCTTTACAAAACAGTCTGCTTACTGTCCAACGTCTATTGAATTCATGGATATGCCTTTTATGTAGTGCTTTGAACTTTCTTGATGTGATGGGTTGTGCATGAAGTCTCTCTAGGAAACATTTACCCCATCTTTATTCTTCAAGCGAACTACCATGAAAGGTGGGAAAAACTATGATGTACCTCATGCTAACTATAGGTTTTCTCGAGTCCGCACTCCTTCATCATCATGACCCCCCATCGTATAACCTGAGAGGAAAAAATGTAGATACTAAAGCAATTACAATTTGTAACGCTGTATGATTGAAAATACCATGCGGAAGGAACTGGACGAACGAACAGATTGGTCAAAAGAAAGGGAAATCCTGAACCACCGAAATGCTAGAATTCCAATCCGTAAGTGTTAATTTGCAACAATTAAACCCATTGAATCTCACAGCAATTCTTCTTTCTTCGTAAGAAGAACGATCTACCTCTTGCTAGAGTTAGAAATCCATATGGCCAAGCCAGCCCCTTCTTTTGTGAGACTTGATTTCCATTTATATGTCATGGTCATCCTCTAGCTCTTTCAATTAGTTTATTTAGAGCTCCTCTTTGTAAGAGCCGCTCTAGAAGAGTTATTCCAAGTCGAGTAGCTGCTTGATAGAAAGATTAAAGTTTATTATTATCGTTAGAATCATTAAATTTTCTTCCTGGAGCAATGCAATTATTTCCGCGCAAACTTGCTTCTCCTGCGGATCAAATGAAGATACAACAGCTTCCAATATCTGCAAAAATAGAATACAATGTCTGATTTAGCCTATTTTCGTTTAAGCAAAGAGGGACTCATGGACCATTCAAATTAATTAGAATGAAAATGGAAAAATACAACATGCAAAGTAATAACATTCAATGAAATTGCCAAACCACATGGAAGGACAACGAACTTGTAGAAACATATAAATAATTGCCACAAAGAATGTTCCAATAAATCAGAGTAAAGAGTACGTCTCTCAGTGCCCCTCATCTGAAGCTTTGGTTACCAAAGAGATAAACGAGCCAGTCATCCACGTATAGATCATCCTAGTCAATTTTTTCTCAATTTAGGGGAAATGTCTCCTCCATAAAAATCAGCTTGATTTACAATAAAATAAAATAAAATGATCTTGCGCTTGTATCGATAGTAGTCTAAACAACTAAAAATTACCTGACAACTAATAGACCACGAGACAATGTCTTCAACTCTTGTGAGGTTATCTGCAAGAGAAGACTGAGCCTTTTCAAAATAAAGAAGAAGAGAATCCACTGTAATTGCGTGCAAAGGAAAATGGATTGCTGAGAGAAAACTACAAAGCTTGGCACACGAAATCAAAACTAATGTAATAATCAAATAAAATAGGAGAAGAAGATAATAATTATGACGCCGAATGCCTCTTCAATATCCCAAAAGAAACCTACGTTGGAAGCCGCATAAAATTCACAATGCAGGACTACTACAGGACGTTCGAGGCGAACAGGGCGGACTTTGTGAACCTGTACTCGGAAAACTCGGTTATGACCTTCGACGGCCAGAAGATCCAGGGCGAAGAGGCTATCCTCGCCAAACTCACCTCCCTTGCCCCGCGGGGGCTCCAAGTCCTCCACATCAAATGCCTGCCTGTCAGTGGCACTGACCGCAGCTAGGGGTGTCAATGGGTCAGGTCGGGTCGGTTTTTTTTACACCCCTAACCGCAACAGCGGCTTGTACGGCATAGCCTGCGGCTACATCCGACTAGACGGCAACCAGGATGCCCGCTTTTTCTCCCAGGCCTGTCTCTCTCTCTCTTCCGGTTGAAGGATCCGTTTATATTTTATCTATTTCTTTTTTAGTGTCCAAGGATGGCGTGGATGAGATGGCATCTTTGTTGATTGAATATCACCTTGGCGATTCCTTCATTCATTGTTAGCAGGAGAGTATCTGTTTATAAGATTCATAGCGAACCGAATTGTTGCACCGATCAAGTTTCAGAACAAAAGAAGGGAATTTACCCTTTTAAGTTATTATTTGTTGTGAATTCTTTGCAGTTTCCTTTCTAATGGCACTCCTCGTCTTCAATCAATCAATCATATTGCATTTCGATACTCAAGTTTGTCTAACGCTCTGCTGTTATTCTGCCCTCAGACGTGCTCTTTGCACCTGACACCAGAACGAAGCTTTGATAAATTGCACAACATTTTTTATATTGGACGCGAATCCTTAGGGACCACCTCGGCTTGATCACGAGCCCTTATCAAGGAGTGTATTTTCAATTTTCTTCACTGTTTCTTAAGACTATTGGTTCTAACATTGTCCAATGTTCGATACCGTAGGACTATCGGTTTTGAAATTTCATCTATTTTGTGAATGATGTTAATGGACCTTAAGTATTGATATGTGTTTGCTTTATATATCACATGGCCTGAGCTCAGATTTGAACTTTATTGATTGATGACTTCGTGTATGAAGTTTCTTGTACGCCGCGCTATCGCCAGCACGCAAGAGAGACTGGATCGGCAGTGCCACGTAAGCAAAATCTGTCCACATAAGAAAGAAAAAAAAAAAAAAATCAGAAAAATAAAAAAAAAATTGAAAATTTAATAACATATTATTAAAATATTTTTGGTAGTGTCACGTAAATCGGCCAGCGTACAAGTTAGCAAAATCTAGTGAAAATTAGTTGAAAAGATTAAAAGGGAGGTTTAGAATTAAGTTGATATTGATTCAAAAGATTTAGGATTAAATTAATATCATTAATAAGTTTAGGATTGAATTGACTTCAATAATATTAAATTGGAATTTTTAAAAGGTTTATAATTAAATTGGCATCATTAAAATGTTTATGATTAAATTGGCATTAATATAATTGATTTATTTTTTTTTTTTTTTTACACTTTTTCCAATGGTTAGGTGCCTAGAAATGTTTCCGAGTATGACAAACGAAATTATCAATCCTAGTAATGGCTGCCGTGATGAGCCAAAAAGTACAAAAATCACTTGCCCCTTTAAAATGACTACTTCATTCCACTTAATCATACGAGCACTTCTAGAAAGGGGATCGAGAGTGGGCGTGGAGCGACCGGTTTACAAGGGACGAGTCCATACATATATCGCACGAAACCACAGTTCAGCATACATCATCGGCCGTCTGCAAGACCATGGACTCCAACCGCATGATTATGGATTTCACATGCGTTGAACGGGCATGTGGAACAGAAATTGCACGACCGGTGGTCATAAACGATTCAGGGGGCACGCCATCAATGCAGAGAAGCCCAAAGAGATGTACGAGATCTCAAAAACTTTCCTCGTCAATCCGCTTGATTACCATGAGCCCGGAAACCAGATGAACGGTTGGAAGGCCGATCATAGGTATTGATTTGCCGAGGTTTCACTACTTAAAAGCATGCAAGATCAGGACAGCGAATGCAATTGTAGAATGTACAAAAGGGAAAGTATCTTTATTCATATCGTTTAATGCTGTAAGATTCGAAATACCATTTGGAAGGAACTGGACAAACTAACAGATTGGAAATTAATGCTACTTCTTTCGATATATTTTCGGAATATATGGGAATCTGGTGATAGTTTCCTTTAATCTATTCCTTCGAATGAACAACCTCTTTAATGAATCTGTCAAAGTCATCGTACGATGACCCTCCTTGACCGGCAGCTTCCACAGCTCTCTCCTTCCACTTCTAATAAACAACTAATTTTTTTCCGAAAAAAAGAAGGTGGTCTTTTAGATGGTTGAGAAAGTATTGATACAGGAATATTGGCTCTGGCACAATATTGACGGGATAAGTGCCAAAAAAGTCCTAAACCTTTTGCATTTGTGCCGATTTGGTCCTAAACCTTTTTTTGGTGCCGATTCAGTCCTAAACCTTTTTAAGTTGTGCCAATTCAGTCCTTTCCGGCCAATTTTGGCCGGATTTTGCTGACTGGACGCCGGCGCGGCTGACGTGGACAATTTTAATAATATTTTAATATTTTAATAATTTTTATTATTTATTATTTATATTTTTTTCTTTTTATTTTTTATTTTTGTCTTTTTTCCTCCGGCCGGTCGCCGAACCTCGGCGACCGGCCGAGGCCACCGCCGGCGAGGGCGAGGCCGACCTCGCCGGATCTGGCGAGGTCGAGCCTCGCCGGCCCTCGCCGGCCATGGGCGAGGCTCGCCTCGCCCTCGCCGGATCTCGGCGAGGCGAGGCTCGCCCATGGCCGGATCGGCGAGGCGAGCCTCGCGGGCCCTCGCCGGCCATGGGCGAGGCTCGCCCATGGCCGGATCTGGCGAGGCGAGCCTCGCCGGCCCTCGCCGGCCATGGGTGAGGCTCGCCCATGGCCGGATCTCGGCGAGGCGAGCCTCGCCGGCCATGGGCGAGGCTCGCCCATGGCCCGATCTGGCGAGGCAGCCATGGGCGAGGGCCGGCGAGGCTCGCCTCGCCCGACCTCGCCGGATCGGACCATGGGCGAGGCTCGCCCTCGCCGGATCCGGCGAGGCGAGCCTCGCCCATGGCCGGCGAGGTTCGACCTCGCCGAGATCCGGCGAGGGCGAGGCTCGCCCATGGCCCGATCCGCGAGGCGGCCATGGGCGAGGCTCGCCCTCGCCGGATCTGGCGAGGTCTAGCCTCGCCGGCCCTCGCCGCCATGGGCGAGGCTCGCCTCGCCGGATCCGACGAGGGCGAACCTCGCCCGACCTCGCCCATGGCGGCGAGGGCGGGCGAGGCTCGACCTCGCCGAGATCCGGTGAGGTCGGCCTCGCCCTCGCCGGCGGTGGCCTCGGCCGATCGCCGGACCTCGGCGGCCGGCCGGAGGAAAAAGACAAAAATAAAAAAAAAAAAAAAAAAATATTAAAAATAAAATAAAATAAAAATATTAAAAATAAAAAATAAAAAATAAAAAATAAAAAAATATTATTTAAAATTGTCCACGTCGGCGCCGATTAGGCCACGTCGCCCGGCCGGCATCCGATCCAGCAAAATCCGGCTAAAAGGACTGAATTGGCACAACTTAAAAAGGTTTAGGACTGAATCGGCACCAAAAAAAAGTTTAGGACCAAATCGGCACAAATACAAAAGGTTTAGGACTTTTTTGGCACTTATCCCCAATATTGACTATGGGTCACGATAGAAATCAATTCTTTTGGCAAATTTTGTGCTTATATAATCCATTCATACCTTGGCATTGCTAGCTAAAAAGTAACTTTCTTCAACTTCATAAACGTCCCCAGGAACTCCTAAGCAAGTTTCTACAATCTACCATAGAAAAAAAAAATCATCAAAGAAACAAACTTCTTCGAATTTAACATGCAAAGATAACACAGCTACTAAATTCCGAGATAACCAAGAAAAATTGTAAGAGGATCAATGGTAACATGTTATAGGGCATGGCTACTTATAAAAAAAATAAAAAAAATAAAGAAGTAGTCGAATAGGCTAGGGACGAGTATAGTCCGAGTGGACAATTCCCTCTCTAGAACTAGGAACTGCTCATTGAGGACTGCTTCTAAAAAATTAAGACTGGAACCGGACCGTACCGCCAAGTTTCATGCAGCTGGTGCAACATTTTCTAGCAAGCTAAGGTATAGCAAAAGACAAATAACTTTCCCATTTTTAATTGCAATATGAGTAAAAAGATTGAACTCATATTAAAAGTAGAGAGTTGAAGCCGTGAGTTAATAGGCGTTGAGCTTGAGAGTTTAGACCATGAATTAGAGATAGGGAACTTAACAGCACCAGGGATGACATGTTGGGGGTGCCATAGCTTTGGTGGAAATCGCCGAGGTATTTGTACGAATAGGTATAATCCATGGAATCGCAGAACCTATCAATGATACCACTAGAGTTGTGATGCCCCTAGCATGTCGTCCGTAGTGCAGTCAACCTAATGCTTTCACCTTTACATGCCGAAGCATAAATGGACAAAGAACATTCGAGGACAATCGACATTCAAAGGAACACACGCACAAATATAAACTAGGCCAACCCATTTCACTTTTTATTTATTAACTTTAGGCGACATGGCAAGGTATACTGGGAGTTTTCGAAAAAGGTTTGTCATCTTGAACCATACCAAAAATACACCAAGGTACTAACCTGACCTTGGGATTGCCTGTACATACCTAGCTACCTATCCTTCGGAATTGGTATGCCCAAAAATCATCACCTAGATCCTAAAAATGCTGCTTCGCTATCCTGCCCCTGCCTTAGTCTATCATACTACCACCATCATCATCTCCACCTCTGCGTGGATGTGGGATCGGTCCCAAAAGCTATCCTCCGATGCGTGCGTAGACAGCAAGGAATCCCAAGAGTACTAGGCTCATTGGGGCTCCTACGTCGTTGATCAGTATCACTATACACTGAATAAAAGCGATGCCCAAAAAATTTCGGATCTACAAACTTAATAAATTCCTAGTTGAGGTCCACCAGGGCACCATTACTGATGGAAGTAGAGGCAGAAAGGATCAGCAAATTTACTACTACTCTAAAAGACAATAATCCACCAAAAATGAGCATAACACTCGGCAAGCAAATTACTAATCAATCTACACCACATAAGTCAATAACATCACATGCGAAGAAAACAAAAGATTATTATAATATCAACTTGCCTGAGAACCTTTCTTAAAATCAAAATAGCAAATGGGAAAACGTTTCCTCTGAAAACAGTAACCGAATAAATCTTAAATAAATTTGAAATAACAGTTAACCATCTTTACTGTAAAATTGACCACCACCATCTTTTGGGGACCCCATTACCCCGTGCATCTCGCATCCATCTGGTATCGCGAGGACATTTGAGGGAACAATGTTACATCCCTAGGCATCCGGAGGAATTCAGTTACCTCTCCAAGTATCCCTTTTAACACCTAGGGCATCATTGTCCCAAGGACCAACGGTATTCCCAAGTCACACACTCATCCTATCCTATAGTGCAACAATTCAATAATTCAATTTAAACATGTCGTCCAATGGGTTAAAACACCTACTCAATTTCACACCATCAATCCTTTGTTCATTTGAAAACAAGACAATGACGTAGGACGGTCGGTTATTAGTATCCGCCAAAAGGCAAGCGCAAAAGGGGAAATTCCGAAGTCTCAAAATTAATCCAAAAGGCAGTTCGCCTACCCTTAGAAATTAATGGCATTCAATAAGCAAATCCGTTCGAAAAATCACGAAACTTTAACACGGTGTGGAAGAGACTCTGATGAACCTTTTTGTGAAGAATTTGAGTCTAGTTTAGCTTGTACGGTTCCAATAATTTTCTGAAATTCGGATCAAAAGCCAGATTGTAACAGGTTCTGGAAATCGCATTTTGGATGCCTAAATGAACTCCAAAAATCATGGAAAAAATTCCATGTTATAGTTTAAGACGTGATCTAAAACTTTTGTGGAGGACATTAGTCTAAATTGTTTATCAAAAATCCTGTAGAAAATGGAAACTGAGCAGAGGTTTGAAAACGGCTCATAAAAACAATTTCAGACCCGCATAATTTTTTATATATATTTTGCACATGCAAAGTCTGAAAAATCTGAAATTTTAGTATGTTGTAAAACAAGACATTATGAAGGCAGTCCCATCAAATTTGTTCCGTAAAGACCTACACAAAATTAGCAAAATTCGGTATACAGTAAATAGACCCGAAAATCAACGTAATCTCGGATTCGTCCATGACTCATGTCAAGTAAGCTTAAATCGAGGCACCCTTCAGTATCCAGCATTCCAATAATATACCAAAACCATCGATGAACATAATTAAGCACAAAATTGATTAAAATTCGAGGGAATCGACCTCGACGTATGGAAATTTAACCTACGTAGCATACTCAGGCAGTAATTCACTTGTCTTTGGTCATAGATAAACTGTGGTCATGGTTCGGTGAGCTCTCGGAAATCCCGAACTCCTGTTGTCCGAGCTGAGGCGACGGGCAGGAAGACGGCGATGCGAGTTGTCGGCCAAGCTGAGAGCGACCATGGCGAGGTCGCAGCGTTAAAATTGAGCAGAAAGGTCGGTCTTACATGTTAAAGCATATAAACCAAAGTCGAAAACAAATACTGGAGATCAAGAGCCAAGCTTGGATAGAAACAAGGAAGATGAAGTAAAGAAGTTCAAATTAAGGTCAAAGTTAGATACGATGTTCGGGAGTTTAGTTACGTGCAAACGGGGAAATAAGCAAAGGCGGGCTGGCGGCTTGGGAAGTGCGAAAAACAAATACGGTGCTAATGATTCAATCAAGGATGGAAACGACAAATTCAACTCTACTTGCGAAGATAAAGAAAAGAAGAACAAAGAAAGCATGAGATACATCAACAACACGTGCTCATTGAATAATAGATATTCAGTTTTAAGTCAAAACCGAATACTTTCCGTGTCTGTTATTTTTCCTCTTTCTGTTTTCATTTCTGTAAAACAGTTGTACAAGTCTTTGTTTCTCGCTCGCATATAAATTCGGAATGTACAAAGGACGAAAATAAGAAACACTTTATAAAGTTTTTACTCTCTCTCTCTCGGATTTGAAGAGTAAGAGAACCAAATACGAAGTCCAAGATCATTGCTTTCTTCTTTGAGTCTTCATCTTCGTCAAGCTCGTTTCTTCATCTTCTCTGTTTCTCTTTTCTGTTCATATGAAATCTTCACATGGTATCGGAGCGTTTATCTGGAGAAATCACCTCGATGCTGCATTCATATGATTGAATCTACAGCAACTTGAAGTCAGGATTCAGAGCTTCATAGATCTGTGAGTAAATGATTCTCATTCTCATCCAGATCTATATCATAAATAGGAGTACTACAACGATACTCTTAAACTAGCAGGAATCTGAGTTTACAAACTGAACTTATTTGAACATCTGGAAACAAAGAATGGCAGCAAGAAACTTGAAATATCCATTCCCTATTCATGTCAACATCTCGAATTTCGTTACCATCAAGCTAACTGAGGAAAATTTCCTTCTATGGCAAGATCAGTTCCATAGATTTTTAAGGAGTCAAGACTTGTTTGGGTTTGTTAATGGAGAAGTTCTATCACCTGCTAGAACAGTGCAGATTGAAGAAGGGAATCAAACAATTGAAATCCCTAATCCTGATTTTAATGATTGGATCAAGACAGATCAGTTAGTGTCCTCTTGGATTAGTGGTGCTGTCTCTGAAAGCATACTCAGTCTAATAATTGGCCTAAACACGGATATGAACTGTGGCAGACCTTGCTCAATCGGTTTACCCAAAAATCTGTGGCAAAGGAGTTTGAGTTGAGAGGAAAATTACAAGCCTGTCAGAAACGTGATAGATCTTTATCAACATATCTCAGAGAGTTTAAGTCTGTATGTGATCAATTGAATGCAATAGGGAAACCAGTGGATGAGCTGACAAAACTGTTCGGTGTTTTGGAAGGTCTAGGGTTCGAGTATGAGAGCTTTAAAACAACAATCTATTGTTTAAAGCCACAACCTGAATATGATGAAGTAATTTCACATTTGGAAAGATTCGAAACAAGGCTCCAAAACTACTCCTCGAGTCAGGTCAATCCAAACTTAGCATACTATGGCCAAAGGAAGAATGAAGCTATACACAAAGAGGAGTTTAACAGAGATTTTGTACAGCAAAATAGTAGTCATGGAAGTACAAGAGGATATAGTCGAGGAGGAAGAAGTTTTGGAAGAGGAAGATCATTCAATAACAGATATAGAAACTATGGTTATCCTGGAAGAAATATGAATTACAGAAACAATGCTTCGAACTATGAACAAGGCAGTCAACAGTTTAACCAGCTTAATACTTCATCAGCTTTGGGGTCTGGTCAGGGTTTCAGACCATATAATGGGTCAGTTCAAAGGTATACAGATACTAAGACCTATCCTTCCTCAAACTTCACTCTCCATAAAAATGCTCAGATGGAGAAATCAACAGAAAACACTCGACTGGAGTGTCAAATCTGCAGAAGACCAGGTCATGATGCACTTCACTTTGCTGGTACCGTTTCGATAATTCATACCAAGCAGAAGAAGTTCCAACAGCCTTAGCAGCCCTACACATCGAAGATTCAAGTGGAAATGAGTGGTATCCAGACACGGGTGCAACAGCTCACATTACAGCCAACTCTGGTATTCTTCATAATCCTTCTAGATACCATGGAACCCGACACGAATGATTGGAAACGGATCATGCTTGCCTATCATCTATACTTGGTGATACATTGTTGCATACTAAAGTGGATTCATTACCTCTGAATGATGTGTTAATTGTTCCTGATATAAAGAAGAATCTTCTATCTGTATCGAAACTAACGGATGATTATCCATGTTCTTTTATCTTTGATAAAACTGGTGTATACATTAAGGACAACTACACCAACACAACTCGCGCTTGGAAGGAAGGTTAAAGGATTGTACCGAGTTGATTCTCACACCACAGAAGCCTTTCTAACTCAGAGAAACAGAGCTCTAGGAGAGGATCTATGGCATCAGCGTTTAGCTCACACCAACATGAAGACACTGCAGTATCTGCAAAATCAGCAACACATTCACTGTAACACTCGAATAGAGAATATATGTCAAAGTTGTCAAATTGCAAAACATACTGCTCTACCATTTCCATTGTCTGAGTCTGTAACAACTACACCTTTAGAAAAGGTGCACTGCGATATCTGGGGACCTTCGCCAATCAGTTCATTTCAAAACTTCAAGTATTATGTCATCCTTGTAGATGATTTTTCTCGGTTCAGCTGGATTTATCCAATGAGAGCAAAAGCAGACTTCTATGACATCTTTATTCTGTTTCAGAAACATGTCGAAAAGCAACTTGACTGCAGAATCAAGACCTTCCAATGTGATGGTGGAGGTGAATTTGTTAGTCACAAGTTTCAGACACATCTACACAACCATGGCATTAAACAACAAGTGTCCTGCCCTCATACACCAGAACAGAATGGTGTTTCTGAAAGAAAACATCGCCATGTTGTTGAGTTAGGACTAGCTATGCTCTATCATGCTAAAGTCCCTTTAAAATATTGGGTTGATGCCTTCTTGACAGCCATCTATATCATCAATATGCTTCCCACACCAAAGCTACAGATGCAATCACCATATAGTAGACTCTACCAGAAAGAACCGAGCTATGATCATCTCAGAGTCTTCGGCTGTGCTTGTTTTCCTTGTCTTAGACCCTATGCTCAACACAAGTTAGATCCACGGTCTCTTACCTGTATATTCATTGGATACAGCGAACGTCACAAAGGATACAGATGTCTTGTTCCTACTACTGGTCGAATATACATAAGTAGACATGTTATTTTTGATGAAAGGTTCTTTCCTTTCACTAAGACTCGAGTAACAGAAACACATCCTATACAACACTATATCGACTATGGACGAAGAGGTAAAATTTATGGATCCAAAAGAGACCAAACGATATCTCTTCATCTACACAAGGTTCCACACAACAACTGCATAATAATGGCATCAATCATTCTACTTCATCCTGTTTGCCTCCTGAAGAACAGGACAATCTTATTACCATTACAACAACACAGGCTGAAGTTCCTACTCATCAGGATCATTGCTTGTCACAGGATCAGGAAATGTCTAGCACTACAACTCATCCTGAAGCTGTTCACTTAGATGGAAATCATATCAACCATGCTCCTACTACTTCTACTTCACACGGTACACCTACATTTCACCATATACAGACTCGGTCAAAATCTGGAATTATCAAACCTAATCCTAAATATGCTTGTCTTGCTGAATACAAAGTACCTGCTGAACCTAAATCAGTCAAGTCAGCATTAGCTAATCAAGGATGGTACACAGCTATGAAAGAAGAGATGGATGCTTTACATCAGAATCATACCTGGATTTTAATTCCTCGAACAACTGATATGAATGTGATCGGCTGCAAATGGGTGTTTAAAACCAAATTAGCATCGATGGAAGCCTTGACGGGTTAAAAGCTCGTCTTGTAGCTAAAGGATTTCACCAAGAAGAAGGTGTAGATTTTACTTGAAACCTTTAGCCCAGGTTGTTAAACATGCTACAATTCGGTTAGTTCTATCGTAGCCATGATGAATCAGTGGCCTATTCATCAACTTGACGTCAAGAACGCATTCCTACATGGCACATTGACTGAAACAGTATACATGGAGCAACCTCCTGGATTCATACAGTCACAAACACCTAATCATGTGTGCCTTCTAAAGAAATCTCTGTATGGTCTTCGTCAAGCTCCTCGTGCATGGTTTGATAGGTTTAGTACCTTCTTACTTGAAAATGGTTTTGTCTGCAGTTCCACTGATCCCTCTCTGTTTATTCTTCGTAACAGACAAGAAACAATACTTCTCTTACTATATGTGGATGACATTGTCTTAACTGGGAGCTCACCCTCATTACTTTCAAGTTTAATTCATTCTCTAAGCCTTCAGTTCCACATGAAAGATCTAGGATATCTTCACTACTTCCTTGGCATTGAAGCTAAACGCAACTCTATTGATCTGTTTCTCTGTCAAACAAAATATGCAATTGATCTTCTAACTCGGGCTCAATTGCTTGATTGTAAACCAATCTCTACTCCATTAGCTCAGAAACCATATGTCCTGCAATCTGATTCCATTCCCTTATCTAATCCTCTTGAATATCGAAGTCTTGTTGGTGGTCTTCAATACCTAACATTGACTCGTCCTGATATTGCCTATGCTACAAACATGTTATGCCGAGAAAATGCAGCAACCAACTGTTGCGACCTTCATAACCTAAAGAGGGTTCTGCGATATGTTAAAGGAACTCTCAGCTGTGGTATATATCTTCATTCTCGAAGCTCCACACAACTTTATGGTTTTTCAGATGCAGACTGGGCTGGTTGCACAGAGACTAGACGATCTACAACTGGCTTCTGTACATTCCTCGGCTCTAATCTCATTTCTTGGACAGCAAAGAAACAACCTCTTTGTTAGTCGATCTTCTACGAAGCGAATATCGTGCCCTTGCATCTCGCAAATCTGCCGAGCCGACATGGATCGCTTTGTCCTTCGTGATATTGGTCTGTCACTCTCTTCATCAACTCGGTTATTCTGTGATAATCAGTCTGCTATTGCTCTTACTGCTAATCCCATTTTACATGCCCGCACCAAACACATCGAAGTTGATTTTCATTTTGTACGAGAGAAGGTTGCTTCTGGCTCTCTCAATGTGAGTTATATTCCAAGCACTCACCAGCTTGCTGATATTTTCACAAAACCTATCTCACGATTTGCTCATTTTGAGATTCGTACCAAATTGGGAATTGGTCCTTTACCCCTTCCCAATTTGCGGGGGGATGTTAAAGCATATAAACCAAAGTCGAAAACAAATACTGGAGATCAAGAGCCAAGCTTGGATAGAAACAAGGAAGATGAAGTAAAGAAGTTCAAATTAAGGTCAAAGTTAGATACGATGTTCGGGAGTTTAGTTCGGTGCAAACAGGGAAATAAGCAAAGGCGGAGACTGCTGGCTTGGGAAGTGCAGAAACAAATACTGGTGCTAATGATTCAATCAAGGATGGAAACGACAAATTCAACTCTACTTGCGAAGATAAAGAAAAGAAGAACAAAGAAAGCATGAGATACATCAACAACACGTGCTCATTGAATAATAGATATTCAGTTTTAAGTCAAAACTGAATACTTTCCGTGTCTGTTATTTTTCCTCTTTCTGTTTTCATTTCTGGTAAAACAGTTGTACAAGTCTTTGTTTCTCGCTCGCATATAAATTCGGAATGTACAAAGGACGAAAATAAGAAACACTTTATAAAGTTTTTACTCTCTCTCTCTCGGATTTGAAGAGTAAGAGAACCAAATACAGAAGTCCAAGATCATTGCTTTCTTCTTTGAGTCTTCATCTTCGTCAAGCTCGTTTCTTCATCTTCTCTGTTTCTCTTTTCTGTTCATATGAAATCTTCACATTACAGAATAGAGGGGAACGGTGGTCGGTGGGGGTGAAAATGAGTGAGCAGCTGCGGTTTCCAACTCTGTAGCAACGGTCTTCAAGCTGACTACCGCTTTTGACCTTGAGCGGCACCGTTGGACGCTGGCAACCGGAGGAAAGACCAGCTGGCCGTGCGTGTCACGCCTAAGAGAGACCAGATGGCATTGGCTGAGTTGGTTGGATTTGAAAGGGAGAGAAAGAGGAGTTTCTGCCGTGCCTGTATAGTGCGGTCTCCTTCTTCGCACAGCTTCGGGGCAACAAGGAAGTCATCCGCGGAGCCAGGTTTCATTGCGAGGGCCAGACACCTGGGGAGAGAGAGAGAGAGCGTGCGCGAAGGTGAGGCGCGCTGAGGTGGCCGTGGGCGGGCCGACTTGGTGGCGAAGCGACGTTGCTTGTTAAATGTCCGAGGCTCACGATTTCGTTGGGCGAAAACCGGATGTCAGCCACAGTTGAGGTGGACGCTACTGACCGGCTGAAGCTTGGTTTATCGTAATGTCATCGGATGAACAGCTTGCAAATAGTTTTATGCGGCACTTCGCCAAACCTGGATGGCAATGAGTCTTTGTAGAGGCAAAAAAGTCGAAAGAACTTGCACAATGATTGATAATATAAGCAGCACACAATTCGATCATCTGTTACGAAAACCCGGCCATGGGAAACTTCAATCCGATCCAGTTAAGTCTGTCTAAAACTCTTCATCAAAGCCAATCGAATTGTCACCTAGCTAAAAGATTATAGCGATGAGGTCATTGTTACAAGAACGGGTACCAGGAACCACGTCGGAATGCGAAAGCACAGTATGTCACTCAAGATTATTAGTTAATCGAGTGATCAAGCATGTCGGTTTGACAAGTAAAAGCAATGACTGATCATTTGGTCCTTTGCATCTGGTTGTGTCCGAGCAAATCTTTTGCCATCAAAGCATCAAATATGGCATAAACTTCTTATGTTGATGATGCGGTGCATAACTAATTTCCGTGTAGATAATGCATTGGAAATGTATATAACAAAGACGTTGATGATTACAAGAGGCTCGAAAAGTTATTGTATGTATCTATCTGAGATCACCTCCCAGTCAAAGAAATAAAGCTAATTACTTATCACAAATTAGTATGACCACATCACCTAAAAAATCACAAGTTTGCACATATATTTATTTGTCCACAACGTGTTGACAAATGAGTTTGTCCAAATTTTTTTCTTAAAATTTATGGATCAAGCCAATGGAAAATAACCCGATCTTTAAACTTTAAGCTAAGTGATCATAGACAAAAAAAAAAAAGAGGAAAAAAATGGAGGGATCAAGTTAAAGATAGGACCATGGTCAGAAGCAAGGATTATTGGTAAAAGAAAACCACGAGTGTCAAAACTTGGCACAAAATGACATTTAAGTATAAAAAATTACAAAAATGACATTTAAGTATCACTTTTTGGAAAAATGAGACACTTGAGTGTCACATCCGGCAAACCCCGTCGAAATCCTATATGGCAATTTGTTATTAATTTTGTTTGCTTACGTGGCTCGTCGAAGGCTGACTCAACAAAGAAACACAAAAACGACGTCATTTTGGCACAATTCGAATTTTAATATAAAAAATAATTAATTAAATTTAAAATCAAATTTAAAAAGAAAATGGAGGAAGAAGATGAATGGTAGCCAGTGGCGAGAGGGCTCGCCCTCGATGCCGTCGCCATCACCGGGAATGGGGGAGGGTCGGCTGGGGTCGCAAAGCCTTGGCCGGGGGTCGACGACCCCAACCAACTAGCGGTGAGAGCCTACGAGCCCTCACCCATATCTTTTGGGGGGGGTCGCGGCCCTTCCCGAGATTTAGCGAGGGTCATCGGCCCTCGCCCAATCGGAGCAAGGGCCACTCTAGGCGACCCTCCCCCACCTTCCCGGCAATGGCGGGGCAACGGCGGTGGCGGCAAGGGTTGAGCTCTCACCACCAGCTGCTCGTCTTCCTCCCCCTTTTTTAATTTATTTTTAAATTTAATTTAATTAATTTTTATATTAATTATTTACTTACGTCATTAGCAAAACGACGTCATTTTGGCACTTGTTTAGCCACGTCAACTTGCAAAACGACGTTGTTTTGCATTTGGCTTGCCGGAAAATCGTCATGTCAATGTTTAGCCGGATTTTCTCGCCATTGGAACTTAACTGATTCATTTTACTCTGATTTTGGCATTTAAATGCCACTTTCCTAATTTTTGGTATTTAAGTATCCCTTCATGTCAAGTTTTGGCACTCTAAGTGTCATTTTCTCAAGGATTATTAGTACAACCATAGCTAAGCTAAAAACCCCTTATAGCGTCTTCTTCATTATTGTTGTCTCTAAACTTGAAAAAGATTACAAGTATTTTTTCACACCAAAATGATAATCTCTCTCTTTATATATATAACGAAAGAGATGACCCATGGTTAGGAAAGTGGATAAAGATCCTTCCTTGGTAGACTATGTCATCGGCCCTTCCCTAGATTCAGCGAGGGTCATCGGCCCTCGCCCAGTCGGGCCAAGGGCCACTCTAGCCGACCCTCCCCCCACCTTCCTAGCGATGGTGGGGCAACGGCGGTGGCAGTAAGGGCTGAGCTCTCAACCACCGGCTACTCGTCTTCCTCCCCCTCCCCTCCCCTCCCTTTTTTTCAATTTGGTTTTAAATTTAATTTAATTAATGTTTATATTAATTATTTACCTACGTCGGCAGCAAAAATAACGTCATTTTGGCACTTGTTTAGCCACGTCAACGTGTAAAATGACATCATTTTGCATTTAGCTTGCCGGAAAATCGTCAAGTCAGCGTTTAGCCGGATTTTCTCGCCATTGGAATTTACTTGATTCATTTTACTTCGATTTTGACATTTAAATGTCACTTTCCTAACTTTTGGTACTTAAGTGTCCCTTCATGTCAAGTTTTGGCACTCTGAGTGTCATTTTCTCAAGGATTATTAGTACAACCATAGCCAAGCTAAAAACCCCTTATAGCGTCTTCTTCATTATTGTTGTCTCTATACTTGAAAAAGATTACAAGTATTTTTTCACACCAAAATGATAATCTTTCTCTATATATATAACGAAAGAGATGACCCATGGTTAGGAAAGTGGATAAAGATCCTTCCTTGGTAGACTGTGTGGACTCTAATGAATGCCAAATCTACTTCCATGTAAGCAAGAGGAGGCTCTTGTCTTTCCTTCAAAAGGTAAAACTTTTCAAATGACTATTATCTTTTTGTTCCTCAACATGGCAAAAAATCCAAATCCTTATTATTAGGGCTTAATAGTGTTATAGTATATTAAAGACTCCCACCTAATTATTTATCTTAATATCAATCAATAGCATGAGGGTGCTCACTTTTTTCAACTCTATTCCATGCCCCGCTTTCTGTTGATGGTAATTTACCTCGGTATTCTTTGGCAAGAGAGGTTTAAAGGAATGGATCATCTTCTCATATCGATCCTGTCATATTGCATAAGCTTTCAAGGAACGTTAGGCATGTCCGTAAATGAAAACCGCCAGCATTTCCCTCGAACATTAGTAACGTTTATATTGACGCTCTTAGAAAATTACTGATATTATTTGATTATTTTGAATTACCAAATATTCCGAACACATAACATCATTTACTTTCATAGGTTACTAGTGTGTTAAAGTTATTATTTTGATTCAAAATTAAGAATCTTAATTTGAGTCACTCGCCCATATCATCATTTATTTAATTTTGCCAATTTACCAACTATTTTAATGGTTCACTAAATATATTTGAGTCTATTACCGATGTGTTAAACTTATCAAGTAAGAGTTGGTTATTTCGTGTAAGAGTTAGTGGCAGCTTCACATGTTGGAAGATTATAAGAACAGTTGGCAATTATCAAACAATCAAATAGAAAGCTGGTATTTGACTAAATAAAGTTAATTCCATATATGCATCTACAGAAATTACATATAACTGTTGATAAATTTTGAAGAGATTTGATAATCTATAATAAGAGTTGATAAATTTTGAAGAGATTTGATAATCTATAATAAGAGTTGGTATCTTTAATGGATTGGTAAGTCCCAAATATATATTGGTAAATTACCGGAACAAATGTATTTACAACAAAAAATAACCTAACTTGTTTAAATCAATCAATAGTGAGTTTAATTTGTTAAATGAGTTTGGTTGATCTTGATTGACATTGCTATTGGGGAAAAACTCCAAAATAATGGTCTGAAATTGTTTCATTTTGTTAAATAAGGACATGAAGTGGATATTATTTCAAATAAGAGCGGGAAGTGCCCTCATTTTTTTCAAATAAGAGCTTAAAGTAGATCTTATTTCAAATAATAGCTTGAAGTATTTATATCAGTCTAAAAAAGGCCTAAACTCATCGGCTATGATAGGAAATTTCATCTTTTAAGATTTTCAAATTTTTAATATTTTCTTTCTTTTCATAAAAAGACAAAAAGGAAAAACATGGGCAAGAGGGAGCCCCTCTTGCCTGTGGTTATTGCCCCATTGAAGGCTGGCGAGGTTGTCGGCACTTAGGCGAGGGTCAATGACCTTTACAAGAAGCCGGAGAGGGCAACGACCCTCTCCCAGATTTGGGTGAGGGTTCCATCCTCACCCTAACCTGGGCAAGGCTGTCGGCCCTTGCCTAGCACCCCCAGACCTAAGGCGAGGTCCAAAGGCATCAAGCGAGGACAAGCGACCTTTCCCAAATCTGGGAGAGGGTTGCCGCCCTCTCTTGCTTCTGGCGAGGATTGTTAGCCCTCACCCAGGTGTTGGTGACCCCATGACCTCATCGCCGATGGGTCGGCGGCTCCCTCCCACTCATGGTTTTCCTTTTTTTCTAAAATTTGTTTAATCTAATTTAATTTAAATTTAACTAGTGTTTTGATAAAAATATCTTTGCTCGGTCGAAATATTTTGCCGATCTACGAGGCTAGGTTACTATTTGAAATAGTTATAACCACTTTTAAGACCTTTGGGTTTGATATGCCCACTTTGAGCTCTTATTTGAAATAATATACACTTCATACCCTTATTTGAGAAAATGAGAGCATTTCGGGCTTTTATTTGGAATTTTCCCTTATTATTGTTAACTATACAATATAGTTATTGACCAATGTATGATAACCATAGTGTATAGCTTTCAATGACTATTGATGAGCGACAAAATGCAATTGATCAAGGCAGACTAATTGTCGATAGTGCTTCGAGTTACTAAAAAATTGACAATTGTACAACATAAAAATCGACATATGCAAAGAGGAATTGTCGACGATTACGTGGAATCGACATCGACGGGTAGCTGAGGAGTGTTCAACGAAGTTGATCAACGGAACAAGCAAAGACTTGGCTACTCCAAATTTGGCTAAGTGTTGGAAGCAAGGGGAGAAAATGAGGACAAGGATACTGACTGAAGGCAAAGGTATCTAGTGACGCTTGAGTAACTCTGAACTTAGCATCGTTTATAATTTATCGTAATGTCTTTCTTCGAACACCTTTTAGAATGTTGGAGGCTGCACTCCACGAAACCTGGACGGGAATGGGACTACATGATTGATGAGTCCTAGTCTTTGTAGAACAAAACAACAGAAAGAAATTGGACAATAATTGATAGTATCCGTAGCACCCAATTCGACCATCTGTAGTGAAAATTTGGCATGGTTAACTTACATCTGATTGAATTAACTCGGTCAAACAGTCAAATAGCTAACAACATGAATTAAAACAATCACCGAAAGGCACGCGTATTAGATAATTTTCAGAATCTATAGTTTACCGTATTGAGATTTTCCTATTGTTCTATTGCTTTCGCTGATAATTATCAGTAAATTTCAAAATATTTTCCTGACATGATGGTGTTTAGAGCACATACCAATTTTCTTGTTTACGTATTGAATTACAAGCTATCTTGATAACTTACCAAATATCTTCTCTAAATTTCACCCAAGTGAAGCCGTTTGCCACTTTAACATGAACATCCTCCCTTTATTCTCTGTCTAGTTTTTTAACCTTAATGCCATCGTTGTTTTTGACATTGGTTAATCATTCTCATCCCTTTGTAACTCTTATGCAGTCTACCAAGTACACTTTCCTTCGTATAAACCCATCACAAGTTCTTCAAGCTTCGAAAGAAACGTAATTTGATTTACTTATCAATATCAGCGTTTATCTAATTATTCCAATTTACCAACTATTCCGAGTTGGTTACTCAGCTTAATGCAATCCTCGATCACTCTAACAATGAGTTTGGGAATGCCATTATCAAGGTACCCTACTTATTTTCTCCTCAGCTACATACTACCAGTCGCCAAAATTCATAGTCTGGTCAAGTGGATCTTGTTATAGATAAAGCCAAATATTTGTTTTTAGGGGCTTTTTTGTCTTTCTATTAGATTTCCTTTTAGGTTAAAAGTGGTACCTATATATTAGCGATGGCAAAACCCAGCCGTCAAGACGCTGAAAAAGGAAATAGAGAGGCAAGAAAAAGAGAGAAGAAAAAAGTGAGTTTTTCTTGATGAGAGTTCTCAATCTCTTTTGTACCCGATCTTGAGAGAAGATCGTCGTTGTATTCCAACTTTTTTCGAAGTCTAGTGGATTCGCGAGTGCCTCTGCGCGGAGACGTAGCCCGGTTTGGGTGAACTTCGATAACAAATTTTCTGGCGTGTTCATCCGATTCGCTCTTTTATTACTATATTCTGTCTGGAGAATTGTTTGCGAGTGTTATTTTTCTGGAATCGACGTGCGATTTCGTAACAACTGGTATCAGAGCTTGGGTTGGCTAATCGAGAACATCGAGGGTTTTCGGTGACGTTCGATTGAAAGCAAACAGGATGGCGAAGATAAAATCGAGAATCGATAAGTTCAATGGAGAGGATTTCGGATGGTGGAAACTACAAATAGAGGATTATCTTTATCAAAAAGATCTCTATGCACCACTTGAGGGTTGGAAACCCGAGATGGCGGAAGTGGATCCGACAGCCAGGCCGGATGGAAAATTCTTGATCGAAAGGCGTTAGGTGCGATTCGTCTAGGGTTGACGAAAAGACAGGGTACCACATCGCGAAAGCAAAAACTGCAAAAGAAGCCATGGATATTCTAACAAATATTTTTGAGAAGCCATCCACATCAAATCGGTATTTTTGCTTTGAAGAAACTGGTTAATATGAAGTTATCGATAGAAATTCTGTGGCGAGCATATTAATAGTTTCACGCAGTCACGGGTCAATTAGAATCCGCAGGCATAAATTTAGATATGAAGCTTCAAGCTTTATTATTTTTATGTTCTCTTCCAGAAAGCTACAATACCGCAGTGCAGGGAATTTCGAGCACCATGAAGGATGATTTAACTCCCGTGAGTAGTATCATGGATGAAGAGATGCGAAGGAAAGTCTCGGTGGAGATAATCTTTTTGCATCTACATCTTCAACGGCACTTGCAAAGTGGAGAACCGTGGAAGAAGTAAAAGTAGAGGAAATTTCAGCGGTCGTGGCGGATCACAATCAAGGGGTAAGAGACGGGTTGCAAAAGATGAGTGTTGGTTTTGTTACAAAACCGGACACCGGAGGTTTCAATGTGAAGCCTACAAAAAGAAGCAGCAAGATGAGAATCAAGGTGCTAATGTAGTTAGCGATAAATCTTTGCTAGATAACTTGTGTTTGTCTACGGGGTTTGATTTGACACAACGATAAATGGTTTATTGATTCTGGCGCTTCTTTTCATTGCACCTCGCAAAGAGACATATTTGATAATTATGCTAGTGGAGATTTTGGACAAGTGGTTGTGGGAAACGGCCACATGTGTCTAATTGTTGGGAAAGGAACCGTGACTCGTGAACATCTCGGTGGAGGACATCTAGTTTTGCGTGAAACTAGGCATATTCCGAATTAAAGAAAAATCTGATTTCAACCAAGAAAACTTGACCAAGAAGGTTTGGTAATAACCTTTGGCTGTGGAGAGTGGAAGATAACCTCGGGGATAAGAGTAGTAGCAAAGGGAAAGCGTACGGTACACTTTACCTTCTCCAAGGAGACAATATCGTTGATATAGTTGCAACTACAATGGCTACGGTAATTTATCTACTCTTTGGCATTATCGTTTGGGACATCTTGGTGAAAAAGGTGTAAAGCAATTACACTCGAGGAAATTACTTCCGGGTTTACAAAAGTTGAGTTAGATTTTTGTGAGAGTTGCATTTATGGAAAATGTAGAGGCTGTTAGTTTTCAATTGAATGGGCAACAAAATAAAGGCCGAAGCTAGAGTTGGTTCATACCGATGTATGGGGACCTGCTCGGAACTCTCTTATGGTGGTAAGAGATATTTTGTCACCTTCATTGATGATGCAACAAGAAAGACTTGGGTCTATGCTCTTAAAGAAAAATCAGAAGTATTCGGGATGTTCAGGATGTGGAAGACTATGGTAGAAAAAGAAACAGGTTATCAGATTAAAGCTTTGAAATCGATAATGGTGGTGAATACACAAGTAAAGAATTTGCAAATTATCCGAGTCGAGAAGGCATACACGGGCTAAAGACTGCTCCTAGAACTCCTCAAGAGAACGGTGTAGCCGAAAGAATGAACAGGACTATTCTAGAACGTGCGAGATGCATGAGACTACACGCGGGTCTCCCGCTACACTTATGGGCTGCCACGCTTGATGCAGCTGTTTATCTTATCAACGAAGTCCATCTAGTGCGTTGGATGGAGAAATACCACGGGAGCGGTGGTCGGGTAAGAAGATTAATTATTCACATTTAAAGGTGTTTGGTTGTATTGCATATGCTTTGATTGACGGGGAGGATAGGAAAAAGCTTGATGCTAAGTCCCGTAGTGCGTCTTTATCGGATACGGTGGCGACGAGTATGGTTATAGACTTTGGGATTATGAGAATAATAAAGTTATCCGCATCGCAATGTGGTATTCCATGAAGAAAAGATGTACAAGGATCGTCGACGAGACGAGCATGAGAAGGTAGTACAATCGAATATGTTGAATTAGACACAATGCCCGTGAAGATGTTTCCAGTAGATCAAAGTTCACCTGAAAGAGAGGTTCAAGATGAGCCTATTATCAGTGAAGAGGTAGTTCAAGAAGAACGTAGTGATTCGGAACAAACGAATGACCTTGAAGTACCTGTCTTGAGAAGGTCTACACGTGTGAGAAAGCCAAAGGTAATTTTTGATCCATCGGCTAATACTTGTTCTAAGTCATGTCTTATATACGATTCGGGAGAACCGGAAACTTACAATGAGGCAAAGGCGGACACGTCTCACTTGCGGTGGGAGTGTGCTATGAAAGACGAGATGAGCTCGTTGCTTGAACAAAACTTGGGAGTTGACCAAGTTGCCCACAGTAAAAAAAAGCTTTATTAAACAAATGGGTGTACAGGATTAAGAATGAAGCAGATGGTAGTATTAGATACAAGGCGAGACTTGTAGTTAAGGGCTTTTCTCAAAAAGAAGGGATCGACTACTCCGAGATATTTTCACCCGTAGTGAAAATGACATCAATTAGAGTTCTGCTAAGTATAGTTGCGGTGGAGGATCTTTATCTTGAGTAGTTAGACGTAAAAACAGCGTTTTTACATGGTGACTTAGATGAAGAATTATACATGGCACAACCTAAGGGTTTTGAAGTCAAAGGTAAGGAGCACATGGTATGTCGCTTGAAGAAAAGCTTGTATGGCTTGAAACAAGCTCCGCGACAATGGTACTTAAAATTTGATGGTTTCATGCAAGAAAAGGATTTACACACCGTGAGTCCGATCACCGTGTTTATTTTCGCAAATATGATGATGGTGACATTGTGTATTTATCTTTATATGTGGATGACATGCTGGTGGCTAGTTCCAATATGAAGAGAATCGTAGAAGTGAAAAAGATGTTATCATCACGCTTTGATATGAAAGACTTGGGAGAGGCCAAGAATATTTTAGGCATGAAAATCATTAGAGACAGGAAAAATAAGAAATTATGGTTGTCGCGGGAAGACTATGTGAACAAGGTGTTAAAGAGATTTAACATGGACAAGGCAAAACCGGTTGCAACTCCTTTAGCGAATCACTTCAAACTTTCCAAGGATATGTGTCCAAGCACTCGGGCTTTGAAAGATGAGATGGCGGTAGTTCCATATGCATCGGCGGTGGGGAGTTTGATGTATGCCATGGTGAGCACGAGACCGAGACATTGCACAAGCGGTGGGAGTTGTGAGTCGATATATGCGAGAACCCGTAGAGAGCATTGGAATGCGCTTAAATGGATATTGAGATATCTAGCGGTACTTCCAATTACTCACTTTGTTATAGTGGTACATCTCTAAAGTTGCGGGGTTATGTAGATGCGAGATCATTCGGGTGATCGAGATAGTGGTAAGAGTATCACTTTGGATATGTCTTTACATTGCGGTACAGCAGTGAGTTGGGTATCTCAACTACAAAAAGTAGTTGCTTTATCGACAACGAGAGGCGGAGAATATGTAGCGATTACGAAGCCTCCAAGGAAATCATGTGGTTACAAGATTATATGGAGGAGTTAAATCGAAAAAACCCAAGATAAGACACTTTGTGGAGTGATAGTCAAAGTGCAAAGTGCACTTAGCAAAGAATGCAGCTTATCACTCAAGGACTAGACATATCAAGAAGCGTTATCACTTTATCGAGTCGCATTGAAAGATAATGAATTAAAGCTACAAAAGATTGATGGCTCGAAGAATCCAGTGACATGATGACCAAGGTAGTAGACAGAGAGAAGCATATTTTCTGTACTACTACCATTGGTATTACTCCATGTTGATTGATGAGGAGTATCGCAGAGGCACAAGTTTCACAACTACTATTTTTTGAAGAAGATGGATGCAAAGTTGCTTGGTGCTTGGGTATATTTGTCTTCAAGTGGGAGATTGTTATAGATAAAGCCAAATATTTGTTTTTAGGGGCTTTTTTGTCTTTCTATTAGATTTCCTTTTAGGTTAAAATGGTACCTATATATTAGCGATGGCAAAACCCTAGCCGTCAAGACGCTGAAAAAGGAAATAGAGAGGCAAGAAAAAGAGAGAAGAAAAAAGTGAGTTTTTCTTGATGAGAGTTCTCAATCTCTTTGTACCCTGATCTTGAGAGAAGATCGTCGTTGTATTCCAACTTTTTCGAAGTCTAGTGGATTCGCAGAGTGCCTCTGCGCGGAGACGTAGCCCAGGTTTGGGTGAACTTCGATAACAAATTTTCTGGCGTGTTCATCTGATTCTGCTCTTTTATTACTATATTCTGTCTGGAGAATTGTTTGCGAGTGTTATTTTTCTGGAATCGACGTGCGATTTCGTAACAGATCTTGATCTGGAGTCTTGAAATTTAAGAAACCGAAGGATTTGCCTTGGGTTCTGTTTTCTTTGGACCGCCTTCAGAATTCATGAAGTTGCAGATTATAATGAAATTGCGCCATGCATCGAAAAGTAAGAAGTAAAAGTTCTCCCACAGGATTTCTTTGCTTTCTGGATGTTTGACCTTGCAAATGCATCTGGAGCTGTACTCTACTATATGGCAATACCCCAGAATGTGAGTTTACGGAGTCACTTTCCATTATTAAGATTCTTTTCTAGATTACAGGCTCTCTTCCCCACTTGAGAGATGAAAGATCCTTTCAATTCTATACTTAGCTCATATATCCATGGTTGGCGATATTAGAATATTTACTTGATTCTCCATATCTTTCGGGATTATGCATATATCGTCTCCGAGTGTGAAATTCTTGATTATATTATATTTATCTTATTACCTTATAATTAACCAATAACTCATAGACACTTTATCAATGCATCAAAATCTATAGAAATCCTGCATTTTTCTCTTCCGTATATATGCTTAACTTGGAATCGAAGATTTGAAAAAAGAGGTAGCTGGAAGCTATCCATTGTTAACAAAAGCCACACTCAAACACATGACAAAAGAACAAATTTATGACAGCGACATAGCAATGGTAATTGCAGTAAATTGCTGCTTTATTTTGGAAGAATCCCGGCGACGTGATCCGTCCTCCAAAGAACAGAAGGAATCTGAAAATCTCTCATGTCACCGATGCCTCCATTAGGTCTAATACACCGAGACAACTAAAAACTGATAGTCTTAGATTAAAAAGTTCATCAGGTGGAGCAAGAGATGTCGACATTTGAAACGGAGAGGGGGTACATACGGGTGGTGGAGTACTTGAACGAGAGGACCTGACCGGGGGAGAGGGCTGCCCCGTTATTCACCAAGCAGTAGTCGTAGTCGAGCCGCTTGAAGATTTCTGGTCTTATCAGGTTGTCGGAGCTGAATTCGCCGCAGTGGAAGTGGACGTTCGAGATGGTGCACGCCGACGAGCATTCGTTATTAATTTCAACTGAGAAAATCGGAATCCCCGAAGGTTGCATGCCTACTGAGGCTTGGTTGATCGTAATGTCTCTCTCCGAACACCTTTCAGATTGTTGGAGGCTGCACTCCACCAAACCTGGACGGGAATGGGAGTACATGACTGATAAATCGTAGTCTTTATAGAAGCAAAACAACAGAAAGAAATCGCACAATAATTAATAGTATCCACAGCACGCGATTCGACCATTTGTAGTGAAAATCCGGCATAATTAACTTTCATCCGATTGAATTAACTCCTTTAAATGATCGAATTGCTAACAACATGAATTAAAACAATCACCAAAAGGCACACAGAACATTATCATGTCCGAGCAAATCTTTTTACATCGATGCAATGAACATAGGGTAGCATAAGCTTATCACACGGACAATACACAGCGCATAAAACTAATTTTATGCAGAAAATACATCGGAAAGCATGGTTTCTATGGACGTATATATCAAACCCATCGATGATCGCGAGATTCTTGAAAAGATAATTGTATAGACATCCTAGAATTTTTAAGCCATCATAGTAAAGATATACGTCAGATACAAGGATTATTAGGACAACCACAAGCCAGCAGAGAATCTCCGGTGACGTTTTCTTCATTGTTGTCGTCTCCAAACTTGAAAAGCAGTATCAGTATTTTCTAACCAAACTGAGAATCTCTATTTCTCACTTGATTGTTTTATAACCAAAGAGACGACCGATGTTTAGGAAAGTGAATGAAGATGCATCCGTGCTAGGCCTTGTAATCTACCGTATCGAATCTCTTTCAAAATGGCAAAAAAAAAGGAGGATTTTGTCTAAATTTCTGTGACCCTTCAATTCACTCGATCTCGAAAGATTGGCTTTTCGAGACGAATCTTTGCATTTCTCAACATGGCAAGAAAGCCAATTATTTAGTGTTTATTAATGGAAAATAAGAGGATGACAATAAAGTTGCAGGCAAAACAAGTCCACCCAATATTTTCTCAGGGAGGGGAAACGGTGTTGCCTCCACCCAAAGTTTTCCCGTAGTTTTCCCGTAATCTTTTATTCCACTTGAGGGGGCTACCAAGAGGGAATTTTCCAATTAGAAACATATAATAATAGATCAATCAAAATAAAAAGATTGTGTTATTTCAACCCAAATTTTGGCTTTACACTCCCAAAAATAGCTTCTTATTTTTTTTACCATTTTGCCCCTTTGTCGTGCATGCTTTGATCACTTTTTCCTCCCTTTTTATTTGTTTTTTCCTTTTCTTTTCTTGCGGGTTCCACGTTCCTCCTCCTTCTAAGAAAATATTAAGTGAACTTGTTTTGCCAGTTAGCCCTATGTCACTCCACTCATTGAGTTGCTTACTAATGTGTTAAACATACTAGATAAAAGTTGATAATTCCGTGTAACCATGGCCTCATATGTTGGTAGATTATAAAAGCACTTAACAATTACGAAACAATCAAATAAATGATGTACTTGATTAGAATAAAGTCAATAATTTTGTATAAAAGTTGAAAACAATTCCATATAAATGTTAATAAATTTTGAAAGAGTTGATTATCTATTATAAGAGTTGGTATCTTTGACCAACTGGTAAACTCCTAGATATTTGTTTGTAAAATTATTGAATATCAAATGTACTTCCACTGTTTGGGGGTAAAGAAGAGCTACAAGAGTTAATCCCTCATCGCTCTATTGCTTGGTCGCTGACATTAATGGCGAGATAGTAAAACCATCGAGAGGATTCGATGGTCCACATAGTCATGACAATGGTGGTCACGTGATGATGACAAAGGTCATTAATACTTGAGTTGAACAGCGGCTTAGATAACGTACAGGCTCGTTTTTGGGTTAATATGGGTATAATGGCGCTAGTTGATCCGACTTTCTTCTTAGGACTAGTTGGGTGCTATCATATAGCATTGTCTCAGCTAAGTTCACGAATTGGAGATAAGCGGACTCATCGTTATTTGTTTTTGGGTGTTTGTATTAATACTTTGAAGATGAACATTAAAAAGAAAGTGCACATGTAGATTATTTAAACTTGTTATACTTCTGTTACCAAATAATGTGATTGTTTTATTATGATTCCGAGTTTTTTTTAAAAGAAAAGTAAATAATTGAAGAAAGATTTTGTGTCTCACTTGACACTGTGGGGTGTCACAGGCACTCACTGGATTGCTTGAATGAGGTGGCGCCCCCGCCCTGCTTTGCCCGCAAGCCGTCAACCCTTAGTTGAGCATCGGCAAGGGAGGGCTGGCAGCCGCTAGCTGTAGAAGAGGGGCTATGCGCCCTCAAATATCATCCTTAAATTTTACCCAAATGAAGCTGTTTTAACATGAACATCCTCCCTTTATTCTCTATCTAGTTTTTTAACCTTAATGCCATCATTGTTTTTAACATTGGTTAATCGTTCTCATCCCTTTGTAATGTATAAACCCATCACAATTTCTTCAAGTTTCGAAAAAAACTTAGTTTGATTTACTTATAGATATCAACGTTTATCTAATTTTTCCAATTTACCAACTATTCCAATGGTTGACTACAATTAATTGAGTTGGTTACTCAGCTTACTGTAACCCTCGATCATCCTAAAAATGAGTTTGGGAATGCCATATCAAGGTACCCTACTTATTTTCTCCTTAGCTACATACTACCAGCATTGCCAAAATTCACAGTCGCGTCAAGTGGATCTTGATCTGGAAACTTGAACTTAACAAACCAAAGGATTTGCCACGGGTTCTCTTTTCTTTGGACCGCCTTCAGAACTCATAAAGTTGCTGATTATAATGAAATTGCACCATGCATCGAAAAGCAAGATGTTAAAGTGCTCCCACCGGACTTCTTTGCTTTCTGGATGTTTGACGTTGCAAATGCATCTGGAGCTGTACTATACGATATGGCAATCCCCCTGAATGTGAGTTTATGGAGTCACTTTCCATTATTAAGATTCTTTTCTTGATTACAGGCTCTCTTCCCCCGCTTGACAGAAATTCAATACTCAGCTCATATATCCATGGTTAGCGATGTTAGAATATTTATTTGATTTTCCATATCTCTCGTGATTATTCATATATCTTCTCTGAATGTAATATCCTTGTTTGATTGTAATTGATATTATATTTATCTTATTACCTTATAATCAACCAATAACTCATCTACACTTTATCAATACATCGAAATATATAGAAATCACATATTTTTCTCTTCCGTAAATATGCTTAACTTGGAATCGAAGATGTGAAAAAAGAGGTAGTTGAGTGCTATCTATTGTTAACAAAAGCCACACTCAAACACATGACAAAAGAACAAATTTTGTGACAGCGACATAGCAATGGTAATTGCAATAAATTATTGTTTTATTTTTGAAGAATCCGGGCAACATGATCGGTCCTCCAAAGAACAGAAGGAATCTGAAAATCTCTCATGTCGCCGATGCCTTCATTAGGTCTAATACACCGACACAACTAAAAACTGATAGTCTTATATTAAAAAGTTCATCAGGTGTAGCAAGAGATGTCGAGATTTGAAACGGAGAGGGGGTACATGCAGGTGGTGGAGTACTTGAACGAGAGGACCTGACCGGGGGTGAGGGCTGTCCCGTTATTCACCAAGCAGTCGTCATAGTCGAGCCGCTTGAAGATTTTTGGTCTTATCCGATTGTCGGAGCTGAATTTGCCACAGTGGAAGCAGACGTTTGCGATGGTGCACGCCGACGAGCATTCGTTCATAACTTCAACCAAGAAAATGGTAATCCCCGAAGGTTTCCTGCCTAATAAGACTTGGTTTATTCTAATGTCTGTCTTCAAACACCTTTCAGAATGTTGAAGGCTGCACCCCACCAAACCTGGATGGGAATGGGAGTACATAATTGATGAGTCCTAGTCTTTATAGAAGCAAAACAACAGAAAGAAATTGCACAATGATTTATAGTATCTACAGCACACAATTTGACCATCTGTTATGAAAACCTCGCATGGTTAACTTTCATCTGATCAAATTAGATCGAATTGCTAACAACATGAATTAAAACAATCACCAAAAGGCACACAAAGCAAGATGCAGAAATGGAGTCATATAACTAAATGATGTTAACTTGAGAATCACTTAAACAACCGATTGTAGCGATGAGACGGATTTTGAAGGTGAGGAACCCTGTCAAAAAGCAGAATGATATCATGTAACTTGAGATTATTAGTTAACTGAGCGATCAATTATGTCCCTTTGACAATGTAAAAAGCAATGACGATGGTCATTTGATCAGTTTGGATCAAGGCCAAACTTGCTTAGGCAAGAACATTATTGTGTCCACGCAAATCTTATCATCAATGTGACGAACATAGGTTAGCATAAACTTATCCCACGGACAATATGGTACGTAAACTATTTCCATGCAGAAAATATATCGAAAGATGTGGTTTCTATGGATGTATATGTCAACCTGTCAATGATCGCAAGATTCTTGGAAAAGTTAATTATATAGGCATCCTAGATTCGTTAAAACATCATAGTAAAGATATACCATGGTCAAATATAAGGATTATTAGGATAACCACGAACCAGTTGAGAACCTCCGACGACGTTTTCTTCATTGTTGCTGTCTCCAAACTTGAAAAAGCAAATACCAGTATTTCCTCACCAAACTGAGAATCTCTGTTTCTCTCACTTCATTATTATTTTATAACGAAAGAGACTACCAACGTCTAGGAAAATGAATAAAGACGCATCCATGTTAGGCTGTGTACCCTACTGAATCGAATATCCTTCAAAATGGCAAGCAAAAGGAGGATTTTGTCTAAGTTTCTTTGACCCTGCAATTCACTCGATCTCGAAAAATTAGCTTTTCGAGACGAATCTCTCTGCATTTCTCAACAAGGTAAGAAATGCCAATTATTAGTGTTTCTTAATGGAAAATGAGAGGATGACAATAAAGCCGCTGGCAAAGCCCCAAGTTTTCCCGTAATCTTTATTTCCTTCGGTGGGCCTACCAAGTGGGGATATTTCAATGATAACAAATCATTCCAAATAAAAAGGATTGTGCTAATTTCCACTCCAGTCCGGGCTTTACACTCCCCAAAATAGTGTTTTTGCCATTTTGCCCCTTTGCCTTGCATGATTGGATCAAATTTTTCTCCCTCATTATTGGTTTTTCCTTTTCTCTTCTTGCAAGTTCCACATTTCTCCCTCTGAGAAAATATTGAGTGGGCTCGTTTTGTTAGTTGTGTCAGTCCACTCATTGAGTCAGTTACCAATATGTTAAACTTACTAGATAAAAGTTGATAATTTCATGTAAGAGCCAGAAACGGCTTCATATGGTGGTAGATTATAAGAAAAATTCACAATTACAAAACAATCAAATAAATGCTTGTAATTGATTAGAGTAAAGCCAATAATTTCATACAAAAGTTGAAAGTGATTTCATATAAATGTTGATAAATTTTGAAAGAGTTGATTATCTATTATAAGAGTTGGTGTCTTTAACCAATTGGTAAACTCCCGAATATTTATTTGTACTTATTGAAGCAGTTGGTACTTTTGAAACAATCAAATAAACTTTGTTAGTTAGACTTGGATAAGATTTGGTAATTTTTGTATTAAAATTAGTAACTTAATCCTAAAACTTACAATAAAAGTACCATCACATTCTAAAATTTTCAATTTGTACAATCACATCTCAAAACTTAACCGAAGAGTGCAGTCAAGTACCCGGTTAACTTCATCCTATTTGAGCGACTGAATATGATAATTTTAAATATCTTTCAAGGCCGTGTGATGCTGTTTGGCGCTAAGTGGGGCAGGCGTCTCTATCCTTTTCCTTTTTGTTATTTTTATTTTTTTCTTGTTTTAATTTTGATTTTTTTTTCACGTGGCATGTACGTGGCAACAAATTAGTGCCCACATGGCCTCGAAAAACATTTTTAAAAAGCCACGATAGTGGTTTCCGTTGCTCAAATTAGATAGAGCTAACGGATATACTAGATTGCACTTTTTAGCCATCGCACATTAATTGTGTTTTCCTTAGAAGTTATAGATCTTAGATTGCACTTTATCCCTTTTGGTACATCATAGAAACAATTGGTAAATGGTAATTTGTAAGCCATCAAATACTTAATGGTTACTAACTCAAATAAGAGCTGCCGATTTCATATAAGAATTGGCAACTTAAATTCACAAAAAAAAAAAAAAAATTTGTTGGTAAATGAAAAGAAAATTGTGCAAAAAATCCTTAATCTATTGCACTTTTATCAAGTTAGTTTTAAATCTTTCAATTTTGTCAGTTGAGTTTTAAATATTTTTACATTTTACTAATTGAATCCATCAAATCAATTTCAATAAAAAAAAAAAATCGCTGGTGTAGGTATCAATTATCTTTAGTCACACAAGTAAAGTTGACATGAACATTTTTTAATAATATTTTAATTTTTTTTCAAATTTCTTTATTAGTTCCTTTTTTTTCTTTCTTTCTTTCTTTTTCCCTTTTTCCCTCCATCAGCCACCATTGGGCAAGCACCAACCACCCTTGGGCAAGGGATGCCAAGGCCTAGGCTAACGAGGGTCACCCCAGCCTAAGCGAGCGTGGGAAACCCTCTCCCTTGCCAGCCCATTGTTAGCCTAGGCCCAAGCATCCGTTGCTTTAGGCTAGCAAGGGTGACCACTTGAGGCTGATGACCTCTGCCCATTATCGACAAGGCCTAACAGTGGCTGGTAAAGAAAAAAAAATGAAAAAAGAAAAAAAGAAAAAGAAAATAAAAAATTCAAATATGCCACAGAAGACAGTGGGCGTCCATGTTAATAATTTCCGATCAAAATTGACCGGATGAACTCCATAACAAAATATAAAAAAAGTTCAAAACTCAGTTAACAAAATTGACAAAAGTGTAATAGGTCTAAAATTTTTTGAATAATTTTCTTGTAAATTATAAGAATGGTCAACGGTATTCAAAATGTGTTGATAATTTATAGTGATAGTTGTTGACTTTTAACCCATTTGTCGGGGCAGTAGGTACTTTTGAAACAATCAAACAAAAGTTGATAAATGGGGTTGGATAAGAGTTAGCATGTTTAACACGCCCGTAAGTTGCACATATAAAAATGGAAAAATTCTAAATAAAAGCTCAAAATACTCTTATTTTTTTAAATAAAGGATCAAAGTAAAATTTGTTTCAAATAAAAACCTATATGACCATATCAGTATTAAAGAAAGGCCTAAAATCATTAGCTGGTGAAGTACAATTTTGTCTTTTAAATTTTTTCCTTTTTTTCTTTATTTTTTGGTTTTTTCTTTTCATAAAAAAAATAAAATAAAATAAAACAAAAACAAAAACACACCCACTTGTGGCTGCCGCCCCATTGCCAATGGGGGCAACGGTGATGGTCGGTAGGGTTATTGGAGCTTAGGCGAGAGCCGGCAACCCTTGTCAACCAAAGGCGAGGGCCCGGCCCTTGCCAAAAATAGAGAGGGTAGCAACCCTCTCCCAGATTTGAGTGATGGTCACCTACTCTCTTGCTTGTATTTTTGCCTATTTTAAAAAAATATTAATTTTAGATTTAGATTGCCTTTGGACAAAATATCCTTAATTCACCATAATATTTTGTCAACCGATGAGCCGGCGAGACTACAGCTTTATCTAAAGAATAATGCAGGGGTGACGGCCAGACAACTTACTTGTCCGATTTCCTTGAGAAATCTATGAATCAAGTGGGATCCTTTAGATTAAAAAAATAGACTAGATAAAAAAGAAAATAGAAAAATCTAGGAGAATTGAAAAGAGCTTTATTGAAAGCATTATCAACATGAAATATTTTAAATTCCATGCAAAAAAGACTAGTTCAAACATTTTTGTTATAAGACAAATAAATTTAGGATTTCGATTGACAACATCACTATGTATAACATTTTTCACACTTGCAGTCGTGAAAAAAAAAATATTCTTCATTTAATAAAATGAATGCAATTACCAAAATTTATAGTATTTGTTTGATTGAACTTTTTGCCCCACTTCCCTTTTTAATATTTTGTATAGCCCAACTTTTTCATTGTCCTAGCCAAATTTCAATTTAAGGTATCTTAACTAGATTAGTATATATTGTGTCTTAGTTCAACAAATGCCACAAGACTCATTGTAGTGTACAAAATTTTTTCACTTATTTGATAATGCTCTGATATCTCATTAAATTAATGAAATACACATGTGGGTTACTAACATGACTTTCTTTATATCAATAATATGTGAACATATTGTCATAAGCTAAGTAGTATAAATACAGACATGCAACATATGACATGATAAGTACGTATCGGAATCACATGTCGGAATTCTGAACTCATATGTTAGAATTCCCGACCATGTGTCAAAGAATATCGAGAGAGTTGATCAAGTATCGAATTTTTCGACACGTGTTGATCGAGTGTTGGAAAATGTCGGAGTGTTCAACACTAATGTCTATGCTTCTTAGGTCGCAAGTATACTATGAAACAATTGAGTTTTACATTTAAATAGTTATACAAATCTATTAAAAAAAGTTCACAAGCATCAAGCATAATTCCTTTTTGTTAATTTCATTGTCTATTTGAAATAAGAATATTGTCCAAAATTTTTTCAAGATTCTTTCTAAATTTGCTACTGGGTTTGCCAATATCCCCTCAAAGGTCATATGTGGTTAAAAAGGCATCGTTATTCATGAAAATAACAGTACCATCTGCCTAACATTATTCTTATTTGAAACAAGCAAAACCACTTCAGGCCTTTCTTTAAGAAAATAAAGATACTTCGAACCCTTATTTAAAGCATCCCCTATAAAAATTGTTAAATTATTAAACGGATGGTAATTTTGAAATAATTAGAATAGTATGTAGTGAAATAAGGATTGATATTTTCATATTACAATCGGTAATTTGAACTCCACAGGTGAAAATTGGTGACTCATTGGAAAGGATGTTGATATTTATTTAAAAGTTGGATATTTAACCCGGTGAATGCAGCTAGCAATTTTGAAATAACTATGGATAACTTGATCTCCGCAAATAAAAAATTGATTACCTTGTAAACTATTAACGAATTTTTAAAAGCGTTAGTAAATGCGTGTAAAATTACACAAATAAATGTTAGTAGATTATCAAAAAAGTTGGTAATTTTGGAAAATACAATTAGACGTCAATACTTTCGAAATCTTTCTGCGAAATACATAGGTTTAGCAAGAGAACTTTAAATTGAACTTTATCTCTCTAGCAAGACAATCACTCATCCGGCAAAGACTACATATAATCACATTCATTGAAAGCTTAAGTAGGGATTTTCTCGTTCAATCTTGACCGCGGCCGATCCCGAAACGAGTGACCGGAATAAATAAATAAATAAAAAGACATCATCTCGATAGCTACATCAGGCATATAGAAAAGGGGAATTAAAGATTTCCCCTACCAGCTTACAGCTTATTTATTGGGGCTAATTTAAATATAATAATGAGTTCATCTAACATCAATCAGGAAATTGATTTTGAATGGACAGGGACTAAGCTAAATGAACCATGGCTACGATAATGTTAGATAAGGAAAAAAGAAATACTGTACATAGTAGGTTTTTGACTCCTCTTATTTGAGATATGTATACCACCTCCATCCATTCAAGCCAAGGCTACTAGCAACTTTCCCATCCAGCGTGATACGTGCGGACGAGCTAATGCGAGTATGCATCAAAACTATGCTAGTCCTCCAAGGACAGACCCTGGTCCTTAATACTTTTTAAGGACGCAGGGACACCTCCTCGAACAGCACATGCCGCCTTAAATAAATCATTGCTTGATTAAACGAAGTTCCCAGTTACCCTCACCATCGATAAGCCGCAATTCCAACGAATGGAATGGAATAAGAGCAGGACGCTGGAATAAAGAAAAAGACATGAGTCCATTAGTAACTTCAACAAGCAGAAAAGGAACTCAAGCTGCACTATCAGAAGCATTGGGACACATCTAACATCACATTATAGTCCACTAAAACTGACAACACCCCACACCCCCCCCCCCCCACACCAAAAAAAAAAAAAAATTAAATGTCATCAGTAACAATCATTCCTAAGAGAGATAGCCAAAAAGCAATGAAATACACGTTCTACTTACTTGCGAGGAAGTGACAACAGTTATACCCATATCAGCCGCAAGCCTATACAAGTGTTCCTCGACATCAACACTCGTGGCACTGTTGTCAAAAGAAGGCGAAAGGGGAAGTAAGACAAAACACAATGAGACATCATGTAAGTGTTATGAGAAAAAAAACAAATGTTTCAACATTTGACATACTTAGTGCACTCGTCGAGAATGCCAAACAGGGGCTTGTGGAAGAATAATCGTGCCTACAGGGGGGAAAATGTAAGAAAGTTAGAAGCAGATTAGGCAGCAGAATTATTGACACGAAATGTGAAATGGAAATTCACTCACCATGCCCAATCTCTGTTGTTCTCCCAGAGAAAGGACATCTTCCCAATTTTTGTTAGCATCCCAACTACCTCCCTCCCTCTCCAGAAGGTAATTTAATCTGACGTTCTCAAGAATAGTTTTCAGGTGCATGTCTAGGTGGGTCGAGTCACCTGATCTCTGATCTGAAATCACATTGCAATCCACATTAACAGCACTTAATCAGCCACACAAAAGAAGGAAGAGCTACAAAGCCCTTTTCTAATCTCCCTCCATATCTCATTAATGAGCTCTCTCTTCCAGTTCTTGATAAAAACAAAGAAAATAACAAAGATTACATCTAATAAACAAATAAATTACCTCTCCCATTAAACTGTGCTATTCTGAGCTCTGCTTCCTCATGTGAAAGTGGATATATAATTTGATCCCTCAGAGTTCCTAAGCATGTATATGGCCGTTGGGGAACATAGAAAATCCCACAACCTGATCTAGTTTCGTTATTTGATTGGGATGGTTTTGTGAGTCTTCCACTTACGATGGGCCAAAGACCTCGCAGAGCTCTAAAAACAGAACTCTTGCCGCTACCGTTGGGACCTAAAAACTCCGAATTTGGTAAATGTACAATTTCCAGTATAGCATACTATCAAAGAAACCAAAAGAAAAATCTCTAACCAGTAACAAGTAAGCTCTTTCCAGGTACAATATCACATGTAAACTTCCTGGCAAGCAATTTCTGTGCTGGGGTAATGATGTCCACTTTATAGAATGAAATGTTGTCTTCAGAATGAAGATTGCTGCTTTTTGATGGCAATATGGCATCAGATGCAGATACCCCTGATTGAACATCAACTTCATCAGTAGTAAGCAAAACATTTGGACTCCTAAGTACAAAATACACAGAGTACACTACTTCGCACACCACTAAATATGTTCAGGTAGCATTGACACGGAGCAGAAGTATGTTAGTCTGAAAGTAGAGGGAAAATACTAAAAGAAAAAGAAGCACAGTCAAGCATATTCATGCCAAACCTGCTGACTAAGACTAAATATCATACTGAAGCACATTCGTGCCAAAGAGCATGGACAAAGAAAATATTTAGTCATCAATGCATTTCCAGAGAAAGATGTACCAGACTGAGCAGCAGCATCTAGAAGCTCTTCAAGCTCAAAAATCCGATTAATACCACCGGAGAGCTCAAGGAATTTTCTGTGCAACTCGAGAATATCGCCAAATGCTAAAAAGCTCTGAGACACTACAGATGCTAAGAACCGCAAAGCATGTGCCAGCTCACCTGCTCGTATACAAACAAATTATGAAGGAACAAAGAGAGTACTCTCAATGAAACAGAGTCTTGATTAAATAGTAAAGTCACCTTGAGTAGAAATCAAGGCCCTGTCTCCCTTGTGTTCTATAGCATACAACAAGCTCAGACCCCACGTAACATTATGGGGTAGTTGCTTGGTGATAAAATCATCCAGGATGCCAAAAAGCCATTTTTTCTTCAACAGCAATTCAGAGTGATGTAGAAGCTCATGAAATCTTGACTCAACCATCTGCTTGATATTTCAACATGTAAGTAGAATGATTGAGGACATGGGGTATCTTGATATGATGCATGGAAAACAATTTACATACATATATGCATCCATGAATTTATACGCATGATGCTTGAATCATCTATCCACCTCATTAAAATTTGACCATACATAGTGTAGAAGTTGCATGCGCATACCCTAGAAAACAGATAAACAGGAATTTGAGTCTCTTAAGTTTGTTCACTCCATTGAGAGAATTGCTAACTAAACAAAAACACTTCCCAAATATTAAAGCTCTAATAATATCTCCCAATGAAGATAGCAGCCAGAGTCTCAATGCCCAAAATCAGGTGATAATTGACAAGTATCAAGCATTTGCATTAAGGATTTAAAGAGCAGCCATCGTTGCCTGGCAATTGCAAAATGGATGTTGGAAGACATGATGGACTCATATGACAGGCTGAGGGTGTTGGCTTCTATCTTTGTTAATTATATACCCATTAGGTAGACTAAACTATTTTCCTTTTCCCAGGTAGAAAAGAACTGAGTGACCAATGCAAATGAGAGAAGAGATGGTCAAGTGTACGCTTGGCAGCAATACCCTAACATCTATTCTGAGAACAGGAGAAAAGTTGGGGAAAAATAAAAAGAGAAAAAGATCCAATGAAGCATCATCAAGAGCAAATAATGTGAACTTCCAGAGCTAGAATCTTGCATGAAAACTGATTTAGGTCCCATATAACTCATCAGTCTAGAATCGAAAGTACCGAAGATGAAGGCAAAAAACAGGCAGGCAACAAGGAGCTATTCATGTATATCCATCTACACAAGCGATTCCACTGTGACACACTTCCAATTTCAACCATACAGCATTCAGACTGATAGCATGGGAAAAGAAATGGGAATAAGCTTACAGCTTTTTCTCGGGCACCACCACCAAAGAAAGCTACAGATTCAGCATGTGTGCGCAGCCTTTCATGCATGAACCTAGTTCATTCATGACCACAAATTACATCAATGCTAAAATTAGATAAATTAGAGCCAAATATGCTGAGGAATCAAAACTCTATTACCTAAAGGTTCCTTCTAGCTGTTGTTGTTGACTAGTCAGGTCGCCAAAGTCAGGAGTCACAGTCCTTAAGAAACCCAAACCTAGTAACATGTAAGCATACAATATGGCAACACCCCTCCGACCCGTCAAAAGCTTCATTCGCCAGGTAAACCTTATTTAATGCAGCATCAAGAAATGTTCCTGTGAAATCAGTGAATAACCAAAGAGGATCTATGCCTGCATAATGAGGCTAGATTGACAAAATCTATGGATCATTGTGAAGTTGATATTACAGAGACAAACTCACCAGAGAATGTCAACAGATGGCTTTACCATTCCAGTGACTAATCCTGACAAATCAGTAGTTAACTTTTCGAGATCAGTAGTTATCCTCTGGTCAGCATCTATGTTTCTGCTTGACATGTTGAAAACCTGAAAAAGAAACATGAAATAAAAGCTTCAGTTAGTATCCTGGACAACTAACTCAAAATTTTAATGTCTAAGAGACAAATTGCCACCTTTAGGCTTTGTTTGGTTTGTGAGAGAGATCAGAGGGAAAACTTAAAATTCTGCGCCCCCCCAAAAAAAAAAAAAAAAAACCTTCATTTTCTTTCCCTCCTCTCTTCCCCAAACAAAGTCTTAGGCAGTTGTCTACATTGGGAAGATGCTCACAATAAAATCAAAGAGGAGCTTTTCTTTATTTATTGAATAAATTAATGCTAAAACACAAGAAATGAACCGATTCATGCAATGAATACAGGGAACCACACAGCCAGTTTTGCATGACATGGTACCTTGTAGAACGCATTGTTTCTAAGATAATTCTTCAGTAGATGCTGTGTCAGGCGTATCCTCCACCCAAGGGCTAGCCTTGCTGTCAGATGCCTGAAATGAAGCCAGCTCACACTCATACATAATATAATACTTAATTGGCAAAGCTTCAAAACAGGATGAATTTCTAAATAAACAATGAAGCTAAAGGCATTCCGCTAGCATGCAAAAGAAGTATCTAAATGCTGTTAGAGTAGCCATAGAAGTACACATGGGGCCGCCTGTTCATGATACTGCAACTTACATATTCTGATGTTTGTGCAATTGACTTCCTCACATAAATCATTTTTTCTAACATGAAAAACAATTAATTTATACCAAATGTCCCTACTTCCAATCTCACATATCTGTTCGAGCCATATACTGCAGAACATAGGATCAGGCCGAAATGGCTAGCGTGGACTGTACAAATGACATTTGACTCTTTTAGAAGAAATCGGTGACAGACACGAATCTCAATGAAAGTACCTCAAAGAAGGTGCAATGAAGGAAGATGCAGCACTTTGCAGGACACTAACACCAATAAGCCGAGTGAAAGATGCCTTGTCCTGCTCTAGGACATACTTCACAGTGGTTCCTGATAAGAGTTGTTGAACAGCTATTTTTAAATACTCATCTCATTAGAAAAAATAAATCAATTGAGACATGGAGAAAAGATACCATTCAACGAGGCAATACGATCTGATACCCATGTTCTTGATAATACAAGAACAGCGACCGCAAGAAGTTGTGCACCTTGTTTATCAAACACTGTTGGTACCTGGAGAACAGGAAGAAATTCAGCAACTCACGTTATGAATTGGTTGATAACATAAAAAGAAACCCACAAAATGCAGGTCTAGTGACAGAAATACAGGGAGTAGCAACCTAGATAAAGAATGTGTACCATTTCATCTACCTAGCATTAAAACAAACTTTTGGGACTTATCTAGAAAACACAATTAAAAGAGATAGCCTTTCGGGGGCATGTGATTATGCATGAGAACATAACACTGGCATATTTAAGCCGTCTCACCCAGTCATACTCCTCAGGAAGACCATGTCTTGCAAAGCAAGACAGACATTTCATAGCAACAGTTAACATGCACAACAAGGATAGATAATGAGCACTGGGAAGGATACTTACCAATACTTTGAATAAGGCAGCTACTCTCAATGGCAATATCCTCGGTGAGCTCTTAAGTTGTGGGACAAGAGGCAATGAACTAAGATTGTCAGTAGAAGGAGATCTTGCAATCACCTCTGATACATATGACTGTGCCTTTGTTTTTGAAAATGCAGAGTCCTAAGACAAGTTGCAACCATGGGATGTTAGTTCTTAACTAAGCTTAGAAATTATTTAAGAAACAACTAACAACACTTCGATGTTCATGCCTTTGCGTTGGTAGCAAATGCTCGCTGGACGGCCATTGCATCATTCTGGCGTTCTGTCTCAGAAGACATAATCCTATTGCTTCCAGCTTCAGTGAGGACAGGAGAATCATCCCTGCATCTTTTATGTTCAGTACAACAGAACAGCTTCCTGTGATCCAAAGAATCAAGAAAATTACAGCATTATCTAAACACACCAACCTCTTGTAGTGCACGCTCCAGCCTCCTTCACCATCCAGGGACAAAACCACGTCATGAAACGCAACCAATGCAGGCCTATGTGAAATGGTTATGCATGACGTTCCCATAGCCAGAACTTTAGCACAAAACCGTTCCTCCATATCGGTTGTCACAGCACTTGTGCACTCATCAAGAATTGCAAACTTAGGCTTGTGGTAGAATAGCCTAGCCATCCCTAATCTCTGCTGCTCCCCCAAAGATAATTCATCACCCCAATTTATCTCTTTCTCTGGTGGATAACGGTCCAACAAATACTGCAGATCAACCTACAAGATAAGAGAAAAAGCCCATGGAGACTAGTGTCAAGGGGGTACATTACAGATCCATCCATCGTTAGATATATTGATTTATTATACTTATAGCAAAACACACATGAAGGACAAGTGGAAGCATCTACATTTTTCAGCAGCTCCACCATTCCATCGCGTGTGAGTGGCTCAACTTCTTGATCTTCCGTAAGAGGATAAATCAGCTGGTCACGAAGTGTGCCAAAAGCGGTGTACGGTCGTTGCGGCACATAGAATATCTCCTTATTAAGGTCAGAACCAACGCCAGGTTTTGCAATATGGCCAGATACAAGTGGCCACAGGCCTCCTAGAACTCGAAAAAGCGAACTTTTCCCACTGCCATTTGGTCCTATAATGGAGGTAATGATATAGTTTACGTTAGAAATGCAGTTATTGCACTGCTTGGGAGAAAATTGAGTGAAGTCATCACTAAAATAGGTGCACTACCATTGATTCAACGGATCTTGACATAGGCAATACAAGTAATCTAATCCAATAACTCAAATAGATGGCAAGTTGGAACTTAAAAGCTACATCTAGACCAAACTTAAATTAACTTATGACCAGCAAAGGTGAAAATCTCATTTTAGAATGCTAACCTCACATGTCACTGTCCTGGAAATTCAATACCCTAGCACACGCATTAGATTGTCCAAACAGCAGAGTTCAAAAGAATGCAGAAGCAATTTCATTTTTAACATTATGTCTGTGCAATGGATCTGCTTCTTGAGACACAACCATTATCTATTGATTGCTTAAAGCAAGAACATATGAAGATTCTGCAATGCGAATCTTTACATTATGGCAAATATTCCTTTTGTCCCCCCACCCCCAAAACAAAAAAAAAAAGACTTGAATGTGGAGAAATCATGTCAGAGGTGCTAATGAAAATTCTACTGTTAATCTTTGTATTTACACCATTACAAGCTACCATAGAGTTATCTAAAAGCAAACATCCTTTCTGTGCCTTCCTCGATTTCGCCTAGTGCAGGAACAGCAAAATAGGCACAAGTAGAAGATTTACACAGGCATGGGTTTCCTCCTGGCTTGACAAAAAAAAAGCACGATCTTTTTCCAATTTCAATCAAGTTTTTCCCAACTGGGACTAGCCTACTGTTATAGCTAACGCGTTAATATAAGGGTGCGTTTGGTAACCATTCTATCCCTAAAAACAATTTCTGCTCAGTAATTCTTTCTAATTCTATTCCCTGGACGAGTTTCTAAGCATTCGAACGCGTTTGGTGACTACACAAAATGTCTATTCCCAAAATAGAACAAGAACAAAAATGCATTTGATACAACTCTAAAAAAAATTTATGACCTAGAATTTCTCGTAATTTTTTAATAAATTTTTTAGATTTTTCCTTTTTTCTTTTTTTTTCCGTTCTCTTCTTCTTCCTCCTCTAGCCAATCACTAGGCCTCTCAGTGATGGCCAACGGCCAGCCAGAGCTAAGAGTTGGCAAGCTCACGGCCTCAAGAGAGCCTCGCCAGCCCCTGGTGAGGTCGGCCTCACCATGGCTGGGCAAGGTCAAGCCTCGCTGAGGGCCAGCAAGGTCACCAAACCTTAACTTTGGCTGGTCACTGAGCCTAGTGACCGGCTAGAGAAGGAAGAAGAAGAAAAGAAAAATAAGAAAAGGAAAGGAAAAAAAAATGGCTCATTTCTAGAATTATTCTTGGGAACAAAAAAGTAACTTTTTTCTACCTATTGATTATGTTCCAAATCTATTCCCCAGTCACTAATTTGTTCCCAAGAATAAAAAGATTAATTGGCATAATTAAACAAATTTCTATTTAACTAAGAATTGGCTATTTACCAAATAGGGCCTAAAGGATCAAATAGTTTGAATTTGTGAGTCCACTATACATTGACAGTTCATGATGCAAAGGGGACTACTCTATAAGGCACAGCTTTTTCATAGGCAAGGCCAGCTCTCTGGAAAAAGAAAGGCAGAAGAGGAAGAGGAGAATCAAATAAATAAAGGTACGTAAGTCCCTTGCTCATGGGTCACCTAAACTCCAAGCAAGCAGAGGAAACTAGATGTTGAGGTGCGAAAGCCAAGACACCTTGTTAATAATAACATTACCTGTAATCAAAAGATTTGACCCTGATTCAACCGTTAAAGTTAAATCCTCCACCAAAACATTTTGAGTCGGGGTAACAACCTGGAAGACAATGTTTTTTTTTGGTAAGAACCTGGAAGACAATGTTAATATGTGAAAAGGGAAAGAAAGCGTAATGTAGTGAGTAAAGTTATTTTGAGTACCTTGACATTAGAAAATTGTATGAAATTAGCTTCACTGAAAATTTGGTTTCCATTTCCTCGAGAAGAATATTTTTCGTTGGCACCACTTAGCTCTCTTGATATGACCATTAATTCATGAATGCGGTCTGCATAACCACTGAGCAGATCAAACCAGTGTCAGAAAGAAACTGAAAAGTCATGCCTAGGACATTCAATTAGCAAGAAAAGAACTGCCTGCGAACACACAAAATCAAATATATAACAATGTAACAAGCATATGAAGATTCCCAACATAAATTCATGAAGACCCCAAAACATGAGAAAATATTGGCTTGAAAAGAATAACTAAACCAGATGTTTGGGAATTGGTTAAAGAAAAAGCACAAAGAATTGCTACAGTGGTGATGGTTAATCAAGCAATACCTGAGACGATTGAGCCGTCTTGAACTTATAGACAGTGTACCAAGAGATTGAAACAAGGATATGATGACACTGGTATGGTATCTCAAATTGCTCAACATTTCAGCACGTCCCAGAGTTGAAGTATCGGGTCTAAGGTCACCAGCAAAGAAAGGTTCGATAATCAAGATAACAGCAACTGTAGCGCCTAGATATTTCAACAAGAAGTCTTGGATCATTCCAAACCACCAATGGTCATGAAGGACAACTCTCATGTGCTTCACCAGATTTTGAAACTTCTGCTGAATATGAGATGCTTCTCTCTTTTCTCCGCCATAAAATGCTATACTTTCTGCATGGGTCCTCAACCGAGAATGGACCTGCCGATATTCTCCTTCCAGTTGTTGCTCTATGGACATTAGTTTCCCAAAAGCAGGAGAGAAATTTCTGATCATGGCCCCTGCCCCCATTACATATGCCTGCAAAATAAAATCAAGTACTCGAATTGAGATAACTGACCTTTGAATCTAAACCATCTGCTAATCAACGTTAATGAGGAGAGAGGACTACCAAAATCCAAAAAACGTATTTTGGGCTAGCATAAGAACATAGGCGCCACGTATAGAGCAGGCCATCCGCTACAGCTGTCAAATCATCCTGCACAAGATCGCTCAATTCTGAACAGAACCTTGGTACATCACTTGCGATCCGTTGCTCTGGATTAGATATGCGCCCATCAACATGGGAAATTTTGTAGTATGCCATATTCTGTAACCATATAGAGAATTAAGCAACTGCAGGGAACAAAGCAGGCAGAATATATGGTGTGATCACTAGCTAATCGAATAATTACAACTTGACCCCTCGTGACAGGACTGCATACTGATACTTGAAAAACAAAACTTCATTTTTTTAACTTGTGACATATTGCTTTAAGCCGCTTGTTACAATAATAAAAGTTCCGCGCAAATTAAAGGCACGACATAGTGTTTGTAGAGAGTAAGAGACATGGAAAACAAACAAGTGCCACTGAATGCTTGGTTTGACATAATCCACACTAAATTAAAGAATAAAGAAGGAGAATTGTCCTAAACTTCAGCTTGAAGATAAAACAACAAGACACACCTCGAAGTAATGGGTATGGATCAATTTCGTCAATATCTTCCTAAAACGCAGACTGAGCGTCCCTGTTATGTACTTCGAAGTAGAGTGTATCGTGGAATGAAGAAAGCATAATAGGATATTTTCTGAAATCAGCCGGAAGAATAGTGGAACGCGCCGAAGAAAAGCAGCACGAAACAAAAAACCTTGCACTTTTGCTAATCTATTGCTCAAAGCCGTCCGAAATACCTGAAAAAGAAAATAGAGTTAGCATCCCATCCCAAGTTGGCAGTCTTCCTATTCATTAAAATTTAAGTACCAAATAAAGCCATACATAAGAAGGTAACTAACTACTGGTGATGCAGATGTAAAGCTCCGGAAAACATGCACACTTAGATATACAAATTGCGGCATAGAGTAACTGACAATAAGGTCTTTTAGCAATTAGACAGGCCGGGGCATGGAAGGAGCAAGGACAGGAACACACAAGCATGATCTTCATTCTTACCTGATTGACATGGCTTACAAAACCAACCATGCCTAACCATAAGACCTACATAGAGTTTCCTCACCCCGTTCACACCACTTGTAACATCAATACTTCTCAATTACTACGGTCATAATGCCAATTCTGGCTATGAAGTGAAATTCCCATCCAATTATATTAATGGGCCAAACATCTACCACGTTGATTATACTTAAATTTTCTAAATGGTCATTAATAACAAATACCAGTCCACAACAATCGAAATTTTCCTGAAAAAAATCATCGACAAACTATTGAGTCAGGAGCTTCCGGTAATAATTCAGCAAAACATTGCAAAGGCTGTCACATACAACCAGAAGATGCAACATCTTCCTTAAGGCTTCTATCAATCAATTTTTCTGCAAACACCAATTTTAATTGCATTTGCTTTTCATCACATTCACAATCTCCTTCAGAAGTTCAGTATCAATTTCTCTTGCCAATAAATTAGGCTGATGTACTTTTTATTACACACATCAAAATATATAGAAAATTTTGTAAGTCTCTCTTCTGCTTTATTAGCCTATTTCCCGAATAGAGGATCATTGTTGTTCTTCTATATCACTCTCCAAGCCATTAACTTCCACCCTTCCTAGCAAATAATTATCAAGTCCACAACCTCTCAATAATTACAAGCACCACATAAAATAGAATCCGCAGCCTGCCACAGCAAGCATTATGTTATAGCATGGGAAGCTGTCGCTACTGCTACAAGCCACTACTGCAGTAAGAACTGATTTCAACACCTGTAGACGCATCATCTTAACCATTTTCAGCCTTCTTTTGTGTTTTACAGCTTAATACTTTCAGTTTCTTTGACTTCATTGGTCAACATCCACAACCCCCAGGACACATTTGCTATACCTCCGCACTAACTATGACCAAAACTCAAATCCTTCATTCTAACTCCTTTGCAAATCCAATCTCTACCTGGTAATTCCAAGCCCGCAAGAACACACCAGTCCCCAAGTTTAATTTCCTATAAGTAACCCCCTGAACACATTTGCTATACTTCCTCTCCTAAGAGCTATTGCTTCCCATGGAGGATATCTACTACAATTAAACTAAATGTTTGACACTTGACATGTATGCCACAAATGGATATGTTAACTATACCCTCAGGCACAGAAAGCAACTAATAAAATAGCCAATTGAGAAATTCCATGTTCCAACTGCAACTCAAAGAAATCCATAGCATATCATCATAACAGAATTCTCTAATTGACAGTCATCTGCCTTCTTCTTTTGTTTTTTGTTGTTGTTCTGTCATTGCTATCGCTGCTGCGGGTGGGAAGGTGCCTGCCCTATGGTAAAAACTAATCCAGTTTTGAGTAATATTACCAAATGGTTTAGTCAAGAGACAATCAAGGTATAAAAAAAGGATACGATAGCTTAGCCTTAAGGTCATAACTCAAAACAAACAATCAGCAAGAAGGAAATCCAAAAGAAGAACGACATAACATTAACAACCGACTAGGGAAAAAAAAAAAGAGTTCTAGAAAACAAGTCTTAAATACTCTATACCATTCTATAATTTAAAGGTAGAGTGTTATAATACAGCGTGATTTTAGACCTTGCGAGCAATGGGGATTAAAAAGCATACTTTCCCTAATGAAAACAAAGCCAAAACAAGTTATTTTCTATGCCACATATAGATGAAAATAAATCAGACAGAACCCATGCAAGAGCTTCAATGTTCCAAAGAAGATAATAACTCCACAATCTTGAAATAATGAGCCAATGCTTCATACTTGTTAAGGATTAGTACTGAAGGTTTAACGTTCATCTTTACTGGAAGATCAATCGCAATGATGAACAACCTACCACTTTAGTTAAAACATACACATCCATTATGTCATGGCATTCGACACGTATGGAAGAAGACTCAGAAAGTAAAGATGAAAAGAACAAAATAATTTATAGGAAATATTCTCTGGTTAAAGAATTAGCTCACCACTATACCAATTAGAGCCAAAAGGTCCCTTGCACCCATCTGGCCCATCTTGGATAGAAGAATGGCTGTAAGGACCTGCAGTGACTTCAATCCACCTTTCTTTTTACTAGCTTTTTTTCCACTTTCCTGACCTCTGCCAGCCTTATTTGATTTTTCTTGGTCATTGTCAATCCCATTAGAATGACCAAAAGTATTGGACTTCTGTTTGCTAAAACGGGAATGAGCATATGCAGCAGTGCCACCAGCAACTAAGATGCCAGTGGCAAGAAGAAGGGATTTCCTGCAGGAAGAGTTAACACAATTTACAAACAGGTGACTATCAAATGGAAACTGCCATTTGTGCATGAGAAAGTAGTTGGCAGCAACTAAAAAGCTAGCAAGAGCAATTCCAAACCACGAATAAACGGACACATTATTCATAGCAAGAGTCGCGCTTTTCTAACTTCAACAGACTACAGAACCACATTCCTTCGAGTACACTAGTCGTCAGAGAGAACCAAGCAGAACAGAATAGAAAACTCAAAAGCAGGCAGCATAACGGCACGAGTGCACATGATTGAGAAGGTGAAACTCACAGAGGACATCTTTCAAAAGAAACCATAAAACAACCAGACACTAAAACAGGCTATCTTCAAGGCATTGGCCGATACACCATTGACCGATCACAGCCGCAAAATCCAAAGCAACTACAAGTAATTGACTATCAAGTCCGCGACCTCTTGCTCTCGCCCTTACTCAATAAACGACAGCGAGGCATTACCTTCTGGAAGCCAGAAGACCCCGACCATGCTCCGTCAACTGCAGCAACTGAAGAGAAGGCATGGCTTCAGATAGACACGCGAACCCGCGCTACCTCGTTCAAGAATTCAGTGTCCTAACCGACTAAACAACCGAGCCGAGCCACACCCAAAACCCTAATCGCCATCACCGAACGACCTCCTCCAGCTCCTCCGCTCCCCCACCACCCTTCCCCCGCGAGATCGAATCTCAACCCTCGAGACCCAATTGACGAAACGATCGATTAATGAGCGCAAAATCGGAGCTTTCTCACTCGGGCTCAATCCGACGAATCAAGAAGGGCGGAATCAAGAAGACCCAGAAGAAGATTCGGCGGGCCGACGAGTCACCCTCTTCATGTGACCTCAATTCGAGCAGGTTGCGCTCGCCGTTCCACCTCGAGAGACAGAGACAGGTGAACCGTCAAGGAGTTACAACAGATGGAGGATGGGACAGAGATGGAGCTGCGCTGAAAACGTCGGTCTCCTTCGGGTTGTCGACGCACGCACGGCTTTTGGCAAATTGGCATCACGACATTGCGACGCGACACGACAACCGATCCGCGCTCCGAGCAAAAGGTATGGGGTCGTTTAAGATTTTTGCTCCTCTTCCTCGAGGTTAGAAAAATTGGACATCATCAGGCGTTGAAGAAAAGGTTTTGATATTTTTTTAATCCCTTTTTTCAGATCCTGAAACTCTTCCCCTTTTGACCATCTGTTCTTTTCCGAAAGAAGTGCGGTTTGGTTTGATGACGCACGGCCCAATCCTCTGCATTGCACATGGCTTATCTGGTGAAACTCGGTGAGGAATAGCCATCCAATTATTCATCTTTTAATTTTACATTCGACTTTTGAAGGATCCTTCGGGGCGCGAATGATTACTCTTCTATCGCAGAAAATTAATTTCTAACAAGAATTAGACTTTTTTATTTCTATTTCCAACATAAATTTCTGAGCAAAAGTGCACATTTGACAATGATATATAATTTATTCATATGATAACAATTCAAAATTTTTCCTCCTAAGCCACCAATGGACGGCGGATGACACTGAGTGGGCAATCTGACTAATAGAGAGGCAGAAAATTTTTTATTTTTCATTTTTTGTCCAAGAAATAAAAAAGTAGAAAATTTTTGCTTTATATTTTTGTTCCAAACCTATTTCAGGATTAAAAATTTATTCTAAAAATAGAAAAATGAAATTGTATTACCAAATAAATTTCTAAAATTAGGAACAGAAAAATAAAAAATAGAAAAACGGAATGGTCATCACACACATCTTTCTATGATTGACATGTTCTTTCATGTGTTTTTGGGTGTTTATATTGCATAATATTTAATAACTCACAAAAAAAGCTGTGAGAAATATGACAATGTGGCTTTTAAATAATGTAGAGGATAAATTTAAGAAATTCCTACATATTCCAAAGTTTATCTTAATGAAAAATATATCGACGACTTTATTAGATAACTATTCTAAGGTAATATCTCAACATATGCATAATTAAAAGAAGATATACGTGCAACCTTTAGAGATTCATATAATTAATAGAAGTATCATAATGATCTCTAAAATAGAAAATATCCTAATGCCAAATATCTCTATTAAAGAGCTCCTGTTTACATAAAAATTGTTACCCAAACTCTGCATTAGAATAGAATTGAAATATCGCTTTCCAATGGTATTGATCCCACCCATCTCGGTAGGTTCAACAGAATTGGAGACCAAACAAATTCGCAATAAATTTGAGATCCAATCAATTGGTTAACGCTAACCAATTCTTGGTCCGACTTATATCGGGGATTGACTCTACCCCTAAGCTTTTCCCTCAAGAGATATAGTTTTTCATACTTTATTTTCAAAGGAGGACACTTTCTATCATATTTTTTCATTAAAGGCCCTTTCAAGTTTCTATAATTTTGGCCATTTAAAGGTCTTTCTTGAAGATGGGACTAATTCCACAACCGTTATGACGGGACCCGCGGCCTCCGGGACGGTGCAAACGTAGAAATGTCCCCTCTGCATGTCCTCTTCCCGTCCCTATATTCTCTCTTCCCTTCCTTTGCAAATTTTTTGGTCATATATCTTTGCAAAATTAACTGGCCGGAGCTCTATGATCCAACCCACCTAGGATCTTTGAGGTCATTTTCATCTATTAAGATCCACAAGAGAATTATGTTAAAAGAATCTCACATAAGAAAATTGATAAAATGTAGAGCAGTTAATATATTTTACTTAACTCATAGGTCATTAATTTAAGCTTTTGAGTAAAAATGAGTGTAATTGCATGTATTAACAGACTCAAACTTGGGCTCCCTATTGGCGATCTCTCTAGGCAAACGGTATTGGATTTTTGCTGTACGTTCTCAACTAATGGCATCAAAGCTGTGGTGAAGAAATGCTGATGCGTGAAGACGTGAGGAGGAGATTGTTAGGATGTATGGGTGAGTTGTGTTAGAGAAATTTTAAATCACAGAATTAATATTGTGTAAAGCAATTTATACATTATAATTGACCTATAACTTATTGGTTTAATTTTTTTAGTGAAAGGAGATTCAGTTAAATATATTAATACGCTCAGACTTAAAATCCATCTTGGCGATCTCCTCATGCCAAAGATATTGGGCATATCGTGCGCACTTTTTCAACACTATCACCTCTAAAAATCGCAGCAAAAGCGGCTGCTAGCTGACCTAAGACCTTCTTATGCAGTGCGCCCCCCTCATTTCTTTCCCCACCGCGCCAGAAGCGGCTTTACCTCATTTTCTTTCTTTCTTTTTTTGTCGTTTGAGGCCCTTAAAAGGAGCTTTTTCACCATCAAAAGCAGTTCACTTGGATTACCTTCGCCATTGGAAGGAGTCCTTCAATTTCACCAGTTGTCGTGCTTGGTGGGGCGTTGGCTTTAAAGAAGAAAGAGTACGGTTGCTATCCGTTGCGTGTTTTGGAGTTGGTGCAATCTTGAAACGTGGATCCTTGGATTGCACACTGCGTTTTCTTTGAGAATGACTGGTTGCAATTTCAAAACGCAAGTTGAGGAGAAAGGAAGTTTCAGGAGATGGGATCGATCCGTTTTCTGTGAAGCAACTTCACGTCATCCAGTCGATGATGCGGACGAGGTGCCTCCTCGACCGAGAAAAAGAAGAAGAATAAGGAAAAACTGGGGAGGAGGGACACCCGGCAATCAAGGAGAGAGAGGAAGCGTGGCTAGATGGAATGGTTTAGGAGCAAAGGTAATTATGGTCGGTTCACTAAAATGGGCTGTGGATCTAGCTATAATGGATGTGGAAATAGCCCCACCTTTTTACTAATTTTTCAACTATCTTGAGCAAATATATTTCTTGTTTGGTTGGAGAAAGGATAATGGAAGTTGAAGGAAATAGATTAAAATAAAGGACAAGTATTTTCGCAAAATCCACATTTTTATTTCCCTTTTTTTTTTTCATTATTGCTCCTCATTTCTAGACAACGAATATTTATGTTAATTTACTAACTTCATTTCCCTTCAATGTACATCCGAATGATTAACAAACTTTTATTAAGTCCACTACTTCTGTAGAAAATCATCACACGTACATTATTGGATGAATGATATGTACATTTGACATTAATCTAAAAATTGAATTTTTCCACATTGATGAATGCGTCAATTATTATTAACACCAACAATAGACTTTATAAAAATTTCCATTCCATTATTCGCCTTTCGCTTCCTTTATTTCCTTCTCCCTTCATTTTTCTTGATACTTGTAAAACCAAACAAACTGCAAAAGTTTGCCCTTTGGAATGTGCAAACAAAGTTGAATGTCTCAATTGGTGCAAAGATTGAACGGTGGAAAGATGCAAAGATTGAACATTATGCATAACATTAATTTTTATATCAACGTAATGGTTAGTTACTTACTATACATGATGTGCAAAAGTTCATTTTCTGGTGAATATACATTTTCCAAAAATGGGTACAAAAATATTCAAAAAATGGGGAAGATAAGAGAAAACATGAGAAAGCATCAGGTCGGAGCTTGAAGTGGTAAACACCAATTGAATGGTGTCCGCAAATTATTCTTTGGAGAGGTTTGGCGATGAGTTTTCCATCATTTGTAGATGCATTGAAAAGGAGTTCCCCGACCAGGGTTCATTTTACACCCACCATTGCCAAAGTCCGAAATCACTTAATCCAATGCTTCATAACCATTAATCTTGTAGGATCCATAGGTGGAATGCATTGAGATCCACAAAATCAAGAGGTTGCCCTCGATCCAGTGAACGCGGGTCCAGAGAAGAAGTTCTCATAATAGGGAGGGAAAAGTAGACAGATGACTAATTTTGCACGACTTCCTAATTTTTTGGATCTTACTGACGGATGCTTCTAGAGAATTCTTTAACCATTCTTATTGTGGAAATATTTAATTTAAACAAACTAATTAACTATAACACGAGAGAGATGGAATATTGGATATACCAAACGCATAATACCATGGTAGACCTCGATCAAGGTCGTCCATGGTCACAAAGAGGTTGCGACCTTGATCTAAGGTCGTGGGCTACCCCTGGCCCGGAGGAGGTCGGTGGCCTCATCTTAAAGGTGGGGAGATGTCGATGACGCTGGAGTTAAGGTAGGATAGCACCAAAGATGCGAACGGCGGTCGGAGGTGGTCGACAGTAGATAGGAGCAGTGAAATCTTGATTAGGTGTCTGGATTAGAATCGTCTAATTAGGGTTTGTTTTGGAAGGTTGAGGATTTAAGAAGATTGATGGTAATTGGAAAAGAAACAAGGCAGTTTATAAATAAATCATAGTCGTTTCACGATGGGAGATGCAGTTTGGTGTCCAACATGAAAACACAAGATGCAAAATGATAATGTTGAAAGTAAAGGATCGAAAGTAATATAAATTAAAAGTAAGGAGGGTTTTTGGTATTTTCCTAATTAAATAATAAAAAGACAAAAAAAGATATAATCAATGCATCTCCTATTAATACTTTTTCGAACTTGAGTATGTCCTTAAACCGCTTCATTTGAGGCCTTATGCATCCTTTGAACATAAAACACGTAGGCTATGTTTGGCAATTAGGATAAATTCAAGATAAAATAATTTTGCATTAGGCGCCTATTTAAGACAAGATAAAGTTAGATATAAGAGGGAGATAGATCAGACAAAATTATCCCTTAAAAAATGAAGGATAAAGATGGATATAATTGCTATATTTATAATAGAAAAGTTATTATCTTGAATAACAAACTTCCTAAAATAAAATATTAAAATAATATTTGAATTCTAATTTAGGAAATATAAATAACAAATTTTTTTTTAATTTTAATAATATTTTTATTTATATATTTGAATTTAATTCTACCTTATGATATAAATTTAACATATAAATATATTTATATTTGTATTTATATTTATTACATATTTTAGGTATATTAGTATAGTTTACTATTTAATAACATTTTATTAGAGAGTGATGAAGGGGAAAAAAGAAATAAAAAGAAATTAATGAAAAGGAGAGGAAAAATAAAATAAAAACAGCAATTAAAAAAAGTAGGTTAAAGTGTCGCAAGAGATTTTTATCATCTCAATTTGCGAAATTTTAGGTTCATTTACAATAATATGTCATTTATACCAAATAATGTAATGGTTTAATGTAAATATATCCAACTTTATTACTGCAATCATCAAACAGTGGATAGAATACAACAAAATTCATGAATTTTATATCATATTTTACAGTCCTATTTTGATTAGAATCCAGACCAAAGGTAGCCCTACGTATAGAGCTCGATAAGAAACTGTACCAACAAGAGAGGTCGGGCATGTTAGCACAAGTATGTTAAAATAAAGAATGCAGTCTAGCAACCCTCTACTGTGGCGATAGCAAATAGGCGTATACGGCCCCTATGAGTGAGAAATTACACCGGTTTTGGTGAGGTTACCCTATAATGAGAAACCAAGGATTTAAGGAAGGTAAAAAAACAAGATATAATTAGGCTGCTTTTGGGGATAACTTTGCAAAGCCCTTTGGACCTTTAAAGGCCCTTCAGCAAATGCAAATGTGTTTGGCATTTATTTTTGGGAACCCATTTCTCAAATGCTAGCATTTACAAGGCCTTCTAAGGCATTTAGCTCAAGGCTCCCTTTCCCCTACTTTGGCTTTCTAGCATTCTCGGCATGCAACAGGACCTTAATTAATGAATTTTTCAAATTTTAATCTTAACCTCACTCGCTAATGATAATTCACATTTACCCCTTTTAACATAAAAACCCTTTAGGTCCGTCGCCTCTCTTCCCTTGTACGCTTGCCTAACGAAACGCAGCTCTCTCGCCTCCCTTTTTCACCTCATGGATGTAGCTTAGCTAGTGACATTGCTCACCTAGTCGCCTCTAGTCGCCTGATAGATGGTCATCGCCAATCGCTTGGTTGATGGTTGCATCATCGCCTAGGTTTGTTGTTGCGAGGCTCGCCAAGGTTGCGGGACCTCAACGTCAACACGCCTGGGATCAGGCAACCTTGGAGACCTCATTTGGACTCCGAAGTAATCCCTAGAAATCATCATCCTAAATTCAACGGCCATGGAAGCTTCTAAGAAATGGAATGTCACTTTCACAAAGCACTTGAAGTTGAAGCTGAAGCACGAGGTCTATCGCGCTGACTTCCTCTCTCTACGCAATGCTATCGGCAAGGTCTTCGCTTTCATTATAATCTAGGTCACTAATATTCAATGCTTATTTGGTTGATGTTGATTCCTTTGTTTGTGTTGGTCGTGGAATCACGTTCGTTGGTTGTTGTTGTTTGTGGACCAATCTGTTTCTGTTTTCTGGTGAACTTTAATTTGTTGTCAATCTTTTGAGGTTTTTATTTTGTTATGAGCTAACATGACTTTGGAGTTTGGACTTTGATTAGTGAGGCTTGGGGGTGTCCTGGATTTTGTGTTTCGATGATTGAATTAAGTCAAGTGGTTCATTAATCTGTTTTGCTATAGTTGTTTTGTGGCGAGATGTCAATATTTGCTTGATTAGCATAGTATATGATGACAAGCTTCTTATTGATGGTTTCCCTTTTTTTTTGGTTGGTCCTACTCTAGTCCTGTTCTAACACACACTTTCAGACTTTTGCCTTGCCTCCTTGCAGGGCGTGGGAGTCGAAACCCACTCTTGAAATGAAATCGTCCCCACCCCAATCCCCCCTAAGAAGGTGGGGATTTAAACCCCCAACCTCCCCCTTCCAAGTTGGAAGGGTGGCCACTGGAGCGAACCCCCAGTGGTTTTGATGGTTTCCCTTGGAATGAGGAACATCATGCTGCATTTGAAGCTGTTGTAAGTTTGGCTACACCTGTTTTTGTTTGAATTACACTGCTATAATCTTATAACTAATCTAGTATCATCTACACATATTAAATGACAAAAGAACACCTAAAGTGTCAAAACTTAGTACGGATGGACACTTGGGGTGTGTTTGTTTAAAATTGTTTCTGTTCCCTGGAACACAAATTTTTGTTCTTTTGTTCCGGGAAACAAAAAAAGAACATAAACTCATTTTGTTTACACTTTTGTTCTCGGGAACAAATTTGGAACAGAAACAAGAAGTAAAAAAAACTTGTTTCTTATTCCCGGGAACATTTCCGGGGAACAATTTTTAAATAGAAACGTTACTAAACGCGCCTTTAAGTGCAAAAAATTACGAAAGTAATACTTAAGTGTCATTTTTTTTTTAAAAATAGGACACCCAAGTGCCAAGTTCGGCAAAAGTGGTTGGAAATCCTATGTGGTAATTTTTTAATAATATAGCTTGCCCATGTGGCACGTCAAAGAACTAAGTTAGCAATAAAACCAAAACCATGTCGTTTTGTCTTTTAAAAAAAATTAAATTAAAATATTTATTTAAAGAAAAGGAGGAGGAGGAGGAGGTAAAAGGCGAGGGCTGAGCCCTTGGTGCCACCTCCCCACCATCACCGGGGTCGCTAGGGGCTGGCAACCTAAGCCGATCCGTGGCGAGGGCCTACAAGCCCTTACCCAAATCTAAGGCAAGGTTCGTGGCTGTCTCCCAATTCCAACGAGGGTTGTTGACCCTTGCTCGATTAAGCCAAGGGCCGTCGCCCGCTAGGTTGACCTCCAACCCTCACAGGCCCTCATTGTCAATCGATTAGGGTCCCAACCGATCCTTTTCCCAACGTTGCCGACCTTTTCCAGTGACGATGGGAAGGCAATAGCAAGGGCTACAATCTCCATCTTCCTTTTTAAAAAAAAAAAAATAATTTAATTTAGTTGAAAATTTAATTTTATTAATTTTTATATTAATTATCTATCAACGTTAGCAACAAAATGACATCGTTTTTTGCACTTGTCTAGCCACGTCAACGTGCAAAACAACGTCATTTTATACTTGCCTCATCGGAAAATCATCATGTTAGCATTTTGGCCTGATTTTCTCGCCATTAATACTTAACTAATCTATTTTACTCCGATTTTGGCACTTAAGTATTCCTTTATACTAAGTTTGTGCACTCCAAGTATTCTTTTGTCTATTTCAAATGCGAGCTTATTAGCTTTTGCATGTTGATCTTTCTTCCTAGAGGAATAACACGTGAGATTTATGTAGGCTAGAACTGAGCTAGAGTTCGTGCTGTTTTTTTATTGTTCTGAGGAAGAGATGGAAAGGCGCTTATTGTATAGAAATCAAATCAAGCAATTATTTCTTCACCGCATTTACCATACAAGCACACGATCCTACTTTTGTCACCTTTCCAGCTCATGTAGACATTTTAGAAATCTGATGCTTTTCCACTATTTGTTACTGGTTTTGAAGGGAAGAGAAGACGACAACATACAAACATTCAGGAAAATGTTTAAAGTGTTCTTAGAGTCTAGCCTCCCAATTATCGAGTATTGCAATTCTAAGGGAAATGTCAAAAAGGTGTGGAAGTCTCTAAATGTGTTGAAATCTTCCATAGGTGTATTTGCACGATCTTATTTCATTTAATTGCTTACTTATATTGCCTTTCATTTAAATTAATGCTAGAAAGCCTATTGAAGAGGTTTTTGAAACCGTTAAAAGTAATTTTCACCTCAATTTTTGAGAAGGTAAGGCGCCAACATTGTGTTACTCAACTCAAAGGAACAAATTAATGGGTATTAGTTGGGTTGTATCGTCTTCACAAGTCGATATGATCCTATATGTTTATTAAATGTGGTTGTCGCTTTTGACTCATCCTTATAGTACCTTTCAGAGAACCAACACTTGAAAATACTATCTAATGAGAACATTTAGCATAATGTTGTAGCTTGTAACTACTTTGCATGTGTACGTTCGTCTAATTATGCAAGGCTTCTATTTCCAACCCCAAAAAGGCTCTATTTATGTCCTATGGCTATTGTGTCCTTATTTAACATCAGGAGTAAAATTGCAGTTGCTCTACCCCTTTAGTCTCTAAATATGTTTATGCTCTCTCGTCCTTATTTAACATCGGGAGTAAAATTGCAGTTGCTCTACCCCTTTAGTCTCTAAATATGCTCTCTCTCTCTCTCTCTCTCTCTCTCTCTCTCTCTCTCTCTCTCCAACTCCGTCATTATTTTGAATAGAGAATTTCCAAAAAAATTTAAGTCACATTGTCGTTACCCTTTTAGTTGAAATGCATGCAACATAAAATATGTGGCATTTTTTTGGTGTCTAGTATGATTAAAAGATCGAGCAACACTTGATTGGGTTGATCACTCAAGTGTTGGTTTTTCATTCTTTGCTGAGAAGGCCAATTGGTTATATTTTAGATTCTCAATAAAAGCTATTTTCCTCTTATGAAGGTGTAGCTCCAATTTTTTTTAGGTTTGTAACAGAATGGAAAAAGTAAAAGATTAAACATAATAAAAACTCGTCACTACCCAATAACAAGCTTTCTAGAAGACTTTTGTCCAATACGAGGGGAGGTTCTATTTGCTGGAAGAAGAGAAGATTTTCGAACGGAGGAAGCTGAATCGTTTGGCCATATCTCATGAATTTCTTTGTTAGGCTCATTGAAATGATGATGATAAGTCCTTTGATCATTTTGTGCCTTCCAAACTAGTTGCCGGGGCAACAAAGAATAATTCTCTTCACTGATTGCCTCAGCTTCTCCACTGGAATTGCATTATCTGCCGATGTTGCGTCAGCAATATGAATTCTGAATTGAAGATCTTGCGCTTCTTCAACATTTGGTCTTGTTCTTGTTTTTTGGTTTGTTGAGATGGAGAAGAGGTTGGGGTTGGTGTTTTAGTGAAATAGGTTCTCAGAGTTACTTATTTGGCCATTTTCACAATTTATTGTTGTAGATCTGAACTTATTTATGGGCATGGTTCTATGCTCAAGTCTCATCTTGTCTTTCTAAAAAAATTTTGCATGTTACATTCCTATCCAACTTTTTCTAACATCAATGTGTGCCTTTTTTGACATCATTGTATTAACCTAGTTATTTGACATCAGCGTATGACTATTTCAAAATGATGACTATGGTTGTTTCGCCTGGATTCAACTCCATATTCGACGATAAAGAGATGGAATTGATGGCTTAGAGAGTAGAAATAGTGGAAAACAAGTTGAGTAACATTAAGTGACAGTTCAAGTTCTTGCACAATATATTGTTGGAAAGGATTGATCATGTGGTGAATATGAACAACAATGTGCAAGTTGAAGTCTTGAGATTGAAAAAGTGAGAGACAATCTTATATGATCGTATTGAGTGATGTTATTATATAGTGACCATTGCTGAAATAACATGTTGGTTTCTACTTGATTGTTGCTTTTCATAGTAAGGATTGCTCCAAGGACATATGGCTTGATATATGTCAATTGTACTAGAGAAAGTCATTTTTATTTTTCTAATTGATAAGTTGATATATGTCAAAAAAATATGTTGTTGCACATCGATTAATGCAAAAACATAATTTTTGGAGCATCCATTTCTAGTAGATAATAACATAAGAATGTTGGTGGTTGCTGTCACATTGGACTTTTTGGATGTTGTCCAAGAATATGCATGTAATATTTAAGTATAACGTATTTCTTTCCTTGAAACATATGTGGCCATGCTTATTATAATGAAATTGCTCTCTTTTTAATTGAGAAAGATCCACTTGATATATTTTTCAGTTTTTAAATTTGTTAATATGCCTTTAATACATTATTCTTAACGCGAAAATATAAAAATTACAATCATTGTTTTTTCTTCAATTTTAAACAAATTAGAATTAAAAAAAAACTTAAATTAGTCACGCCAAAGGACTTTCCAAATATATGTTTACCAAATAACCTTTTCCCAAAATAGCTTTCTAAGGCACTTTTCAATTATATTTTACCAAATAGTCTTTACATTTTATCAAATCTCTTTAGGTTAAAGGCCTTTGCATTAACACTCCCAAAAGCCAAACCTTCGTGCATCTCCTAATCATACTTTTTTCACGCATTGAAGTACCCATTTGTTGTCATAGACAATCACATGACTTCACTTGTGCTCAAGCATTAGTGCCACGTGTCTACCAAACACAGACCTTAAAATTAACCTTCTCTCTCCCACCGCTTAGCTCACCTACATGATGCCATTGCTAAGCCGTCGCCGCCGCCTTCATAGGGCAAATTAGGTCCTATTTGTTTACTTTTGTTTCTGTTCCTCGGAATAAAAATTTCTAAACAAAGCGCATTTGTTTACACTTCCACGTTACCTAAACAAATTTGGAAAAATAAAAAAAAGAAAACTTATTTCTTGTTCCTGAAATACTTTTGGAACACTTTTGAGAAATAATTTGTCTTTTCTTATTTTTTTTCTTCTCTTTCTTTTCTTCTTCTTTTTTGTTCTTTTTTTTTCTTTGGTTGGTCACCGGCCTCGCCTTGGCTGGGCGAGCCCCCATAATGTCTAATATACACTTCAAACTAGGAATAGAACACACAACTACAAAAATAGGGTAATGTCTCCTCCAAGTAATGAAACTTTCATCTTCTTTGGAAGTTGAAGGACCCAATTGCAAAGGCGAAGATGAAAGCGAAGAGGAAGGTGAACCCGAGAACCGCGCCCACAACAGCCCCAAGAAAATCGTGCTCGTAGCCAAAGTAGTCCTTCACTGATTGGTCGTTGTCATCGAGCAGTTCTGTTATGTCCCCGAATTGCGTTACCACCAGCCCATACAGTGTCCAAGCATCTGGGCATGCCCAGTAGTACCATATCCACCAACCAGGAATTCTCTGTTATTAGACAAGAACCGTTCAGTACTAGTCTCCAACCGATTCTGTTTCTTGGAGCAACAGCAGAGCATTTCATTATAATTTTGGACAAGAACGCTAGCGGAGATCCTAATGACAAGGTAATCTGCTTTATTCATTCAAAATATCTGTAAGGAATTTTCTTTTCATTTGGCTCTGATTAATAACTTGTGACAAAATTGTCAATCCCAAAGAAAATTTTCTGCTGGAAACGTCAAAATCTGCTACTAAATGATGCTAGTGTCTCTTGAAATAAAATTTTCCAGGGGCGTTCCCAAAAAGAATGGTGGAATTTTCCAGTGACTTACAAATCTGGGGATTACGAATCCGGCAAAGAGGTTCCAAATTCCATAAAATGCAGCAGAGACGATGGCGGAAACATGGTGGTTCAGTGTCAGAGCCACGACCATCATGCCGTAGAAAGTGAAGTAGAGCAGCGTGAAGTACATGAAGAAAATGTACCAAAAGATCTTTGTGACCGACCACTCGAATCCCATCATAGCGTACGTTATGACACCATATACTGCAGCTTGTGCTAGGATTTATGGAAGCTCAATGAGAACCTGAAAGTGGACATAGAGTTTAGTGGTAGAAGAACAGTCTAAGTGTCATAATCTTTAAGACGGAGACACTTAGTGTCGTAACTTCAAAATAAGTACACTTGAGTCTTGGGTTTCGAAATTAAATAGAACACTTAAGTGCCACTCCGGCAAAAAATCCGACCAAATGGTTGACGTGACAACTTTCCGGGTGAGTTTGGTCCAAAACGGCGTCGTTTTGCGTTGACGTGGCGAGAAAATGCAAAATGATGCTTAGTTTCGTGTTTGACGTGTAAATAATAATATAAAAATTAATTAAATTAGATTTAAACTTTATTTTATTTAAAATATTCAAAAAAATTAAGAAAAATTTAAAAAATTTAAAAATTTTATTAAAAAAAAAAAAAAGGGAGGGGGAGGTCGAACGAGGCGGGCTGAGGGCTAAGCCCTCGCCGCGCCGCCTCCCCCATCGCCGAGAAGGGCCGGCGACGAAGGGGGAGGGTCGGCGGGGTTGCCGGCCCCGGCCGATCGGGACGGCGAGGGTTGCGAGCCCTCGCCGGATCGCGGCGAGGGCCACGACCCTCGCCCCGGATCCGAGCGAGGGCTCGCGGGCCCTCGCCACCGGTCCGATCGGCCTCGCCCCGGCCCCAGCCGGGGCCCGGCGACCCGGCCGACTCTCCCCACTCCGTCGGCCGGCCCTTTCCGGCGACGGCAAGGGAGGTGGCGAGGGCTCGCGAGCCCTCACCGGATCTGGCGAGGGTCGTGACCCTCGCCCCCGATCTAGGTGCGGGCTGCGACCCTCGCCTCAAATCTGGGGGAGGACTCACGTGGGGCAAGGGTCGCGGGCCCTCGCCACCTCCCCACCGCCGCCGGGAAGGCGGCGGCGAAGTGGGGAGGGTCGGCCGGGGTCGCCGGGCCGGCCGGGGCGGCGAGGCCGACCAACCGATAGCGAGGGCCCGCGAGCCCTCGCCCAAATCTAGGGTGAGGGTCGCGGCCCTCGCCGTCGGTCGGCCGGCCGGGGGCCGGCGACCGAACAACCCTCCCCCTTCCGTCGCCACCCTTCCGGCGACGGTGGGGAGGCGGCGGCGGCGAGGGCTTAGCCCTCAGCCGCCCGTTCGATCTTCCCCACTTTTTTTAATTTTTTTTAATTTTTCTTAATTTTTTTAAATTTTTGAATATTTAAATAAAATTAAGTTTAAATCTAATTTAATTAATTTTTATATTATTATTTACACGTCAAACACGAAATAATGTCGTTTTTGCATTTTCTTCGCCACGTCGCGCGAAAATGACGCCGTTTTGGACCAAACTCGCCTGGAAAATTCTTCACATCACCATTTGGCCGAATTTTCGCTGAAGTGTGCGCACTTAACCTGTTCCATTTTACTCGATATTGGCACTTAAATGTCTTATTTCAAAGCTTATGGCGACTTAAGCGCACTATTTTAGTAACCATCCAAACAAATCTTTCGATTCCGATTTTTTTCTTAGAATCAGTTTGGGAACAGAATCACGTTTGGTAAATTTTTTGTCCAAAACTGATTCCGGGAATAAATTTACTCCAAGAATCAGTTTTGGACAAGAATTCAGAATAAAAAAAAAATGATTCTCCATCCAAGAAAAAAAAAAAAAAAAAATCAAAAGTGCTGAAGCCTTATCTCCTCTCTACTCTCTCTCATCCTCTCATCTCGATTCTGCTCATCAGTCTCATTCTCTCCCTCCTCAAGAATGGCGACTGCTGCTCCTCCCTCCTCAAGAACGGCGACGGCTGCTCCTCTCTCTGCAAGAACGGCGATGGCGACTGCTGCTTCTTCATCATTGAAGGGCGTCGTTCAAGGTGAGTTCCCTTCTATGGGTGGTTCGGCGTCTGCGACGGGTGGTGCTCGCTCAGCGAGCAACCCCTGGGCCCGAATCGGCGGGCGCCCGCACCGATCTAGCTGAGGGGTCGCTCGCCGAGCGACCCTTGGGCCCGAATCGGCGAGCGCCCTCACCGATCTGGCCGAGGGGTCGCTTGAGCGACCCCTGGGGCCGACTCGGCGTCGCTCGTCCTCGCCGAGCTGGCTGAGGGGTTGCTCGCTGTCCAACCCCTGGGGTCGATTTGGCTTCGCTCGCCCTCGCCGAGCTGGCCGAGGGCGAGTGATGGTGAGCTGGCCAAGGGGTCGCTCGTCGTCCGACCCCTAGGGCCAATTCGTCTTCGCTCACCCTCGCCGAGCTAGCCAAGGGCGAGCGACGGCGAGCTGGCCGAGGGGTTACTCGCCGTCCGACCCTGGGGCCGACTCGGCGGGTGCCCTTGCCGAGCTAGCCGAGGGCGAGCGACGGCGAGTTGGCCAAGGGGTCGCTGGCCTTTTCTGTATTATGCTGGATCTGTAATTTTGTGTGCTGTGCTTGGTCGAATTCGAATCTGAAAATTGCAATCTTTGACTTATAGTGCGAATCTTAGATCCGGAATGATGCTAACGTTTAGGTGTATGGATGTATCATGTAAGCGAAGTGGAGGTCAGACAATCCTTGTCTTTTAAGGTTGCGTAGGAGCCGTGTTTATTATCTTGATTATTTTTCGCGCCCCAGACTGAGTTTATCTCATCGATTCGGACAAAAACTGGGCATTGCATTGCGACTCGGGTTCACAAAGGGTTGTTCTTGGTGATCAGATCCCAATTTGATTAGGACGAGAGTAGATTTGGTTTTATAGAGGTTATGTGTTTGTTGGAGAGTCAAATTTGGGCTCTAGCTTTGTAGAGATGAGGCAGTATGATGAAACAGAAGTTAATGAACGTGAAAATGGTTGATGGTCTTTTACGCATGGAAGTTGGAGTGAAATAGAATGGTTTCCTCGTTTCACGTGGATTCATTTTGATCTTGAGTTCCTGTATACCACTATTGCCGATTCTTTGCGCGGAGAGCTTATTCTTGTTTCGATGTCATGCAGGGGTTATGTCGGAATTCACAGCTCCGGTTTCAGAGACTTCCTTTTGAAGCCAAAGTTGCTTCGTGCTATTGTGGACTCCGGTTTCGAGCACCCATCCGAAGGCAAACTTCATATTCATTGAAGTATTGCAAATCAAATGGCAATGGATTACAATATGCCGGAGATTCAATAACTTTATGTTTACGACTTTTGTAATATTGTTTTTAATTATTGACTTATCAAAGCCGATATTCAAAGTTGAACAATGGACTATGTTACTTCATTATTCATTTATGGATAAGATGTAGTGATGAGTTTCTCATTAAAGTCTTTTCTTTGTTTCAAAGGGTCACGTGGGTTTGAAGACTTTTATCTTCTTAAACGTTGGATGTTCGGTTTTGGGGAAGGGAGAGAGAGAGAGAAGTATCTTGGCTAAATTGGCTAAATTAAATTAACATTCATCCGTATTAAATTTAAAAGAGAGAAGTATCTTGGCTAAATTGGCTAAATTAAAATTAACATTCATTCATATTAAATTCAAAATGGATTAAATATTTAATCATATAAAAGTAAATATTAATTGAAAATGAGAAATCACCTTGATAAAAAAAAATCTTATTTAAATATAAACAATATTGAAACTCTAATAAGAAAACCAAATTTAAAATAACAACAATTTTTATTTTTATTTTATCTATTTTTTATTTCTATATTTTATTTTTATTTCTTCCTATTATGAAATATATATTTGCTGTATATAGAATACATATTTAATTTTATATTATAATTTAGTATTTATATTTATTACATATTTTAGGGATATTAGTATACTTTATACTATGGTTTATTATTTACTATATAATAAAAATTGATTAGTTAATATTTTTATTACTTAGTATAAAAATATAATTAATCAGTGAATGGTTTATGAAAATTCAATATCAAATTTATATTAATCTAAAAAGGTAATTAAAAAAGAATTGGAATAGAAATTTTATATAGTTACCAAACGCGTTTCTGTCATTTTTCTATTCCAGAATCAGAAATTTTATTCCTTACCAAACGCGTTTTTTACTCGGAATCGGTTTAGGAACGTAATAAAAATAATCATTTCGATCGTAATCGGTTAATGTAATCGTTACCAAACGCGCCCTAAGTGTCCCTCCGTGCCAAGTTATGGCAGTCCAGGTATCCCAACCTCGAGTTTAGTCAATTAGAGTAATTTTGAATTATATTGCCTAGAGTGAGTTCCTTCGTTGCTCTTATGTGTCCGGTTTAGGTGCTTTCAAATCTGTGATAGTGCCTATGGCATGGCGGAATACATTCCTGCAGCCCTCTCTCTATAGAAGACTGTCCTCTCAACCGAAACCACAGGCTGGACTGCACCCGAGTTCTGAATCCCCAGGAAGAGAAGTGCAGCATACATGGATCCCATTGCATTGAACAGATCTTGTTGTCCCTTCCTGCAAATGCAATCAAAAGTGTCGAAATTGTTTTTAGGTACAAGAATCAAGAATAGGCATGCGTGTGGAACTTAAGTTTTACAGTAACTGGCAACTTACGGTCTGGAGCCAAGGTCCCAGAACATCAATCCAAACATCAAAGCTATGAAGGTGGTGAAAAGAAACCAAACAGCTGTGTATGGCGGGTTGCACCAGTAGGACCAGTTTTGCTTCCATAAGCAAGCCATGACTTGGGCAAAGAAGGGCTGTGAATACTTGGTAGGAAAATACAGGTCTTTCAAACCAGGAGCAGGTACGCTTAGTTCTTTGATCAATGCCTTGTTCCTCCTAAGACGTATGCCATCAAGTTGGTCAAACTGATACGTGCTATCCTTATGGAGTTTTTTCGCCGGAGGAAGTATAGCAGCACAATGAAATGGATGCATTTTGTATAGCAGCGTTTTAAATGAACTCACTTGTATAAATCTGATTTACTGTAGAGATCAGCAAAGTCGACCCCCAAAGCTAGTTCTTGTGCTGGGCCAGTGACTTCCAGCATCCAGGTTGCTGGATTGTAACCATCTTTGGTCGGACTCACTCCTTCAATACCCTTTTTATGAGAATAAGGTAACATACTTTAGCAACAGGGTAAGTGGAACGGAAGGAAACGAGGCAATTCAAGGACTCCTATGGTTCTGTACCTCGAAGTACTTTATGAGGTGGCAAGAATGTCGCCCCAGTGGACCGACATAAATCTCCTGTCCTCCTCACTTCATCAGGAATAGCTGCGCGATATTTCAGGTGATGGTTTAGTTTACTGTTCCAAAATAAAGCTTCCAGAAAGAGTGGTTAACTTTTTATTTTAGTAGCAATGCTCACTTCATCAAAAGCTTCGAAGATGTCGATGCTTGGCTGATGAATCATGCACACGACAGTCCTCCCAGTGTCCAACGTGTTCCTGACTGTTCTCATAACAATGGCAGCAGCTCTTGCATCCAATCCTGATGTAGGCTCGTCCATGAATATAATGGAGGGGTTTGCCACTAATTCGACCGTGATGGTTAACCTCTTCCGTTTTTCAGTTGAGAGACCACTGACTCCAGGCAATCCCACTAATGCTTGTCTCAAGGGATTGAGTTCCGCCAGCTCCATTACTTCCTCAATGAACATCTACAACAAGTTTACAAGTAAAGACTCACTAACCCTTTATTCGAATTTGACTGTTACAAAAATCAACTGATAGAGCAAACTACGACAATTAGTAATGCAGCACCATTTGTGGACTGGATATTTTCAGTAATTAAAGTTCAGCAGATATATCTTCCTTCCAAAATGATCAACATATGGGAAGTGATTGTCAAGGATCATGAGTAAGCATCAATCTTCGAACTATATATATATTTCTGACGTAAAAGTGAACCTTTCTGGTTTGCTCGTCGACTTCAGGAGGTAAACACAGCCATGCTGAGTAAAGCAAAGACTCATAGACAGTAACATGAGGAGAATGAATGTCATTTTGCTCACAGTATCCCGAAATTCGAGCAAATGTTTCTTGCTTCTTCGGGTACCTAGAAATCATTATTGTCCCCTCGATGTAACCTCCGGTTTTTCTGCCGGCCAACACATCCATCAGTGTGGTTTTACCTGCCCCACTGACGCCCATCAAAGCGGTAAGAACACCAGGCCTGAAGGCACCACTCACACTCTTTAGAAGCACCAATTTGTCCTCTACGACACCTTGGTTCTTCATTTCCTGCACATTTAGGCCCAAGACAGTTAGGATCAGATTCCTAAGACGTGTGAAACTAAAACAGGACATTTGGTTTTCATCAGCTTATACTGGTGGCATGTCAACGGAGTACTTAATATCGTCAAAAGTAATGGAATGTGGCTCGTACGGTAGAACCATTCTTCTTTTCACGTTAATGTCAAAAGCGGTTTGTGGACGTCTAGATGAGGACCTGGAAGAATCCTTGCTTCCTCTCCTGATATCTCCTTCATCTGCAATTTAGAAATTTGAAACTTATCATGAGATTGGAGGGCTTCATATATATAATCAACTGAACCCCAAATGTCAATCTTAAGCTAATAAATTCTACTTTTTCCTCCCTTACTGGAAGCATTGAGCATCGCTAGCTAGAAAGTCAAAAAACAACATTCTAACCTAAACGTGATCTGTTACTGGAGCGGTTCCCATGGGATGATAATTGGACGGATCCCCCAGATCCAATAGATTCAGTTTCCAAATCATCCGATTTAACCGTCTGGGGCTTGCCATACGCTGCAACAGAATGGCCGAAGAATAAGATTAGCATATGCCAATATGAACTTCTAGTATCACCGGAGAAAAGAGTACATGTATCGGGTTAAAAGTTCCTCACGATTCCTCACGATTAAGGTAGGTGAGAGCCAAATTGAATATAACATTGAACAACAAGATGAATCCGAGTAATGCTCCTGTTCCTATCCAGTACCAGTACGCGTGTGGAAAGAAACCACGAGCCTTCAAGACTTGGATTCCTAGTGGCTCTGCTGTATCTGCTGGAATCTGCAACATACATAGACAATAACATAAGCTATTAGGGGACAAAGGAAAAGGTACATGAACATAAGAGCCGACCCAACACTTACCTGTTGCCAACTATGCCCAAAGAACTCATTAATGACGACTGCGTTCTGCCCATACATCAGAGGTGATGCACAATAACCCCATATCCACCATTTCTTCACATTCTCTGCAATTAAATTCGTGGGAGATTCATGAAGTTCAAGACTTAGAATTAGGATATAGAAGGTTAGCACTGATAAATCCGTATAACTACCTCTCGAGAGAACAACTCCACTCAATGCAAAGAGAAGGAGCAGCGAGAAAGAACCAAACGTATTTGCAATGATCGTATTTCTCCCCACCGCTCCAATTATTCGGAATAATGAAAGAAGCCATCTGGTTAATCAGTACCAGCGCAAGGTACTGCCTGAAGAACCTGTGCCACATGCACAACTCGCCGATCATTACAAAAAAAATGAGAACTACTGTCTGATAAAATGCCCAAATTTGTACTTAACAAATAGAGCATTCCAGAAAATAATTTTACCTTCCAATATTCTTGTCATATCCAATACCATAATAGGTGGCAAGAACCCACACAGCAACTTCCACAAATGAGATTGGGATCTGTAAAACCCACGCAGGAAGAGCATATGCCCACGCGGGAAAAAAGAAAAGGTCCCTTTGCTTGCAAAAGACAGGTAGCCTGGCGATTGTCATGGAAATCTCTGGAATTCCATTGAACAAGATCATGACCACACTGATTAAGGAAAATATTTTTTTAGAAAATGTTTTCCGCACATCCTAAGCGCCGCAAAATTGTATTTGCGTTTCTCCCTCCTATTTTCTTTTTTCAGGCAGGTAATAAATGGGGGTATCCAACAGTCCTAAACTAGCATTGACATCACATTCGAAGCTAGAGCACGGAGATCTCCATCCAAATTTACAATTGCCAAAAGTGGCCTCTCTGCTGGATCAATGTCCCGACATAATCACACTTCAAGCCAAACCTGTTTGTCGCCCATTCATTCCGTGAACAATAGAGCACTAAAATGAGTCCTTAAAATTGAGTTAGGAACACTAGAGGCTGATGCTGTGGATACAAACCAGGATTCGTCTGAAGGAAAGATCTCTCATTCACCTAAACAAAACAACAGTAGTTACACCTGGTAATTTTAAGTCGAGATCTTCAAATTTCCATACATGAGTGCCTATCACCAGTGCCATCACTCAGCCTTGGCTGCGAAATGGTTGCCTCCGGTTGCAATTTTGTAGATGTAAAACCCGGTCATCAGAGCACTGAACAGAGACGAATTGAAAAGTGCATTAGCTCAGAATAAATTGCTAAGGCAAATGAGAACACTATGAAGTAGAGGACTGCCCTCAGACGATGACTGCCCTCGTTGGGCGATGGTCACCCTTGTTAGACTTGACGAGGGCGGCTGTTGCTTGAGGCTACGACCTCCACCGACCACTTGATGTTGGCTAGTGGAGGGAAACAGGGTGATAAAGGAATGAAAAAAAAATTGAGAAAGTTTCAAATAATGTCCACACTGATACCAGTCATGTCGTGTGGGATGATTAGGACTGAATAGACCACCATGACAACATTTTTCAACCAAAATTAGCCACATTAGTTGAATTTGCAAATCATCAAAGAGTTTAAGACTAAATTGACAAATTGTTAAAAATTTTATTATTAAATTGGCAAATCATCAAAATGTACAAGACTAAACCAATCAAATTAAAATATTTAGGACTATATTGATACATGTGGAATGAATTTAGATTTTTTTTTTTTATTTCCCCTATAATTTTCGACAATTGACTTTGATAGGTGTTGCGTTAGAGAGATTTAGAGAGACTTTCGGAACTATATGGTAATTCTAACTAGGAAGATTTTAATTTAAGATATTACGAGAGATGTATGCAATTATCTCCATCACGTTACAGTTTTGTTTATAGTATGATAAGATAGGACTATAATTAATTTCCCAACATTTGCACTTCATGCAATTTTTGAAAGAAATATAGTTTGATAAAGAAAAATAGCTCTAGTTAACTTTATGTACGATAGAGATCTAACCTAATATAAAATTTGTTGAATTTTTCTTCTTTCTTTTTATCCTATTTAACTCCATTCACCATCATCGGGCCTCAGAAAATGGCCAATAGAGATTGCTGGCCTCAAACAACAGCCACCCTCGCTATTGCCAGCCCTAGCGAGGGTCACCCTCATTGGATCTGGCAAGGACGACTGGTGGAGGGAAAAAGAGATAAAGGAAAAGGAAAAAAAGGAAAAAAAGGAAAAAAATTAAAAGAAATTACAAAATTTGTTTATGCCAACATCAATCGTACCATATAAGATGACTAACACTAAGTAGAATGCTGCGTCAAACCTTTTCCGATAATTGTATGAATTCGCAAATAATTGAAGAGTTTAAGACTAAATTAGCAAATAGTCAAAAGTTTTATAATTAAATTGTCAATTTGTCAAAAGGTATGGAACTAAATTAGTCAAATATTTCAACAAAAAAATTAGCCAAATTAAAAAGTTTGACTAAACTGATACAAGTATATAATAGGTTTATGACTTATTTTTTTTTGATAATTTACCCTATAATTTTTGGCAATTGAGTTTGATAGTCCCTAAGTTAGAGAGATTTAGAATTAAAGTTTTTGGAAACTTTTGGGATTATACAGTAATTCTAACTAGGAATATTTTAATTTAAAATATTATGAGAGATTAATGGGATTATATCTATCACATTACAGTTTTGTTTATACTTTGACGAGATAGAACTCTAATTATTGTCCCATCATCTGCACTAATCTTCAAGGAATTTTTGAAGAAAAATAGTTTGATTAAAAAAATGGCTCTAGTTGACTTAATGCATGGTGGAGATCTAACCTGATGTACAATTCACATAAACGTCTGTCATTCTTCCTCCCCTTCACCTCCTATATATTTGACATTTTCATCAACATTTTCATCAACATTAGCCCCTTCTAATTCACCAAAAGCCAAGAGCCTTACAGTGGAACCAAATAATTTAACATTCACACGTGTTTTGAAATGTGAAATAATTATGGTATTAATAATAACCAGTTTTCCTTACACGCGCGTAGCACCTGTACCAATAATAAGATTCATGACCTTAGTAGCACAATGAAACATACATACATACAAACATATATATATATATAAACTCGATGTTAATTTTTCCTTTTGCTACTATATAAGTTATTTTCCAAAGAAAAAAACATCATCGGAATGTTTTGCTATTTTTAAAGAAATAACAATAAACAGGTATTTTACCTTTTATAAAAGAAAACGAAGAGTAAACTAACTATTTATAAAGAAGACAAGGATAAGGTTGATTGAACTATAAGAACAATTTAATAATTCTATCAAGTGCATTTTCTTAAGAGAATGTGGATAATCCATTTTATTTTATTTTATTTTTACCTTTTCATTATCTTTGATTGGTCAATTTTCTTTGATTTACATTTTAAAAAAATGAACTTATAAGGGCTATAACAGAAGAGAGAGAATTTGACATTTTCCATCAATGGAAAATGATGTAAATGATTCTTAAATTTTGACTCGATATATAATGTAATCTTTTAATTTATTCAATGCGGTTCTCAAATTGTATCAAAATGTGCAATATCGTCCTCGAACTTTCAATTTGTTCAATACGATCCTTGAACTTTTGGTACATGTTCAATTTAATTATTAGTCTATATGAAAATATACAATATTATTATTGAACTTGAATTAATTAAATGACAATATTGAACATTTTTATTTAGTTCAAAAGTCCAAGATTATATTGGACAAATTGAAAATTTCGAGATTACATTATGCATTGGGTTAAAATTTATTAGTCACAAATAAATTCAAAGTTCAGAGATAATATTATATGTTAGGTCAAAGTTCATGAATTATTTATATATCATTATCTCTTCTTTTGTATGTATATAATAGTAATTATAAAGAAATTTACTGGTCAAACTGAAATGGTAGCTGCCAACCCACGAAAGTGGTAGCTGCCAACGTCGGGTGTGTTTGGGAAGACTTTTGAGGAAAGTCCTTGAGAAAATGTAAAGACCTTTGAGCTAAAAGAGTTTTTGGAAATGCAAATTGTGTTTGGTAAATCGTATTTGTAAAAATCCATTGTAAAGTATGTTTGAGCAAAATAGTGTTTGGACAAATTAAGCGTGTAAAAGACTTTTGTCATTAAAAAAAAAAAGAGAGAGAGAGAGAATTGGCTAGTTACCACCAGCGAGGGGCAGGCGGTCCGGCGAGGGTCTGGCAAGGGGCAGGCAGTCCGGCGAGAGGCAGGCGGCCGGCGAGGGTCGCCGCAACCAGATCATCGCGACCATATCGCGCGATCCCGATCGCTCAATTTGGGTCGCTGGAGGTTGCGCGGCCTAGATTTGGGTCGCGGCGACCTCCGGGGACCCAGATCTGCGCACGATTTGGGTCGCCGAAGGTCGCGCGGCCCAGATCTGGGTCGCGGAGACCTCCGGTGACCCGTCTGCCCGCCGAGCGTCGCGTTTGCGGAGTTGCAGCGGTCTGCTGCGACCCAGATCTGGGTGGTTGCCGAGGGTTGCCACGGTCGCCGCAACGCGACTCGCAGGGGGTCACCAAGGTCACGCGATTGGCCGCCGACGGTTGCCATGACACACCGGCCTCTTGCCGCCTCTGTCTAGCTCGTCGCCGGCCCCTCACAGCTCGGCGCAACTTTGCCGGCCAACCTCAACGAAGAAGAAGGTGAATAGTTACGAGGACAAAACCGGAAAAATGAAATGTTAGCGAGGACATTTATGGAAAAAAAAATTTTGTCTTACTCTCCATCAGCCTTCCGAGAAGGCTGAATGCCCAAGGCAGCCCTGGGGGTGCATTGTGCTTTCAGCCTTGGGAAGGCTTGCCTTTCCCAAAGGCAAGTAAAAAAAACCTTCCCAAACACTCTCTCCTTGGCCCAAAGGCCTTTAGCCCCCCAAAAGCCCTTGGGAAAGTAGTTCCCAAACGCAGCCGTCATCTGGACCCCCACAAACTTCCAAAGTGAAAGCATTTCAGACGATGCGAACGGCCCAGATTTCTTCTCGGACATGCTCCTGTTCTCTTCGGCGTCTCTCCCTCTCTCCTGGCAGCTCTAAACATTTTTGGGATTTGGAATCTATTTTTGGACTCACTACACCGACCTCTCATAGTTTTCCATTTTCCGTAGATTTTTCGGTCTATAACTATAACATGCATCCTTATAACATGTGTCCTCATGAAAGTTGTAGAGTACGTCCTAGGCTACCATATATTAAATTTCCATAATTTTTCAGTCTCATTTGGTCAGTGAAATATTTGTTTTCCTACCCAATTTTGTTATGAAAATTTTAATTGCTTTGGGCCTGGCTTACAAAAATTATTTATAATTGTATGAGCTGAATCGGACTTCTTGAAAAATGTCTTGCTAGGTTTTTTCTACCTCATATTAAAGTTTCATAGTTTTTTTAAGCCGTTTACCTAGACAACAACTATCGTTTCTAAAGGTATGCAGGACATTGTATTACTTTTCAATTAGGCTACCTGCCTGCTTTAGTCAAGATAGACGTCGCTTCAGATCATACGCCTAGGAGACATCAGTGCCATCAAAGAATGCAATAGCCACCGAATCCCATACTGCCTTTGCTGTTGGGAAACAAATAAAATTTCTAATCAATACTGGATCCATGGAATTGATGAGCCATCCTTTAACTGTAGCGTCATTAGTCTTCCACTTTCAAAAACTCGGGTTGGTCGAAAGTGGTGGGGGCAAATTTCCATTGATATATCCTAATTTGTCTTTTCCGGAGATATACATCTCGACAACTTGGGACCAAAGGCTATAATTACGGCCATCCAACTTAACTACAATTGGTGGCGCGAGTATTTCAGCATGAGAAGGTGTGGCCTAATGTTGAGTCAAAATTTGCGTCAACTTGGACATCAAAGTGGAAGTCCCTTCCGAAACCTAGTGTGAGATCACAGCTCCTAAAGAATTCACAACACCCCCTGTTGGAGCCGGAGTGCCCATCTCAGCAATTGAAATGTCATTCGCCATGAGTCTCAATAGTGGGTGCAACTAGAGCGGCAACTGCACGAAATCACCGCGCAGCTATGGCGATCTATAACGTTGGAGGAAGAACTAGTCGATGCGGCGAGAACAGCACACAGAAAAAAAAAAGGATTTTGATCAGTATGAATACAGAATCCCTAGATCATGTCTCTAATACCATGTCAACCAGTAACAAATCAAGAAACGAAAATTCTTTTTTTTTCATTGCTCTTCAGTTTTTTACAAGACTATAAATACACACATATATATACCCACACGAGTCACCCTAAAATCTCCTACAAATAAGGAGACAAATATATACAAGAGATCCTAAAATAGAAAGAATCCTATTTATGCCCTAATTTACGGTTCATAATTGACAGCTCTTGTTAACACCATAAACTGACGAGAGAGGTGTACAAGAAACAAAAAGCCCCTGCAGATAGCGCCATTCAAAAATTTAGACTAGATAATTGGGCCGAGCTTGCTGACAGCGCTGGAAGGTGAAACAAGATCTCCCTCCTTTGTGTTCCCTGGCGAATTTTTATTTCTTATTTTTATAATTCGGTTCTTGTCATGCAATTTTAGCCTATAGTTACTGGACAAGATTTTTTCTCTAGAGCCAGTTAAAAAGAGTTTCCTCCGTTCTCTGATATGGATCATGCCGATTATTTTTTTTTATTTATTTGTTAAGAAAGTGCCTTTTGCAACCAAGTACGGGTTTCAGGCGACTTGCCTAAATAGAATACAAAAAAGCTTTGGAGTGGAATCTTCTCTTCCCACCGTTCCTTCGAGGTGTGCCTTCTTTTTCTTGTTTGCTTCAGTGCTATTTTGGAAGCTATCGGATCGACGTGATCAAGTACAGATGCAGTCTTTTATTGGCATATGAATAAGGTGAGGAGGGGGGTAAGGTCTTTTTTTCTCCCACTTAGAATCATATTCGAAGAGCAAGGGTTTTATATTGTTTAGCCTTAGACACTTATAGTTGCAATAGACCCCCAAGAATGCTGAAGCTCAACAGCAGCATCAAATGCAGTCGAATGAAACTTAGATGGCATTCATAGATGACAAGCTCCTTCTTGCATTTGTAATGATTACGTAGCTTCCAACTGAGAGAGATTGGCTCTCCAGAAGAGCAGGCAAAGATGGGTGGCCCCTCTGATTCACCTTGCACTTATTATTTAGTGAGATGATTGCATCATGAGGAAGTGTAGTGTCGAAATCAACGGCACGGAGGAAACAGATCGTAAATTTACAATTATATCAAAAGATATAGAAATTGATAGAAATAGAATGAGGAATAATAAAAAGATGTGAGAAATTTACGTTATTTGATCTAAATATCGAAACTTACATCGATAAAAAAAGTTAACAAATAATTTATTATAAATTGAAGAATTACAGGATTATAAATGCTTACGCAGTCGAGTGTTTTATAATCCTAATATATGCCTAATACCCGCACTGTTTAACAACTGAACTCAATAGACCCAATTCACGCACAAATCTATCGGAGCTCTCACTCCTTGCTCTGCATTCTCTACGCCCTCTGCTGTCATCCGTTATAGGAGAATGGGTGTGGAGATAAGACGAACGTGGACTCCCCGAATGTTACTGTGGCACCTACTTTGAAATCCTGCGCGCACGCGTACAAGTAATGATGGCACCTCCGCCCCACCATCATACACAGACCCAATGCAATATGCATAGTCTATGCCTTCCCTCTTTCTTCATTCATGAACAAAGGACAGCGGAAGCCCGCGAGACAAGGCTCTGACAAAGTAGCGGCGCCGTCCAATTCTTGGGCATGGTGCATGTGCATGCATTTAATGAGTAGTAGGTGGAAAATGTCTATTCAGCTCCCGGGGACAAGAGGGACAAGACAATTAGAAAAGCAAAAAGAGAGAAGGGTGCAGAAGTCAACACATGGATGGTTGCCTTTTGACTTCAACGTCCAACATGTGCAGCCTATATTTAACTCAAGGTCAATCTTCACTTAATTCGATGCTTCTCATTCGGCCGTGGGTCGAGTTTCTGAGGCTGGATAATTCTTTCAGCTCCGAGCACCCGCCGTCTCTCGTTAAATGCTCCGCCGATGTGCTTCTTCATTTTGGCAAATTAGCTATGCGTCCAAATCGAATACCGTATAAGGGGACGAGATATTAATTTAATACATAGCCTTAAATCTATGTAGTTATCATTAATTGTGAAGCTCAAAAACATATTTATCTTATTCTCCTCTTTCTAGAAAAATTTATAAAATTTATTATATTTTGATGACAAGTTTTAAAATTTTTAATACATCATTCGAAAAAGCTAGAGATGATACCAACAAAAATATCGAATTGGCACAAGCAAGAAAAATTTAGGTGACCGAGTAAATTTTTGTTAGATCCACGTCCATGAAAAGAAAGAAAAAGTTACTAAGGAAAAGTGAAAGGGTTAATACCTTAAAAAACCTCAAACTGGTACACTTGTGACAAATTTACCACAAACTATTTTTTTGACCATGAAAAGCCCCAAATTAGTAAACTTGTGACAAATTTACCCCGACTGATTATAAAAAACCCTAAACTGGTACATTTATGACAAATTTACCCCAAACTAATTTATTCGACTGCAAAAAAACCCTAAACTGGTAAATTTGTAACAAATATATCCTATACTAAATTGGATTAATACCACAAAAAAATCATAAAAATTGTAAACTGTGACAAACGGAACGTAAAATCCTAAATTGGTATACAAGTTAACTGTCACGTGTCATTTAACTTTATAATTTGAAAATAAAATTTAACGAAAACTAACATAGGGTAAATTTATCACAAATGTACCAGTTTGGAGTTTTTTAGGGTATTATCCCAAAGTGAAAATATGGCAAAGGATGGAATCGACACTTAATTAAGCTTAGAAATGGAAATCTCTCTACTTGTAAAGTATGAATAAGTCGTCGTGGTTGAGTAGTTTAGGTTTATTTAAATGTAACTGGTGTGGCTTTGTTTTATGTCTCATTGATCACAAAGCTTAGTCTAATCCGTGAGAAGGATATGTTATCTGGTATGTTATGGCCATGTAATGATGTCAGTGGAGATACTTACTACAAAAGTTTGTGAAATATCAATATTTCACATAAAGTTTATTATTGATGTACCCAGTATCCTCTAGTTTCATTCTTTAAGTTATCCCCCAAGCAAGCGATAAATAAGTACGAGCATTTTCTCCTTGAATTTTTATTTCGTATATATCTGGACAAAAGAATCCATCTCGCAGTCATCCATGTTATAGTTCTAGACCAAAAAATCTATGGAAAATGGAAAACAAGGAGAGGTCGGTGTAGTGAGTCCAAAAATAGATTTCAAATCCCAAAGTTTTTCAGATTATATTTTTGTTGTATAAAGTCCAAAAGTATTGAAAGTACAATATGTTGTAGAACAGTCAATAAGGGACAACTTTTGTGAAGAACGCCCCATGAAATTTGCACCACCTAAATCAATACAAAATTAGCAAACTTTGGGTTTAGGCTAGAATCGAAGAACCTGCCCTTAGTGTCAACACGGATTTAATTTAGAATTTCAACTAGCTCACCCTCCACACGTGCTAAATGTCGACCGATCGTGCTCCTACGATTCAACCACAAGTTTGAATACTTCAAACCCAACAAGGTATCTAGGTGATGTAATCAAAACTTTTGTGCAAATGAAAATCTAAACTATGTTTATGAATTTTCTAGGAAGATATTCCCGATGCACGGTAAACAATTGACATAGGATAGAATGGAGGATATGTAATTGTCTCGAGTCCCAGAGAAAATGTCGCGTGCTTGATGAGGTCCTAGACATCCCGACTTGCTGCTGTCCTCTGGCGAGTCACGCCAAGCCGAGGGTGCAGTGGATGAAGACGCGTTGTTGGCTAGCTTCCGGGTGTCGGCATGAAGAAAAAGGGAGCCACGGAGATAGAGTTACAACTGTGGAAAATATCAAGCTAAGATCAGCTGAAAATAAGGGTAGGTGGCTGAATTTGCAAGATTAAGAGGAAGAATGGTGTTGCTACTGCTATTGAAACCCACCCCCCCTTTCACACCATGATGTAGTAATTTCATAATTCAATTAAAGTACATTAACGTCACTATTATTCAGGAACTCAAGCGTGCATCTAATGCATCATCAATCGATTTCATCTCCTAGACAAATATAAATTATCCGTACAAATATTAGGTGAACTGTGAGGAAGGTCACACATCCTTATAGGGTGTCCTGTGCACCTTTAAAAACGATAGTTGTTGTCTAGGTAAACTGCTTTCAAAAATTATGAAACTGTAGAAAAGACCTAGCAAGACATTTTCACGGGGGATCGAAGTCCGATTCAGCTCATACAATTATAAATAATTTTTGTGAGCCAGGCCCAAAGTAGTTAAAATTTCCATAACAAAATTGAGTAGGAAAACAAATATTTCACTGACCAAATAAGACTGAAAAATTATGGAAATTTAATATATGGTAGCCTAGAATGTACTCTACAACTTTCACGAGGATGCATGTTATAGTTCTAGACCGAAAGATCTACGGGAAATGGAAAACAAGGAGAGGTCGGTGTAGTGAGTCCAAAAATAGATTTCAAATCCCAAAGTTTTTCAAATTATATTTTTGTCGTACAAAGTCCAAATCCAAAAATATTGAAATTACAATATGTCATAGAACAGTCAATAAGGGACGACTTTTGTGCAAAACGCCCCATGAAATTTGCACCACCTAAGTCAATACAAAATTAGCAAACTTTGGGATCAGGCTAGAACTGAAGAACCTACCCTTAGTCCCAGCACAAATTTAATTTAGAATTTCAACTAGCTCAGCCTCCACACATGCTAAATGTCGACCGATCATGCTCCTACGATTTAACCACAAGTTTGAATACTTCAAACTCAACAAGGTATCTAGGTGACGTAATCAAAACTTCTGTGCAAATGAAAATCTAAATGATGTTTATGAATTTTCTAGGAAGATATTCCCGATGCACGATAAACAATTGACATAGGATAGAATGGAGGATATGTAATTGACTCGAATCCCAGAAATAATGTCGCGTGCTTGATGAGGTCCTAGACATCCCGACTTGCTTCTTTGTCCTCCGGTGAGTCACGCCAAGCCGAGGGTGCAATGGATGAAGACGCGTTGTCGGCTAGCTTCCGGGTGTCGGCACGAAGAAAAAGGGAGCCATGGAGATAGAGTTACAACTGTGGAAAATATCAAGCTAAGATAAGCTGAAAATAAGGGTAGGTGGCTGAATTTGCAAAATTAAGAGGAAGAACGGTGTTGCTGCTGCTATTGAAACCCACCCCCCCTTTCACACCATGATGTAGTAATTTCATAATTCAATTAAAGTACATTAACGTCACTATTATTCAAGACCTCAAGCATGCAGAATCATCAATCGATTTCATCCCCTAGACAAATATAAATTATCCGTACAGATATTAGGTGAACTGTGAGGAAGGTCACACATCCTTATAGGGTGTCCCATGCACCTTTAAAAACGATAGTTGTTGTCTAGGTAAACGGCTTTCAAAAATTATGAAACTGTAGAAAAGACCTAGCAAGACATTTTTCATTGGGGATCAAAGTCCGATTCAGTTCATACAATTATAAATAATTTTTATGAGCTGGGCCCAAAGTAGTTAAAATTTCCATAACAAAATTGAGTAGGAAAACAAATATTTCATTGACCAAATGAGACTGAAAAATTATGGAAATTTAATATATGGTAGCCTAGAATGTACTCTACAACTTTCACGAGGAAGCGTGTTATAGTTCTAGACCAAAAGATCTACGGGAAATGGAAAACAAGGAGAGTTCGGTGTAGTGAGTCCAAAAATAGATTTCAAATCCCAAAGTTTTTCAAATTATATTTTTGTCGTACAAAGTCCAAAAATATTGAAATTGCAATATGTAATAGAACAATCAATAAGGGATGACTGTTGTGTGCAAAACGCCCCATGAAATTTGCACCACCTAAGTCAATACAAAATTAGCAAACTTTGGGGTCAGGCTAGAACCAAAGAACCTACCCTTAGTCCTAGCACAGATTTAATTTAGAAATTCAACTAGCTCAGCCTCCACACATGCTAAATGTCGATCGATCGTGCTCCTACGATTTAACCACAAGTTTGAATACTTCAAACCCAACAAGGTATCTAGGTGACGTAATCAAAACTTCTGTGCAAACGAAAATCTAAACTATGTTTATGAATTTTCTAGGAAGATATTCCCGATGCACGATAAACAATTGACATAGGATAGAATGGAGGATATGTAATTGTCTCGAGTCCCAGAGAAAATGTCGCGTGCTTGATGAGGTCCTAGACATCCCGACTTGCTGCTGTCCTCTGGCGAGTCACGCCAAGCCGAGGGTGCAGTGGATGAAGACGCGTTGTTGGCTAGCTTCCGGGTGTCGGCACGAAGAAAAAGGGAGCCACGGAGATAGAGTTACAACTGTGGAAAATATCAAGCTAAGATAAGCTGAAAATAAGGGTAGGTGGCTGAATTTGCAAGATTAAGAGGAAGAATGGTGTTGCTACTGCTATTGAAACCCACCCCCCCCTTTCACACCATGATGTAGTAATTTCATAATTCAATTAAAGTACATTAACGTCACTACTATTCAGGAACTCAAGCGTGCATCTAATGAATCATCAATCGATTTCATCTCCTAGACAAATATAAATTATCCGTACAAATATTAGGTGAACTGTGAGGAAGGTCACACATCCTTATAGGGTGTCCTGTGCACCTTTAAAAACGATAGTTGTTGTCTAGGTAAACTGCTTTCAAAAATTATGAAACTGTAGAAAAGACCTAGCAAGACATTTTTCACGGGGGATCGAAGTCCGATTCAGCTCATACAATTATAAATAATTTTTGTGAGCCAGGCCCAAATTAGTTAAAATTTCCATAACAAAATTGAGTAGGAAAACAAATATTTCACTGACCAAATAAGACTGAAAAATTATGGAAATTTAATATATGGTAGCCTAGAATGTACTCTACAACTTTCACGAGGATGCATGTTATAGTTCTAGACCGAAAGATCTACGGGAAATGGAAAACAAGGAGAGGTCGGTGTAGTGAGTCCAAAAATAGATTTCAAATCCCAAAGTTTTTCAAATTATATTTTTGTCGTACAAAGTCCAAATCCAAAAATATTGAAATTACAATATGTCATAGAACAGTCAATAAGGGACGACTTTTGTGCAAAACACCCCATGAAATTTGCACCACCTAAGTCAATACAAAATTAGCAAACTTTGGGATCGAGGCTAGAACCGAAGAACCTACCCTTAGTCCCAGCACAAATTTAATTTAGAATTTCAACTAGCTCAGCCTCCACACATGCTAAATGTCGACCGATCATGCTCCTACGATTTAACCACAAGTTTGAATACTTCAAACTCAACAAGGTATCTAGGTGACGTAATCAAAACTTCTGTGCAAACGAAAATCTAAATGATGTTTATAAATTTTCTAGGAAGATATTCCCGATGCACGATAAACAATTGACATAGGATAGAATGGAGGATATGTAATTGACTCGAATCCCAGAAATAATGTCGCGTGCTTGATGAGGTCCTAGACATCCCGACTTGCTGCTGTCCTCTCGGTGAGTCACGCCAAGCCGAGGGTGCAATGGATGAGAGACGCGTTGTCGGCTAGCTTCCGGGTGTCGGCACGAAGAAAAAGGGAGCCATGGAGATAGAGTTACAACTGTGGAAAATATCAAGCTAAGATAAGCTGAAAATAAGGGTAGGTGGCTGAATTTGCAAGATTAAGAGGAAGAACGGTGTTGCTGCTGCTATTGAAACCCACCCCCCCCTTTCACACCATGATGTAGTAATTTCATAATTCAATTAAAGTACGTGAACGTCACTATTATTCAAGACCTCAAGCATGCATCTAATGAATCATCAATCGATTTCATCCCTTAGACAAATATAAATTATCCGTACAGATATTAGGTGAACTGTGAGGAAGGTCACACATCCTTATAGGGTGTCCTGCGCACCTTTAAATGCGATAGTTGTTGTCTAGGTAAACGGCTTTCAAAAATTATGAAACTGTAGAAAAGACCTAGCAAGACATTTTTCATGGGGGATCAAAGTCCGATTCAGTTCATACAATTATAAATAATTTTTATGAGCTGGGCCCAAAGTAGTTAAAATTTCCATAACAAAATTGAGTAGGAAAACAAATATTTCATTGACCAAATGAGACTGAAAAATTATGGAAATTTAATATATGGTAGCCTAGAATGTACTCTACAACTTTCACGAGGAAGCGTGTTATAGTTCTAGACCAAAAGATCTACGGGAAATGGAAAACAAGGAGAGTTCGGTGTAGTGAGTCCAAAAATAGATTTCAAATCCCAAAGTTTTTCAAATTATATTTTTGTCGTACAAAGTCCAAAAATATTGAAATTGCAATATGTAATAGAACAATCAATAAGGGATGACTGTTGTGCAAAACGCCCCATGAAATTTGCACCACCTAAGTCAATACAAAATTAGCAAACTTTGGGGTCAGGCTAGAACCAAAGAACCTACCCTTAGTCCTAGCACAGATTTAATTTAGAAATTCAACTAGCTCAGCCTCCACACATGCTAAATGTCGACCGATCGTGCTCCTACGATTTAACCACAAGTTTGAATACTTCAAACCCAACAAGGTATCTAGGTGACGTAATCAAAACTTCTGTGCAAACGAAAATCTAAACTATGTTTATGAATTTTCTAGGAAGATATTCCCGATGCACGATAAACAATTGACATAGGATAGAATGGAGGATATGTAATTGTCTCGAGTCCCCGAGAGAAAATGTCGCGTGCTTGATGAGGTCCTAGACATCCCGACTTGCTGCTATCCTCGGCGAGTCACGCCAAGCCGAGGGTGCAAAGTGGATGAAGACGCGTTGTTGGCTAGCTTCCGGGTGTCGGCACGAAGAAAAAGGGAGCCACGGAGATAGAGTTACAACTGTGGAAAATATCAAGCTAAGATCAGCTGAAAATAAGGGTAGGTGGCTGAATTTGCAAGATTAAGAGGAAGAATGGTGTTGCTACCGCTATTGAAACCCACCCCCTTTCACACCATGATGTAGTAATTTCATAATTCAATTAAAGTACATTAACGTCACTACTATTCAGGAACTCAAGCGTGCATCTAATGAATCATCAATCGATTTCATCTCCTAGACAAATATAAATTATCCGTACAAATATTAGGTGAACTGTGAGGAAGGTCACACATCCTTATAGGGTGTCCTGTGCACCTTTAAAAACGATAGTTGTTGTCTAGGTAAACTGCTTTCAAAAATTATGAAACTGTAGAAAAGACCTAGCAAGACATTTTTCACGGGGGATCGAAGTCCGATTCAGCTCATACAATTATAAATAATTTTTGTGAGCCAGGCCCAAAGTAGTTAAAATTTCCATAACAAAATTGAGTAGGAAAACAAATATTTCACTGACCAAATAAGACTGAAAAATTATGGAAATTTAATATATGGTAGCCTAGAATGTACTCTACAACTTTCACGAGGATGCATGTTATAGTTCTAGACCGAAAGATCTACGGGAAATGGAAAACAAGGAGAGGTCGGTGTAGTGAGTCCAAAAATAGATTTCAAATCCCAAAGTTTTTCAAATTATATTTTTGTCGTACAAAGTCCAAATCCAAAAATATTGAAATTACAATATGTCATAGAACAGTCAATAAGGGACGACTTTTGTGCAAAACGCCCCATGAAATTTGCACCACCTACGTCAATACAAAATTAGCAAACTTTGGGATCAGGCTAGAACTGAAGAACCTACCCTTAGTCCCAGCACAAATTTAATTTAGAATTTCAACTAGCTCAGCCTCCACACATGCTAAATGTCGACCGATCATGCTCCTACGATTTAACCACAAGTTTGAATACTTCAAACTCAACAAGGTATCTAGGTGACGTAATCAAAACTTCTGTGCAAACGAAAATCTAAATGATGTTTATGAATTTTCTAGGAAGATATTCCCGATGCACGATAAACAATTGACATAGGATAGAATGGAGGATATGTAATTGACTCGAATCCCAGAAATAATGTCGCGTGCTTGATGAGGTCCTAGACATCCCGACTTGCTGCTGTCCTCTGGTGAGTCACGCCAAGCCGAGGGTGCAATGGATGAAGACGCGTTGTCGGCTAGCTTCCGGGTGTCGGCACGAAGAAAAAGGGAGCCATGGAGATAGAGTTACAACTGTGGAAAATATCAAGCTAAGATAAGCTGAAAATAAGGGTAGGTGGCTGAATTTGCAAGATTAAGAGGAAGAACGGTGTTGCTGCTGCTATTGAAACCCACCCCCCCCTTTCACACCATGATGTAGTAATTTCATAATTCAATTAAAGTACGTGAACGTCACTATTATTCAAGACCTCAAGCATGCATCTAATGAATCATCAATCGATTTCATCCCTTAGACAAATATAAATTATCCGTACAGATATTAGGTGAACTGTGAGGAAGGTCACACATCCTTATAGGGTGTCCTGCGCACCTTTAAATGCGATAGTTGTTGTCTAGGTAAACGGCTTTCAAAAATTATGAAACCGTAGAAAAGACCTAGCAAGACATTTTTCATGGGGGATCAAAGTCCGATTCAGTTCATACAATTATAAATAATTTTTATGAGCTGGGCCCAAAGTAGTTAAAATTTCCATAACAAAATTGAGTAGGAAAACGAATATTTCATTGACCAAATGAGACTGAAAAATTATGGAAATTTAATATATGGTAGCCTAGAATGTACTCTACAACTTTCACGAGGAAGCGTGTTATAGTTCTAGACCAAAAGATCTACGGAAATGGAAAACAAGGAGAGTTCGGTGTAGTGAGTCCAAAAATAGATTTCAAATCCCAAAGTTTTTCAAATTATATTTTTGTCGTACAAAGTCCAAAAATATTGAAATTGCAATATGTAATAGAACAATCAATAAGGGATGACTGTTGTGCAAAACGCCCCATGAAATTTGCACCACCTAAGTCAATACAAAATTAGCAAACTTTGGGGTCGCTAGAACCAAAGAACCTACCCTTAGTCCTAGCACAGATTTAATTTAGAAATTCAACTAGCTCAGCCTCCACACATGCTAAATGTCGACCGATCGTGCTCCTACGATTTAACCACAAGTTTGAATACTTCAAACCCAACAAGGTATCTAGGTGACGTAATCAAAACTTCTGTGCAAACGAAAATCTAAACTATGTTTATGAATTTTCTAGGAAGATATTCCCGATGCACGATAAACAATTGACATAGGATAGAATGGAGGATATGTAATTGTCTCGAGTCCCAGAGAAAATGTCGCGTGCTTGATGAGGTCCTAGACATCCCGACTTGCTGCTATCCTCTGGCGAGTCACGCCAAGCCGAGGGTGCAGTGGATGAAGACGCGTTGTTGGCTAGCTTCCGGGTGTCGGCACTAAGAAAAAGGGAGCCACGGAGATAGAGTTACAACTGTGGAAAATATCAAGCTAAGATCAGCTGAAAATAAGGGTAGGTGGCTGAATTTGCAAGATTAAGAGGAAGAATGGTGTTGCTACTGCTATTGAAACCCACCCCCCCTTTCACACCATGATGTAGTAATTTCATAATTCAATTAAAGTACATTAACGTCACTACTATTCAGGAACTCAAGCGTGCATCTAATGAATCATCAATCGATTTCATCTCCTAGACAAATATAAATTATCCGTACAAATATTAGGTGAACTGTGAGGAAGGTCACACATCCTTATAGGGTGTCCTGTGCACCTTTAAAAACGATAGTTGTTGTCTAGGTAAACTGCTTTCAAAAATTATGAAACTGTAGAAAAGACCTAGCAAGACATTTTTCACGGGGGATCGAAGTCCGATTCAGCTCATACAATTATAAATAATTTTTGTGAGCCAGGCCCAAAGTAGTTAAAATTTCCATAACAAAATTGAGTAGGAAAACAAATATTTCACTGACCAAATAAGACTGAAAAATTATGGAAATTTAATATATGGTAGCCTAGAATGTACTCTACAACTTTCACGAGGATGCATGTTATAGTTCTAGACCGAAAGATCTACGGGAAATGGAAAACAAGGAGAGGTCGGTGTAGTGAGTCCAAAAATAGATTTCAAATCCCAAAGTTTTTCAAATTATATTTTTGTCGTACAAAGTCCAAATCCAAAAATATTGAAATTACAATATGTCATAGAACAGTCAATAAGGGACGACTTTTGTGCAAAACGCCCCATGAAATTTGCACCACCTAAGTCAATACAAAATTAGCAAACTTTGGGATCGGGCTAGAACCGAAGAACCTACCCTTAGTCCCAGCACAAATTTAATTTAGAATTTCAACTAGCTCAGCCTCCACACATGCTAAATGTCGACCGATCATGCTCCTACGATTTAACCACAAGTTTGAATACTTCAAACTCAACAAGGTATCTAGGTGACGTAATCAAAACTTCTCGTGCAAACGAAAATCTAAATGATGTTTATGAATTTTCTAGGAAGATATTCCCGATGCACGATAAACAATTGACATAGGATAGAATGGAGGATATGTAATTGACTCGAATCCCAGAAATAATGTCGCGTGCTTGATGAGGTCCTAGACATCCCGACTTGCTGCTGTCCTCTCGGTGAGTCACGCCAAGCCGAGGGTGCAATGGATGAAGACGCGTTGTCGGCTAGCTTCCGGGTGTCGGCACGAAGAAAAAGGGAGCCATGGAGATAGAGTTACAACTGTGGAAAATATCAAGCTAAGATAAGCTGAAAATAAGGGTAGGTGGCTGAATTTGCAAGATTAAGAGGAAGAATGGTGTTGCTGCTGCTATTGAAACCCACCCCCCCCTTTCACACCATGATGTAGTAATTTCATAATTCAATTAAAGTACGTGAACGTCACTATTATTCAAGACCTCAAGCATGCATCTAATGAATCATCAATCGATTTCATCCCTTAGACAAATATAAATTATCCGTACAGATATTAGGTGAACTGTGAGGAAGGTCACACATCCTTATAGGGTGTCCTGCGCACCTTTAAATGCGATAGTTGTTGTCTAGGTAAACGGCTTTCAAAAATTATGAAACTGTAGAAAAGACCTAGCAAGACATTTTTTACATGGGATCGAAGTCCGATTTAGCTCATACAATTATAAATAATTTGTGTGAGCCAGTTCAGTGGCATAAACGCATTCCTAAATGAGATTGATATGGTGTTGCTCGATGATGACTTGATGTAATGTGAATAGCATAGTCCAACGATGAGCTTGTTAATGTGGCGTGAGCCATTAGGCATCCGGGGCTTGTTATTTTGTTGAATGAAAAATCAGGATGTCACATCAATATCTTCATCTTACCAAAAAAAATTATGGTAACTAGGTTGTTAGAATGAAAGCACTACCGGACACCCATGGTGTATGGGAACTTGTCAACACAAGTTATGATGAACCAAAGGACAAGGCTACTTTTAGTCAAAATTAGAAGAATGCCTTGGAGAAGGTTTCAAGCAAAAGATTAATATGCCCTATTAATCATCTATTAAACTTTAGATGATTCGATGTTCAAGAATATGTCGAACAGTACTACTTCTAAGGAGACATGGGAGACCCTTAACAACACATACCACGGAGTACAAAAATTCAAGAACATACGCCTTCAAACTTTGAGAGCCGAATTTGAAGTAACCCATATAAAAAAATTTGAATTGATTCTTGATTATTTCACAAAAGGTCTTGCAATTGTTAACCAGATTGAAAGAAATGATGAAAATGTTCTAGACATTCGAGTTGTTGAGAAGATTCTATGGTCCTTAGACAAGAAGTACGATCATATTGGTGTTGTAATTAAAGAGTCCAAAAACTTGGATGCAATGACGAACGGTGATTTTCTAGAATTCACTGCCAACCCATGAAGTAAAACAAAACAAACAACCATGAGCAGGTGGAGGAAGTACTCCAAACTTAGTTGACCATGCAAGATGAGAAGGAGCAAAGTAGAGATCCCTTGCAAATTCGAAAGACTAATCAAGATTGTGGTCGAGGCTAAGGCAGAGGTCACTATCAAGGTAAAGGTCAAGGATGAAGTAGAGGAGATATTGCTCGAACATCTTTTTCTATAACCTTAGGTACAACTACATGGGCCGGTGTGCTAACACATTTTTTTCTCAACTGCATACTTAAAGTCAGCTTCCTCCATTGTCATTCATTGTGATTTTACTTCAAAGAGAGTGATGCTAATAGGTCAGGGGGGGCCTAGGGACTTGGCCATCTACAATTCATTATTAGCATAACAAGGGAATCCCCCATTTAAGATAGGGACCCAGCTTCTTCCATGGCTATGATGGCCTCGAGGTCTATGTAGTCTCCGTAACTATAGTTCTCCACACATTCAAATGAACTTTCCACTTTCCAAAGTTTGGCCTCTTGATTGGCATTTAAGTATGTTTAATAATATGTATGTTCTTGAGAATAATTTCTATTTAGAAAATTTTTAAAAAATTTTATTCTCTAAACAAGTTTCTAAGCAGAAAAATGCGTTTGTTAACTGCATGAAATTTTTATTCTCAAAATAGAGAAAGAACAAAATGCATTTGGCATGGGGGATGGGTGGTGGCCGGAGCTAAAAATAGAAATAAAACTTACCAAAAAAAAAAATAATGCATTTGGCATGGACCTAAAAATTTCTAATCCCAATTTTTTTATTTAATTATAAAGAGACTTAATAATAGGCTTTTGTAATGATTTAGTTGATCAAGATATTATAAAATGACCTAAGAAAATCCAACATAAAAATTAGTAAATGATGAATAGTCGAAAATAGTAATAGAGAGTTCCGTTGGTTTATAACTTATAATATGAGGAGGTTGATAGTAAATCTTTAAGCATTACAATAAAACAGGTGTATGGATCTTTTGAAAGAAAAGTAAAAGCTGCTTGGAGTCGCTAAACTTTCATGATCTAGCATTGTCTCTAAAGGAAAACGACATTCAAAATCCAATAGTAAAGCCCTAAAAACTTATTCAATCTTGAATCCAATTTTTATCAAAATATTTTCACATTTTATATGCTAAACTAATTCCAAACAAAAGTTAACATTAAAATCTAGTAAAACTACTCAACATCTAATTTCTAAACTTTTTCCTAAATTTTTTCCTAAATTTTTGAATTTTTATTTTATTTTATTTTTTATTCCGAAAAATGGGAACTCATATCAGGTCAGGAGACTGAACATTGTGTCAATTGTGTAAATACGAATATTAGGTTATGTTGAGTTTATTTTTCTAAAATAATTTCTCTCCTTTTTGGTGTTTCCAAGAACAAAGAAGTAGATTTTTTCTACTTCTTATTTTTATTTCAAATTTATTATCTAGCTACTGATTTGTTTTTAGGAATAGAAAAATTGGTTGACATTACTAAACAGATTTTTATTCTTTTTCTGTTATGAGAAACAAAAGAACAAAAAAAATAGAGAAATAAAAATATTATCAAATAGGACCAAACTATGTAAAAGTAACATGAAAATCAATTGGAAGACGTGAAACTACTAAATTAGAGGCAGCTTTCTCAAGTGCTTTGAGAGGCGGGATGGTCTGAATGTGATGAGTTAAAAACACAGTGCGAAATAGAAAAAAAGGAAGGAACGCATGAATGACCTGACTAAGAACCACGAGGCCAATCCACAACCACATAAAATGAAGTACTACTGCCTCGGATGAATTAGGTAAGGTTGGGCGCGCACGTGGACCACAAGGCTTCACACGTTCACAGGACCGATCTTCACATTTTAATTCAGAATCAAATCAGGAACCACACAACGCGGTAAATATCTCCATTCTTAATGAGGTTGCATCACCGCATGGGGCCGGGAAAGCGAAAAGGTATTGGTACAGCACTCACATCCCTCAGGCTAGTAGTTTATCATGGTGCAATAATAGAGAATAAGCAGAACAGAACGTTCTGTTCCACTGCTCCACAGGTTAAAAAGCCTTTCCAAAATTCTGTACGGTACACGTGTTAAACGCCGTACATCAACCGGCCTGATAGAACCCCACGATAATGCATTTACTAAAAATCAACCGTGCTCAGGTGCATAACTTGGGCCACTGGCATTCGGCACGAAAAATCCCAAAATAACAGTGCAATTACTGGAATTGCTATCCATCAGTAAGGTCTTTGAACGGTGGAGAAGTTAAAAACAGCATGCTTGTTATTCTCCAACAGGTTTAGGTACCTTTCCAAAATCGTCCACAGTGCACATGTCAAATCTTGTCCATCAACCGGCTCACTAGAACCCGACGATGATCATCTGTACTCAGGTGCATAACCTGGGCCACTAGCATTCGGCACGTGCTGTTATTTTGGGGAACGACAATCCCAAAATAACAGACCAAATGGTGCAATTACTAGGATTGCTAAGCCGTTCCTTGCCTATAAATACCCATCGAGAAGGGTCTTTGGCACTCACGGAAAAGCCTCTCGTGCTTTTTATTTATTGGTCAAACACCAGAATCTCACTAGAGATAGCCAAAAAAAGAAGAAGAGAATGTCTCATCAGATTCCATCTGCTCCTCCAGCTCAAGAAAAAAGCCATGTGGTCGATCGCCAGTCAGCAGATTTTCATCCAAGCACATTGGGGGATGACTTCCTCAAATATGGCTCTAGCTCCTACTCAATGGTAGGAATTTAACACATTTCATGAATAGTAATGGCATAGCAAGTGAAATACATTTTATGCACTTCATCTAGAATAACACAAACCTTCCCCACGTAATTAAACATTACTTTTAGGGAAATTCTAACATTCCCGTTATAAATTTAACATCCACGCTTAAAAGCAAGGAAAATATTGTACCGAATAAAAGAGCTTTATTATTATTATTTTTTTTTGGTAAGGAAATAAAAGAGCATTATTTGATTTCAATATTTTGCTTTCATGTCCCTTGCCAGGTAAATAGTAAGGAATATGAAAGCATTGTTACCCGAGTTCGACAGAGAAAAAATAATATATGAAATTCCAAAAAAAGTACATATAAATTGCCTCAATTACCTATGGTCTAAAGCCTAGCCAAGGCTTTCTCGATCTATAATAGACCTTAGCAATGAGTGAATTTGAGCCTAAAAATCCTTGTCCACGCCTGTCTATGATATTGAAAATATTAAAATTTCTTTATAAAATTAACCGAACTCGCAGGTTTCGGCAATTCCACATTCTTCTCCAAATGAAGGAACAGACCATGTGATTGAACGTCGATCAGCGGGCTATCATCCGAGCATATGGGGGGATTACTTCCTTAAATATGCTTTCCCCTCCAACTCAGTGGTTAGTAATTCTTCTGTTATCTTCTACTTTTGTTTTCTCGCAATTGCATTTTGTAGACTTACTTCGATTTCCTTGAGTTCCTCCATATCGCATATATGATTTCTAATGGTCTCATAAATGTACATGTTCCCTTCTCCGCACAAAAAGATGCAGTTGAAAATCCTGAAAACATAAAGAAGTTTGGAAAACAACCATAATTATTCGGTCCAAAGAACAGTCTTAAAGCTTCATCGACCACTATATGTCCTCTATTGCAAGAAACATCTGATTATGGCATTGACTCCCTCCTTTGGTATGCTCGTTGTTCTCATGGATCCAATTTCACATGTCATCTGAATGAGCGTAGAACATGAAAATACCTAAATAGGGTATTAGACGGGGCCATCAAAACTAAGTTTATTTTGTAAAGTATAAGTATTTCATGCTTGCTTTAATTTGAAATTTGTAGAAGTTCAAATTCCTTGGAAGAGTGGAGGAACAAATCGAGGAACTGAAAGGAGTGGTGAGGAAGATGCTGGCTGGCGTCGTGGATAAGCCTTCACAAATGCTTCACTTGATTGATCAAATCCAACGATTGGGAATTGACTACCATTTTGAACATGAAGTAGATGAGCAATTAGAACAAATCCACAAAAGTTACTCTCAACTTCATCTCGAAGATTTCAAGGTAGATGACCTTCACATGGTTGCTCTTATCTTTCGATTGCTGCGACAACAAGGTTACAATATTTCTTCAGGTACGTCTTAAATGTAATGAACCAATCCAATAAGATATGTATTAAGATACTTCTATTGCTTTATCGAATTTCTGGAGAAACGCGGACAAGAATATCTACAACGTTAACCACGCTAATTTCTAAGTGATTGCATCTTTTTTCCATGTTGGTTGGTTGCACAGAAATCTTTAACAAATTCAAGGATAATGAAGGGAATTTCTGGGAATCGCTTGTCACCGATGCACGTGGATTGCTAAGCCTATATGAAGCTTGCCATTTAAGGTGTCATGGTGATTCCATCTTGGACGAAGCACTTCCTTTTGCTACAACTCACCTTGAATCGATCGATGAAAGCAAAGTGAGCACCAGTCTTGCGAAACAAGTGAATCATGCCCTAGAGCAGCCACTTCCCAAGGGATTGCCGAGGCTGGAGGCAAGGCGTTATATTCCACTCTACCAAGAGGAGCCTTCACATGATGATGTTTTGCTCACCTTGGCTAAACTAGATTTCAACTTACTGCAAGAGCAACACCAGAAGGAACTTGGCGAGATTACTAGGTTCATTAACTTCATGTGATAGCATAATCTAAAATTAGCTTCTAGACAATACCAAACTATGATAATGTTATAACAATTCCCAAGCTATCAATTATTCTCATGGTGTTTTCCAAAGGTTAACTCATTTAGTTTCAATTTACCCTTCTAAATAGTGTTTTTCAAAGTCCTTTACAAGTGAAAAAAGGAGTATATCTATGCAAAGTTATCAGCCTAAAGTACTTTCAGTTATGCTCATGTTCATTTAATCATAGGTGGTGGAAGGAGATTGATGTTCCAAGGAAGTTCCCATTTGCTAGAGATAGGATTGTGGAGTTGTTCTTCTGGACCTCGGGAATATATTTTGAGCCTGAATTTGCCATGGCCAGAAATATACTAACCAAAGTGATCTCCTTGACTTCAATTCTCGACGATATCTATGACGTTTATGGCACATTGGAAGAACTTGCGCTCCTCACCGAAGCAATCCAGAAGTATGGAATCCGCACTCTTTCTCAAACTTCTAAATTTGATCAATTTTGTATAGAGTCAAGTGTGTCATTTTCCAGGACTTGAATTCAGGTGGGATGTTGATGCCATGGATGGATTGCCAGTGTATATGCAAGCTTATTATAAGGAGTTTCTCCAGCTCTATGAATACATTGGGAATGAGTTGGCCACAAAAGAAAGATCATATCGCCTTGTCTACGCAAAAGAAGTCGTAAGCATCATTGGTACACTTTACATACATCGAAGGCAATCTTTAGTTAGAAACCTAACATTCTTGTTTATGTTTCCATCGTCAGATGAAGAAGCTAGCAAGAGCATACTTTCAGGAAGCCAAATGGTTCCATACCAACTACGTACCAGCACTAGAGGAGTACATGTCCCTTCAACTAATAACGACTGGATATGGAATGTTAGCGACTACATCACTTGTGGGAATGGGCGATGTGGTCACTGAACATGCTCTTGAATGGTCGGTTGGTGATTGCAAGATTGTGAAGGCTGCACAAACCATCTGTAGGCTCATGGATGACATTGTCTCTCACCAGGTATAATAAAACATAATTATCCTCCAGAAATATGATACAGTTTAATCAACCACCATTTAATCTAGAAACACCAATGTTGTTTGACATACAGTTTGAGCAAAAGAGGGGGCACGTAGTATCTGTAGTGGAGTTGCTCATGAAATACCATGGCGTCTCGGAGCAAGAAGCTGGGGAGGAACTCCAGAAAGGAGTCATTGATGCATGGAAGGACATTAATGAAGAGTTTCTTCGTCCAACCGCGGTCCCAATGCCGATTCTCACACGGATGCTCAATTTCTCACGGGTGATGGATGTGTTATATAGTGACGGAGATAATTACACCCATTCTGAAACAAAGCTCAAAGATTATGTGACGTTGCTCTTCATTAGCCCCTTGCTGATGTGAAGTTTGGACCAAACATTGTCACACCAATTTGGTCATTGCAAATCAATAGTCTATAAGTTATGCGTTTGAAATCCTATTTGTCCCGATGTATGTGGGACAATATTATTACCATTATGTACTTTCAGATTGATGTGTGTGATAGACTCATAAATAAATTACGCATATGTTGCTAAGTTTGCAAATTTTTGTGTATCGTGCAATTGAAATATTTTAATAATTCCTAACTCTTAGGAAAATTATCCAGAAAGTCCTAAACTTATTTTACAGTAGCCAATTCAATTCTAAAACTTTAAATTGTGCTAATTTAGTACTAAAATTTTTAACAATTTATCAATTTAGTCATAAACCTTTTAATTATATCAGTTTAGTTTTAAAACTAATTTGTCGATTTAGTCATAAATCTTTTAACAATCTTCCAATTAAGTTTGTCTAGCTAATAATTGTCGAAAATCATTGACATTGACAATATTTGTAATTTTTTTAATGTTTTTGATCTTTTCCTTCTTTTCTTTTCTTTTCTTTATCTTTTTCTTTTTTCATTTTTTTCTTTATTTCTTTTCGCCAATTGCTAGCCACAAGCGAGGGTCGCCCTCACGTTGGTGAGGACCCTCACCATTTGGGTGAGCTCGCTCCTCAAACCCAACCCTCGCTAGCAGCCAACAATTGGCAGAGGGAAATAAAGGAAAAAAGAGAAGAAATAAGGAAAAAAGAGAAAGGAAAGAAAAAAAAATTCAGAAAATTTTAAAAATTTTACAAAAACCATCCATTTTAGTGCTAATCGTCAACATCAACCATAACACGTAAGACATGCGATGTTGGCTAGACAATGACTAAATTTGAGAAAGTTACAAATTACTTACACCGACCTATCGGTGGCCTGGCGAGGCTGAGCCTCACTAATGGCTAGGCGAGCTTAGCCTCGCTGGGGGCTAGCGAGCCTCGCCATGGTTGGACGAGACCGCCGGCCCTCGTCGGCCATGGCCGAGGCCAACGACCGGCCAAAAGAAGAAAAAAAAGAAATAAAAAAATAAAATAAAGGAAAAATAAAATAAAAATATTTAAAAATTAAAAGAAATAAAAATATTATACAAGTTTACCAAACGTATTTCTATTCTTTTTCTATTTTAGGAACATAAATTTTGTGCAATTATCAAACGCTTTCTTCTATTAAAAAATTGTTCCCTGGAACAGAAATAATTTTTTCTATTTTTGTTCCCCGAAACAATTTTTAACAAAAACGTTAGCAAACGCACTTTTAAGGGCTAGTCCCAATCTCCCCTACAAACCGGACCAAACCTGCGAATTGTGGATGGTTCTCACAAGAATCAATCTAGTTCCCAATCTCTGAGAAGGAATCGACTGGATCGATAGAAACAACATAGTTTTTTTTTTTTTTTTTTTTTTTTTTTTAGCATAAACTAAAAAAAATAAATATAAAATATAAAGAATGAAGATAAAGTATTGACAAAGCGGTATGTTTCTAGCTCCTCATGAGTCTATTTCATTTTTTCAATTTTTTTATAGTAGAAACAATTAAAAAGAGAGAGAGAACACCATCGGTTGCCAGTTCTGCATATAGGGAATTGACCCTATCTAGTCCAGTTCTCAACTTCAGGATAAGAACCGATCACCCGTAATGCAATGTTATTCAATTGCAACAACATCGACAGAACAAACCGAAACTCCATACGCAACCATCCAAAATAAACCTGTCTCCCTATTCCAGTCAATTTAGGTGCACTCGATATTTGAAAGATAAACAGCCTGAAATCCATTGACCAGGAGATGACACGATAATGAAGGGGAAAAAATAGTTACCATAGTACCTTCATTAACTGTTTCTTGTACAAGAAATGTCTCCCATATGAAAAGCTTTTACAAAGACAAGTGCTCTAAAGATGGTTGATTTGATGATTCCTTGAAGAGTCAGGAATTGCAAGTTTGCATCATTCTTCGACGTTCGCAAATGTTAGCTGCCTCGAAAGCAAGGATTTTTGGTCGTTATCATCCAAGTTGATACTTTCATCCATTCCGTAATTGATGTCAATCACACTCCTCTCCTTCTCATAACTGCCGTTCGACTTTAACATATCAAGGCCGTCCAGATTTTCTTCTGAGTGAGGGCTATCGACCTCCATCTGCTGCATTTCTGATTCAATCAGCGCAGTCATTCTTGCACGGTCTCTATCTCTCGGGTACGTGCAGTAGAGAAAAGAGTAAATAAGGCAACAGATCACCATTGGGATTCCGATAGCTGTGTAAAGCGCTTTTGCAAGCGATGCAGCGTTTTCCCTATCTGTTTCTATCTCTACAGAGTTGGATGATCCCTTGGGAATTGGCTTATACCCGTATACATGCTGAGCCAGAATCCCAACCACTGGGGGTGCGAATGATGCCAGGACGGACTCAAAAGAGCGATCCAGTGCATAGATGCTTGTTCTGGATTTCTCAGGGACTATCTCTGCAAATATTGGACTGTGCACTGCGTTTATATTTGCAAGAAATCAATTGGACAAGTATTTTACAACTAAAGCCACTATTTTGGCATGCAGAATTGCAGGAGTACAGCCGTACAAGGAGAAGCACCATTGAAAACATATTTGGACAAGCAATGCATCCAAAAAGCAAGTTCCTGCAAGAAGAGGTAATAGGATCTACTTGTTACACTTACTTGTTCGTAGCTGGGGCATTCCAGGATATGATCAGACCCATGATAAACAGAACCAGACCATGCAGGAAGGCTGTGGAAGGGTCATCAGGCAATGCCAGGAGCAAAACCGCAGCTAATGGAATCGCCGAACCAGAACTTATCTGTGACAGGATTATTCTACCCGAGTTGGGCAAGCGTTTGGCAAGAATATCCCCCATGTAGCCTCCGAAGAGACCACCAAGTGAACCAGCGATAATGAAGATTGTCATGAGGAATGCTGTCGTATTGTGAGTGAAGCCAATGAGTTCCAACCACATTGCAGTAAATGAAAGAGCTGACCACGGGAATGACCCGGACACGCCCTGAGCCACTATTATTTGAAAAGATGGGATCTTCATCACTGATTTCGCTTCTTTAACCAGGTCTTTGAGTTCTGACCAGAAGGACTTATGTGAATTCAGATCTTTTGCTCGATTTTTTTCATCAGAATTTCGAGGATCGTTAGCAAAGAGCCACACCAAAATACCAACGATAATGCTTACTATCGCGACAAGGTGAAAAGCAATTCTCCAACCGGGGATTCCCAGGAAGGATGTTGAGGCTATTAAAACAGAACACAGCGATCCGATGATGGAGCCGATGTTGCCCGTTAGCTGCAGCCATCCAAACGCCATCCCACGGTTGCTATCGTCTGTAGAGTCTGCAACAAGAGACTGAACTGCAGGTATTACTATTGCAAGTCCGATCCCATTCAAGCCTCTTGAAATGGCTACCTGGAAAACAAAAGGGAGATGATACTAAGAAGGAAAAGGTACATCATGATTGCATACACAAGTTCTTAGACAACAGGCCTTCTTTCAAATAGCGACAATCTGAACACAGAAAGCAAAGATTTGGAAGCAGTTGAGAAATAGTCATTTATTTCTTTACTTCAGATTTGATAACCACTTGATTTTGTGCGTTTGAGTCGCTGCCATTTCCTCCTACATATAACAATATCATTGACACAATAGGTCTACACCAACTCATTTGAATCTCTGTCGAAGAATTTCCTTCAGATGAACTTCTTGTGTGTAGTCACGGTTCATACAACACGCTTCTTGTAACCTAATTGAATCCAGCGAATGATGGAAGCTCTTCCATCTCCTCTTCCTTCCTGATTCTTTTCAGAGCTCGTTACAGGTAAACTTTGCTCAAGTCCCAAACTCTACATGCATACGCATTGGGGGGGAGAGTGTTTGCATTTAGCAAGTTCAAAGCAAATGGTAAATTCGGAATTCTTTTAAATATCACAAAGTCTCATTCAATAACGGACAATATAAAGCACTGCCACAATTAAGTCGAGATTGCCAATAACAGATGGTCAAGAATCCTGGACCGAGCAGCAGCATCACTCCACAGGCTGCCCAGATCGGTTCAGTTCCATCATGCCGATAAAATTCAAAGGGCAAACAACTGTGCCGCAAGCTGCGTAATTACATCATAACCGCCGGGTCTCTAAAACACAGAACAAGAAGTAAAATGCTTCCATTGCTCAACCATTATACTATACCAAACTTCAAATTTCAGTACCCTGTTACTAGATCTCCAAAAAGACCTCAATAACCAAAAGAACTAGACCAAATCCACGTCTGCTCCCAACTGTCATTGAAGAACAAGCAACTGAAATACAAAACGATGAAAACGGAAAACAACCCAACCACTCACCCACCAAACTAAACCCAACCCAAGCACTCCCTCGCCAAACTAAATCCCACCCACCAAGAGAGAGAGAGAGAGAGAGACCTGCAGGAAAGTGGAGGAAATGGCGACGAGGAAAGTGGCGGCGGCCCAGAGGAAGGCGCCGAGGGCAATGACGTGGGCACGGTTGTGGCGGGACGCGAGGTAAGCGGCGAGCGGATAGCAAGCGGACTGGACAATGGATCGGAACAGGGTCAACGACCCGAGGCCCGTCGGATCGGCGTGCAGGGCGGCGCCCACCTCCTTGTACACCCCCGGGAGCAGGGACTCGTCGGCCCTCTCCATGATGGACGCCAGATTCACCAGCACCAGCGTCACCGTCTCCGACTTCATCGCGCGTTCTTGCGCGCCGTTCCAAGAACGGAGGAAGATCGGAGACTTCTTCTTCGTCACTTGCGCCTTCGAGGGAAGAAATTTCTTTGTTTGACTTGACTGGCGTGTTGGTGCGGTGGGGACCTGTAGTCGGTGGAGGATTTGATTGGCTGCGGGAGGGCATAGCATGGGGCCTCAGCCGAGCGTGAGCCGAAGACCGTACGATCTGGAGGGTGTCCCGCTTGTACGGACGAGATATCGTGAGATGGGTCGAAGCAGTTGTTGCGGGGATTTCGCCTTTTGGTGCGTGGAAAGAAATTGAGGAGGACGACTTGTCAACCATTTTCGGACAAGAAGCTTCTGTTTCTATTTTGCTCGCCCAATCAAAAACGGATTGCTTCTTTCCAGGACACACAACTATAGAGGTATAAACAAGGGCAAAAATAGAAAATGAGGCAAATTCATAGGAATCTCGCTTAGGTATGTCGTTAGACTAATAATTTTTTTTTTTCTGTTAAATATGTTATGTATTGGTCAATTGAATTTTAAACATTTTATTTTCAGTTAATCGAGTCATAAATATTTTAACCTAGATTCGATTCCATTCTAATGCTATCATCAGCCACAATTCGTGAACAAAAAATTACCTTTTTCGTTCTGCAAACTAATCATGATTTTTAATCATAATTTATATTTTAAGAAGTTGGAAATTTTTTTAGAGTGCTATTTGCTCATTAAAAGGTTTAAATTGAACAAAAGATTGTAAATAAGAGATACTTATGGTGTGTATGATGATATTTCTATTTTTGAGAATAATTTCTATTCAAAAATAGTTTTTTTCTATTTTTATTTCCTAGACAAATTTTGAGCAAAAAAACGTGTTAATAACTATATAAAATTTCTATTCTCGAAATAAATAAAAAAATAAAATGCGTTTGGTACGTCCATAAAAGTTTCTATTCCCAATTTCTTTTCATTTTATAAAAATATTAGCGGAAACTCAACAGTTGTTGTTTAGATAAAACTAAACTTTTGTGAGATTTAACTGATCAAGATATCCTAAAATGGCCTCAGAAAATCCAACGTAATAGTTAATTAAAGATGGATGGTTGAAAATGGCAACGGAGAGTCCTACTGATTTGTCACTCATGACATGAGAGATTGACTAGTAATATTTAGGCATTACAATAAACAGGTGCATAGACATTTTGAGTTTTTTTAGATGCAAGAAAACTAGCAAACGTTGCCTCGTGAAATTGTAAGGATAAAACAACTGAGGATGGAGGTGATTCTAAAGTTGGTGCGCTTCTTTATACAAACTCATCAAATTTTCAAACAAATGACATCGGAAATCCATGGAGCATGGGTTGATTCAACTGCATGAACGTAAGACAAATGGTAATGCAAAAATACTTCTTTAGAGCCATATAATTTTCTATTAAAATAGATTTGCAGATGATCTGAAAGGATGTCTCTAATAGAATCTTAAAGGAAGAAGACGTCTTCTCCCAGCTAAGTGTCACGGCCAAAAGGTTTCCGGAGCTAAAGGGCCATGCCTTGCTAGGAATGACCTCTTGCGATCGCTAGGATTCCCGACAAGTCTCCTTTCGGAACTTTTCAAGGGCAGGCGATACCGTCATTATGACAAATTCTAGAAATCTCTAGCCATTAATGTCGGTAGTTGGTAGCTATCATTAGTGTCGGTAGATATGGCAGTGCGATCTCATCCGCTAGATAAATTATAGATCAACGGATGTAATCAGAGGGCCTTTAGTATAAGAAGGGGTGCCCCTCATTTATATCTATCCAATCAATACAAAGCTTCTTTCTTTCCAAAGCTCCTCTCTCTAGAAACTTTCTCTTTCTACGATCCGAGTGTGCAATTGATCGAGCGAGACTTGGCTTAGGCGATCCAAAAGAGACTGAGTCACCGCGCGATCATGATCCCAATCAATCAACTCGTGACATAAGTCTCCAAGTTGTCAAGACGTCACATATCTTTAAAAGAAAACTTCATTCAAAAATTCATATACGAAAGCCCTAAATGCTTTGTCAATTTTGAATCCAATTTTCATCAAAAGATTTTCACATTTTTTTATACTAAACTTATTCTAAACTAGAATTAACACTAAAATCTAGAAAAACTTCTCAAAAATCTAATTTCTAATTTTTTTTCCTAAATTTATTAAAAAAAATGATTTTGAAAAATGGGGACTCTAAGACCCAATCTGAATGTGGTCTCACCTAGATCTTGTATTAATCATGTAAAGACGAGCATTAGGTTGTACTGAGCTTGCTTTTCTAAAATGACCTTGTTTCTCTTTAAAAAGTATATATTTTTGTACTTCTTGTTTTTATTTCGAATCTATTCTCTAACTAATAATTTATTTTGGAAAATAGAAAAATGAACTTACGTACACAATTAAATTTTGTTGTTTTTTTTGTTTCAAAAAACAAAAAAACAGAAAAACGGAAACATTGAAATGTAACCAAAGAGGCCCTTAGACTCTCCTCTGTCTTTTGACCCTGGACACTCCCATGTAGTCAAACTGTCAATTCACCATCCCAAGTAATGAAAACTCGAAGGCACTTCTACATTTTTGGATTCCTCAATTCTTCAAACGCTATAAGACAGATAGCAGATATACGACACTTTCTAACTTTTTATAGATTTTATTAACGAATCCTTATAGAGAACTCTTCTAATCATTCTTCGTGTGAAAATATTTTATTTTTCAACACACTAATTACCTATACACGAGAGAAATGGTATATTGGAGATAACAAATGCACACTACATAGACCTCGATCAAGGTTGTCTATGGTCACAAAGACACTATGACCTTGATCTAAGGCCAAGGCCATTACGGTCGCGGGCTATGCATGGCCTGGAGGAGGTTGGCGGCCTCACGTGGAGAGACAACAATAACACTAGAAATGGGGGTGGGGTGGAGGATGGTTGTAGCACTGAAGACGTGAATGGCTGGCAGTCGAAGGTGGTCAACAACGGGCAGGAGCAAAAAAGCTTGATTAGGGTACCTGGATTAGGATTGTCTAATTAGGGTTTGTTTTAGAATTTTGGGCATTCTAGAATTTTGGGTATTCTAGAAGATGAGCAGAGGTAATTTGCAAAGAAAGTAACAATGGCAGATGCAATTTGGTGTTCAACATGAAAACAGAAGGTGCAAATTGGTACTTTTGAAGGGAAAATTAGGGGTTGCCTGTGCATTGCCATTGTCGGGTGCCGCCACCACAGCCTTTGCAAGGCAAATTAAGGGTGTGCATTGATCATACTTCAATCCGAAAATCAGATCGGACCAATTGGTTCTAAGACGCTCCCATTGGAATTGGTCTAGTTTCCAATTCTTAGGAAGGAACTATATTGATTCGATCGGATCAAATCAATAGAAACAGCTTAGATTATTTTTATTTTACTTTTTCATAGCATAAACCATAAAAAATTAAATTAAATTAAAGACAAAGTATTGCCAAGCAGTTATGTTCCTGCTTTCTTGTGGGTCTTTTTTTTTTTTTTTTTTTTTTTTTATAGTAGAAACCATAAAGAAAAGAAAATAACACCTGGTCTCCCAGTGGACAGGGTTGGTTGTTAGTTCCATAAACTGGGAATTAACTCTATCTAGTAAAGTTCCCAATTTCAAGATGAGAACCGACTTACCCCAGAACCGATTACCCATAGGTTAAATACAGAGTAATTTATTTAATTGCAACAACATTGACAGAACATACCAAAAACGCCATACACAACGATCCAAAATAAACCGGTCTCCCTGTTGGAATCAATTTAAGTGCACTTGATATCTGAAAGATAAACAGCTTGAAATCCATCGACTTGGAGATGACTCAATAATGAAGTGGAAAAAAATAGTTATCATAGTAGTCACCTACATTGACTGTCTCTTGGAGAAGAAATGCCTCCAACATGAAAAGCTTTTACAGAGACAAGTGCTCTAAGTTTGGTTGATTTGATGATTCCTAGAAAGGTCAGGAATTGCAGGTTTGCATTATTCTTTGATGTCTGCAAAGGTTAGCTGCCTCGAAAGCAAGGATTTTTCGTCGTCATCATCCAAGTCGATACTTTCGTCCATTCCGTAATTGATGTCAATCACGCTCCTCTCCCTCTCATAACTGCTGCTCGACTTTGACATATCAAGGCCGTCCAGAATTTCTTCTGAGTGAGGGCTATCGACCTCCATCTGCTGCATTTCTGATTCAATCAGCGCAGTCATTCTTGCGCGGTCTCTATCTCTCGGGTACGTGCAGTAGAGAAAAGAGTAAATAAGGCAACAGATCGTCATTGGGATTCCGATAGCTGTGTAAAGGGCTTTTGCAAGCGATGCAGCGTTTTCCCTATCTGTTTCTATCTCTACAGAGTTGGATGATCCCTTGGGAATTGGCTTATACCCGTATACATGCTGAGCCAGAATCCCAACTACTGGGGGAGCGAATGATGCCAGGACGGACTCAAAAGAGCGATCCAGTGCATAGATGCTTGTTCTGGATTTCTCAGGGACTATCTCTGCAAATATTGGACTGTGCGCTGCTTTTATACTTGCAAGAAATCAACTGGACAAGTATTTTAGCAACTAAACTGCTGATTAGGCATGCAGAATTGCAGAAGTACAGCACTACAAGGGGAAGCGCCATTGAAAACATAGTCTATTTGGACAAAATATGTATCAGAAAGCAATTTCCTGCAAGAAGAGGTAATAGAATCTGCTTGTTACACTTACTTGTTCGTAGCCGGGTTATTCCAGGATATCATCAGACCCATGATAAATAGAACCAGACCGTGCATGAAAGCTGTGGAAGGGTCATCAGGCAATGCCAGGAGCAAGACCGCAGCTAATGGAATTGCCGAACCAGAACTTATCTGCGACAGAATTATTCTACCCGAGTTGGGCAAGCGTTTGGCAAGAATATCCCCTGTATAGCCTCCGAAGAGACCACCAAGTGAACCAGCGATAATGAAGATTGTCGTGAGGAATGCTGTTGTATTGTGAGTGAAGCCAATGAGTTCCAACCACATTGCGGTAAATGAAAGAGCTGACCACGGAAATGACCCAGACACGCCCTGAGCCACTATTATCTGAAAAGACGGGATCCTCATCACAGATTTTGCTTCTTTAACCAGGTCTTTGAACTCCGACCAGAAGGACTTATGTGAATTCAGATCTTCAGCTTGATTTTTGTCATCAGAATGTCGAGGATCAATAGCAAAGAGCCACACCAAAATACCAACGACAACACTTATGATGGCGACCAGGTGAAAAGCAATTCTCCAACCGGGGATTCCGAGGAAGGATGTCGAGGCAATTAAAACAGAACACAGTGATCCGATGATGGAGCCGATGTTGCCTGTTAGCTGCAGCCATCCAAATGCCATCCCACGGTTGCTATCGTCTGTAGAGTCTGCAACAAGAGACAGAACTGCAGGTATTACTATTGCAAGTCCGATCCCATTCAAGCCTCTTGAAATCGCTACCTGGAAAACAAAAGGGAGATGATACTAAGAAGGAAAAGGTACATCATGATTGCATACACAAATTCTTAGACAACGGGCCTTCTTTCAGATAGCAACAATTTGAACACAGAAAACGAAGATTTGGAAGCAGTTGACAACTATAGTCATTTATTTCTTTACTTCAGATTCGATAACCACTTAATTTTGTGCGTTTGAGTCACTGCCATTTCCTCCTAAATATAATGATATCATGGACACAATAGATCTACGTCAACTCATTTAAAGCTCTGTGAAAGAGTTTCCTTCAGATGACCTTCTTGTATGCAGTCATGGTTCATATAACACGCTTCTAGTAACCTGAATGTATCTAGCAAATGCTGGAAGCTTTTACATCTCCTCTTCCTTCCTGATTCATTTCAGAGCTAGTTAGAGGTAAACTTTGCCCAAGTCTCAAACTCTACATGCATACGCATTTTGTTTTTTTGTGGGGAGGGGAGGGTTTGCATTTGGCAAGTTCAAAGCGAATGGTAAATTGGAATTCCTTTAAACATCACAAATTCTCATTCAATAACAGATAATAAAAAGCAATGACACATTAACTTGGGATTGCTAATAACAGATGGTCAAGAATCCTAGACCGAGCAACAGCATTACTCCACACACTGCCCAGATCAGTTCAGTTCCATCACGCTGACAAATTTAAAAGGCAAACAACCGTGCTGCAAGCTGCATAATTACATCATCTGAGCAGAGTGCCATAGTAGGGTAATGTGATACCAACGGCTCGTTGCGATATTCAAACTATCCAGATCTCTAGAACACGGAACAAGAAATAAAATGCTTCCATTACTCAAACGTTATACTATGCTAAACTTTAAATTCAGTACCCTTTTACTAGGTCTTCAGAGAAACCTCAATAAACAAAAGAACTAGACCAAATCCACGACTCCTTCCAACTGTCATTCAAGAACGAGCAACCGAAATATAAAACGATGAAAACAGAAAACAACCCAACCACCCACCCATCAAACTAAACCTAACCCAACCCCTCCCTCACGACACTAAATCCCACCCACCAAGAGAGAGAGAGAGAGAGAGGACCTGTAGAAAAGTGGAGGAAATGGCGACGAGGAAAGTGGCGGCGGCCCAGAGGAAGGCGCCGAGGGCGATGACGTGGGCACGGTTGTGGCGGGACGCGAGGTAAGCGGCGAGCGGATAGCAAGCGGACTGGACGATGGATCGGAACAGGGTCAACGACCCGAGGGCCGTCGGATCGGCGTGCAGGGCGGCGCCCACCTCCTTGTACACCCCCGGGAGCAGGGACTCGTCGGCCCTCTCCATGATGGACGCCAGGTTCACCAGCACCAGCGTCACCGTCTCCGACTTCATCGCTCGCGCGTTCTTGCGCCGTTCCGAGAACTTGAGGAAGATCGGAGACTTCTCTTTGGTTTGACTGGCGTGTTCGTGGGGACTGTGGAGGATTGATCGGCTGCGGGAGGGCGTATCGCGGGGCAGCCCCCGAGCGCGGGGCGAAGACCGTACGATCTGGAGGGCGTCCGGTATGTGCGGACGAGATATCGTGGGAAGGGTCGAAGGAGTTGCTGGGGGATTTTTGCCTTTCGGTGCGGGGAAGCAAATTGAGAAGGACAACGTGCCGACCATCGCCCAATCAAGACGCATTGCTTCTTTCTGGGTTCTGTCTCAAAAATCTGTGGGACCCGAAAATAGTTTTTCAAACAAGCAATCGAGATTTATTCTTTTGAGACCCGACATCGATGATCTGATCGTTAAGGATCTGTATAAGTGTCGATACATCTACTTTAAAAAAAAGGGGGGAAGACTACTGTGAATTGTATTACATCTCACGTGGTGAATAAACTGACTTTCTATTTGACTAAAAAAGAACAAATTGACCTTTTTAATTAAGGTAGATCATAAATGAAGACCATCGATGCCCAACTAGAAGATTAGTGAGGATTGGCTTCATTATAATCTTATTGAGAGCAAATTTCTGAATGATTAAGAGTATCAAGAAATTCGGCCCCATTATAATTACATTAACACAACTTTTAACACCCTCCATTGCATGTGATTCGAATCTTAAATGTAATGCATAAAATTGTGGAAGTAATCACATCATACACACAACTATAGTAGTATAAGAAAATGACAAAAATATAAAGTGAGGCATATCAATAATAGAGGGAATCTCACATTTGAGTTTGTATCTTGTATTCTGACATCATGTTGGACGAACCATTTTTTTGGGGATTGAACATGTTATAATTCAATTCTAAACATTTTATCTTCATCAATTGAGTTATAAACTTTTTAACCCGGATCCAATTGAGTCCTAATGTTGTCATCAACAACTCGTGAACAAAAATTTGACCTTTTTCATGTTGCAAACTAATCATGATTTTGACCATAATCGAGGAATTTATGTATAAATTGTGTCCAACATTGATAAAAGAATCTCCTTCTAAGATTTAATCAAAAACATAAATGAAAAACGTGAATTTATGCTTCATAAGAATTCCCAATAATTTATTTTTTGAGAAGGTTGAAATTTTTTGGAGTTCTATTTGCTTATCAAAGGTTCAAATTGAACCAAAAAAAAAATGTAAAATAAAGATATTGAGGGCTTATTTGGTAACATCTCTATTTCTCCTTTTTTCGGTTCTAGTTTTTTTTGTTTCTTGGAATAAAAAAGAATAGAAATTTGTTTGTGTACATTAGTAAATTTTTTTATTCCTCTAAATAGATCAGTGGCCATGGAAAAGATTTGATATAGAAGTAAAAAATAGAAAAGATCTACTTTTGTGGTCCCAGGAACCAAAAAAGAAAATAATGTCATTTTAGAAAAACAAGTTCAGCATAATCTGATGCTTATCTTTACATAATCGACATAAGATCCAAGTGAGATTTATATATGGACCAAGTCTTGTGACTCAATTCGAGTCCCCATTTTTGAAATAAAAAATAAAAAAAATTCAGAAATTAAGGAAAACACTTTAAATTTTGATTTTGAGTAGTTTACTAGACTTTAGTACTAATTCTAATCTAGAATTAGTTTAAACATTAAAAAAATGTGAAATACTTTTGATGAAAATTGAATCTTAACTTCAATTACCTCTTAGGGCTTTATCATATGGATTTTTAAATGCCTTTTTTAGGGACAATGGTAGGTCGTGACAGCTTGACGATTTGGCCGGGGATTTTTAAATGCCTTTTATTAGGGATAATGGAATGTGGCGACAGCTTGACGATCGCACTGAGAGAATACATCTTCTTCCCTTAACATTCTATTAGAGACATCCTTTAATATTATCTACAATTCTGTTTTAATAGAAAATTAGATGGCTCTGAATAAATCTTTTGTATTATCATTTGTCTTGTGTTCATAACAATCGAATAAGTCTATGTTCCATGGATTTCCGATATCATTTGCTTAAAGATTTGATGTTTTTGTACCACCGGGAAGAGTTTGCCCTTTTTCTTGCCCATTCCAAAAACAGAATTTTTGTGTAATTATAAAATGCGTTCTTCTACTCGAAACTCCTCCAAAGAATAAAAATAGAAAAAAAAAGTATTTTTGAATAGAAATTATTCTTGACAATAAAAATATTATTATAGACGCTCTTAGCCTCTCATCCAGTTGTCTTTGACCCTTGACGCTCCCATGTAGTCAAACCGTCAACTCACCATCCCGAATGAGGAAAGCTCCAAGGCACTCTTCCATTTTTGGATTCCTCGGTTCTTTGAACACATTAAGACAGATGGCTAATTCCCAACACTTTTTTTTTTTTTTTTGGTTAACGAATGCTTTCAAAGAACTCTTTTAACCATTCTTATTGTGGAAATAATTTATTTTTCAATACACTAATTACCTATAACACAAGAGAGATGGAATATTGAAGATAACAGACACGCCCTACTATGTTAGACCTCGATCAAGGTCGTCTATGGTCATGAAGAGGTTGGGACCTTGATCTAAGGTTAAGGTCATCAAGGTCACGGGCTACCCATGGCCTAGAGGAGGTTGGTGGCCTCGCCTTAAAGGTGGAGAAACAACGCTGACACTAGGGATGGGGCAGGTTGAAGGATGGCTGTAGTATCCAAGATGCGAATGGCGATCGGAGGTGGTCGATCACCGGCAAGAGCGGCGAAAGCTTAATTAGGGTACCTAGATTAGACCCGTTCAATTAGGATTTGTTTTGGAAGTCTAGGGACTGGAACAGAGGTTATTTGAAAGGAAATGAGGCTATGTATGAATAAATCTAAGTTGTTTTGCAATCGAATATGCAATTTGGTGTCTAACATGAAACACAAGATGCAAAATGGTACTTTTGAAAGGAAAAGTAGGGGTTGCCTTCACATTGCCATTGTCGGGCTGCCATCGTCGCAACCGCCGCCGTCGACCTTCACAAGGAAAATTGAGGGTGTGCATTGGTTCCAATCCAATTTGGAGATTGAACCAAACTAGCCGGTTCTAGGTAATCGGTTTAGCTCCTAGTTCCTAGGAATGAACCATATCAACCGGATCGGACCGAACCGGCAAAAACAACCCATATTATTTTTAATCTCTTTATAGCATAAACCATTAAAAAAAAATTGAAGACAAATTATTGACTAAGCAGTACGTTCTTGGTTCCTTGTGAATTTATTTCATTTTTTCAATTTTCTCATAGCAAAAACGATAAAGAAAATAAAATAACACTATTGGTTTCCGGGTGGACAAGGTCCATTGCCAGTTCCATTGACTGGGAACCAATCTTATTGGGTCTAATTTCTTATTTTAGGATGAGAACCGACCCACCACATAACCGATCACTAGTAGGGCAAATACAGGGTAATGTTATTAAATTGCAACAACATTGACAGAACAGACCGAAACTCCATAGAGGACGATCCAAAATAGACTGATCTCCCTGTTCGAGTCAATTTAAGTGCACTCAATATGTAATCAGCCTGATATCCATTGGATTACAGATGACACCATAAACAGCCTGATATCCATTGAAATACGGATGACACCATAATGAAGTGGAAATACATAGCTATCATGGTAGTCACCTACATTAACTTTCTCTTTTTACAAGAGTCAAGATCACATCTCCAGCCAATATTTTCTCGTAGAAGTGTCAAGATCACATCTCCCGGACATGCATCCCCATATGAACCGCTTTACAGAGACAAGTGCTCTAAAGTTGATTGATCTTATAATTCCTAGGAGAGTCAGGACTTGCAGGTTTGCATTATCCTTTGACATCGGCAAAGGTTAGCTGCCTTGAAAGCAAGGATTTTTCGTCGTTGTCATCCAAGTCGATACTTTCATCCATTCTGTCATCGATGTCGATCATGCTCCTCTCCTTCTCATAACAGCCATTCAACTTGACCATATCAATGTCATCAGGATTTTCTTCTAAGTGAGGGCTATCGACCTCCATCTGCTGCATTTCTGATTCGATCAGCGCAGTCATTCTTGCACGGTCTCTATCTCTCGGGTACGTGCAGTAGAGAAAAGAGTAAATAAAGCAACAGATCATCATTGGGATTCCGATAGCTGTGTAAAGGGCTTTTGCAAGCGATGCAGCGTTTTCCCTATCTGTTTCTATCTCTACAGAATGGGATGATCCCTTGGGAATTGGCTTATACCCATATACATGCTGAGCCAGTTTCCCTACCATTGGAGGAGCGAATGATGCTATGATGGACTCAAAAGAGCGATCCAGTGCATAGATGCTTGTTCTGGATTTCTCAGGAACTATCTCTGCAAATATTGGACTATGCACTGCGTTTATATTTGCAAGAAATCAATTGGAGAAGTACTTTAGCAACTAAAGCTGCTAATTTGGCACACAGAATTGCAGTAAGCGCAGTGCTACAATGGGAAGCACCATTGAAAACATAGTCTATCCGGACAAAGAATATATTGAAAAACCAATTTCCTACAAGAAGAGGTAATAGGATGTACTTATTATACTTACTTGTTCGTAGCCGGGCCATTCCAGGATATGATCAGACCCATGATAAAGAGAACCAGACCGTGCATGAAGGCTGTGGAAGGGTCATCAGGCAATGCCAGGAGCAAGACCGCAGCTAAAGGAATCGCCAAACCAGAACTTATCTGCGACAAAATTATTCTACCTGAGTTGGGCAAGCGTTTGGCCAGAATATCCCCCATCCAGCCTCCAAAGAGACCGCCAAGTGAGGCGGCAATAATGAAGATTGTCATGAGCAATGCTGTTGTATTGTGAGTGAAGCCAATGAGTTCCAACCACATTGTAGCAAATGAAAGAGCCGACCACGGGAACGACCCGGACACACCCTGAGACACTAATATCTGAAAAGATGGGATCCTCATGACCGATTTCGCTTCTTTAACCAGTTCTTTGAGTTCTGACCAGAAGGACTTCTGTGGATTCAGATCTTTCACTACGTTTCTGTCTTCAGAATGTCGAGGATCGTTAGCAAAAAGCCACACCAAAACACCGACGACGACGCTCACGATGGCGACCAGGTGAAAAGCAATCCTCCAACCGGGGATTCCCAGGAAGGATGTCGAGGCTATTAAAACAGAACAGAGCGATCCGATTATGGAGCCGATGTTGCCCGTGAGCTGCAGCCATCCGAACGCCACCCCGCGGTTGCTATCATCTGTAGAGTCTGCAACAAGCGACTGAACTGCAGGTATTACTATCGCGAGTCCGATCCCATTCAAGCCTCTCGAAATCGCTACCTGGAAAACAAAACAGAAACAGACCAAATCCACATCTTTCCCGATTGTCATTCAAGAACAAGCAACCGAAATATAAAACGACGAAAACGGAAAGCAACCCAACCACTCAACCATCAAACTAAACACAACCCAATCACTCCCTCACCAAACTAAATCCTACCCACGAAGTTATATATATATATACACGGAGAGAGAGAGGGTACCTGTAGGAAAGTGGAGGAAATAGCGACGAGGAAAGTGGCGGCGGCCCAGAGGAAGGCGCCGAGGGCGATGATGTGGGCACGGTTGTGGCGGGAGGCGAGGTAAGCGGCGAGCGGATAGCAAGCGGACTGGACGACGGCTCGGCACGTCGTCAGCGACCCGAGGGCCGTCGGGCCGGCGTGCAGGGCGGCACCGACCTCCTTGTACACGCCCGGGAGCAGAGACTCGTCGGCCCTCTCCATGATGGACGCCAGGTTCACCAGCACCAGCGTCACCGTCTCCGGCTTCATCGTCCAGCGGAGGAAATTCGGAAACTTCTTGGTATTTGACTCTGCGCCCTTCCGGGGAAGAAATCTGTGGAGGTGACTGGTTTGACTGGCGTATTGTAGGGGAGACTGTCAAGGATCTGATTGGGTGAGGCGTAGTGTGGGGCCTACAGCTGAGGTGGGGCGAGGCCAAGACGGTAGGATCCGGAGGCCGGAGGGTGTTCGTTCCATGTGTACGGATGAGATATCGTGGATGGGTCGAAGGAGTTGTTGTCGGGGGGAATTTTGCCATACAGCGCGAGGAAGGAATTTGGGGGAGGACGACGACCTGTTAAAAATTTGTACTTATTCTAGAAATAGATTTTCAGTGAGCAATGGAGATTTGATTCTTTCTGAAATTTTCTGAGAGTTTGATTCTCGAAGATTTGTATGTGTGTCGTCTACGCATGTACTTTATAAAAAAAGGTAAGACTTTGATAGGAATCAAATCAGATCTCACGTGGTGTACAATTTGACTTTCTGTTTAAGAGAGATCATAAATGAAGACCATTGATGCCCAACTAAAGGTTCTTGAGGATTGGCTTTATTTGTAATCTTGTTGAGAGTAACTATCCATAGTGTAAACTATCAAAAAATTCGACCCATAATAATTACCCAATAAATATTTTAACACCTATTATGTAATTCGAATTTTACATGTAATGCATAAAATTGAACATCAACTATAGAGATATAAAATGGATAAAAATAGAAAGTGAGCCATATAATTCATGATAGAGGAAATCCCACCTTTGAGCTCGTAACTTGTATTCCTACATCATATTGGACCAACCATTTTTGGGATATTCATTTTATTTTCAGTCATTAATTTTTTGACCTAGATCCAATCGAGTCCTAATGTGGTTATCGGTGATGTTTCGTGAATAAAAAAATGTACCTTTTTCATTTCGCAAATTAATCATGATTTTAATCATAATCAAGGAATATATGTATAAATTGTAGATCAGTGAATCTCCTCCTTTCGAGAATTAATTAAACAATAATAAATAAATAAATAACCCAAATTTATGCTTCATGAGAACGCCCAAAAACTCAGTTCTTGACGAGTTGGAAATTTTATGGAGTGCTATTTGCTTATCAAAAGGTTCAGATTGAACCAAAGATTTGTAGATCAGTAATACTTTGTCCTTTGATCTTGGACTCTCTAGTGAAGTCAAAGTCAAACCGTCACTTCACCACCCCGAAAAAGGAAAGCTCAAGGGCACCTTTCCATTTTTGGATTCGTCCTCGGTTTCTTCGAACGCAGCAAGGCAGATGAGGTCCGAGACGTTGACGCTGGTGCTGGTGAACCTGGCGGGGATAATGGAGAGGGCGGACGAGTCCCTGCTCCCGGGCGTGTACAAGGAGGTCGGCGCCGCCCTGCACACGGACCCGACGGGTCTCGGGTCGTTGACCCTGATCCGGTCCGCTGTCCAGTCTTGCTGCTACCCCGTCGCCGCTTACCTCGCGACCCGCCACGACCGTGCCCGCGTCATAGCTCTCGGCGCCTTCCTCTGGGCCGCCGCCACTTTCCTAGTGGCTGTTTCCTCCACTTTCCTGCAGGTCCTCACCCTCTCTCCCTCTCTAATTCTTCGTGGGTGGGATGTAGTTTGGTGAGGGAGTGATTGGGTTGTGTTTAGTTTGATGGGTGAGTGATTGGGCTCTCGATATTTCAGTTGCATGTTCTTGATTGATGATTGAGAGGAGATGGATTCAGTATTACTTTTGCTTGGTTGTTGGGCTTCTTCTTTTTTTCAAGAATCTAGTAATGGGTAATGATACTTGTACAGCATCACAGAGTGATCTGAGAAATGTTCTTGTTATGGATGTTGATTAGTTATAAAGAGAATGTTCGCAATAAGGATTCGATGATGTAATTACAAAGCCTGCAGTTCGGTCGGCTCGGTCCTCAATCTTCGAAGTACCCATTTACGCTGAATTAACTTGGCAAGGTCTACTTTTATTGCTTAAGTAATGAAATTTGCTACCCTTCAAAGAAATGAACATTTGCTTTCAACTTGCTGAATGCGCTTTCCATGATGCATTTATGTTGGGGCTAGCGCAAACCATGACTAGACATAAGAAGTCCTCTGACAAAATCTTCGGGCAAAACTTATTCCATCTTTCATTCGGCCATTTGACAGAATCTCCACAACAATCAACAAAGATCTAAATGATTCAGGTGTGGAAGTATTGTGTCAATAGGATTAGTCAGATTAAGGATGAAATGGATATGATTCGCATGCAAAGAATTTGGAGATCTTTGTTTAGTTCTCGCAAGCATGAGAAGTACTGTTATTCATACAAGCACGCACAAAATGTTTGTACCATCAAACTGCTTCAACAAGCTGCAAAGTACATTTGAGCTACAGTTTATGAAAATGAGGAAAGGAAAGAATGACTGCAGAAAGAATGACTGCTTCACAAACAGAATTCTGGCAACTGTGTGTTTCGTTGGGGGATTTCTTGTATGTAAATGCAATTGCAAAGTACCTTGCTGGATTTAGTAATTTCTCCATATTATTTTCCAGGTAGCAATTTCAAGAGGCTTGAATGGCGTCGGACTTGCAATAGTGATACCTGCTATTCAGTCCCTCATTGCGGACTGCACAGATGAGAGCAACCGCGGGATGGCGTTTGGATGGCTGCAGCTAACAGGAAACCTTGGCTCCATCTTTGGATCGCTGTGTTCTGTTTTAATAGCCTCAACATCATTCCTGGGAATCCCCAGTTGGAGAATTGCTTTTCACCTGGTTGGATTAGTCAGTGTCATCGTTGGTATTCTAGTGCAGCTCTTTGCAAGCGATCCTCAATTTTCCGATGACAGTAACCTAGTTAAAGATCGGAATTCGCACAAGCCCTTCTGGTCAGATGTCAAAGACCTGGTTAAAGAATCGAAATCTGTCATCAGAATCCCGTCTTTTCAGATAATAGTGGCTCAGGGTGTATTTGGATCATTCTCAGGGTCAGCCCTTTCATTTGCCCCAATGTGGTTGGAGCTCATCGGCTTCTCGCACAGTACGACAGCTTTCCTCATGACAGTCTACATCATCGCCTTCTCACTTGGTGGTCTATTTGGAGGTTGGATGGGGGATGTTCTTGCTAAGCGCTTGCCCAACTCGGGAAGAATAATCTTGTCACAGATAAGCACTGCTTCGGCCATTCCTTTAGCTGCGATTTTGCTTCTAGCATTGCCTGATGATCCTTCCACAGCCTTCATGCATGGTCTTGTTTATTTATCATGGGGCTGTGCACATCCTGGTGTGCCCCGGCCACAAACAAGTAAGTGTAACTAGTGGATTCTACTGCATTCTCATCACACCAACATGGTTACTAGATGTCGCTTGTCAAGTTCTAAGTTGATGCTTCTACATTCAATTCTGTAGCTTGAAGCTGTACTGCTACTGTATATTTCTCCAGTTAATTTCCTGCATATATTAACGCAGCACAGTCCAATATTCGCAGAGATCGTCCCTGAGAAATCCAGAACGAGCATCTACGCACTGGACAACTCTTTTGAGTCCATCCTGGCATCATTTGCTCCCCCGCTGGTCGGTATTCTCGCTCAGCATATATATGGGTATAAACCAATCCCCGAGGGATCATCCGACTCGATAGAGATTGAGACAGACAGAGAAAATGCTGCATCACTTGCCAAGGCACTTTATGCTGCTATGGGCATTCCAATGGCCATCTGTTGCTTTATTTACTCTTTCCTCTACTGTACGTACTGGAGAGATAGAGAGCATGCTAGAATGGATGCGCTCACGGAAATGCAGCAGATTGAGGTTGATAGCTCCTATACAGGTGAAGATATTGCCGACCTTGATGCAAGTATAGCGAATGGTGCTTATGAGAAGGCAACGAGCACAATCGACAGAGACTATGGAACAGAGGAATGGGTTGATTTGGATGACAATGACGAGAAATCTCTGCTTTCCAGGCAACAAACTTTAGCAGACATTGGAGAATAATGTGGAACCCGCGATACGCATGAATCTTTGCGGGCTTGTAAACGAGCAATCATTATCACGAACTCTCCAGGAATTGTCTCTCTGTACTGTCTCGTATGACAGGGATTTCGCCTATGCGACCGCACACTACATCACGAGGAGGTTCAAGTTGGCGACCACCGCTATAGAATACCTCCCACCTTGTTATCGTGTAACTTCCGAGTCAGATTGATTTCGAACCGCCCACCATTCGAATTCATGTATTGAGTACACTTGAACTGACTGAAACAGGGAGACTGGTTTAATCAATGTACTGATCTTTTCATGTCCATTTTCGCTCAAGAAACGGGGACCACAGCTTTATCTTCTCCCTTGTAGCTGCACCTTTTTTTGGTGCTTTGCTTTTAGTTGTGTCTCACTTTTTACCTACTGCTGCTACGAGTCCTCTGCCAAACTCATGTGAAAACGATAAGAGGAGAAGCGTGAAAAAAGTGAAAACTTATTGTCAAACCCGGGTTGGATGATCCCGCTGACCGGCGCGCATTACTGCATACCGGTTGGTCTGCCTATTAAATACGCTATATCTATATTAACGCTATATCTATATTACAAGACCACACCCCAAATTGAAATTATTACTGATGATGTACCAATAAAACCTCCCTATTTTCACGCTCTCTGTTACACCAATCAACATCTCTTCCCTCGTATTCCTTCTATCCTTCAAATTCTCTCACATACCAAACGAGTCAACACGTACCCTCCGCCAAAAGTCGCTCCTTTACAACAAATCTCAAACATCAAAGCAACAAGCTCTCCTTCATTCTTCAGATAGATCCCAGGACTACCCCAAACAGTAAGACAAAGACAAAGAAGATCAGAGCCCAGAAATCCTCTCCATTTCCACTACCCACTAGAACGACCAAAACAGAGGCAGCCGGAAAAATCGCTCCTTTACAACATATCTCAAACTTCAAAACAACAAGCTCTCCTTCATCCGACAGATAGATCCCAGGAATACCCCTATACAGCAAAACAAAAGAAGAGCAGAGCCCAGAAATCCTCTCCATTTCCACTACCCGCTAGACCGACCAAAACAGAGGCGGCCGGGAAAAGCCCCACGAATCAAATCGACACGAGAGGGACCAACTCACCAGTTCCGACCAAGGACCTCGTCGGCCCTGTACGAAGTGAAGCGGGGATTGTCGTTGCAGATCTAGGGCTTCTCGGGAGAGACGGCTTTGACCATAGCGGAGAGAGCACGGCCCTCGTCGGAGAAAGCCCAGCGTCAGGAGAGAGCGCGATTCGGGAAGAAAGAGGTCGGGAGGAGGAGGCCGTCGAGTAGAGAGAGGGGCCGTAGTCGGGAGGGAGAGTCGCCGTCGTCGGAGAGCGAAGAGGCCGTGGAGTAGAGAGAGAGGCCGTCGTCAGGAGGGAGCGTCGCCGTCGTCGAAAAGAGCACGGCCGTCGTCGGGAGGGAGCGTCGCCGTCGTCGAAGAGAGGGCGGCCGTCGTCGGAGAGCGAAGAGGCCGGCGAGTAGAGAGACAGGCCGTCGTCAGCAGGGAGCGTCGCCGTCGTCGGGTCAGGAAAGAGGGGATAGAGTGAGAAAGAGAGGAGGGAGAGGAGAAAGAGCAAAGAGGAGAGAGAATGCCCGCGCGTTGGTTTGAATTGGAACGACGTGGGAGAGAGAAGAGGAGGAGAGACAGCCAGGCAAGGGCCCACACTTCCACGTGGCGCCGCGTGAGTGGTCCGGGACCACGCTGACGTGGAGGTCCCGGACCACCCAATATTTTCTTCTCCCAGCGGTGGGCCGGAAGGACAGTGAATGTAAAATATGGGTTTTGACCCAGTCAAAAAAATAAAATAGAAAAGAGAAAGAAGGAGAGAGGAATCTAGAGTTTTCGGGAGAGGGAAAAGAGAAGAGAGAGAGAGAGAGAGGAAGAAAAGACAGAAAAAGAAAAGGGAAAAAGAAAAGAAAAAGGAGGAGATAAAAGGGGAAGAGTGAAGGAAAGAAGGGGAGAGAGGGATGGTAGAGAGCTCGAACACAAAGAAAAAGAAAGAGAGAAAGAAGAAGAAAGAAGAAATAGGATTTTGTGCATTCTCGTCATGGGAGCCTCACCAAGACATATTAACTACGGAACGCAATACCCGGTAAGCGCTCATACCGCTCATTCGTTCAATTGGAGTAATTTTGGAGCTAAGGCTTGAAATTCAGAATTTTGGGAAAATCGAGCAGCGAAGTATGATTTTTGAGTCGTTAAGAATGGTACTTTGGGATGTTGTGAAGCTATAGCATCTTACGGATCGTGATTTGAGCTTACGGATCGTGATTTGAGCTTACGGTTTATCCGGAACGGAATTTTGAAGTTGGGGGCGCATTCTGATACTGTAGCGAACAGTAAGCTTCGAGCTTGTTTTTTTTGTTGTTTTCGGTACTGTTTTGGGGTGGCTGAGTTGAGGTTGTTGTTGTATGTTAAGAGAGCTTTCTAAAGACTGTAAGACGGCTTGAAACGATATTTTATAGAGGAAGTTATAGCGCGGCAAAGTTGGCGCATGGGCTGCGCTTAGCAGGAAATCAATGGATTTTCAATAAATGCAAGCTTTCGTGGTGCATAGGAAATAAGCCTAGTATAGACGAGTCGTTATGCGAATATTCTTTTTATTCGACATTTTGATAATGTTTTTCCGTTAATTATTAGGAATCCGAGTGCATTGGTTCGAGTGAGTGTCGTAGTTGATTTCCGATTTTCCCAGGTGAGTGGTGCTATCTCTTCTAAGAATTTATAAGCTCATGTTTTTAAAATAATAAACGAGTGATATTTTATGAGTCATGAATAACCATATTTATTGCATAAAATTTGGATGGGGCATTTACTGCGTTTTGGTATTTAATAGTGTGAGAATTTTTTGTGGAAATATATGTTCTGTTTGATTAATGAAGTTGAAATATATTACATGTTTTGGGTTTGTGAAACCATTTTATGAAAAGCTCGACTTTAATATGATTTATGGAAGGTTATATATTTATTAATTTGTAATAAGCTTTTTGAAATGTATTTGATCTGAAATTGATTTATGAGATGGGTCTTGAAATTATTTAAAAATGTTTTATGAAAAGTATTTCTAGCGGATAAGTTGAGTTGCGAATCTTTTGGGGATATATGAAATGATTTATGGATTTGGTTTGAGAATTATGGATGATGTTGTTTTGGATTGATGTGGATGCTCAATAACGCTGTGAGTCCAGCGAGGGGCTTGTGGGTATGCGCATACTATTCTAGGATATCCTTGTGGGCCGAGCCACAAGCTAATAATAAGTGGAGACCTTGTCAATGGGGGAATCTTGGTCGCCTCGTCACCAGGCGTTGTATCATGACCATGGTTTGATATTGAGCAACGGATTGGTCAATAGAGTGGACTATTGACATGTAATATGAGTTTGGTCAATGGAATTGACCATCGACATGTGATTTGAGATTAGTCGATGGAATGGACCATCGACGTGTAATTTGAGATTAATCGATGGAATTGACCATCGACGGGTAATTTGAGATTAGTCGTTGGAATGGACCATCGACATGTAATTTCATTAGATTATTGATGTGTGGTTTGATGAGATTAATCAATGGAATAGACCATTGATACATGTTTTATGATATTGACCAATGGGTTTAGACCATTGGCATTTGCCTATTATTATCTTGAATATTTTCGCTTTAAACATATTGTGTTAAAGTAAGAAATGTTATATTTTGCCCTTGAAGGTTTGTTATATTTCTGAGTTTGGTGTGGTATGAGATTAACCAATGGAATGGACCATTAGCGTGTGAATTAATGAGATTGATCAATGGATTAGACCATTGATGTTTATTTCGATGTTATTATGTAATGATTATTTTTATTATAAAAATAGCTATGTTGAAGCGTATTGTAACTTATTCTTTTTACTATATGTTTTGTTATATCCTAGATTTGAGTTAAAAGAGTTTGGTTTGGTTTTGTAAATATGTATAGTGGGTGCTCGATCCGCTTAGAAGAGATACACTACTCACTAAGCTGTGGTTGCTCACCCTCTATTTTTCCAATGTTTTTCAGGTCCCTCGATTAACGATGAGCGATACGGATGTGGGATGTTTTTCAGGTCCCTCGATTAACGATGAGCGATACGGATGTGGGGACTTTTAAGAGTTGGATTTTGGGAGCTCTGAGGCTGCGTATTTTGGGTGGAAGGAAGGCCGTGTCATCCCCCATTCTTGATGGTTTGGGGTGTGAACACCTACAATGAAACGAAGAGCCTCAGGCTCATTCTACTATCAGAAAGAAAACTTTTAACTATTTACCTGCGCAAACATGGAGGGCGCCTCATGGAGAAAAAAGGCTTTAGATCACCAAAATGACGATAGTGGGGTGTATCGGATCCAGAATGTTTTGTAAGGTCATCAATTCGTGCTGCGTGGCAGGCACCTCTCCGTGGAGATTCGCTATTGCGAATAAACCTAGCGCCACTCTCCCACGAAAGAAAACCACAGATTGTCCATTGTAATATCTGAGGACTCCAGGTCGGTTATTATCGAACATGGCGTAGTACCCGCCGACAAACATGGACAATCTGAATGGAACTCCCTCCATTCGTATCTATGAAAGCGACAGACACAGAGAGATACTCAGGTTAGAAGTCGGCAGGAGACATACCAGTCAATGAAAGCAAAAAAACCCACAGAGCGAGAGCGAGAGCGATACCAGGTGACGAAAGCGACAGGGGGAGATACCAGGTGACGAAAGCGACAGAGAGAGGAGAAACAGAGTAGGGTAGAACGGGGGGTTCGTTTCCGTTTTTCTTTGGGGTCGGAGGGTTAAAGCGACATAGAGAGATATTAAAAGTCGGCAAGAGGCATACCAGTCAACAAAAGCAAAACACACGCACCGATTGCGAGAGCGAGAGAGATACCAGGTGACGAAAGCGAAAGAGAGGAGAAACAGAGTAGGGTAGAAGAAGGGGGCTTCGTTTCCGTTTTTCTTTGGGGTCGGAGTATTAAAGCGACAGAGAGAGATACGTAGGTTAGAAGTCGACAAGAGACATACCAGTCAACAAAAGCAAAAAACACGCACAGAGAGCGAGAGCGAGAGAGATATTAGGTGACGAAAGCGACAGAGAGGAGAAACAGAGTAGGGTAGAAGAAGGGGGGGTTCGTTTCCGTTTTTTTTTGGGGCCGGAGGGTTTGAGAGAAGGGTGGGTTTCTTCTGTTTTTTCGGTTTTTCGGTTTGTTTTTTCTGTTTCGGTTCTTGTTTTTTCTGGTTTTTTTCTGTTTGGGGGAGTTTTGAAAGATGAACCGACGTAACTCAAAGATCGAACAATTCTCTGACGTGACGCGCACATTCGACACCTGTCTTGGGGGACCCGCTGGAAAATGAAAAGATAACACGCAACAAAAATCAAGACCGGTTCCATCAGACCTCAAACAAAGAAACAAAGAAGAAAAATCCTTCTGCCAAAGAGAAGTCCTTGCGAAACCGTAAATGAAGTTAACCCGCTCGGGATAGCCATCTCGAAGAGCATAATGACGGCCCATTATTCCAGCAAGGGAAGTAAATTCTCAGTGACAACCGAGGTAGCAAGATCGGACATAGCAAGTGATGCAGCTTTTTGGACAATTTGGGTGCGAATGGTAACGTTTACGTTCTTTTTTTGTTCCCAGGAACGGGAACAAAAAAAAGTGTTTGTTCCTAACAATTTTTGAACAAAAGAACACGTTTGGTAACGTTTGGTCCGGGAATAAAAATGAATAGAAACACGTTTGGTAAATTTTATTCTTTTTTTATTTCTTTTAATTTTTTAAACATTTTTATTTTATTTTTCACTTTTTCCTTTCTTTTTAATTTTTCTTTTTTTCGGCCGGTCACCGGCCTCGCGACCGGCCGACGGGGGCAGGCCTCGCCCGCCACGGCGAGGCTCGCCGGCCCTCGGCGAGGCTCGCCTCGCCCGATCCAGGCGAGGCCGAGCGTCGCCGCCCCCGGCGAGGCCGAGCCTCGCCGGATCCGGGCGAGCTCGACCGCGCCGCAACGCCTCGCCTCGCCTCGCCGGGGCCGGCAACGCTCGGCCTCGCCGGATCTGGGCGAGGCCGAGCCTCGACGGCCGGTCGCCGGCCATGGCCGAGGCCGGCGACCGGTGAAAGAAAAAAAGAAAAAGAAGAAGAAAAGAAGAGGAGAAGAAGGAAGAGAGAGAAGAGAAAGAACAAAAATCCAAGAAACGTTTCTTCATTTCTCATTTTGAGCAAGAAACAACAAATTGTTGTTTCTTTTTCTTTCCTATTTCGTTCTAAACAAAAAAAAAAAGGAACAGAAACGCAACCAAACGCGTTTTTTCCTTTTTGTTCCTAAGGCACACTTTCCGTACGAAGTGTGCCGGAAACACTTTTTTTTGGAGTGTTTCCATGCACACCCTTTGTAGCTTATCTTCATTAACACCCATAGCCAAACTTAGTTTGGTTACTGTGCTCTGCAAACGCGAGATCTTATCCAACATTGTTCCAAGCCTCTCCTATTTAATCATACATACCAGCAAAAAAAAGACAACCTCATGAATAATTCCAGGTACTGGTCAAACCATTAAAAAATCAGTTTGCCAAAAGTAGTCTATACTGCATTGAAGAGTTAAAGTCTCAACACAAAAATTACTGTAGAAAAAGGAAAAAAACAATCTTTCTTGTGAAAAATAGGATAACTAAACCAAAGCTCAGATCAAGCATGTAGGGTTTTCTTTTGAACTTATGATGATTTCATCTTATCCATTTAGAAAGTAGAACGTGTAGTTCTGTGCCTAGAAGTTTTTGACCAGGAAATGAGGCTGAGCCAAAAATCATAGCTGATGACCATAGATCTTGCTAAGAACAACTATTACTGGAGATAAAGTTCCCTGACTTTTAAAATTTCATGTACATGCTGTTGTTGCTGCATGTCTGAGAAATACCAATTATCGCCCAATTTTCCTCATCATTTCTTTTAAGACCTCTAGAGTGTCGTATCTCATCTAAGATCTGTAAAACACATTAGAGAGAGAGAGACATCAAAGAAGGAATAAAAAAAAAAAACAGTGGATTAATTGTTCACTCCCTCAACTTATAATTCACTAGACTCGGATCCTTTTAGGATGAATTTAGCTTCAGAAATACGCTTAACTATTTGAAGAGGAGAGTCCTGAATTATGCCAATTCAAGTACTTGATCCTAAACTGATTCTAATGAGACCTCGGTTTATGCATACCCAACATTATGGCATGCTAATGATTTCTAAAAGCTAATACTTGGCATATAAGAAGGAGAATTAGTGCTTGAAGAGCTATTTAGTCGTACAACCACACACCCGGGTGCATATTGAAATATTACTCTGAGATGGTGCAATTATACCCACTAGCTGTAGGTCATCTACAACTGGTCGCTATGTCAGATTGAGAAGCCAGATCCCATATATCATAAAACAGATCTTACATATATAGACTGCTCTTTCCTTAGATCATGCACACGGTTTAAGTACTCACATGAAAAAGTATCCCTTCTAATTGACTTTGAAATTCTGAAAATCTTTTACGTGTATCCATCTCATAAAAGAACTTTGCGTCTTCGTAGCGAGCTCTGCAAAATAGACAAAAACTGGTCAAAACTACTAATTGGAAGTTCAAAGAACAAATTTGCGCAAAATACTTTGTTCACTTGCTATCAGAATGATTAAATGAATAAATTTGACAGTACTTCACAAGAATTAAGGACCTGCCATAAGCGCGGTATTTTCATGCTAGTCATTTTGCAAAGTTATAGTATGCCAAACAGAATTGAAGACCTTCAAAATTAGATCGATTCATTCTCTTCTAGAAGCATCATCAGGTGTTCAAAGGGAGATAGATGTGAACCTGAGAACGGCTTCATTTCCTTTCTTGACTACTGTCCTGTCAAGTGTCCCATTCGCCACCTAAAAGGAAATTCCCAGGCCGGACTATCATATAAACAATATTAATGTATATTACAACCGAAATAATTTGCTATATTTCAAAGAACTTCTCACAGCAATAAAATATGGCAACAGCCTCCCACTGTGATCGGCTATGGAAAAATATTTTTGGTGCTTCTGCATAACCTGCACATTGGAGCATAAACAACCTCAACAAAACACGAAAAGAACAGCTACAAAGTAAGTTACTTGTATACAGTAGACATTTTAACCACAAACTCCCAATGGCATGATGGAATATCAGTTGGTTTTACAGGCACCATTCTATTAAATAATTTCCATCATTGCAGGTGTTAAATGTGCACGTTCTACCGGTCATCGAAGTTCCATTCTTGAATCCTAGATTAAGTCATATAGTGTTAGTCTGGCCCTAATCTGGCTGCTTCTTATTTCACTATTGCTAGATGGCTTAATTGGCTAAAAGAATGGGAAAGAGAAACCAGAAAACCAAATATATGACCATAGTCAAAGACTAGTTTGCAAGCCAATCCAAACACTAGTTTGCATTTTTGCAAGGCAACATTCCCAAAAAACTAGAAAATGAAGCCAACTCAAATACTTGTTTGCACTTCCCGAGATAATGAGACTTACCATTGTTAAAAGGTCTTTGGGAAGCTCTAAGAAGGATTCATTAAATTCCCCAAGAATCGGAACAGGTGCCTCAACAAGATTGACAACCTGATACAAGTTGAATTGGTACTTAGCAGCAAACCCGACAACCATATTCAAATGTATTACTTAAGGATCGTTACCTCATTAAGCAATCCGCCATTGACAACAATCTGACCTTTGGCACTTTCTACAAGTGCAGCCGATTGCCTGAATATATGATTTCTCCGTTCCTGCATACAAAAAAATCTGAAAGATCAGTATTCATCAACCTTACTATCTATGGCAGGCTTTCAACAAAATAATACTTTTCCAAAAAGGATTATCAACTTCAAAAAAGAAGAAGAAGAACTGCAAATCATTTCATTATATCATACCTCAATATCAATTTCAATTCCAGCTTTTCCCATTAAAGCTGCATAGGATTCTGCACTTTCCACCTACAGAGGATTTTGGAAATTAAAATAAACGCCTGTCCATAGGTTTTAAATAACTTCTTAGAAGAATGGAGAAGCACAGTAGTAGCAAAAATGCAAAGAGAAAACTCATACCGAGAAGAGTACAAAGGGAAATCACAACATTATTTTACTTCCACTCATGTAAAATCAGGAAAAAAATGTTAATGCTCATCTCCTGGAAGGAGCTTAGAATTATGTTTTTTGCATGTGACCTTGTTGACTAGTAATTATCTAATAACATAATTTGTTCTGGAGCCCTTGTATCATTAAACACATACTGGCCAACATACTTGGTGGATAATATGAGAACTGATCTCTCATTTAACACAAATAGCTTGCGTGCCAATGCAATGATGCTATCTTTTTCACATGTTTTGTATATTCTGATTTTATAGCCTTTTCTTTTTTTGTCAATAATTCTGTTTGTTTTTTTTTAAGAGACAAACACATTTCTGATACTTTCGAATATCGCTTATTGCAATATCCAACTTCATCTTCCTCTGTGACATTCATAGAATTTGCCGCGACCTAATTTTTCGGGTGTGCACCACCTAAAACTAGGTTAATGGACTGCTAAGTTTTTAAACTTAGCTCGGGCTCTCCCAAGCCCATACCAAATCAAGACTTAAGTCTAAATTTTTAAACATGCAAAAGATTATAATTAGGAGTCGCCACTAATCAGTTTAGGGTAGGTCGATTAGACACCTAAGTTTATTTTACTCTTACGAACCAGAAACTAAGGGAACGGGGACTTGGTTACACTAGAATTTTCTAATGTACCGAAATTGGTTTTCTTAAAAATTAGAATTCATTTATAAAAATGCATTGTAAAACTAAATGACTTAATCTTATTAATGTGCAAAGTCTAATTAAATGGGCCTATTATGCAAACTAATTAACATGCACTTTATGACTTAATTTCACTAATGAACAAATTCTGATTAAATGATTCTATTATGCGAACTAGTTAACATGCATCTAGTATTTTTGCATTTTTTTTATTGAAATTCAGAATTTATGAAAACCCTAATTAATCTATAATTTTCTAATTTATTCTAGGGATTAATTTGACTTAAACCCTATCCTATCTTAGAAAACTATTTTTTATTTTAAAAAGAGGATGAGAATATGAAAATGTGCCAATTATATCTAAAACCCTAAAACGGCCATTTAAGTCTAATCCTAACTTATTTCTTTTAAAATATCTAAAAATGCAGTCCTAAAAATATTATCTAAAAATGCAATCCTAGAAATATAATCCTAAAAATTTGATTAATTAAACCTACGTGTCTATTATCTTAAACCTTAATGTCCTATATGCTAATGCAATTTTTTTTGAATATTTTGATTTTTGATTTTTTAGTTTCTTTTTAATTAATTTTTTTAGTTGAATAATTGTTAAACAAGGGTTAAATCTAAACAATTAATATAATCACTAAATAAAGGATCAAAATAATTGAAAAAATAACCTGTCGAATCACGAGTTAAATTAACAATTATTCTAACCCTAATCATCACAACAACTCAAAATAATTAAAAAATCTAGTCCGAAATATTACGGACCAAATTAAATAATTATTATGATTTAACAATTGAGATTCTACTAAAAAACCCCAAAATTAAAAATAATTAGAAAAATGATCCGATGTCTCTTGGATCAAATTAACAATTATATTAATTTCGGACAAAATCTTGGATAATGACTACAAAATTCATGAATATTAACACTCAATATTGCAATTTAGCTAACTAAGCTTAAAGATGCTATCAAATAAAATAAGAAGAAATAACATAAAAAATAAATAAATAAATAAATTAAACTACCTAAATAAGGGCACTTGCAGCAGCGTGGATTGGCGTCGGACGAACGGGGATGCTGGTGGCTGCAACGAGGCGACGGAGGCGGAGATGCTGGTGCGGGTCGCAGGTCGTCAGGCTCCGGGCGGAAAGGCTACAGCGGAGGCGTGGCGAGAGGGCTCGCGGGCTGCTGCAGGCGTCGCGGGCGACGACCAGCGGGGGACGGGCGGCTGGGCGTCAGGCGCTGGATCGCAGCGTCGGGCATGAGAGGCGCGGGCTGCTGGCGTCGGGGCGTTTGAGGGTGCTCCTGAGGTGCAGACGTCGGCGGTGCGGGTTCGCCGGAAGGAGAGAGACAGGGGTGTCGGCTGGGTGGCGCTCGGCAGAGGCGCGGAGGACGTCGAACGGAGCGGCGAGGAGTGCTACAGGCGCCGGTGACGAGGGAGCGATTACTTCGCGGGGGCTGGTGTCGCGAGGAGTCGAGCGGCGGTGCTGGTGCAGTGGACAGCAGGGGGAGCGAGCGTCAGTGCCGCGCGGCGTCCGGTGCGGGGGGTGACCGGCGAATCGCTGGTGAAGCAACAGTGGACAGCGAAGAGAGTGCTGCACGAAGGAGAAGAACAGTGCCCCGTTCTGTTTTTCTTTTTTTTCTTTTTTCTCTCTCACCTCACGTCACTCACGTCTCTCTCTGTCACTGCACTCCAGCCCTCACGTCTCTTCTCTCTTTCTCCCTTTTCTTTTTTTGACTTTTTGACTTTTTTCTTCTCCGAAGCGTTTTCTTTTGTGTCGCTCTCTCCCTACGAACAAATTCTCTCAATTCTTTACCCAAAAAAAAAAAAAAAAAAACAAATTCTCTCAATTTTTTCCAATATTCCTCGACAAAAGCCCCCCTTTTTTTCACAAATTTTTCTCTTGATTTTTTTTTGCTCTGAAAACTTTTCTGAATTCGCCCCCTCTCTGCTCGAAAATTTTTGGTGATCCCGACCACCCTCTTTTATGGCAATTTTCGAGCTTCCTTTTTCCGTTGCCTTAATTCATGTAAATTGGAGCAAAATCTTGCAATCAATTTGATTTTTCCTTGGATATTTCGATTCCTTCCCTTTTATCAAACTCCTTACTTTTTTATTTATCTAATTTCTTTGATTGAAAATTTGCTTCCATATTTACTATGAATTAAATATTCACCTGGAGCAAGGATGGTTAATCGAATTTCCACATTCCATTCATAACCAATCGAATCAATTTTCCCTTTTTTTTTTTATTTTTTTCTTTTCAAAATGCGATTTTATTTTTCCAAAATTAGGTGTCAACAGAATTCATATTTGAATAGTATTTCCTTTCAAGATTCATTGCAGTCCACTACAAAACTGCACTCTTTCATCTTCAACATCCAAAAGAAGGCCATGCTCTTCGATCGCCATCATCCTCCTCCAAACACACATACAGCTAGGTTCTTTTAACAGCCATATATGGCATTGTGTTTATTCTTATCTTCATTAATTTTGTTAATATTAATTTCCTTTGTGAAAAGCTATGTCATGCTAGATATTATAAAATTAGACGGAGAGAAAAGAACACCAGAAGAATGAACCAGAATAACTAGTTTTAAAGGAGAGTACCAGAGACTGAAAAGGTGCAAAACTTTAACCAAGAAAGGAATAGAATTAAAAGGGCAAGGCATACTGGAGTTGCACAATAGATTGAGGAAAAGGCTAGATAACAGAGTACCGATAAATGAGTTCTCATAGAGCTTTTCAAAGTAACAAGAGACATAAAGTATATCCATGCCCTTGAAAATATTACAACCATGAGAAAATTTGGATACTTACTGGGAAGGTGGCTGATGCAGTATTACGAAGACCATAAGATAAATTTCCACTGCAAGAGCATGGGACATGCATACAAGTTCTGTCAGTGCTCAATGTCCAAATAAACTTGAAAAAAAAAAGGGCAAACATGGACATGCATTGGCCAATGTGAGGACAATGCATAAGCAGGTACCATGGCCTAAAGTTCAATTGATGAATAAGGAGATTTCCCCAAAAACTAAGATCTATCTCCACCCAATTGAATGCACTTCCAATGGAATAGTAGAAAGGAAAAGCAAGTTATTTAACATTCTGGGGTCCAAATAAGCATAATACAAGTAATTAATCTATCACATGCCACTTGGCACATAGGTCAGAGCAGATCCCATAAAATAAGGAAACCAAGGCAATACACTTGTGTTTCTGGATAAAAAGATATTTGAGTTATGGCTTACGCAATTTTTAAACAAAAAGGAAAACAAGAAATCTTGAGAGAGAGAGAGAGAGAGAGAGAGAGAGAGAGAGAGAGAGAGAGAGAGAGAATCTTACTCAGTGTATTCCATTAGTATACTAGCTACTTTTAAGAGAATGTCAATTAATCATAGAACTAATCCAATGCGCAAGAGTGGCCAAATATGATGCTTGATCGGCTTAGAAATTTGGACTAGCAAGTCCTCTTCTTATCAGTTTCTGAAATAAATAAATGGAGCGATTGTTTAATTTTAACATCCTCGTCCTCAATAAGATGGGTTTTCAGAACTCAAAAGACTACCCACTTAAATATGCTAAAGCACATAGATAAATGCAAAGAAGTGTTTTCAATGAGCAACGTACAGCAATTACTACCTATCATTTGAGCATTTATAACTTGTGCAAGAGGCAAAACATTCATAACTTGCAAAAGCAGCTTTTTACAAATTTCAGCAAACCACAGAAAATTAAGACCACGACAGAAAGACATATCAAATTAAGCTTACTCAATTATTTAGAAAGGACCCTGACCGAAAAAATAAAAATAAAAGAAAATAATGATTGAGAAAAGACAGAGAGGAGAAAGATGCAGGTAGCAACACTTCATAACAACCTCAAAAGTCCAGCAAATGTAAATGGCACTATTGCATCTCCATGGAGGGCTAAAATCCACTGGATAGGTCTGCTAAACATCACCTGGACAATAAAATATGTCATTATTAAATAACGAAGGCTAGAAATGAACATCCTGACCATCTATGTTGGTAGATGATGAAGAGCATCAGGAGAATGAAGGTAGAAATTTATTCCATAAAATAAAGCCAAGCCAAGGGTGAAATGCTTAAATCACCTCATGTCTGGATTGTTAAGACATATCAGACTGAGATTTATTGTCTTCTATAATTAAAGAATGCGCATGCTACTCATTGAGATGTGATCTAATCTAGAACATGTAAAAGCAAATGCGACCCAATCGACAACAAATAGCTCCTCCAAATTTCATATGTTGATTACAAAATAAAAGATGTGAAATTATGTAGAACACATTTGGTTAATGGATTCAACATAAACAAAAAATTACCTGATATTACTGAAAGATACACACATCACAAGATTTGTCACCACTTTGTAGATTAGATACCGGTGACTTGATTGGTGAAATAGTATATCTCTGCAGAAGGCATAATTTTTATTACCTCCACACACAGCCAATATTTGCTGTAAATGAGCAAGATACTGAGGAATTGTCCATATGTATTTACTATTGTTGACACGGCCCCTTTTGAAATAATATTTTCTAGTCCTATCTATGATAAGAATACTATGTCTCCAGTGAGGAAGAAAAATTAATGATCACCCACTTAGAGGATGGATTTATTGTTTAACCTACAGTCGATAAAAGCTCAGGAATTTTTAAAAAAACACCTCAAAGCTCTATATGATTGAGGAAATGAGCCTATTTAAGAGTCATCAAATTCTTGATAATTGTTAAAAAAGTGATCCATTTTTTTAGAAAATTCTAGACTACACTAGAGAAAAAGTTGGCCAAAACAAACCGGCAAAAGCAAGCCTAGAAGACTCTCACATGTTAGAGAATTTTCTGGTACTATGTGGTAGCAAGTATACGTATGAAAGAAGAAAGCCAGCTGAAAGTTGGTTGAAAAGTCAACAAAAGTGGCTGGGAGTTGCAAAGAATAAAAAAATCGAGAATAAGGGAGAAGTAACTCCAAGAATCGAGAGAAGCCGCAACAAGCAGAGACAAAGATCCATGCTACAATTTTATATTATTTTTTTGTACTAATGTCGGTGGAGAATGGCGGTGACACGGCTATAAATAGGGGCTGGGTGTGTGTTTTAAGTTGTAAAAAAAAAGAAAAAACTACACACACTCCTTCCAAAATCCTTCCTTTGTAATACATACTTTCATAATAAAAGTTCTGTTTTTTTTAACCCATACACCCTTGCCTTTGTAGCCCATATTTCACACATACACACTTGCACACACACACGCTTCCGCAAAATTACCAACAATAATATTCCTAGTTTAATCACCATGCTTCTCTTTTTAATAAATGCTCTAAGCACCAAATGACACAAGACCCTTGGATTTGAGACATCAGCATCGACTTTGACCTTCTGACTTTATTGGATGGAGTGTTCTCTAGCTTGACTTGCAGAATCCTCAGGATATCACTTCACAGTGACACTTCGATCGTATGTCTATATATGTGCGCAACTGATTGTTTACACTGGTCATGGCGTTTTGCTTTCTTTGTGCAGGAGGATGACAGAATCCAAAACAACAGGCTTAGGCTGCTTAAAGAAATCTCCGACCTTCCAAGAGGCATTGCCGATCTGTCAGCTTTGCCGGGATTTTAAGCTGACATTGAGCCAATTTTGTTTAGTTTTGAGAGGATTTTTTTTTTGGGGGGAGGGGGCTGTTAAAACGAAAGCAAACCACAGTGTGTACATACGGTAGAGTAGGCTTCATTAAAGGAGAAAGCCTAGGATGTAGAAGAACTCGTGAAGCCTAGGAAGTTGTGTATTGTGGTCACTCCAAGCATGTAAAAGAAGATTTTGGACAATTCATTGAGAATGCTTATTATAGGATTGCATGTTATGGACAAGATCGAGAAAGAAATTAATGATGTTATAAACTGCGTGAGCTGTGTGAAGCAATACATACAAAGTTCCTTCTGCATTGTTTAACGATTCCTCCATTTTATTGGTGTCTGATGAGATGAGCAGATAAATTGGCTGATACTTGTCTTACTCGACATGGTTGCGGACAATCAGAACTTTAGTTATGTCAAAGACCAGTACATGGTTCTCTTGAGCATTCAAACGTGTGCATAGGAGTCTCATTGTGTTTTCCGTGGTTTATGATAATCAGCTTAGCTTCATACTTAAAAGAGTGGCCCACAAAGATCCAAAACAAAGTGGACGGGGCATCAAAGCGTTGAGATCAACAATACCTGAGCACAATAGGGTTTGGATAAGTCTTTTATGAATGCAAGGATTCATCATGAGAGGGCGCACAATACATGAGCTGTTTAATTTATTTGGAATTTTCTTAAGTTCATATCTACAATTTTGGGTCTAAAATTTGCCAGTAACTTCCCCAAGTAAGCCTCGTAGCTTTAATTCCAGCCCCCTCTGAATGAAGAACACACAACCTTCATGCTCATCGATCTGCAAATTCCATCATTTTGGTGAAAAAGCAACTAGTTGAATTAATTATTAGGTACATCTGCACGCTAACTGCAGTCATAATACAATTTTTGCCGGTTCTGTTTACCAGTTAATTTGCCTATTCTACAGATGGGTAGAGAGAAGCAGCTAATTGAATTAATTGCTAGATTACATCTGTACACTAAATGCAGTCATTATACAGTCTTTGCCGGTTCAGTCTACCAGTTAATTTGTAAACCCTACTGACAGGAAGAGAGATCGTGGGGTCAGGGTCCCAAATGCATGAAGTGTCCTCGTCCAATAGTTGTTCAAGATCAGTCAGATCATCATCAAAATCTGTTGCTTCTCCATTATGGTCGGGTGTCATTTCGTATATAACCTGTAATCATGGACCAGAATGATAACTATTGTGAGATCACATTGAAGAAGGAAAGGAATTGCAAGGAATAGTTTACTGTTTCTTTATAACTGCATCATAGATAAATTTTCTAGTCATTTCGCCTTCAAAAGGAAGCATTCAAAAGCCCTCATGCCCGTCACAATTTCAAAATAAAACTTACGAAGCACATAATGTGGAGAATGCGAGCATGTGGTACAACAGACAAAAAAGGATGGACAATTTCTTATAAGATTGCCTCAATCATATACCCCAGTGCATTATGCATGAGAGGTTATTTCTTCTTTGAATATATGCACCAGCAAGAGTGTGCATGCTGTGTCAAGGCGGTGTGAAGGCACGATCGTGGTGTGCAGACACGAGCACAAGCACACCCCCAAGAAAAAGAGAGAGGGAGGGGGGAGTTTTGCCAATTAGTGCAATCCTTTGAGTACTGAACATATTTTTAGCAACACTGGAATTACCTGGGTTTCTTGTATCTCAGAAACAACGTTTAGCAATCTCCTATATTGATCCCTGGCCTCAGGGTATTGCACCATGGACTTCACCCTAGCAAGAGCTTTTTCCAACCTTTCTTCAGTCTGCTTTCGTCCTTCTTTCAAAAAATCATACTCATCCTCATTTGAGGATGCATCTTGCATGCTGGAGGTGTCAGTAAGTTCTTCTCGTTTAAAACCCCGTAGGCCACTTCCCTTTCTCCTCCAACGCAAAATTACTTTCTCTACAATTCCCACGGACCAAAGAATATTTTTGCGATTTTTCCGCACCTGGTGACCTCTGAAATGGGCCTTTAATCAAAAGATGAAAAGTCATCATTTCAAAGGTTAAGAAACTTCTGAAGAAAACTGAAATAATATGCCATGAAAAAACAAAAATATTAATACTTTTTTTTTTTTTTTTAACAAAGAGGACTTCAGAAACTTTAAAGGAAAAAGGGTTTAGAGATTTCAAAAAAAAAATGTGATGAGCAAAAAGGGAGGTATGCAATGTACCTGAATCTTGACAATTCGCTGCCGGGTGATTAAAAATTCTTTCCGACCTTTCCATCCACGAAATTTGTTCTGTATCCGAATAGCTGCAGCATGCAAAGGTTCATCAACTTGTCCTGGTTTGTATACCTTCGATGCAACCAGTGTAAGAGCATGTTCATCTGAAATTCCATGATTATCATCACCAAACTCTCTCAATCGCTTTCTTTGGAAAGACTGCACTCTAAAAACTTGGTGAATACGTGCAGCAGCTTGAGTGGCATTACAAACAGCAGCCAATGAATCTTTAAGTGAAACGCCGCTTGACAAGTCTCCTTCTCTGATTGGAGTGGGACTTCTCTCTGAAATTGTTTGTACCGCTTTTCCTCCAGAACCATGACAGGCATCACCTCCAGCAGTGTCCAGATTAAGCAACGAAAGGTGAGCACTCAAAGCAGATTCAGCAAGATAGCCTGCAATCCCTTTGTGTCCATTGGCAGAAGCTAAATCTGCAGGTGTTCTGCCCGTTGTATACTTGGGAGTTGGATCAGTTAATGCTCCAGGTGCTGCACCAAGAGAGATGAGGGAAGCAACCGTCCGCTCTCTGATATCATTAACACCACAATGATCAAATGGTATATATTTCAAGAAAAAATGTAGGCATCGTAAAACATTCTACCAGATCATTACAAGATACAGAGACATCTAAGTGCTTATAACAGGATATAACTTTTCGAATGATTAAGTTCTTCACGAATAGAACTTTAGGTGCTCCCTATGCAGCTTAAAACAATCAATAACGTGGTGAACCACTGGTAGTCGACCAATTCCATCCCTAGTAATTAAAATCAGAATCTATTGAGTGTTTACAACTGAGGGGGACAACATCTCAGTCCACACTTGGTTATTGGCAACTTAGAAGAAAAATTGAAGATCTGAGGGCCCATTTAGTGAAAGAAGCATCTAGTATTCCATCTCCCTATAACAAGAAAATCAGTGAGGAAAATCATGAGAAATGATGGTCCAAACCTTTTAAACACTCAATGAAAGCATGCGCTGGGTTCCAATCCTCCTCTTTCTAAGTCTCTCGGCAATAATGAATGACAGCTCAAGGGCTTGAGAAGCATTAAGCCTTGGGTCGCAGTGTGTGTGATAACGTGAGCCTAAATCGTCATATGTCACAGTCCGGGACCCTCCAATGCACTCGGTTACATTCTGGCCAGTCATTTCTAGATGAATTCCTCCAGGATGACTTCCTTCTTGCTCGTGAACATCAAAGAACGCGCGCACTTCGGCCTAGAAAGGCAATAGAAAATCAGTTAGTACTAAGTGGAGTATAAGATTAGAAAGTTATGGACACACAAGATTGCCAATAGCTTGACAACCTCTATTTAGAGATACAGTCAATTTATTGGACAATTAAATGAGCTGGATCCCATTAGTGCATCTTAGTGCATATCTCCGATCGACTGGCAAGGAAAACAAACACCAGAATATGGTTACCTGCCTCAATTTGAAATACTACCGCAGAATTTGACGTCACAAAACTGTATTTCCTTATTTTTTTTGTTGCTATGGGCCTGTATTTGCTGAACTGAAGCCATACGACTCATTTGCAACTTAAATTGGAGTTTTAACCTAAAAATTACTAGCAAACCATCTATCTCAATAACTCTCCTTGACCATAAGATAAAAAAAGGGCGTGCTTGTTTGTGACTTGTCTCATTTTTTTTAGGATTGGATCAACTATTTCAAACTTGATCCGAATGGTTATTATACGTGCAATAAACTAACTGTGCAAAATGGTGGTGACAGAGAGAAATTTTTGACAGGTAGTTCATACCAGAATTGCATCAAAGGCACGTGTTTTGAGTCCACATGGTGCTTTTATGGTGTTTCCATGCATTGCTTTTGCCCCATGAAGTAATTGTCAAATTGCCCGAAAGAGTATTGAGACCCCTCGAAACGGCAATGGACGAAAAACCAAAACTATCATTGTCGACAGGAAGGTTGATCGGAGCCATTGCTCCAACGTCATAAGGCCTTACATTCCTCTCGCGGACAGCCAACTCCAGAAACTGTAGTAAGGGCTTCAACAAAGCCACTGGTCCCGATGAACGTTCTAGCCTCCTCATTTTCCTTAGATTTGTTAAATGAGTAGATCGGAACGGGTTTGCATCGGGTCATATCCAAATCGGCCCATTTAACCCAATTATGACCTATTATAATGCAAAATTCTTGCCCAATGCATATCTGACCAATTTTCAGCTCATACCCGATCCATTTAACTAAACCTGAAAAAGCTTATTTCTTGTGATTTTTTTTATAAAAATGATATTGCTAAAATACTTTCATGCAATATAAATCTAATGGGAAATTTATATATATATATATATATATGTATGTATGTATTTAAATAAGTCATCAATTTTTTCTTCAAAAAGTATTTTTTTCAAGAAAATTACAATATTTTATAGTTTTTACTAGAAATCTAAAAATAAGTTAGAAAATATTTTCTGCAATTTGATATGAAAAATATGATTAAATTTTCCCCCAAGCACTCCTTTTAATATATTTTTCTTTTTTTTTAAATCAAATTTATAATTATTTTTATTTTTAAAAAATCGAAATTTTTAATAATTTCTTTTCTTTTTTTCCTTTCCCTTCAGCCAGTTGCTGGCCTTGATGTCAACCGGTGACTGGCCAGAGGGCGAGCCAAGCTTCACCAAGTGTTAGTGAGGCCTCAGCCTCACCAGATTCGGCGAGCTCGAGCTTCGCCGACCTCCAGTGAGCTTGTCCCTTGCTTGGTTAGTCACTGACCGTCATTGTGCCAGCCATCGGTTGAGGAAGATGGAAGAAGAAAGAAAAAAAAGAAAAAAAAAAAAAAAAATGAAATATACAAAGTAATTATAATTTCAATTTATAAAAAAAGAAAAAAAAAAAAAACATTTTTATAAGGCTAAAGAGAGAAAGAGAGTGTGTGAGCCTTGAGTTGAAAATGGGTTCTAAGTCCAACCCATCTAGACCAATTTATTTTAGGCTTTTAATTTTTAAACTCATTTAAGTAGGCTCTTCAAGATTTAAGTGACCCATTTATGTTTTAAATGAGTCATATATGGTTTTAAGACCCATTTTGACAAGTCTAGTAATCCTTTAGCAAAAGCCTGATTTGTTCTACCACTTTGCACTTTCTGCACAATTCCTCTTCTCCATTTAGCACTTGAAGAAAATGGTTATGTTTTTAAGAAATATTCACCTCGAACAGTTCTGATGCAGAAAAAAAATTCATTTCTCATCCTCTTCCTCCTCAGTGATACCACCCTCCGCCAAAGGAACCACTTTGACCCCCTTTGACTTGCGGGGAGCGACACTGTTCATTGATGTTGAATTTTGGGCTCACACTCAGACATCGCCAGAGTCGTTCACATGTCGAAGTATTGGCAAAGTCATAGAGTTCATTAGCATTGTTAATGGGCTTTCTCCTTTTTATTTTTGTGAAACCTTGTGCGAACTTGAAAAACTCAGTTAATTAATCCGTGATGGAAAATTTACTTTTATTTCCGATTTAAAAGATTACATTGCGCCCAGTGATAGCACTGTGCTCCCTTTCATGCTAAGGTTATTCTAATCAATCTAAATTGTTTCCATTGTGCTTGCCTTTGTTGTCCTTTCTGAATATTGCCATTGTTTTGATGCAGTAACTTGCAAGGGAATGGCATAACTGGTGGAATACCTGCAGAAATTGGAAATTTGACAAGTTTGACCAACTTGGACCTGGAGAACAATCGTTTGACTGGTCAAATACCACCTTCCGTTGGGAATCTACTAAAGCTTCAATTTTTGTAAGCATCGGTATCTCCAGTGCTTTTACTACCTGGAACAATCTATATGGAAATTGCAGCCTTAATGGATAAGATTTTGTGACCGTGCTAGCAGGTCGTTAAGTCAAAATAACCTCAGTGGAACCATTCCTGAGTCACTTTCTACTCTTCATAACTTGATCAATCTGTAAGTAGCCATTCCTTCTTTACTTCAAGAGGAGTCAGTATGGTTGCATCATACTTGATCATCTGTTTTATTTTATTTTTTATTTTTAAATTAATTTGATTCCTATGAGCTAGTTCCTAGTTTTATTCAATTACTCAGCAAATTCTAAGGGCACTATTTAAGCTCTTTATGCAGCCAGCTTGCCTTTAACAACCTTGAAGGTCAAATTCCTGCTCACTTATTCCAAGTTTCAAAATACAAGTAAGGCAACAGTGACACTTATTGATCAATCATTTTAACTAATTAAGCCTCTACCCTTGGTCGTTCCCTTCTTTTGAGAATCTCTCTCTCTTTCGCGCGCGCTCGTGCGCGCTCGCATAGAGGCACATGCATATTCTACTTATCAAATGGGCTAGACCATCAACAAGCGTTGATTTTCTTGTTGTTTGTTAATTGCAGCTTTTCTGCAAACAAATTAATTTGTGGCATTAATCAGCTGCGTTCGTGTGCCTCTGATGGCAGTGATTCAGGTAGTTTGCAGTAGTGAACGCTCTCAATTATTTTACTGTAACCAGGCAGTGTCATATAAGGCACATATGCCTTGATGATGTAAAGTCCATATTTCTGACAGGTGCTTCGCATAAGCCGAAAGGTGGAATTATAGTTGGTATAATTGGAGGGCTTTTTATTCTCTACCTTGTCATTCTGGTGCTCTTTCTATATAAGGGTCGACACAAAGGCTATAAACATGAAGTATTTGTAGATGTCGCAAAATATGTGTTGCTCTTTCTGTCAATGACATGACTAATTGTATTGTTAGCATCTAAGAGGATGTTTTACGTTGAAGTCAGTAGAATTTAGTTGGTGTACAGAGTTTGAATTTGATTGATCGTAGGAAAGAAAGCCCTAAACTGGTTTTATCAGAGCTACTTTTTATATCCTGTTCCAAAGTTCCTTTTTCCAGTACTAACTATTACGTCTGACTGGCAGGCGAAGTAGACCGGCGAATTGCATTTGGCCAGTTAAAAACGATTTTCATGGAGGGAATTGCAGCTTGCAACAGACAACTTCAGTGAGAAAAACGTCCTGGGGCAGGGTGGTTTTGGGAAATCTACAAAGGAGTGCTTGCTGATAATATGAAAATTGCTGTGAAGCGATTAACTGATTTTGAGAGCCCTGGTGGAGATGCAGCATTTCCACGTGAAGTCGAAATGATAAGTGTTGCAGTTCATAGGAATCTTTTGAGGTTAATTGGATTTTGCACAACACCTACGGAGCGCTTGCTGGTGGACCCTTCATGCAAAACTTAAGTGTTGCCTATCGGCTTCGAGGTGAGAATGCTTGGTGCAAGTCCACAAACTGTTGTTGAATTACTCTTCAACGAAAATGCGTTTTCGTGTTGCTTCCAAGCAAAATAAGAGGCTATATTGGTAATTCATTTCTGAAATCATACTACGATGAAAAATCAGTTTGGTGATCTCCTTATTGGACAAAAGCATTAACTCAGACTTTACAGTGAACTTCAAGCCTAGTTTGACCATTTTTTTGTCTGGTCTTTTCCTGTTAGATATACTCCTGCACTCTACTTTGGTAACAAAAGTTTGTCAGACTAGTTAAAGTGTTGGAAGTCTTATCAAGACTAGATTCCTAGCTCATACTTCTTTATACTTCATTACATAGTTAATACTCATGGATGACGATCAAGAAAATTAATTACATCTCATGGACGACATATTTAGACATTTATTGTTGCTCGAGAGTTAATATTTTTTCATTTTTTTTTTTTTTCATTTTTTATCATCTAGGCACTAATCTGATCTGGCTGCTGCAGAGATCAAACCTGGGGAGCCTGTTTTGGATTGGCCCAGAAGAAAACGGGTAGCATTGGGTGCTGCACGTGGTCTGGAGTATCTTCACGAACACTGCAATCCTAAGATTATTCATCAGGACGTAAAAGCTGCTAATGTTTTGCTCGATGAGGATTTTGAAGCCGTTGTGGGTGATTTCGGCCTTGCAAAATTAGTTGATGTGAGACGGACTAATGTTACAACTCAAGTTCGTGGGACAATGGGCCATATTGCGCCGGAATATTTGTCAACTGGGAAGTCCTCAGAGAGGACTGATGTTTTTGGTTATGGAATTATGCTTTTAGAGCTGGTAACTGGTCAACGTGCAATTGACTTCTCACGTCTAGAGGAAGAAGATGATGTGCTACTGCTTGACCATGTAAGACAGTTTATTCTTCTCATTGTTTCTTTATGGAATTTATTTCCTCCTCCCTTCCTATTTTTCTAGTTATCCATTTGTTATTGTAGGATGCTCAAATGGAAGATTTTAGCAAACAAAGAATGATTGGTTTGTACTATCTATGACATTCTAAGTGAAGCTGAACAGAGTAAACAAATTCTATTTGTCAGAGTCGAAGTACTACTGCTGGCTTGTTTATCATTATTTACACAAGTTCCAGAACTGTGTTGAACACATAGGAATGATGATACTGGCTTTGATGCCCGTGCATCCATGCTCAAACCACATTTTGTGCTGTGGGAAATCAATATTCCAGGCGTGTGCCATGTCAAATGATGAAAGTAAGTGTAAGGATTTAGTCAAGGATACCATGTGAAGATTTAGTCAAGAGTACCATGATCCATACCATAGCCATGACAAGATTTCCAGGGGACACTGCTACTCCAAAGCATGAATGAAATACATTTGGAAACTGAAGAGAAAGGCAACATGTGATACAATCTCCAAAAAGGACCTTTTTCTTTCTTTTCTTATACTACTTTGCCAAAAAAGAGAGAAAAATAACATGCTAAAGGAAATATGAATTGGAAAAAGTGATAGCCCTACGTCAATCAAGCCGCTCTGGCTGGGAATAGCAGGAGGAATAGGTACTTCAAATAGGGTATTTCTTTGAAACATCCAGCTAAAGCAAATCAGGCCCGAAAATCACCAATCCAAATATAGCTCGAAATCGACCCGAACTTAACAAATTCTAGTTGAACCCAGAACCAACACTTTTCTTTTTTTAAAGCCCATGAAAAGAGAAACGGACCTAATACCACTAAAGGAACTTAAGCCCAACCTACTGCTCATCCTTCGCGGAATCGACGCCTCCAACTTTACCCTCTCTTTTGCTTTCTCTCCGTCCGAACAGAAGAGACGAACGGCCATGAGCCGGTTGGTGGTGCTCTCTACCCGGCTCGGCAGCGGCGAATGGTGGGCGAGATCCACAGATCGGGCCACATCCATTCGCCTCGTGCACTTCCGAGCCGGGATCCTCGAGGAATCGACCCAAATCGGGAAAAAAAAAAGGAAAAAAAGAAGAGCGCAACGCGGGTCTTAAGTAAATGCGCAACCGAGTTTCTCTCTGGCCGAACAAGAGGGTCCTGAGCACAAAGTTGAAATTGGAATCAAGTTTCACAACAGTGCTACCAGTCTACACAAGTCTCCCTCCTCAGAGCATGATACTCCAATTAAAACCAGAATTCTGACAAAAAATCATGACTAATGACTATCCTTTATATGTAACGACCCTTAATTCTCCACTCAGGGTAGAGGACCTTCTTCGCCGCTGCTGACATCGCTGCCTTCGTCTGAAGATGGCATCGCGATATTTTCCTCCACTGGCAATGGGAGTGGGCCTAACGTAAGTGTTAGAATATAAATATGCGCGAAAGCATGGTTTTAATTATGGATGATAGTTTTTTTGTTAGTGATATGTGTAAGTGTATGGTATATTTTGTGGAGGATGAACAAGGGACAATATATGATAATTGAAGGATATAAGACATGAGATGTGGGGGAAAATAGTTTCATTAGTTGAAAGGAAATAGTTTGATGGAGATTGGTGTAGGTCTAAGACCTCTCACGGTGGAGGGTTTTCACCACACACAAGGTGGAGGTTTTCCCCTCACACACTCAAATAATCAATTACAAGCCTATTTATAGGCGTAAGTCACCCTTTAAGTACAACATTCTGATTTCTCTTGAATCTTTCCTTTCTTCTTTCTTTCAAAAACTTCATCTAGGGAATTCTACATTCTAGATTTCTCTTGAATGCTTTCCTTTTCTTCTTTCTTCTAGAAATTTCATCTAGGGAATTCTAGATTTTAGTTTAGGAACTCTAGCAAATTCTAAAAAATGGATCACAATTTCCAAACAGTAAGGTACATCGTGGCAACAATAGAATACTCCCAGCGGTGGGCCGGAAGGACAGTGAACACTTACAATGAAAACGAAGAGCCTCAGGCTCATTCTACTACCAAAAAGAAAACTTTTAACTATTTACCTGCGCAGGGCGCCTCATGGAGAAAAAAGGCTCTACAGAAAACATGGCAGGTACCTCTCCGTAGAGATTCGCGATTGCGAATAAACCCAGCACCACCCTCTCACGAAAGAAAACCGCAGATTGTCCATTGTAATATCTGAGAACTCCAGGTCAGTTATTATCGAACATGGCATAGTACTCGCCAACAAACATGGACAATCTGAGTGGAACTCCCTCCATTCGTATCTGTGAAAGCAACAGACACAGATAGATACTCAGGTTAGAAGTCGGCAAGAGACACACCAGTCAATGAAAGCAAAAAACACACAGACGAGAGATACCAGGTGACGAAAGGGACAGAGAGGAGAAATAGAGTAGGGTAGAACGGGGGGTTCGTTTCCGTTTTTCTTTGGGCCGGAGGGTTAAAGCGACAGAGAGAGATACGTAGGTTAGAGGTCGACAAGAGACATACCAGTCAACAAAAGCAAAAAACACACACAGAGCGAGAGCGAGAGAGATACCAGGTGACGAAAGCGACAGAGAGGAGAAACAGAGTAGGGTAGAAGGGGGTTCGTTTCCGTTTTTCTTTGGGCTGGAGGGTTCGAGAGAAGGGTGGGTTTCTTCTGTTTTTTCGGTTTCTCGGTTTGTTTTTTTCTGTTTTGGTTCTTGTTTTTTCTGTTTCGGTTCTTGTTTTTTTTGGTTTTTTTCTGTTTGGGGGAGTTTTGAAAGATGAACCGACGTAACTCAAAGATCGAACGACAAGAGACGGAGAAAATACTCCGCCTCCGCCAACTTCTCTGGATGTTTTGCGAGTGTGATGATGAGCGCAAACTTTGGTGCAGACGCTGGCCGCTCGTCTGCGATGTATTTTGCAGTGATGATTTCGGAGGCGGCGGTGGGGGAATTTCTGTAAGCATGGGAGACGTGACTGGGTACGACCGACCGTTTCTTCTTTTATTCCGTTTAGTTGCTGGTAGGGGGAGATTCAATGGCAGAGGCCGTTGTCTTGAGATTCCTTGCTTTACGGCATTGTTTTGAGAGTAGGGGCTATTTAAGTAGCTTCCGAAGCCCGAACTCGATGATGTTTCTTACTTTGAGTCGTTAATGCTTTGTTTCTGGATGTTTGTTCATTATCGTCGGTTTTCTCTGTGAGGAAGCTCGTGCCTCGAATTGATCTGATCGTGCGGGAGTTTCCTCCGGTTTCAGGGAGGATGCCAACAACACGCTACGGATACTCGTGGCTACGGACTGTCATCTGGGCTACATGGAGAAGGATGAAGTGCGGCAGCACGATTCCTTCCAGGCATTTGAAGAGATCTGTTCTATAGCTGAGAAAAAGAAGGTTTCAAATCATAATCCTGTTTGTCTTATTTGCCACAGTTTTTATCACCTTGCCCCATTTTACACTTTTTAAACTAGTCCATGGAAGGTTGTACTTTCATCTTCTGCATGGTACATCTATCGTGGCCTGTAAATATTTCCAATTGCTACTGCTTATGGCTAAATATGCTGGATCAAGTAGCAGTTATCCATCGAGCCAATAGTCTGCACTTAATTAATGGCACAGATGCTATATCTTGCCTACCTGGAAAAAGGATTGAGGATATGCATTCACACTCGCGTTATAGAGTTTGTTGTTTTCTTTTGAGACCAATAGTTGATTCCCAAATCCTGAGTCTTTCTCAAAATAATTCTTGAATGAAAGTCTCTTTGGCTACTCGCATATGTTATCCATTTGTCTGAATTATTGGCATTTGTCGTGCTTCTATCAGGTGGATTTCTTACTTCTAGGTGGTGATCTTTTCCAAACCCTCAAGATCAACATTAGTAAAGGCCATTGTGATTCTCCGTCGCTATTGTCTCAACGACCGGCCGGTGCAATTTGAAGTTGTTAGCGACCAGACCATAAATTTTCAAAATATGCAATTACTGTTTCACACATGATGGCTCTGTTTTTTTACTTATTGGAGGAATGGACGATAATGAAGGACATGCTGCATGATTTAATTGTAGTAACCTTGTGTTATATGAGAGATGAGAAAAAGTTGCAACCAACTCCCTCAAAAAAGAAAACAAAAATGTACGATATCACCCTTTTGTGCTGAAATCAAAATTCTTGCATCCATCTGCACCATTTTTCTGTGAATGAATTGTACATATATTTTAGGTGTTGGTCTTATGTCTATAATAGATCACTCTTGTCTTCCCAGGTTTGGCCATGTGAATTATGAAGACCCTCACTTCAATGTTGGCTTGCCAGTCTTCAGCATTCATGGAAATCATGATGATCCTGCTAGAGTGGTATGTGATGAGTGGCCAAATGCTTGGTTTGATAACTTTCTACATGTCTTTGTGTTTATAAATTATGGACTTGCAAAGTATCCATTTTACATGTCTGTCATGTTTGTGGAAAGGTGCAAAAAGCCTAAGTTCTCGTCTAAACTGAATGGCAAAGTAAGAGCAAATTTTCCCCTAACATCATAAGCACATCGGGAACGTAGATAATTGTAACCATATACATATAAAATGACAGCAATGGAATGCCAATCCTCAGGCTTTAAAAGTCAGATCAGGCATTTGTTTATAATGTACAGCATTGGGCCTCCACATCGTAAATATTTGTTGTAATGCTGGACATATTGTTTTAAGATTTAGTGGCCCCAACATCATCAAACTTCTGTCCAGGCTTCTTTTCAATTAAGAGAAAATCAGAAAGAGCTTGAAAAAATTGTCCTCTCAAAGAGATACATGCTTCCACATGTGATACAAGAAATGGGACTTTAAGATGCCCTGTTCTTTTCAATGAATTGCATGTATTCGTATTAGAGATTACTATTTGGTGTGCATATCTTTCATAGGATCACAGGTTGCTGTGTTGTGGTATGGTGATGGTTGGACTGAACGATCTTCCTTGGTCACTTAAACATGTTTATAAAGTGCGCTTGCATTTTTTTTTTTTTTTTGGGTTCTGCCAGAGTTCACTTCTCAAGTTTACAACTGGTCTGCTGATCAAGAGTTCATTCTTAGTTTAAATGTTTTCGTGGGGGAAGGTAATATTTCTGCAAGCTAAAGACAACCACAAGTCTGCTGATCAAAAGTTCATTCTTATTTTAAATGTTATGTTTCTGTTATGTTCTGTGTTGATACTTTTTTGTCTAAGAATTTGTGTATGCAATCATGATGTACCTTTTCTTTCTCAGTATCATCTCCCTTTCGTTTTCCAGGTAGCAATTTCAAGAGGCTTGAATGGGATTGGACTTGCAATAGTAATACCTGCAGTTCTGTCTCTTGTTGCAGACTCTACAGACAATAGCAACCGTGAGATGGCATTTGGATGGCTGCAGCTAACAGGTAACATTGGCTCCATCATCGGATCGCTGTGTTCTGTTTTAATTGCCTCGACATCCTTCCTGGGAATCCCCGGTTGGAGAATTGCTTTTCACCTGGTCGCCATCGTAAGCGTTGTCGTTGGTATTTTGGTGTGGCTCTTTGCTATTGATCCTCGACATTCTGATGACAAAAATCAAGCTGAAGATCTGAATTCAAAGTAAGTGTCATGTTGCCAGTTTTGGCCAGAAACTTCGCCCTCATCTTTAATTCATGCTTCAGCCAGAAGACAACAGCTGTTTAAAAGGCTTTAACTAGCTTTAGAGTTGAAAAGATGTTTCTGATAGATCGACATGAGTCCAGAGAGGATGTAGATATCTGTAGCTGATAAGACAGTGCAGTGCTCTCATTACTGAAGTTGGAAAAAGGGCGGGATGTCCTTTGAGAGAAAGCAATTGGATGGGGGACGTTCTTGCTAAGCGCTTGCCCAACTCGGGAAGAATAATCTTGTCACAGATAAGCACTGCTTCGGCCATTCCTTTAGCTGCGATTTTGCTTCTAGCATTGCCTGATGATCCTTCCACAGCCTTCATGCATGGTCTTGTTTTATTTATCATGGGGCTGTGCACATCCTGGTGTGCCCCGGCCACAAACAAGTAAGTGTAACTAGTGGATTCTACTGCATTCTCATCACACCAACATGGTTACTAGATGTCACTTGTCAAGTTCTAAGTTGATGCTCCTACATTCAATTCTGTAGCTTGAAGCTGTACTGCTACTGTATATTTCTCCAGTTAATTTGCTGCATATATTAACGCAGCACAGTCCAATATTCGCAGAGATCGTCCCTGAGAAATCCAGAACGAGCATCTACGCACTGGACAACTCTTTTGAGTCCATCCTGGCATCATTTGCTCCCCCGCTGGTCGGTATTCTCGCTCAGCATATATATGGGTATAAACCAATCCCCGAGGGATCATCCGACTCGATAGAGATCGAGACAGACAGAGAAAATGCTGCATCACTTGCCAAGGCACTTTATGCTGCTATGGGCATTCCAATGGCCATCTGTTGCTTTATTTACTCTTTCCTCTACTGTACGTACTGGAGAGATAGAGAGCATGCTAGAATGGATGCGCTCACGGAAATGCAGCAGATTGAGGTTGATAGCCCCTATACAGGCGAAGATATTACCGACCTTATAGCAAATGGTGCTTATGAGAAGGCAAGGAGCACAATCGACAGAGACTATGGAACAGAGGAATGGGTTGATTTGGATGACAATGACGAGAAATCTCAGCTTTCCAGGCAACAAACTTTAACGGACATCGGAGAATAATGTGGAACCCGCAATACGCATGAATCTTTGCGGGCTTGTAAACAAGCAATCATTATCACGAACTCTCCAGAACTTGTCTCTCTGTACTGTCTCGTATGACAGGGATTTCGCCTATGCGACCGCACACTACATCACGAGGAGGTTCAAGTTGGCGACCACCACTATAGAATACCTCCCACCTCGTTATCGTGTAACTCCCGAGTCAGATTGATTTCGGACCGCCCACCATTCGAATTCATGTATTGAGTACACTTGAACTGACTGAAACAGGGAGACTGGTTTAATCGATGTACTGATCTTTTCAAGTCCATTTTCGCTCAAGGAACGGGGACCACAGTTTTATCCTCTCCCTAGTAGCTGCACCTTTTTTTGTGCTTTGCTTTTAGTTGTGTCTCACTTTTTACCTACTGCTGCTACGAGTCCTCTGCCAAACTCATGTGAAAACGATAAGAGGAGAAGCGTGAAAAAAGTGAAAACTTATTTGTCAAACCCGGGTTGGATGACCCCGCTGACCGGCGTGCATTACTGCATACCGGTTGGGGGGTAGCCCTAAGCCAGTTCATTTTGCTGTAAAATGTTCGTGTTGTCGACTGACGTGGGATCACTGTCGTGGGCGTGTTCATGCTGGGAACACGCTCTGAATCACAAGCGCCATCCTTTTATGATCGTTTTTAGACCTCGACAAAGAAGTCCTTTCCGAGTAAAGCCTTTGATCTGGCAAAATGCACATGTGCTTTTATGAGCTGTCATACGGTATTGGGACCACGTAGAATCATGTGGATTTTGAAAACTCAAAGCATGTCCTTTTTCCTCCATCAGATATAGTATAGTAATATCACCCTATCTAGTCAAAACAATCTATGGTATCCTATTAGTCCTAAACCTATTGTACAGATGTCAGTTTAATTTTAAACTTTCTAATTTTGCTAATGTAATTCTAAACATTTATATGAAATTTTAGTGTAATCTTTCTGACCAGTTGTCGTTGAGAATCCCTAACATGACGATCCACAACTTATCCACATCAGCATGTCACGTAAAATGGCTTGGGATGACTAGGTGCCATGTCAGCGATTTCCAAAATGACTACATTAACAAAATTGAAAAATTTATAACTGAATTGGCATCAGTATAATAGTTATAGGATTGATTGACTAGTCATCCCTATGATCAATTGACTCATTTGAAGGGAAAAGTATCAAAAGGTCCAGACCTATTATATCGACGCTAATTCAGTCATAAACTTTTTAATTAGACCAATTTTAGTGCCAAACATTTTGCATTTGTTTCAATTGACTCCATTTGGCTAATTTTAGTTGGAAATCGCTAAGAAATCACTAACATGAACACTGGCTTTTCTATGTAACATGACCGGTACTAATGTGAATAAATTTATATATATTTTTAATTTTATGATTTTTTATTACTAATCTTTTTTACTTTTCCTCTTTTTCTTTTTTTTTTTTTCCTTCATTTTACTTTTCCCAACTATGGGTCAGTAAGGTCGCTAGTAGGTGAGGGCCAACTAGGCAGCATTGTAGCGCTCGCCTAAACCGACCCTTGCCTGCAGCCGACGATGGTCGGCGAGCAATCTTGTCGGCCGATAGTTGGGAGAAAGAAGAGGAAGGAAAAAAGAAAAGGAAAGGAAAGGAAAAGGAAAAAACAAAAAAAAAATTTAAAAAATTTCCACATCGGTATCGATCATACCATGTAAGATAGTTAGCATTCGTATCGGCAATTTTTAGCCAAAATTGACAAGATTGACTCAATTGGTACAAATGAAAAAAGTTTAAAACTAAATTAATTCGATTGAAAAGTTTAAGACTGAATAAATACTAATTCAATAAACTAAAGATTTTTTTGATTCTCTTCCTCTTATTTGAAAATTTAAGATAGGAGGAACATACACAACCGTGCACGCGATATGATCTTTCAAATGAACCACGCGTCACTCTTCGAGCACTATATTAATCTTGACTGTGATAATCTCAATGTCCAGTCGCATCTGGTGACTATTTCAGGACGCGGCCTTGGACTTACCGTTCGAAGGGGGGATGGACCCCGGGGTCTGGTGGGTTGGGGTCGAATTATGAGTACACAATTAGAGGGGGAGAAGAGCCATCATTGCCCTCCAGAGCAATTGCTATTCCGCGGCGTGAATGGGGCCACCCCCAATGCCTCCCCCCAAAAGAGAAGTGACTCAAGATTCACCCTAAGATCCCACCCACAAAATCCCATGCCTAAAGCATTCATCGCTTCACTTGTGCATCCATGGCCAAAAAGCCAAAACCCTAACTAAAAAGATAGTGTGAAAAAGAGGTCACCTAATTTCTGTTGGTCTTTCTTTTTTGTTTAGAAAAGAGAAAAAAACCTAAGAAAGATCTCATATCATATGCCATCATAGCCTACAACTGTTCCCAAAGATTCAAAAAATTTTGAAGCTCTCTCTCTTTCCCATCTTTCTCATCATACCAAAAGGTACACAAAAAGGCAAGGGAGATGCATAATTGAAATATACATGGGGGAATAAAAGGAGAGAGATCATGATCTATCAATCACACATACAAACACGCATGAAATGAAAGAAAGAGAACCTTTGGCAAAATGTCATCATGACGACGGTTTTGGAGGAGGAGGAGGAGGAGGGGTCGATTAGGGAGGGGGGCAAGCTTTATTTCTGAGTTTTTTCCAGTTCTAAAAAGATGTGTTATTATCATTTGGTTTTTGATTAAGTGTTGGCTTTTGTAGCTTTTGATGGGGAATCGAGTTATCCTTTTCTATAGTCATCTGTCAACCTTTGTATTTTGTTTGTTTGTTTGTTTTTTTTTTTTTTTTTTTTTTAGGGGGGTGTTGGACATCTTTTTTCCCATTTTTAATCTTTAACTACTACCTAAAGAACTTTGGGACTAGACTCTCGAGAGACCTGGTAGTTGGGATGAGGTGCGGACCATTCGTCCATGTCTATAAGGAAAAAGGGTTGCTTTGGTTGAGGACGGGCCAAGTAATTTTCCTCGATCAATCTATTTGCAAGGTGTTCAAATCACTTTATTCTCAAATTTCTTAACATGTTTCAAAATACTGAGTCTCAGAAACAATCAAGCAAAAAGTAAGAACCCTTCTTCTTGGGAAGAATTGTCTCAAACGCTCGTGTGTTTTGAGTAGCAGTTTCATCAAGATGATGACAATCTTGTCTCATGACAACTTCTAAGTATGACGCTCGTGTCAAAAGAACATAAGAGTATGAACACAACTGTCATTCTCCTACTCCTTTTAAGTTTCAAACACATCCCTTAAAACTTAAGTAAGACATAAACTCCAAGATCTTAATTAGATTCATTGTCAATTGAAAGAACTTGACTTGTGTACTCAGACTTAAGTGTTCATTGAATTTTTTCACATGTCACATTTCCAACGGTGAATGTGCAAGAAAAATTTACACTGACGTAACACTATCCCAAATTTTTAGATACACCAACTAAGAATAATAGAAATTCAAAGTAGCTAGACATTCGACAGTGATAGAAAACTTTATAATTTAACTATGTCAGTGTCTTACATCAACTCTTTTTGTTATTTTCAGTTGACTCCAATTTGTTATTACCTTTTTAAAATATTTGAATCACCCTAAACAGCTGAAATCCCTCTGAGATCAGGTGTGACTTCTAGTGGGGACAGCGGTCCTCGAGACATGCCTTCGACTTTGCTTACTTCACGTACATACAATTAACAATAATAATAATAATAACAATTATTATATATACAAACATCAATTTAGTAACATAGACATAGATATAGAATAAACACTTTAAATTATTCTTGCATGCTTGCAGTGAAACACATAATAAATATATTAGAATTTAATGGAAATAAATAATTCCGAGTGCAATGGGGAGTACATGTGACACGAAAAACAACAAGAACAGCAATTAAAAAGCATAATCCAAAGATTCTTGACAAAAAATTTAGATTGCGGCGGCTCACCGTCCCCCTCTAATCTCGCCACCAATCACTCCTCCGCATGATATTTTTCCGCTCCCTTCTCCTTCTTCTTTTTTTTTTTTTTTTTTTTTAATCACCGAATAGAAAAAGTAAATCAAATCAAATTGAAATTAAAATTAAAATATTGATTCTAACTCCGGAAAGCATGGCGTGGGAAAGCGGAGCTCCTCGTCGAAACATGACAAAAAGGGAGAAAATCATCTTCGAGCCATTCGCGGGGGGCGGGGGTTGCACCAACATCATCTTCTTTCCCACCAAGTTGAGATAAAAATAAAGAGATTTTTAAATTTTAATTCATCATCGCCGTCTCGGTTTCGCTTTTTTCCATACGTTAATGCGATGTTTTCAATGCGATTTTCGCCCTCTGATTCGCATGATTCTCATAGGGTATCGTACAAGAACACGAACACGGCAAGTTACGAGGAGAGACATCATCATCGGACAAGCGAAGTAAATGGGAGTTTCCTCCTCGGTAACAGATTTGGAGATGTAAAAAGGAAGAATGGGATTGGATTCAAGCCAAGATGATGCTATCATTTACAGATAATAATCAAGCGAAAAGAACAGGAAAAAACCCAGAAGAAAAAAGAAAGAGAAGTGGCAAAAAAGAAAAACTATATCCGTGTGATATTCATATTTTTTTCCTTTTTTTCTTGTTTTTTCGGGGGAGGGAGAATTCATGCATGGGGGTTGCATCGCATTCCTCAGCCACGTCCCTCGTCGCCGCCGCCGCCGCCGTCGGCGTCGGCGTCGTTCGACCGTCGTCTGTTTATGACATGCAGTAAAAATCCCTACCCTCCCTTTGATTCTTAATAAACTGTCTTCCCTAATAGAGAGAATGGTTGTCGATGATTATCGGATATCCTATAATCAGCTTCCTCTTAATCCGACGAACAAATCCACGACTCAACCATACCTTCGCTCCTTGTGCTGATGGCGGCCGCCTCCGGGCCTCTATCGCCGTGGAAACGGTCCGTGGCCGAGGAATTGTCGTTGCCCGCGTAGGTGAAAACCCTCCCGCCGTTCGACCTCCGAGGATGATCTTCGTCGTTGCCGTAATTGCCGCCGCCGCCACCGCCGCCAAGAGAGCTCAATAATCCTTGATGGTGATCGCCACGGTCCCCGACTCCTCTGTCGCTCCAGCTCGCCGCCGCAGCGCTCGTGTCGTTGTTATCCGCCAGGGTTCTCTCGGTCGAAGACGGCCGAATGCTCGTGGTGTGGCTCAAGCCGAAGTCCTCCAGAGCCCCCATTCGGAGATTCGGGTGAGGATGATGATCGGCGGCCGCGCCGTCGATTGCGGAGGGTCCGGGCAGGTTGGGGTACTTGAGAGAGGCTTGGAAGAGGGAGTTTCCGAAATCAAGAATCGGGTTTTGGGTGTTCATGTTGATGAGCAGGTTCTGCGGATGCTTCAAGAGGCCAAATGGCAATGGAGGAGCTGCATTATTAGTAGTAGTGCTAGCGTTGGTGGTCGCGGAATTGTTACCAGAAGTGACGTTGTCGTTGTTGGTGGTGTTGTTGTTGTTAGTAGTTGTCGCCGCCGACGGAGAAGAAGAAGCCAAGGCGTCGATCATGCCCGAAGGACCCAGGAACGACGGGGTGGACGAAGTGGTCGGAGGAGGGTGCTGATGGAACCGCTGGGCGAACGGCCTCAGGAGATACGGCGGCGACGGCGTCGAGGACGCGTCGAGGTGGCCCGATCGCAGTGCCGACCCGAAGAGATCGAGACGGCTCCTCTGGAACGGCGACGACGCGAACGGCGGCGCCGGGATCCCGGTGAACTCCTGGACCATGGCCCGGAAGTTGGTCGTGTCGGTCGTCAGCACCGTCGTCGGCGCCCTCCGCGACGCCCTCGACCTCTTCTTCGGGTTCCGCACAGGGGCGTTGGCGTTCCCGGCGCCGTTGCCGTTGTTGTCGCCGGCCGACGGAGGGCCCGCCGCGGCCTGCCCTTGCACCGCCTTCGAGCCCTCCTGAGCCAGAGGGAACTGGACCGAGGCCACGCCGCCGCCGCCGCCGGACGGCGGCCCCCTGCCGAAGCCCAGAAAGGGCGACTGCTGCTGCGGGACGCCGCCCAGATCGGCGCAGCCGTGGTCGGGCCTGGGGCTTCGGGGCCAAGCAGCGTCCAGGTTCAGCAGCGGGCTGGGGCTCGGCGGTGGGGCTGACCGGGTCAACGGGTCGAAGTAGTTGGACAGCACCGAAGACGGGTCGAACATCAGCTGATGATGATGCTGCTGCTGGTGGTGGTGGTGGTGCATCGACGCCGGCTGCTGGTGGTGGCCGGAGGGGTTGAAGAGGGAGGAGATGTCGGGGCGTGAGTGGTACGGCTCGTCGTCGCCGCCGCCGCCGGAGGACTGCGAACTCGCGCTACTGTTGCCAGAATCCATGACCAGAGAGGCAGAGAAGGGCAGAGGAAGTCGGTGTTGGTGGTGGTGGTTTCGGGGGAACTTTTCTTAGAGCATGATAGTTAAGTTAAGGAGCTACAGAGGGAAGCAGAAGCAGAAGCATGCCATGCGGAGCAATAAATGCAGAGGAAACTGATGGATCGATCGCTCGTGGGAAAGTGAAGTGAACCCGATATGCTTCGGGCTTCGAGAAAGTACCCTTCTCCCACGATGAAACTTAAAGAAGAAAGAGAGTTAGAGAGAGAAGGGAAAAGGGAGGTGCTGCTCAAGTCTTCTGATCTATCTGATCTGCCAAAAAGAGGGGGGAGGGGAATGGAATAAACAACTGCTCACCTCCACCGGATCGTGGGGGGAAAAAGATTGGATCTTTCCTTGCTTTTTACCCGGGACACACGTCTCTCCGGTCCTTCTTCTATGGAGGCAAGAAGGAAGAAGAGGGGGTAAGAGGAAGGAGATGGAGATGGAGATGGAGATGGAGATGGAGATGTAGGAGATGGAGATAGAGATGGAGGAGGACCTTGAAGGCCAAAAGCCCTTCTTCTTCTTCTTCTTCTTCTTCTTCTTCTTCTTCTTCTTCTTCTTCTCCTCCTCTTCTTCTCTTCTTCTTCTTCTTCTTCTTTCCTTTTTGCCTTTTGCTCACTGTTACACTCAAAAGATCAGAGTGGGTCATTCATGAAAGAGAGAGAGAGAGGGTGTTACTGGTGGTGGTGAATGGTGATGGGGCGGAGGGCAAAACCGTCATAAAAAATCGGTAAGAAGAAGAGAAAAAAACAAATGTTTATTTTTATTTTTATTTTTTTATGGCAGTGTCTTGCTTGTTTTTTGGGTTCGGGTGTGAAAGGAAGAAGAATAAGAAGAGAATTCTTCGGGAGAGAGATGCTAGAATCACGCGTGTTCAGCGGATCGGTCCGTGCTACTGCTGGCTTAGAACCCATATTTCCTTTTCCTGTTCTCCTTTTTTTTGGGTTTTTTTTTTTTTTGAGGGGGTTATTTTCGTTTTTCCAGTTCTTAAAATGAAATGAGAAATAAATAGATAAAAAATATTTTTTAAAAGAAATGGAGGAATAATGAGGTGGGCAAGCGACCGAAAATGGGGAAGATGGGTTGTTGAATGGCATTCAGGAAAAAGACAACAACCGTCACTATAGACCTATTAGCATTGCCTTTAGAAAGAAAAAAAAAAAAAAAAAGCCACTTTTCATTAAAATATGGTTCCAAAAGAAATTGCCGTAAATGGGAATACTAAAGAAATAAATTTTACGACAGCATGACCTCATCCAAATGACGGCTCCCACGTTTTATCTTGCTTCCAAAGAAAGCCAGAAATACAACAATTTTTTTCATTATTTAATTTTCAAAATTAAAGAAAAAAATACATGTGAAAATTTTATATATTACAGACTTATTGGGCATTCAGGATTAAAAGAAACCGAAATGCGCAAGATTTATGAAAAGTCAAGATCGTCGGTGCAACTTTCTATTTTTGCACTTGCGTTTGTATTGTGTTGTTTTACGTATTCACTCACTCCTTTACATACATTTTCTGTTTTTACAAAAAAAAAATTCACCAAGAAAATTGAAAAAAAGGAGAAAAGGGAAGAAAAAGAAAAAGAACAGAAAAAGAAAACTCAAATCTTCAATCGGATCAGGTCATTCAAGACAAGAAGGGATATGTCTACCCCCATATGGAGCTATGATTAAGAAAACCTCAGAGAATCTTTTCAGAAGTTTTTGCATACTCGCCCAAAAATAATAATAATAATAATAATAATAATAATAATAATAATAATAATAAATAAATAAATACATAAATAAATAAATAAATACATAAATAAATACATAATCGCAATTTAAAAATAATTATTTCGTTTTTGTGATTTGACTGCAAAAATGCGACGGATGATGATGATGGGGATGATGATAGATCAGCTCAACCACATCTAAATTCGCTACACCCATCAAACCCGCAAACGACTAGAGTCCCTAAACATGTTTATTTAATGATAATTTTAATAAATAAAATAATATCATATGAATTTTTTAAAGATGTTTAAGTTAACAAAAACATAGTTTTATTAAAATATGATGATAAATAAATGAATAAATTAAATGAATGTTTGAATGGTTTCCCTGCGACAGTGACGTCCTCCTGCGCCTACGGTCTGCATTTGCTCCTACACGACCAACCCTAACTCCAAAACCCAAGTCCGTACGTCTCCTGTGTCCTCACGTAAACACCATTATCATCAAAGCAGATGGCCATGTTCTTTTCTCGAATTAATATGACAAAAATTTTCCAAATCAATACATTTTTGTAAAAAAATTTAAATTTATACACCTGGGACATATTTACTTTCCCAAAAACCTCAAATTCATGCATCTATGATAAATTTATTATTTGTTAGTTTATGCTAAATTTGATTGATATTATTAATCAATAACACCCCAAACTGATATATCCACCAATTAGCATGCGTCATCTAATTTGAAAATTTAATGGTAAAATTTAATAGTAAATTTACCACATATAGGCCAATTCGAGATTTTTATGGTATTAACCTATTTTTCTCCCTTCTCTAGATTTCTATAACATTGAGGAAAATGTTCGTTACGTTATTTTATGAAAAATGAATTATTTAAAAAATATTTTTTAAAAAGAGATCACCCGCATCAAACACAAAGATTAACAAATGAAAAATATTATTTTCTTTAAAATATCGAGAGATAGATAGTCATTTCTTGTTATCAAATTATTTTGAATGATTGCTTATAGGAATTTTTTTTTCCAAATTATCTATTTTCTGCTAAACGAATACAGTCGTAATATATGCCAAAAGATCAAGACAAGGGAGGATTCGTGTCGCCTGAAAGGCATGAGATTTGACAAAGGGTTTTGTGCCTTTGTTTGCTGTAGAGTGTAGCATTAATACCGTGCGCTATCAATGTCATCCATGAATACAATTCACTTTATCGTCGGCAAATAGAGTAAAAACCCGACATGGACCGATCATTGAATATGTTGCTTTTATTTGGGCGAAATAAAACCGTGGTGCACGGTATGTTCAATGGTAAGAAAACAGCGTCGTGCAAAATGTACCGATATCCTTTCTCGAACATATATATGAGGATTAAATTTCCACATTATCGTGTATCATGTCGTCGTATGAATGCAAGAATTTAACTTTGGATACCATGACAAGAATGATTTTCATTTGAGTTGACTTCCGGTTGACTACAACGGAATGAGATCCTCCGTTGAATATCATAAGTTTCATAACCGTGTGTGTCCAAAATTAGCCGTATTATTCGCGACCAACCGGTAATTAAGACGTGAATTAGGAGATTTAATTGCATAAAAACTGTTTAATCACAGGAATAGAATTACAGACAATCATATCCAGATTAGCAATTTATTTCGCGGCTATAAATTAGTTGCACTTAGCTTTATTAATTCATGTGATAAGAAAAATGAACTATACACCCACGTGTTATTCGATGCTCTCAAAATCAAAAACCTAATTATGTCTTATTATTGTTGCTTGCACCCGAAAAACTGTATGCAGCCACTATCTTAATCCCCCAACTACCAGATTTTTTTAGCTATCCGACACGAGCGTCCGATAGGGCCACCCCTCACTTTCATAATCACCATCTACTCCACTAAGAAATCCTCGCATTATGTCCCTATGACATTAACCCATTTCGGAAAATTATAAAAACCGAAGTTATATACTGCATTATCCACGCTGCAACCTGTAACCCTACCCCTGTCGCATGGCGGTGTACCGCGTGAGATAACCAATGGACGGTGACTAGACTGTTATGTCAATAATTCCTGACTAAAATTAATAGAAAATGTTACGTCGGAATTTCGCACAAAGATTTATGACTAAAGTGAACAGATTGAAAAGATAATGCTTAAATTGGTATCCGTATGATGAGTTTAGAACCTATTGCATATTTTTTTCCTAAAAAATCTTTGTTTGAATTAGGTTAGAAATCTTTTAATGTATAGAGATGAGTATATTAGAAATCTTAAAACTTGTTACAAAAATGAAATCGAGTTATAAAACTTTCAAAAAATACAATTAATTCCTAAAATTTGTTAAGTTGGTGTAATCAAGTTATTTTATTAATTCCGTCCAAATTGAAAATTGGAAAATGCTAACAAGTTTTAAGACTTTATTGCATTCTTTGAAAGTTTTAAAATTCAATTCCACTTTTGTGACAAGTTTTAAGATTTAATTATATTTTTAAAAAGTTTTAAGACTCAATTGCACTGTCATGATAAGTTTTGGGATTTTCAGTGCATTAACCACCAGTACATACATATGCACATATATTATATTAATAACAATGTAATGGACCATTAATTTCCATAAATAACAATCTACATTCTAAATTTGTTATAGTGGAGTAAAGAGGATCCTTCGAAGAGTTTGAAATAATAGGGTCATCGGACATGGCCATGATTAATCAGAGTTAGTTTATATTTTTGGTTTAACTTTATAGGTACATAGTGTCATTATCAAACTTTTTTAGACACCCATTTTCAACTACTTTCTTGTTCCGTTCGAAGATCAACGAATAGGACGACTAACTTACCAAAAAAAAAAAAAAAAAACGAATAGGACGACTAGGGTTTTTCTTTTCCATGGGTACTCACTAAAGTCTTTTTTATTGAGCAGATTTGAGAACCGAAACGGGGTGTTTTGTGCACTCACATGCGCCGAGTGCCTGCCGAAGTTGCTTGTCATCGCACGTTTCATCCGTCATGCCGTAATCGACTGAAGAGACAGATTATTTCTCGGAGAAAGAGAGGGAGAGATTGTCGTCACACGGCGGTGGTGGGAGGAGCAATGGCGGCGGTGGCAGCGGTGGTGGCGGTGACGGCGGCTGAGAATGGATATCAAACCCTAGTGAATTGAGCAATCTAAATTTTACTTTGTAATTTTGCTTGATGTTTAATTTTTATGCCCTTCGAATTTCTCTTTAGGTGATGCACTATAAATCACTATTTGGCCATGTTATATATACATATATACATATATATATATATATATATATATATATATATATATATATATATATATATATATATAGAAATATTACTAAAAAAATCATAAACATATTGCAACTATACTTGATTCAGTCCTAAACTTTAATTTTTGGTCAATTAAATTCTAAAATTTTTGCAATTATACAAATTTAGTATATTCGGCTAATTTTGGCCTGTTGGCACTCACGTAACATTTTTTAAATAACATTTTAATAATTTTTGAAATACTATAATTTTTTTCTTTTCTTGTCTTAAGTTTTTTTCCCCTTCCCCTTCCTTTAGGGTCAACAACCCTAGCTGGCTTTGGGTGAGGAAGTCCCGACCCTAGCTGGCTTTGGGCAAAAGCCGCAACATCATCACTTGTGGCCAACAATGGTCAGCTAGCAACCATTGTCAATGCCAACTGTCCAAAATTGACTGAATGAACTAAACTAATTTAAATGCAAGAGGTTTATGATTGAATTAATAAAAAATAATTTATGAACAAATTGGCAAAAAAAAAAAAGAACTTGACACTAAACTAATACAATTACAACATGTTTATGATTTTTTTTTTTTTTTGTATTTCTCTCATATATTGCTAGATTGATGGGATAGTGTGTATTCACGTGGAGACACACATACTCATAATCAAGTATATTCCCAAAATCAGAATTTCTTAGAAACCACTAAAAAGAATATCTTTATTTCTTTTCTTTCTTTCTCTCTCTTTTTTTTTGGGGTGGTTTCTCTCTGGTTTTATTCTCTTATATCGGACAGCTAGATTCCTTGCTAAAAAAAAAAATAAAGGAACGGATACGAAATGTGATTCAACTAATAGCTGTATATCACATCTGTACGAGCGAAAAGATGGAGCTCAATGGACGACAAGAACATTACAAAAAAGCCAATTAGGCCTACGATTTGATATTCTTCCCCTAAAAATTATGCCAAAGCGAAAAATCGAGCGCCAAAAGAATGCCGAATCAAATGAACCGAATCGATTCGCGAAGCTCGCTCGCTTTCGCACCACGGACTTTTCCTCCCTTGTCTCGCACGTAATTATTCGACTTAATAAACAAATTACGGAAACGAAATAAAATCGGCAGCACGATAAGATCATTATTCGTCGACCTATTCATAAAAAAGAAAAATTCTTTGCTAAACTATCTCGTGCCAACATGTGTGGTGCCAAAACAATAAACATGAGAGATTCTTGCTAGTTTCACTTTCCTAATCAATTCCAACTATTTCACGAAAGCAATTTTCCGATAAAATCAATAATATTTTATGGGTTTTTTTTAAATGGGTTAATGCGAAATAAAGTTGATAATAGATTAGCTTAATTTTCGCTATCAATCCTTACCTAACTCCCTCAAATAAATACAAAACTCGTACCTTTGTCCACGTATATGATTAGACACCACTAAACTTTTTTTCGAATTTTTTTGTTTTTTTCCGTTCTTTTTGACTTTCTTCTATGCCCATACGTTGCGGCTTCAAGTTAAATAAATAAACATATTTATTTTCGCCGTTGAAGTCGAGATTAATCTGGAGAAAGATGACCTTATCCCACGATCTTCTCTAATCACGAGTAGGATCACATCCGACGGAGGCAACAGGCAATTCCCTGTGGCCTTACTCCCGATTACAAAACCTTTTTTTTAATTCTACAAAACGATAACTCACTAAAATAATAGATTAAAAAAAAAACACGATCGGGGTTGCTTTTCCACTAGACGACGGCGAAATGAATATTGTTTCAAAAAATTTCTGGCCGATGTTTGTAAACCCGATTAAAACGATGGCGGAGTGACTTCTATTCTTTACGTATTTTCGGGTATTGGTGATTCTTATGTACGGTATCGAACCTCTCGATTTCTTTAAAGTTTCTAAATGTGAATATTTAATGTCATTCTTTAATATATTTTGAAGAATGAAAACATACGTGGAGAGCAATACGTCCCTATGCTCTCTTGGGTTTGGACATGGGGTTTGACGAGGAGACAAGACAAGAGACTTCTTCATTGTATTTGAAAAGTGATGCTGACATCCCTCCCACTCCCTCCGCTCTTTTCTTCTTCGATAGATAACAGTCCAACCACGGCTGAGACTGCTAGAAAACTCAGACACGTGGAAACTTCCCTACCAAGCCAACCACGCCGCTCGCCGGCGGCCGGTGGTCCTCTGGGCCCGGCGGCTCACGGGCTCGACCGAGACCGGTCGGATCGAAGAGGGTCAAATCGACAAGTTAGGTCCCAAGCAATTCTCTTCTTGAACTCATCTTGTATACGTTCAGGCAAACGTAATCGATATCGATTTTTTTTTCCAAAATTATCAATTATCTTAATCAAGGATAGGTTTCGATTTTCACCCTTATCAAGCCCGACCTTATGTGATCGAGTTTGTTACCCACTAATAAGTTCAACTTTTTGATCCATAAAATGTACATAAAAAATAAATAATTTCTGCATCAATAGATTTTGCCATAACATAAAGGATAGTCATCTTTCACTTTATAATAACTCCGTCTCAACCAATCAATTTATCATCATTGTCTCGATACGACTTTATTTATCGGAATGTCTCATGGTGTTCTGTGAACTAATTGAGATTCTCGATTTTTAAAGCGGAGAAATAAATTATGTATCGGTGACTCGCAATTTATAACAATTTGAAATTATTTTTGGATATATTATGTCCCAATACAATAGTATCATACACTATTTACGTTGACATAGTAATTCCCAAATTGAAATGAAGGTGGGGTCTTTGAAAAGTGGAACAAGTTGTTAGAAGTGTGTTTCGAAGATTTAATAGTAATAAATCTAGAAAACCGATGGTCAAACCATCAATTCGGAATTTATCAATCGTTCCTCCTACATTCATTAATGACGGGTTTCTTCTTTGATTATGCCTTACACGCGCACTCGAAAATGTATGCATCCGATGGCATCCACTCATCAAATTAAGAAATTTTCTTGTGTTCATCGCTAGTGCTGAAAACAGTTTACATTTTCAAGAGTTAGATTATTGTATGTCGAAAACCATTTACATTTTCACTGTCGAATTACTGTCGCGCGAAGGAATTCAATCGTAAACGTAACTCCGAGTGCTCTCAAGTTGGCTTTTCTTTTTTCAACGCGTTGAGGAATGGACTCGATAGTAATCTTCAAATTGCACAAGTAATAATTGTCCTCTTCTGATTGTACCTGAGTTTTTTTTTTTCTTCCTTCTCTCTTTTTCCCTTTGGAAAGAGGTCGAAGTCTTCGGTCAAAATTGCCCGAAATCAGAGGACCACCCAACGCAATGGGACTGGTCAGCGGTCGGGCGGTGGTCCCGACAAACGGAGAATCTTGACTTGTGGACGGTTCAATTTGGTCTAAGTTCGTACGCATTCGGACCCCTCCTTCCCCTCTCGAAATCATGTGGTATTTCAAATCAAATTCTTCTTCTTTTTAAGCATTTAAGGCTAAATTGCGATGGGATTTGACTTTATGTTTGGTTATATATATCGAATAATGATTTTTTGTATGGTAAGGGAGAAGGGAATAGAGAGTGAATGAGAGGTACCTTAAGCACACTCGACCCCGAGCTAAAGACTGGATAATGTCAATGTCAAGTTCTATGAGATGTACATCACAGGTAATATCAGATCCGATTAAAACACATTAACCACATGACCGTTATATGGAAATACTAATGACTATTTCATACATGATGTCCTTAATTCTTTGAAGATTTATAGTTCTAAAAGAAATGATATTGATTGGCCAAGCAAGATTTGGAAATTCGGCTATACATATGTCGTGTGTGCAAGAATAATTTTAGAGTAAGAGTCAAATTTATTTAGGAAACTTATGTGCAGGGTTTTAATTATTCTTTATAAAAATCATTAAAATGATTAAAATTGCTAACAGATCCAATTTATTTACCTAAGCTTTTTTTGTTCGATCAAGCGTTTTTTCTTTTCCTTTTAATTATATGGTGGCATGAGTATAAGGATACAACTACTTGGAACCATTCTAAAAACTTAATCTTATAGGTTGAACATTCAAACATGATACCAAAGCATGCCACTAATCTTCTTTCAAGGTTAGGACTTGTGGACAATAGGATCGACATAACCCAATTGAGACCAATGCCAAATTTGTTGCCAAATATGGGACTTCTTTTTTGAATCATACACTTTATCGCGAGTTAGTCGCCCGTCTTATACATCTCACTGTTACTCCATTTGGCATCGCTTATGTTGCTCACATTAACAATCAGTACATGGCCACATCTTGTATGATCCTTCAAAACTTCACTACATCAAAAGTACATTATCTCACGACCTTCACTTTCTACTCATTCTATGTTGGAGTTGACAAATATTAATTGCGCTTGTGACCCTCAAGATCGTCGCTTCACTACGAGCTACCATTTCTTTTTGGCCAACTCACTTATCTCACGGCATAAACATACCATAGGTGCTTGTTTTAGTACAAAAGCAGAAGATCAAACTCTTGTTGATATAAGCTCATAGTTATTCTATTTGCGATGGCCACTAGAAAACATAGGATTCGTCATAATAGTAGAACAATCAATTATTGCGACAACCAAAGTGTTATTCAAATAGCACATAATGATATTTTCCATGAGTTTACTAAGCACAATGAATTGATTGTCACTTTATTTGGTATCATGTATATAATGGTACTGTATAAGACATTTCCACCTTAACGTTTTTTTTCTCTTTAAATATTTTCTCTAAACGATAGTTAATTTGTTTTAAGTCACCTTGAATTTGAGGGGAGATGTTAGATTATATAAAAATTACAACTTAAGGTTAAGTTAATATAAGTTACATTCATTATACTTAAGTCTAATTATATTCTCGCTCCATATATATATATATAGAGAGGAGTCCCGTATTTCATTTTTTTGATTATATATAGAATATCACACTCATCGCTCTTCATCATAAATCTCAACTAAGATATATCTCACTTTATGCCAAAGAGGATTGAGGCCATCGAAGGTCGTTTATGATGCGTTTGATAACGTTCCTGTTTTGGAGAATAATTTCTTTTAAGAAATTATTTTTTTCTATTTCTATTCTCTAAAACAATTTATGAATAAACAAACGCATTTGATAAGCTGCACAAAATTTCTATTCTAGGAATAGAAAAAGAACATGAATGTATTTGGTACGACCCATAAATTTTTTTGTGCTGTAGAATTTCTTTTAACTTTTTATATTTGCATGAAACTAATTTTTGTGTCAAGGCTTCATTTAAATTGATAGTTGGTCCGCGAAAACATTTAAATATAAATTGTTATCGACAGTGCAAATATTATCATTAACTAATTATTTTAAGGGCTTATTTGATAACGTATTAAACAATGCTTGATTTTATTCTTTTATTCCTCAGAATAAAAAAGGAACGAAAAATTCGTTTGGTAACATGTTTGTTCTTGGTAATAGATTTAGAATGGAATAAAAAAGTAAAAGAAATTTGCTTCTTTGTTTCCGGGAATGGCTCTAGAATCAAGCCCAAATCATTTTTTTTTTCTCTTTTCTTCCTTTTATTTTCTTTCTTTTTCTCTTCCTCTTCTTCTTCCCCAAGCTGATTGTTAGCCATAGTGATGGCCGGCGACCTTGCTAGAGCCTTCCGGTAGCTGGGCGAGGCTTAGCCATGGTTGATCGTTAGCTATGGCCAAGGCTAGCTACCGACAAGAGGATGAAGAAGAAGAAGAAAAGAAAAAAAGGAAAAGGGGAAGGGAAAATGTGATAAAATTATTAAAAAATTTTAAAAATTTCTAAATCATAAAAGAATTTGAGGGTCGTACCAGATATATTGTTATTTCGGAAGTAGAAATTTTGTATGGTTACTAAATATTTTTGAATACTTAGAAACTTGTCCAAAAAACATAATCAGAAAGAAATGAAAAATCATTTCTGACTAGAAATTATCTTTGGAAATATAATGATTATCAAATACACTTTAAGCGAGATAAGTAATCATTTAAAAAAATATTTTTAAAATTTTAAATTCTTAAAGTTTTTTTATTTTTCGCTAAACAAACGATACCTATGAATTACCTACCCCATTGGTGATTGCGTGGTTAGCGCTCAATCCCCTTACCAGAAGGAAGCGAGTTCAAATCCCCGCGTTTACTTGTATGACTAAATTACGGTCCGTGGGAGGTGGGTCCTCGCGGGTTGTCCCGGGTTTACATCGCCGGCTGTTGGCTGTACGGCTGTTTCCATGTCATAAAAAAAAAAAAATGATACCTACGAGTTCATACAAGTATTCATTTTCGAATTCACACCGAGTCGCATCGGGAAACACAAAAGTTGCATACGATCTCTCCACTTGTAACAGGCTCTCCGTGCATTTTGCTTACTCCCCCGTGCTCCGAACACGTTTCGGTCATGCAAAAACCAGGTGTCCTTTCGCCGCGCCAGAACGCACATCATCTCCACGCTTGCATTGCAGAATCCATCAGAAATCCTACACACACACACACACAGATGTCGAAGCGCTTGTTTCGCCATGCCTACGAGAGAGCAGCTGGGTTACTAGAGCTGGGCAAGAAGGGCGCGAAGCCGACGTCGCGGGAGTTCCCGGTTCTTGAAGGCCACCCGGCGGGGCGACGGCATGCGGAGCAGGCGATGGAGACGTTCGAGACGATCGAGGAGAAGAGGGAGGCGACGGTGAAGGAGTTTCGGATTTATCGGTGGAGCCCCGGCCGCCCTCACCGCAGACCCTACCTCCAGTCTTACTTCCTCGACTTGACCACCTGTGGTCCTATGGTGAATTCTGTCTCATGTCGATCTATATACGTCTGAACTGAGCCCTGTGCATTTCACCCTTTTCGTGGACCTCAGAAAAGAGAGATCGCTATCCACTCGTGCAAAGGAAAATGTTTGACATGTGCTTATTTTAGATCATCATAGTACTTGAGCTTTGAGGATATTTAGATTCGTTTACTTTTTACATGGGAGGGTTTGGTTCATTAATCGTGTTAGATCTAGCATCTGCATGCAAATCTCTCATTTCTAAGTTGATTCGGCTCGAAATTAACCCGACCAGTTCTCACGATGCATGCAAGTCATTCGTTCGTGATCATGTGCATTGGATGAGGGCTTCATTGATGGATGCAAATCGGCCATCCCTTTCCCAGGGCTAATCTTCGTCTTCGCGGAAGGGGACGCCGAGACATGTGTTCGGAGTCCCCTCGTTATTTGAAATGCAAGTTGAAGAATTTGTAAACTTGGATTCTTCCCCTGACTTTTCATTCTAATATCTATAATTCTATTGTTTCTTTAGTTTTTAATGAAAGCGCATGTGCTGGTGATTTGGAAAACGTTGGACCATCACCTTCTCTTGAATTTCATTTTTTGATCACTTCCGATACTTGATTTCTTATTTCAGCATATGGATTTGAAAAGCATAAATCTCTTCGGTTAATGATCCAACGCGACCTAAATATTAAGCATGATTAACTGGAAACCAAATTCAATATAATGACTAACCAAAAACATCGATGTTATATAACCGCAGTGCCGAATCAATAAATCCATCTGAGAATCATTCTATGTATCAAAAACCTTGTAAAAGGACAGCCACTAGATGAATAAACCGTACTAAACCCTACTTTAGCCTATTTATTGTCAAAGTCATAGGCAATTTTCTCACTCAGGAACACCATGCCAATTGCTGGTCCTTTTTCCATGACCTAGCCCAGTCGATTCACATTTTGAAAATGTACCAATGAAAAATCAAGGACTTATACTTGTACATACTCAAAGAGATGAATGGAAATTTACAAGGAAACCCAAATTGAAATCCATGAAAAAATTGCAGTATCGGGCAGATTTTTTTTTTTTTTTTTGTGGTCAGTCCTACTCTAGTCCTATTCTACACTCACTCTCAGACTTTTGTCCTGCCGCTTACAGAGCGTAGGAGTCGAAACCCACTCTTGAAACGTACGCGTCCCCACCCCATTCCCCCTGAGAAGGTGGGGATATGAACCCCGTATCGGGCAGATTGGACAAGAAGACAACGTCCAAAACCCTTCCACTTAATCGACTTGTTTTCCCTAATATTGAGATAGGGAGCAACTAGAGAAAGGTTTAAACATAAGATCCAGAAAAGATAATAAAGGCCACATGTTCTCTCCTGAAGCTTTCGCTTGGACCCGTCTCAACGTCCTTTTCGTTGGAGATAGTAGATTGGCCCTTGGGAGGGGGACATATGATCTGCATCCTTCATTATCGGGGTGTTAGGTTGATGTGGACCCATTGTTATTCAAATTGAGATGCTGCGACATTCAAAATCTGGAACGGTCATTGCACGGAATGGAAATGTCAAAAATTTTGTTACTATCAAAACATTGCCCCAGCATGTAATGGTGGGTTTACCTCCAACCTTGTCTCTTGAACTGAACTCAATAAAAATTTTACTGCTCCATAAATTCGATTCGCTTCATTTATTTTACCGTATTTTCTTCAAATTCCATGTGATGGATGAGTCGATATAATATTGGATGACATTGATGGTTCGTGAAGGTGTTGGATGCACTTCAGAAGATAAAAGCAGAGGACGACTCGACGCTGAGCTATAGGAGGTCATGTAGGGAAGGGATATGTGGGTCGTGCGCCATGAACATCGATGGGACCAACACTGTGGCTTGTCTTAAGCCAATTGATGCAGACACTTCTGAGCCCACAACCATTACTCCCCTCCCACACATGTTTGTTATCAGGGACCTCGTTGTCGATCTCACCAACTTCTATCAACAGTACAGGTAAGCCATCCACGAGAATTAAGCTCCCCAATCTGTGGTGTATAGTCGCGAATTTATTCACTTTATCATATGGGATTTTCAGAGTTCAGAATACACATAGTCGAGGTTGGCCAAAAGGGTCATTCTTTCAATTATACTTTAAATACATATATGGTGGTGATTAAGGTATTCTCATTCAATCAAGTCAATTGGAAAGGGAAAGATGTGCGGTCGTCTTTTGGGCTTCAATCTAGTGCAAATAGATGGAATAGGTTTCTCTTTGCCTTGAATAGGTCAATTGAGCCATGGCTTAAGACGAGACATCCGCCTGAAGATGGTCGGGAATACCGGCAAAGTCCGGCAGAAAGAAAGAGATTGGACGGGCTCTACGAATGCATATTATGCGCGTGCTGTAGCAGTTCGTGCCCGTCCTATTGGTGGAATCCAGAAGAGTTTTTGGGGCCAGCTGCACTTCTCCATAGTTACAGATGGATATCTGATAGGTAATCCATACTCTCCTTTCAGTTTCAAGGCGTCATATTTTCTTGCCAAAAATGGTAGTTGCTATTTTCTGGTAGCCTCGTTAATAAACCGGTTGTGCATCCGGCATGTCACTTTCGGCTTTTAAGGTTTCAATGAGTTCGGGTGCAGACAAGTTCGAATTATGACTAGCAAGAACAAGTAAAGCTCCATGTTTTGTTTCGCCAAACTTGAATTTAGAGTTAACCAATGTGGGACCTGGGATAAATCAAGCAATGCCTGTTGTTATCAATTGGCGTGATAAAGTATCTGTCGTCACTTTTAGTGCAAGAACCAGATGATATTGGTCATTTCTTGCGTTCCCTCCTTTGGCAGCCGCGACGAATTCGCCGACGAGCGACTCCAGGCACTGACGGAGGACCAAAAGAGGCTGTACAGATGCAGGACGATAAAGAACTGCACCAATACCTGTCCGAAAAGCCTCAATCCCGCCGATGCTATTCACAAGATGAAGACCCGGCATCTACTTTCGGTGCCGGTCGAGAAGGCCGAGAGCGGCTGAGCGTACGAGTGCGATGATCTCATGTGTTCTCCAGCCATCGCAAATCCATCCCATATCCATGCGATGTAAATGGATCGTTTGGTTATTTCAAGGTTGCCCTGTAAATTGTTTTGAACGAGGTAAACAGTAGCTTTTGCTTTCAATTTCTACGTTTGAGAAATGAATGATTGCCTTTGGATAGAGCAAAGGAGACGAGAGAGAAGATAAGGAAGGATTAAATTTCATGTGCGCTCGCTCAGAATTGAATCGAGTGTGATAAATTGCATATGAAATGCAGGAATTCTGAATGATTTGTATTTGTTTCAGCTTAGTACGGTGTACACTCCTGACCTTTCATAACGTCATAATGTGTACAACAGTCCTACTCCCAATAATTAGATTCTCCCACCCTACTCAACGGCGCTTAATATTTTTCTTTCAATCTTTGAAATTTTGCTAAAAATCAAAGTGTGCCTGTGAAGTAATAAGGTCCTACTACTTCAAACAAGCTGACCCTAATAAAGGAAGGAGATAAAACTTCTCAGATTGGACAATTGAACAAAAGTGAGAAAGAGAAATTGAGAGACGGGTTTTTTATTCTAATTTTTTCTTAAATTAGGGTTGCATTCAGTATAAAATTCCACTCAAATTCCATTCCACTCAAATTCCACTTATTCTACTTTTTCCTTAAATTAGGGTCATTCAGTATAAAATTCAACTCAAATTCCATTCCACTCAAATTCCACTTATTCTAATTTTTCCTTAAATTAGGGTTGCATTCAGTATAAAATTCAACTCAAATTCCACAGAGAAAGAGATTATATATACCAAAATTCCACTCTCTCTTATGAGATTATATATACCCGTAACCATTCATGAGCATAAATTCAAAAATTATCAATAATATATGAGCTCAAATTCTAAAAGCTCTCTAAAATGCTACCCCACAACCTTTGTTGGGTGGCCCTTGGACTTCCCTCTACTCACCAAGGAGCGGGAATTTTGTGCTTTCTTATTGATGAAGAGTATGAACTATGCCCAACATTCAAGTGTTGGCAACTCGGGCCAGGGCCACGTGGTAGCCACCTAACCTGTTCATCATAAATAAATTGAACTCAAGTTTGTGTTCAATAAGTTTAAAGACATTCCTTCCATCGATGTATGGGCGTATATACATTGCACGTTTTTGAAATGCTTATGTGTCTATAATACCAAACATAATAGAAATTCGATTAGACCACTGAACTTGTCGAGCTCGCTTGAGATGCTTATGTGTTTGTATTACCAAACATAATAGAACTTCGATTATTAGATCATTGAACTTGTCGAGATCCAGCTCAATTTGGAATCCCACATGTCGATGTCGAGTAATAATCACGTCAAGTCCAACCGACCAGCGAGTAGCTCGACTCAGTTTCACCCTCAGTTCGTAGTGCTCCGGTGTCGTAGCCGGGCTCAAACCGGAAGACTGAAGTTCGGGCCTCCTTTAAGGGGCGGCTCTTTTCCTGCGGGCTCGAGCCCTGCCGACCCGGCCCGGCCCGGCCCGGCCTGGCCCAGGCCAACCGCCGAACCTCTCTTCTGCTCGGGAGCTTCTTGCAGAAGAGAGACAACATGGGAACTTCGGGCGCCCTTTGCTCGTGCGCCGCGCATGATCGACGATACAAAGTGCCTTGGGCAGCAATGCAAACCCGTCGGCGATCCCTGGAAAACAATCCAGAAAGATGCCCACTGGTCCGTCTTTTAAACCCGGTTCGGGATTGACCCACGACAGGTTTTTCGTCTCCAGACGATGTTTCTTCGTCGCCTTCTCTCTGCTTCTTCCCAGCACCGCTCGACGAGAGAGGCTTCGAATTTGCTCCAGAGGTATAGCCCCTCGAACCCTTTTCGCTTCTCCAGATTCTCGTCTCAAAGTTGCCTGCTTTTCGTTCCCCCGGGTTTCTTCGCGTCTCGGTATTCCGTCCTCAAGTTTTGGGCCTGTGATTTGCTGATGTTGGGATCTTTTCATCTGTGTGATGGAAGTTCTCATTGGGTTGGGTTGTGTTTCAATTTGGAGTGAGCTGTTTGTATAATAAGTTCCGGGTGGGAAGCATTTTGTGACACTCGTGAAGCTGAATCATTGGGGTGATGTAGTTTGTGCTTACTCTCTGCTTTGGTTTTGAAGATTCATTCATCTTGAGTTTGCAAGATGTGGGTCAGTACTGGTCTGTAGTTCCATTGGTGTTCGGATGGTTGCTGGACTCAGGTTTTAATTAGGCAGATGGCCCTTGGGTTGTTCTTTTATAAACAGCTTGGGGCTGTGCTTGATGTCTAGAATTCAAGGGTTGAAAGCAATGTTTTCTTCATCTTTTATCTGAGTAGTATGAATTCTTGTTTTTTGGCAGAGTATATGAAGTATGCAACTATGAGTAACATCTAGGATGGTCTAATTGCTGGTGCCATAGACACGCCCATTGGAAAAGCTTTTTGGTCAGAAGTACCTGCTTCATTTATTGACCACTTGTGAATCTGTTGTAGGTTTGGTCCACAGAGGAAGGTTCAAACTTTTAATTATTCAAAATCCTCCAGAAATGGTAATGGGCATCGAAATGTTTATCCCGTATCGCCTGCTGAAGCAGATGCTTCTCGGCCTTGGAGAAACTTTCTCATTGTATGTCATCACAGTCTTTTTTTTCCCTTTATGAGATGATTGTTTTCTTGCTTTTCTGGCTTGCAACATATTGTATATATCCATGCACCTACCCTTGTTGCTCTCAGCCTTGTAGTGTGCATCTTAATACATTCTACACTTGTTGGTCTCAGCCTTGTAGTGTGCTTCTATGTACATTCTTATTTCCTTCTTTTTAATGATCTTATGCAGCCTAGTCTTATAGTAGGAGGTTTCGTTGGGGCTGCAGTTCTAGTCCGTTACAATGACGAGAGGAGAGCAACTTTAAAAGGTAACTATTGTGGTTGTCTTATTCTTTTCTTTATCTTACCTCGGTTTCAAATAGAAGAAATGGGAGGACTTGCTTTTGTGCCTTTAGGAACAATCTTTCCTTCATCCATGTCTTTCTCTTCTTACCATATCTGTATCAGATTACTTGAGGTTTAAGAGCATCAAGCGATTCTCTTTCATTTTATGATAAGCCAACAGTTTTATGGGTGTGCTTTTCTGAGATGCCAGAGTAAGTTGCATGAGAAAGATGGAAACATATGAAGCAAAAGGCCTAAGATGAGTTTGTCAAGCATGATTAGACATCTGTAATCAGTGATTTTTTTATCCCATGGATTTTATTGCCAAAATCCTCAAAATAACATATTGAGGATACTGCTTGTAGTGCCCACTTCCTGGTGGATATGTGTCCATTACGGGCAGATGCCAAAAGTAAAACGTCAATTATATTAGTCTGGAAAATTCAACTCTCTTAAACCCCAAATGAGCGCTTGGTGCAGTTTTCAGATCAGCTCGTTCTGTTTAGGATGGATATCTTTTCATGCTTTAATTTTGGTTCGGGTGAACTGAAGAATGGATGTATTCAAGCTTTTACTGCCAGTTATCCCCTCCTACTTCCTGTGTAGGTCCCCGTTGCGGCATCATTTAAATTCAACTGAATGTTATACTTCATTTCTCCTGTCTCAAAACTAAAGCTCTGAAAGTAACTGAATCCATTAGAAATTCACGAAGAAACTTGTAATGTGATTATCTGGAATTGAGGGTAGCCCGTTTCCCATTAATCAAGGATTGACTTAAGGCTTTACGTACTGAATCTCCATAGTGAAGCTTGTTACCTAGGTATACCCAACCAGAAAATGACACCTGAAAATTTGTTGGTGATCTAGAAATAGAGTTCTAGTTTTGTGAAGGCATAAGTGACCTTTTATAGGATCTCTTCCGTTGAATTAGGTCAAGGAAGTAGCAGGGAAGGAAATTCAGTAAGGGGACCGATTATTGGTGGACCATTTACTTTAATTGACACAGAGCATCGGATTGTCACTGAGAAGGACTTCAAAGGAAAATGGGTTCTCCTCTATTTCGGGTATACATCATCACCTGATGTTGGCCCCGAACAACTCAATACAATAGCAAAGGCTATCAAAATAATAGGTTTGGCTCTTGTACCTACATATTTGTGACATCAGTTATCTTCTTGAGAGTGTCACTGACATTTCGTATACTGCTTGAACCAAGAGTCAAAACAGAACGCAGAGATTTTTCCAGTATTTGTCACGATTGATCCTCAGAGGGATACAGCTTCTCATCTCCGTGCTTATCTTAAAGGTCGGGGTTCCCCTAATTTTTCTTTTACCTTGTTTACAAACATGATTTGCTGCTAATTCTCTGCGATTCTTATTTAAAGGACTGCAGAGTTCCATCCAAGAATAATTGGACTTACAGGGCCTGCTGCTGCTGTAAGGCAGATGGCGCAGGAATACCGAGTTTACTTCAAGAAGGTCGAAGAGGAAGGGGATGATTATCTTGTAGAGACATCTCACAACATGTAAGCCCTTCTGACCTATAAGTTTCTCTCTCTCTTTCTCTCTCTCTCTCTCTCTCTCTCTGTGATGACGTTCCATGACTCTGGCCTTGATTGCCCAAGTAAACTAAAATGGCGTGAAGTGCACAGAATAGTGAGGGATTATGTAATATATGTGGCATTTTTTACAATATTTACTCTTAGTCATATTATGTTTAATTCATATACATAAACTAGAGAGTTGAACTTTTAATGAAATGAAAATAGAGAACTTGAGAGGGATTGGATTGGCCTTTCCAGTTCAGTTAAGGTTGTTCTCTGATTTGTTATTTGGTTGGGTAGTTCACCTCTCAAGGAAACAATGGATCAAGTACACTGGCGATTTCCTTTTCTACACACTGTATACTAGTGAGTGTAGCTCTGTTTTAATCTGTTGAAAATGTGTCATGATGCCCATGAATTTCAGGTACTTGTTGAATCCTAACATGGAGGTGACACGCTGCTTCGGAGTGGAGTACAGTGCTGAAGACCTGTCGGAAGCAATAGCCACTGAAATACAGAGAAACCCAAGAACCGTTGCTGCTGGTTTTTCCGCACCTTGAAGCAAGTTTCGCGTCTCAGACCAATCCCCTGAGGCCTTGCCTCCCTGGGCGTTATGGTTCGCAAACTGAATCACGAGTTGATTTGCACCTTGTTGACAATGATCAAGTGAAATCGCGATTCCGTTTTCATGTTATCGGGATTGGGATTAATCCTTTGCTTGAGATGTTCATGAGCTTTCTATAGTTACATTATAGTTACATTGGTATCTCTCTCTCTCTTTCTCTCTCTCACACACACACACACACACACATTGTCCCTAATGATCTAGCACATTTTTCTCTGGAACGTTTGTATCTGGAAATGGGTAAATGGAGGCTGGACATTAATCCCGTTGCTCAATTTCACATTGATAAGTCACTTGACGTGACCAAAACTGCAATTCATCACAAATTACAGGAACTATGCATTTTAATATCTCCTACAGAAAAGGTTGCAATTGCTTTCAGTAAGGCTTGATATTCACCGTGTGGGGACTGTAGAAAGTCTTTCAGGAGTCACATGCTTCCCTTAGTCGACCTCATAGTGGAATTGCCTCTTGAGCATTGAACCCCCGGGTAGTGTTATAGATGCATGTTGGCAAAATGCCACATACAATTATGTCGTGTCCATCGCCTCTCGAGCATTGAACCCCCAGGTAGTGTTAGAGGTGCATGTTGGCACAATGCTACATACGATAATGCCGTGTCGATCGTCTGTTAAATTGATGGGAATACCTAATTCGTTTCACGGGAATGAATAGACCGATAGATAAACAGATGGACAAATCGCAAACAACCCCACAGGAAGAAATGAAAACCCGCAATGAGACATTGATAGTGCGGAGGAAATGAGAACCCGCAATGAGAAATTGATAGTGCTAAGCTGAGAGATGCAACATATTGACATCCCTAATCAATTGGAGCACATTTTCAAGGCACATTTATGCAAAGTTAATTATGTGATTAGTCGTTTATCATTGTTATATATTTTGGAAGCCTGTTATGGTATGCTACAATTACAACACCAACCAAATGTTTTGGAAGCCTCTTCATGGTGCTTCAAGGATAAAAAAGTGTTAAATGGAGTACCAGACAAAAGATGTCATTGGAGCTCCATACCTTAATTTAGGCTCAATTACGATTTGCCCCCTTAAATTTGGATTTTTCTCACTCTGCCTCCCTGTAAGCTATTGATTTTTTTTCTAAATTCGACCCTGATATGACAAAACCATCTCAATTTTACCCGTGCGGCAAACTCGCCACAAATCCTCTCCCTCTCTCGACCCTCTAAAACAGGATTGTGGAGTATCTAATTACGTCCATCGTTTCTCCAAAAGAATTGCAGGAATCCTCGTTTCAGACAAGACCGAGTCAAATGGTCCCCGTGTTTTCCACCTCACATGTCAACCAGGAGAAAGAAAGAGGAGGAGAAGAAGCAAAACAACAGCAAGAACCAGCAAAGCCGAGCGATGGTCGCTACAAAAAGACCGACTCCTGCACGTCTCTCTCTTTTGCTGCAATCTTCTCCAGATCAAGCATTGGCATTTTATTTTCCATCGTGCTTTTCGAAAAAAAACAGATACAGAACAAAGGACTTATAGATTGGTCTTCAGGTGGCAATTTGAGGAGGATCTGCACATGTGGCAACAGCAATTTTTATAAACTTTGGTCCTCCTGTTTTGTTGGTTCTTTGGGCAGTGTATGTACGTTTACTTTCTGTGGTACATGGTTTCATAGGAATCAAATCTCTTGCAGAAGTTTTACAGGATCTGAGATTAAGTTTTTACAACATGTAAAGCTGTGAATTTTCGCGCACATTTCGAGTTTTTGCTGTGAGTTTTAGCACTTTCATGTGATCCTGGGTTCAATATGCTCTGAATTTTCCAAAAAAGCTGGACAGAGCAAAGTTTCTGGATCAACACAGAATGGTAGATTCGTCAGAAGAGAAAAAATCAGGCTGCGGCTTGCTTAATGTGGTGTTTGGGCGAAGCACGTTTTGGCTCAGGAGAAGCACGTCGACCGGGTCCATCCCCACGCCAAATAGCGACGGCAGCAACACTGTCAAGACCCCCACCACTCCCAATTCTCAAGGACAGCGAGGCAGCAGTGACGAGACAGCGTTCCTCGACTTGTGTAACAATGGATCGGAAAGGCATCTGAAACCCATCTCCGGACCTTCCCCTAAGACCCATGGAATGTATCCTCAAAGTCAAATCCACCCTGGAACTAGAGTTCCAGGTGGGCCCATCGCGAACATGCCGTCCGACCAAGGTCATGTAAACCAAGGCAGGAGAGTCCCTAGAGAATCGATCGGGATATCTGGCGAGCTGGAGAGCATGATAGCCGATCATCAGAAATCGAGAGGAAGAGGCACGTTCGTCCGGGCCTCGTCAGGCAATGTCATGCTTTTTGGCAATCTGGGCAATTTGAGGCAACCTGGAACAAGTCATGCTAGCCCAAATGATGACATGTTCAACCATCTTCCTAGACCTACTGCCAGAGAAGAAGCTGCGGTGCCTACAGAAAGACACACGTCCACAAGAACCGCTAGCAAAGAACCACCATCTTCCTTGTGCCGTGCAATTTCGACGAGAATGGACCCTGAGACGTTGAAAATCCTTGGCAATGAAGATTACAAGAGCGGGAGATTCGCAGAAGCGTTGGCTCTGTATGATGCGGCAATCTCAATCGATCCAAACAAGGCTTCATACAGGAGCAACAAGAGTGCAGCTTTGACCGCATTGGGGAGGCTTCTTGAAGCCATCATCGAGTGTAGAGAAGCCATTCGAATCGAGCCTCATTATCACAGAGCTCATAATCGTGCGGCAACACTATATCTCAGGTGAAAAATCACTGGCATTTTTCGTTGTTCTGCCAAATTGTTCCTGAATTCTTTCTATTCCAGCACCAGCACCGTGTGCTCCATGTTTCTCCTGACAGTCCTGCAAGTCGTAACTCTTTTAACTTTGGCTAGCAATCACTGAAGTGCGACTGTGTTGTGTTATGTGAACATACAGGCTAGGGGAGGCAGAAAAGGCAATGTATCACTACAAACATGCGGGACCTGAAGCTGATCCTGAGGTCATTGCCAAAGCTAGAGCTGTTCAAACCCATCTAAACAAATGCACAGAGGCTCAGAGGCTACGGGATTGGAACAGCTTGATCAGAGAAAGCGGGCGAGCCATATCTGCAGGTGCCGATTCAGCTCCACAGGTCAGCATAAAAGGCCATACAAACCGAAAGCTAGTTAGGGTAGAATCCGCCTGTCCCTAGCCATGAAGTATATTTTGACCCGAGTTGTTTGTGATTGTTGAAAAGATCTTCTCATTGCAAGCGGAGGCGTTCTTGAAGCTGAACCGGCATCAGGAGGCAGACGAAGTATTGATCAACGGTCCAAACTTTGAAGTTGACGATTGCATGAAATTCCTTGGGCCCATCGGCAGCTCATATTTGTTGATGATCAGAGCTCAGGTTGACATGGCCGTAGGCAGGTCAGTTTTCTTGATGACCCGAATTTGAATCCTCTGAAGGGAAAATAGCCAATGTTTTTTAATAGCTCTTGTAGTGATCGGCAGATTTGATGATGCCATGGAGGCAGCTCAACGTGCAGCTCGACTTGATTCAAACAACAAGGAGGCGAACATGGTGATGATGAGGGCTCGAGCAGTAGCCGCAGCTCGATCACAGGGCAACGAGTTGTTCAGGGCCTCGAGGTTCACAGAGGCTTGTTCGGCGTATGCAGGGGGCCTCGAGCATGACCGTTTCAACTCAGTATTATTGTGCAATCGAGCTGCTTGCTGGTCCAAGCTAGGCGAGCTTGAGAAAGCGATCGAGGATTGTACAGCTGCTCTCAGCGTACGACCATCTTATAGCAAAGCTAGACTCAGAAGAGCCGATTGTCATGCCAAGGTAAACCATGTAAATCATTTTCCTAAATTGAAGTACATAGAACAAGATGCAAACAACAATCAGCTCAATTCATCACCTTCAAATAGAGTTTTACTTTTGTCGAGCCTCTAGGTTTGCAAAAGGTTAAGAGAGGCTTTCTGTATGTAATATTACTCATTAGTTTTTATCAACTCTCTGGGAATTAAACAGCTACGAAGTTGGGAGGCTTCAGTAAGAGACTACGAGGTTTTGAATAGAGAGACGCCAGATGATGAAGAGGTGAGCCGTGCGCTATCAGAAGCCAAATCGCAACTCGACAGACAACGTGGTGACGCTGATTGATGCTACACAAGTCGCAATTAGACACACCCAGATCAGGTCGCACTTACTCAGTTTTTCCTTTTTGTGATTTTTTTAAATTTTTTTTTAATAATTTCAGATCAAAAGTGTACACATTTGTGTTGAAAGTAGGAAAAGGAACTAAGCATTACCCAATCTTATTAGACTCTTCTATTCTTCCGTCTCTTAAATTCATATCGCATGATATAGAACCTCGCAAAAAGTTCTCTTCGCCTCTGTTTTTCACATTGCATTTCAGTCTAATTTAGCATGACAGTCTCAAATGCATGTTCCATGATGCAAGAATGCAGCATCTAGGGCAACAAAAATTTGGAATTTTAAGCGTAATGAACTCCTGCTCATGACTTACAAGTGGTTACTTTCAATAAAATCAGTAACAAAAGTTTCCTCGACTAACATTTGAACAAAAGATCAATCTCAGAGACAGCTCTTCACTTTCAAATCAGGGGCGTCATTCATCAGCTTAATAAGGAAAAAAGCAATACATTTTCTCGAGCAATCAAATCTTCTGACTTGTACTGACAACAAGCAGGAGGAAAAAATCACAGCCAAAGTAAATCCTAAATGAAGAAACTAGCAAGACATTCCAGGAACCTCGTGAGGACCAGGAAGGTAAAGATCCATGGGCTACAACATCGGATTGCACAGAATGTGGGGTCAGGCGAGCAAGTATATGCAAAAGGGAATGCATGTGATTGCACCTTCGCAAGCTTGTAAGTCATCTCGAGTATAGTGAGATTCAAACCGCAAAACCAATGCAGTGCTAGTGTCTATTTAGAGGCATCCTGTTCGATGACTCCAGATCCATCTTGCATTTTTCTCTCGTATCTTTGAGCTCACAATAACTACTTTGCTGCAAAGCAGAAATTCAAGTTACCTCTTATATCAATGAGAAAATGGCACTCATGGCCCTATCTTATGGAGAAGGGAGAAAATACTCGGCCTGACAATGCAATGTATTCAGAACTGCAAATTATCGAAGAAAATTAACCTTGTGCACAATCTCGTAAAAGCAGATGGGAACCATCCCCTTAAAAGCAGAAAAGGCTGAACCTAAGCTACAGGATACAGATACTCACGAGTTCTCGGCCTTCACGGACTAGTATGTCCTCCATGTGAAGAAAGAGTGACCTCCATTGATTCGTGAGTGCATATTCCATATTTGGAGAGTTATCTGAGTTTCCTGGGACATGGATAACATCCTTTACTGTACCAATTTTCTGAGCCAAAGTGCTAGCTTCTTTTCGACTTTTGCTCACTGCTGAAGGATGGATAACATGGCTTTCATCAATTTCATCTATCGAGTTATCAACAAGTATATTGGAGGAGGCTAATATAAGCACCATTTCCGTGCTATCCATAAATATGAACCTCCAAGAAATAGAAGGTGCCTGAGACAAAGGACATAACTTACCAGTTATTCGACCCTTGATGTCTTGGTAGTGAAGGTCTGACCACATATGAGCAGCTGATAACAGAAACAATGAAGATATCTATTTCAAGTTACATCTTTTATGAATTGAAGCTGTTGGATCAGAAGAACTGGATGAATTACAGAGTGTCAAGAACTTTTAAATGTACCTTTCAAACAAAAAGAACAGCAACAACTTTTTAGCGGGTCCTCGTCGGGACACAAATTGTCACGGCCATTTCCCTCCGAAGTTTGGCATCTTATAAATTCGAAGTTTTTGAGACCCTGTGAGTTAGGCAACCTTGACCACTCAATAGAGCCAGATGCGTTCAACGCTAATTTCCCGACTCTGAGGCCCTCGTCACAATTGCTAACAACCTGAGTAACGGGACCTTGTGCAGTGCTCTCTCTAATCGGATCGACATCAACTTCCTTCACAACATCTGCACTCTCATTGCGCACCCTGAGCCCGTCAGAGCTTTGCCCACCCGCTTGAATGCTCATAGTTGAAACAATCGACATACAACTATCCCTCGATGCATCACCCACTTCCACTACACTTTGCGCATTCATTTCAATCCCCGAAACCTTAGGATTGCTGTGCGAAACATCCAATAATTCCTGGGATCTACTCGGCAGGTTATGAACAGCAGCAGAAAACAAATTATCGCCGGCACCACTGAACTCGTCGTGCGCAGGGGACGAACCACGAGCCTCCTTGTCCTTGACTAACAAAGGAAGAGCAGCACCCTTCTCGATGCGGTCCGCTTCGTGTCCGGTACTGCATTTCTCCTTCACCAAATTCTCTACTCCCAAACACACCTGCTTCGCGAACGCCGCATCCCCTCCTCCCCCATCGATCCTACATTTACCCCGCCCGTCCCGAGACTTAGCTCCCGGGAGGTGGTCATCGAAGACGAGGGAGAACCCCCTCTTCGCGGGCCGGTTGGTCACGTCGCCGAGAGCAGGGCGGCCGTCGCGAAAGCCGTCCCCGCTCATGGCGAACTCCTCGGACTCTCGAGAAAAGGCGCACCAGATCCGTCGGCGAAATACCAACGATGCTCGCAGCTCCTATACTCCCAAGAAAAAAAACAACAAAGAAGGCCGAAACAGGCGACGAACTCTACGGAGGAGATCCGCTGGAAGTTTCAATCTGCAAGCCGCGGCCGATCGGAAACGAAGAGAGCTCAGAACAGCGAGCGCAAAAAACACCATAAAAAAGAAAAGAAAAAAAAAAAGGAAAAGAAAAATTCAAACGGGAAGAAGAAAGGATGGAGATTGATCGAGAGAGAGAGCGGACGACCTTCATTCGCGACGAGGGATGAGTGGCAGAGACCTCCGCCGCCGCCGTCGCTCGGCGGATTGAAGGGAGGGAGGAGGCGAGGATGGAGATGGCGATTAGGGTTCTTGGTTTCTCTGTCTGTATGATGAGATGAGATGAGATGAGATGAGAGGAGCGCAGGAATTCTTTTTTTTTTTTTTTTTTTGGGGGGGAATTGGGAGGGGGCGAGGCGGGAAGAGGGAGGAGGAGAGGATCCGTGAGAGGGGGAAATGGCGAAAACGGGGCCCCCAAACCCCCCGCGCCTCTTGCATTTTGAATTCGGGCTCCGGGACCCGACATTGCGCGCGGTGTTCATTCTTTGTTTCTTTTTAATTGGCGATTACTTTTAGGGATAATGACGCGAACCGTCCCTACATTTTAATTCAATATATCATTTAATTTATGAACTTTTAATTTGTTCGATATAATCTTTGAACTTATAATACATATTTAACATAACTCTTTTATCTTAAATAATTTTAGAATTGCTATATTGAATATATCCATACAGTTTAAGGATTATATTGAATATGTACAAAAAATTTAAGAATCAAATCACGTATTGTGCTAAAATTCATGGACTATTTGTGTCGATTTCCCTTATTTTTATTTGACTTTTGTTTTATTGAGATATTGATGGAGAATTACGGATTAATTTCCCATAATTTGCTTTGAAATATCATTTTATGTTCGGTTTTATTTGGACTCGTTTTGTAGCCGAGTTCCCAGCAGCAATGCCTAGATATTAAGGCTTCCTTGTCTAACTCAAAGCTTGAGTCCACAAAAGCCGAGCATGGGTCTCTAAAGACCAAGTCTAGATCTCAATACTAGTGATCAAGTTCCCAACAATTAGGTCTTGAGTCGTCAACAGCCGAACTTGTGTCCACATAAGTTGGGGCCACATTCTTCAAGGTTGAGCTCAAGACCTCAATGCCCGGCTCCCATACCCAAGTGGCTTGGATCCCTAGAACCCTTGCTCCATCCAAATGTTTGGATTCAAACAATATAGGCTCGAATGATATGGGCTCTAAAAGTTAAATTTTACTTATATTGCACATAATAATATATTGAAAAATAAAATCAATACTTTCTTTTCAAGCAATGAAAATTATTGTTTAGTTTATTGTAGATGCTAGCCAAATATCAAAAAATATCATCATTAATATTTAAAAAAGGGAAAATCTCAAATAAGAACCTAAAGTGTCTTCCTTTTTTTCAAAAGAGGACCAAGAAGTGAAGTCCATTTGAAATAAGGGCCAAAAGTGGTCATTTAGTCTCAAAGAAGGACCTCACTTGCCGGCCAGTGAACAGATGTATTTCCGATTCATATTCTGGTGGCCTGATCAAGGGTATTTTTGTCCATTTCTTTTTTTAAAAAAATTCAGTTGTCTTGTTCTTTTTTTTTTTTACATTTTATTTGGGGTCAATGGTTGCACTGTATCTTCTTCGTCCCTTGTTCATCTTCTTATCAAGACCATCGAACTTGGGAAGGGCCGACGAGCGCCGCCATTGGTGAGGGCCGGCGAGGGCGTGGCCTCGGTAGCGGCCGACGGTTGCAAAGATTGGCGGATTTCCCGCCACCGTAGCCGACGACAAGTCTGTCTTCATTTCGATCACAAGGTCCAAATCAAGACCCCGCCAAGAGCTGCTGCTGTCTTTTCCGCAACTTCCCGAGACTCAAATGCAAATTGAACTTTCCATTAACGGAGAACCATGTACATAACTGTTCAAGACAAACATCTACATCAATTTAAGGCGAAAAAATTTAATGCTTTGGAGGCATTCCGAGAAAATTTCATGTTATCTCATGCTCTCTCTTATGGCCATGGAAGGATCAAAGAAGCACATCGTGCAACTGCTGTGGTATGATGGAGACCATAATCTGGTGTGATCAGATAATGAAGAACCAAAACAACTGAGACTCATATGATAAAACAAATACTCAATCTACCAAAATATCCAATATTGTGAGGTAAGCCAATCAAAGAATATTCCATGGAACAAAGATGGTGGAACCCGATTAAAGATTCAAATTCGGTGTAAGGCACACCTCATCGAAGAAGGCATCGACCGAGCTCAAGAGCTTCCAAGAGTTCTCGCACATGTCACTTCACCAATATCATCTCCCTCTGAAATTGCTTTGTCATTTTTGCTTGCTCTGCAGCTTCCTTTATTTGAAGCCATTCGGGGCTAGATTTATGAATGACTCGGCCTGCAATACTACAACATGTTAAAATTCGGCAAGAACAAAGATTGTAAATGAAAAAAGCCGCCTAGATTGGAAGAGATAGTATCATTGCCTAGGGAGTATGTTTTATCCTACAAAACAACCTGAGGAGTTTGGATGCCCAACCACTTCGCAGATTCATAGCCTGGGCGTTCGGATTGCATGGCCATCCTAGATGATGATATCTTTATAACGGCAAAGAATGCTTCCTTTGGAAATGCATCTCCAATACTAGGCAGATTAAATAGCCCAAAGAAGACAACTCCCCCCTGAATTGACAGTCACCTGCCGCAACAAGTGTTAACTTTTGAGAATAACATACAATAGAGCAAGGTAGTAGGTCAATTTTTACAAAGAGAAAAGAAGGAACCGTTCATTGTGAAAAGGCTCAAACAACTTCTCCTTAACACAAATAAATTTCCCAGTTCAGCCTTGCTTATCATCGACTGGATTGACTAGAGGATTTATTTAAAACAAAGCCAGGAAAAAGGCATGGATGCATGCATAATTCATCATATAAGAAACAAACAGAGGAACTCTGTAGTTCCACTAATGTATCCCATGGATGCAATTCACATATCCCTTAAAAGGGCACTCCAATGTGAAAGGTCTATGAAGAAACATATGACTGTGTCTTGGAAATTGGTAGAAGAGTGCTGAAGACAGTAAGTTGAAATTCTACCATTGGAAAACACTGCTCATGGAGAGCAACACGGCTTGTACTTATCATGTGCTTTAGACAGTAACCCATCAAAGTGAGAAGTGTAGATGATCCTTAATCTAATCACCAACCTTCTGTCCATTGGAAATTGATAATGGATCCTTACTGTGAAATTAACCACAGACCATGTGAAAACTGTCCAACTTTATTTATTCCAACCATCTAACCCTGAAGACATTACACAATTCCATGATCACCAAAAGTTGCATTCTTCATAAGTGATTATTGCAACGAAGCGACTTTCATAGCATGGTAGAACCATTCTCAACAACTCATCTCTTTCAAACCCAAAAATCAAGTAACTCATTCATTTCGTTTAAATGTGGGCAAATCTTCATAATCATCTTGTCATGAGTACGATACTGATATTGCAACTAAGATAACATCCACTATACTATGACAGAACATCCCTCGCCGGCCCTGGGCGAGGGCTCGCCCATCAAGTCTGTCCAATGGCAGCGAGCTGCTGCTGGAGATCCTGGGGCTCGACATCGTCGGCGGCCTCTTCCTCCCCATGCTTGGCGCCCTCCCCGACGCCATGCTCATCTTCAGTCTGTTTTCTGTCTCCTGATTAAAATCTCATTTTTGTATGCCCTCACATTTCTCTCGAAAAATTTCATCTCTTCTTCGTTAGCCTAATTCCGAGGATGTTAGAAGAACGTCCACGGCAGAACACGACTCAAAAATTTTGCGTATGTTAGTTGTAATTCCTTCCTCTCGACGACGCTCGACGGAGACGATATCAATCAAGCTTAGCTAGTCATAATCCAAGTGAATGTAGAAGATGATGAAAGGGGTACAAAGAAGATGATGAACAGTGCAATTATTGACCAAAAAAAAAAAAAAAAAAAACAAGACAACCGAAATTTTTTAAAAGAAATGGACAAAAATACCCCTAATCGAGCTACCGGAATATGAATCGGAAATGTATTTGTTCACCAACCGGCGAGTGAGGTCCTTATTTGATACTAAATGACCATTTCGGGTCCTTATTTGAGACGGACTTCACTTCAGGTCCTTTTTTGAGAAAATGAAGGCACTTTGGGTCCTTATTTGAAATTTTCCCTTAAAAAAAAGAACATCAGCATAAATATTTTTCAGAAATGTCAAATAATAAGCGAAATAAATCGATTATCTTGTCCGCAAAAATAATAAAAGGAAAATAGGAACCGCCAAAATCCAGGCTCCACCGTTCCAATCCAGATCTCCCCCGAAACCCCAACCGGCGCTAACCGGTCAAGGTCAAACCTGATCGGCTCGCGTTGGGAGGCGCGCCAAAAAAGTTAACTGCCAAGCCCGCCGCCCAATCCCCTTCCGCCACGTCGCCGCTGCCCACCAGGCCACGTCACCCTCCGTGCCGTGCAGACAAACTGCCTTTTAAAGAAGTCTCCGATCCGTCAAGCTGACACTCTTCATCTTCAACCAACCTCCGTCTCCCTCTCCCTCTCTCCCTCTCTCTCCGCCATGTCGCCGCCGCCGCCGCCGCCGCCGCCGCCGAGCTCAGTCGAAGCGCCGGAGCACGAAGCCCTGCCGACGGCGAGGCGGCTCCGGCGGCTCCGCTCCCACCTGATGCCGACAGCGCCTCCTGCGCCTCCTCCGGGCGGCGCCGACCGGCTCGAGATGCTGGCGTGCGCTAGGGCTGCGAAGCTCGAGGTCGACACCGCGAGATTGTGCGAGTACATGAGGGGGAGGCACCGGGGGGTCCAGGAGCAGGTGTTCGCGTACTTCAATTCGCGGCCCGACCTCCAGACCCCGGTCGAGATCTCCAAGGACGAGCACCGGGAGCTCTGCATGCAGCAGCTGCTGGGGCTGGTCCGGGAGGCCGGGATTCGGCCCTTCCGATACGTTTCCGAGGATCCGGAGAAGTACTTCGCGATCATGGAGGCTGCCGGCAGCGTCGACATGTCGCTCGGGATCAAGATGGGCGTGCAGTACAGGTGATCATCTCGTGGGACTCGTTTTTCGCCTTTTTGGACTTCAAGTTTTTGAATTTCGGCTGGCTTTTCAGTTTGGCTGTTTATGTTTTCGAGCCGTTCTGGTCCGCGACGGGGTTTTGAGGTGTTGGTTGGGAGTTGTTAGAGATGCCGTAGCTCGTTCTGGCATTGTTCTGTTCGGTTTGATCTGGGAATATTATGGAGCTTCGATTGGAAGTGATTTCGACTACAATTAGGGCTGAATTCGTTGTGTGTGAGGTGCAGCGAGAAAGTTGACTTTTTCTTGTCGCTACTCTTCCTAACACCTTGATTTCGTTGGTTGTCTGGTGTCTTGTAACTTGAGCTACAGACCTTGTTGGGTTTAGATAGATTAATTTCACATTATGCATGATTGCATCAGGGCCGTCCACTAGCATGGGACCTGTGCCAGTGGATGGCTCAAAGAATCAGTTGCAGCATCGGTAAGTCCTCGGCTGAATTAGTCATTTCATGATCGAGAAAGTCTAGCGTTCTATGTAATGCATATGTTGAGTGGTGTGTTGACACGATGTCATACCGAATCGAGTAATCTGATGATCATAGTTTTGAAGAGTCTAATGCAAATGCAAACATCCCGCGGGACAGCAGCATCATTGTGCATGCATCAAATGAAGGACTTTCTAGGTGACCTGCTGAATAATTCATTTAGTTCTTTTTGAGACGGATGAGAAAGGTACTGACCCAAAAGAAAAGGAATGAAAATGGTCATTTCTTATTAAAAAAAAAGGGATTCTTTTGCTACATTTCCACGCATTCTTTCCCGCTAAGCATGTAGATATAACAAGGAAAGGGAAAAGAAAAAACTAAAGAAATTTTAGTTGAAGTAAGAGGGGACAGGGAGACTACTGATCTTGGTAGATGCAGCATTCTGATGCCATTTGCATTTGCTCTGTATACATCACTTTTCTTTCTTCCGGTGTCCTTGTAAATTGAACCTGGGGAAAATGCTTTTCCAAGTATTGTCATTTGGACAGTATGGACATAATGAAGCACTCTGACTTGTGGAAACAAACATCCTTGAATCTGGTATTCATTGTGGTCTCTCTTTCTTTCTACTGAAAATAAGGCACTGTTGTCTGTGCCCCTAGAATAATTCTTTTGAGTATTGGAAATAGGTGCATATTTATCTTCTTGAAGTGGCCTAGATTCAAGAGGAGTGATCATTGAAAGTGGCTGGTGAAAAGCCTATCCTTACATTGTATATTATAGTGTATCCAGCCCATTTTATGTGGCCTTTGGTGTTCTAAATTGAAGCCACAAGACACAAGGTACCTCTGGGAGGTTTGTTTAACCACAAGCTTGAGCAGTGAACCTCCCAATTGACAAATGTGCTTAAAGATAATTTCTAAAGAAAGCTTTCTGTGGTTTATATGTGATTAGCTTTCATCTGTCCAACAGCATTATTGATGGAATCCTGTAATAATTAATCTTTCTTATTCAAAGCAGGAGATATATGCTTCTTACAGTAGTAAAACTAGAAAAAAGGAAGAAGATTATAGTACCAAAGATTGATACTCTTTAATGTGGTTTCTCTTAGAGTTGTATGAGGTTTATTTAAGTCGGTGGTTCCTTGGGAATTAAAGTATGTAAGTGGTTAGAGAAAAACTCTTCAATTGTACTTTTTTTTTATACATAAAGAAAAAACTCATATACACACTTGAACTATTTTTATGCAGTCTTTGGGGAGGCTCAGTGATCAACTTAGGAACTAAAAGACATAGGGATAAGTACTTTGACCTGATTGATAGCGTGGAATATCCAGGTTGTTTTGCAATGACAGAGCTCCATCATGGTAAGGTTTCAGATAATTTGTTTCTTGTCAGGTTGCTTCTAATTTTCTATAATCTAATTGCTGTAAATTATCTATTTTTCCTTTTTGTTTGGAATTCAACTCCATAGCTCTTGTTCCTGCCTCCCTGTCTGCCTTGCCATCAGGCTGAAGGCTGGTAGAAATTGCTGTGCAGATTTAAATTTTTTTTTTTTTTTTGGCAGAAGAATGATATAACTTTTCTATATTTCATTGAGATACAGCTAGACTTTTTTGCAGTCCCATTTAACTGAAGTTGAAAGTTTTATAAGATCATTAACTGAGTGATAGTCGGTACCAGTATGCACGTGGCAGAAATATTTGGCAGTTATCTTACTTGGCATCTAACCACTAGACATTCTCCAGTGCATATCTACCTGGGGCTTTTGTTTAGTTAGCATAAGCATACCAGTAAACTTACTCATCCTCTTGTCTACTAAATGGCTTTGGCTTTCTTCTGCAAGGCTCAAATGTTCAAGGTCTTCAAACTACTGCGACATTTGACCCGATTACAGATCAGTTTGTTATAGACACGCCAAATGACGGGGCCATTAAATGGTGGATTGGCAATGCTGCAGTCCATGGCAAGTTCGCAACTGTTTTTGCCAAGCTAATGCTGCCAACTCATGATGCAAGAGGGCTTGCTGATATGGGAGTCCATGCCTTTATTGTCCCAATAAGGGATATGAAAACGCACAAAACACTTCCTGGAATCGAAATACATGATTGTGGGCACAAGATTGGCCTGAATGGGGTAGATAATGGAGCACTAAGGTTCCGCTCTGTAAGAATTCCTCGAGAAAATCTCCTCAATAGGTTTGGAGATGTGTCTCGGGATGGGAAATACACGAGCAGCCTCCCAACTATCAATAAAAGATTTGCCGCTACACTTGGTGAACTCGTGGGTGGAAGGGTTGGCCTGGCATATTCTTCAGTTGGAGTCCTAAAAATTGCCGTCACAATTGCCACAAGATATTCTTTACTTCGCCAGCAATTTGGTCCTCCCAAGAAGCCTGAAGTTAGTATTCTGGATTACCAATCTCAACAACACAAGCTTATGCCCATGCTGGCTTCAACTTATGCATTTCATTTCACCACTCTGTATTTGGTGGAGAAGTACTCAGAGATGAAGAAGTCTCATGACGATCAATTGGTTGGAGATGTCCATGCACTGTCGGCAGGCCTCAAGGCTTATGTGACGTCTTATACAGCAAAGTCATTAAGCATCTGCCGGGAGGCATGTGGAGGACATGGTTATGCAGCTGTCAATAGATTTGGTAGCTTGAGGAATGATCATGATATTTTTCAGACTTTTGAAGGGGACAACACAGTGCTTCTGCAGCAGGTAATTTCAACATCTTTAGGTTTTTTTTAATTAAATAGTTATAAATGACACAGTTTTACAGAGGGGAAGAAACACCCTATATAGACAGGCCGTATGGCTACTTAGGGAAGTCATCCTCCTTATGCCCTAAATCGGTTTGCAAAATCTTTGTAAAATCTTTTGTCATGTTGTTCTCATTTTCTTTCTTTGATATTAAGCAAATTATCAGTGTGGTGGAAATCACCCACATCAAAGTTTCTTCACCATAATATCTCTGCAGATGATCTCACCAAACATTCTTTCTTTCTGCTAAATGTTAACAGGGATAATTAAGTCAAATTCTTTCAATTGCTAAATGCGCTGTCATCTTAGAGAAGTGGAGTATATCACTGTCGTAAAGATATATGTAAAGGACTTTTATGGTTGCTTGTACATTTTCCTGTTCGCCTTTTCGATATCGGTCCTACGCTGAATTTGTGGTCTCTCCAATATTGATGCAATCGTTGTACTTGAAATGATAATTAAGAATGATACATATTAGGTGTCACTTTTACCACTAACCATGAGAGGTAAAAATATACGCCCTGGTTGAATAGCCTCTGGGCTCCAACACAAATATACTCGCACAGGGCAGTGAGACAGCTAATGCTGATAGTCTGAATGTCTCAAATTTATATGCAGGTGGCTGGTGATCTCTTAAAGCAATACAAGGAGAAGTTTCGAGGTGGGACACTTGCAGTTACGTGGAACTACTTGAGGGAGTCCATGAACACTTACCTATCACAGCCGAACCCTGTGATTGCCAGATGGGAAAGCGAAGAGCATTTGCGTGATCCTAAATTCCAGTTGGATGCATTTAGAGTAAGTGGGTTTGTTTCAGTTTGACAACTATCTGTCATTGTGTGATACATCCTTTCCAATTATTGTGTTCTTTCTTTTGCAGTACCGGACTTCTCGACTGCTTCAGAGTGTTGCTGCAAGACTCCAAAAACACACTAAAACCCTTGGGAGTTTTGGTGCTTGGAACAGATGCTTAAATCACCTTCTGACACTTGCAGAGTCACATATTGAATCTGTCATTCTTGCAAAGTTCATTGAAGCTGTCGAGAGGTACTTTCATTTTTTTGTGAGAGCGTTCTAACACTTCATCAATGGATTTCTCATTGCACACATTCTTTGAGCCAGATGTCCTGATGCAAGTGCTCGAGCTGTTCTCAAATTAGCATGTGATCTATATGCCCTGGATCGTATCTGGAATGACATAGGAACCTACCGCAATGTCGACTATGTGGCGCCCAACAAAGCTAAGGTATGATAAGTTCTCGAGATTCCTCATTCTATAATTAGAGAAGAATACATTTAATTGTGAATTGCAACACCTTCGCACTGCCTGTTTTTTAAACAATAGCAGTTCTATCATGTACCTGATTTACGAATGGGCTTGTCTTTCAGGCAATCCACAAACTCGCCGACTATCTCAGTTTTCAAGTGAGAAATGTCGCTGGAGAGCTTGTAGATGCCTTTGACCTTCCGGATCATGTGACACGGGCACCAATCGCTATGAAATCAGAAGCTTACTCTCAGTACACACAGTGTGTTGGATTCTAGTTTGCCCTGGTGATTGCCAAAGACAAATTCACTCGACACCCATTGATCCCAAAATAAGGATGTCACTGTACCTTGTCAAATTTGTCGCGCAAGGACATCGACGATGGTTATACAGATCCATGCCGGGACAGATACGAAGTGGTTGGACTGAGAAGTCACGGCCCCTGGCCTTGCTCTTAGCTTTATGTATCGAAAGGGCACACCATATTCTTTGGGCAAAATTAACACGCCCGGACGTTTCATCTTCAATGTAATACAACGTATTGCCATGAGGACTTTCATTTTTATAGCCCTCGTGAGTTCTGCTCCAGTCAATATTAGTCGTTAATCAAGTTGATTTGTGGAAACCTGCGCAACCATGCATTCTTATTTTGCTGAAGACTCCGTCTGTATTGCATTGACCATATTGAGGTTTCAAGGTTAAACATCATCCCAAAGAATTACTAGTCTCTGAGAAGAAATGTTACGAGTTTGTCAATAGGTATAAAAATTACTTCTCCGGAGCGAAAGCTATTAACCGCAGGGAACGAGTTAAAACAAACTCGCAAGATTCACTGGCATTTGTAAATGATTGGAAAGCACTGAGATGAGTTTCGATAAGTCGTAGGGTGCATTCAGCCACTGACATATAAATGCTCGTTAAATCAAACAGTCGCAAATTTAAGATCCATGTTATTATGGTTACAACGAGATGACCTTAAACAGAGAAAGAGAACAAACAAGAAGATTATTCTGCTTCCTTTTCCCTCCCTGCCTAACTATGCAAACTTAGGAGAAAAACGGAAAAGTCGCCGACACGATCTACACATCGGAATCGAGCTGATAGTAAGTACGCAAGTTGGTACACTCCGCGAGTGGCTTGTCGGTCAGGAATCCCATGGAATTGGCGTAGTGCCTGCTGGAGATGGCTCCGTTGCTGCGGGTGAGGATCAGCGTGGCCTTGCTACGTCCTGGGTCTACCGTCTGGCAACCGGCTTTGGGGCTGCTCACCAGAACGGCGTTGCATAACTGGTCATCGTGGTCGTCCTCGACGGTGACCTCCCATTTTCCATTGGAGTCGGTCACCGTGTCGATGCTGTAGTCGAGCTTCGTGCCGGTGCTGTCCTTGCATTCGACCCTCACTGCAGCGCCTGGAAAGGGCTCGGTTCAAACAACGCTTTGATCGTCAGAACTTGTTATTCCACACATAATAGAAGATACACATGGACTATGCAACATGCGCAACTATCGACGCATTCATAAGCTCCTTTACGAGGACGGACGAAAGAAAACCAAATAATCGTACGATGGGAACTGGCTTCTCGTACACAACACATGTACCGTCGAGTCCGACGGATATGATTATAGACTCCATTGATTGAACTGGATTGAATGAAGTGATGCAAATGTACTCTAGAGAGAGAGAGAGAGAGAGAGAGAGAGAGATTACCTTCAATGTGGGTGGAAGCGGGGGTCTCAAAGCCAAAACGGCAAGTGTCGCAGTACACGCTGCCTTGGATATAGAAGGACCTTCTTCCTGAGTTGCTTGCGCTGACAAGACAAGGCAACATCACACAAGCACCCAACAACAACACCACCAGCATTGATCTCCCCATGCTTGGTCTCAACACAGTAGTGGCAAGCCCCCACAAATGTATAGAGAGAGAGAGAGAGAGAGAGAGAGAGAGAAGCAGAAGAAGCAGGAGGATTTGGTGCACAAAGGAGGAGATGCTAGAAATAGTGGCTGTATCTTAAGTATTATACTTGGCATCCGATCCAAATCACATGCACAAGTAGCGAGGCTTCGCACATCCTGCGGCGAGGCTCCATTTCCTTCGACATTATGTTAATTCGAGCATTTATTGTTCCCAGTTGGACTCACGAGCTTCCTCCTTTATTTGCGCATGAATCAAGCCAAGTTCGAGAGTTACATACGCGCAATGAGCGTAAACTAATCGAGTCAAATCGCATCATCGGACAGCTGAGTACAGAGTGTCGTAACTGCGAAACCGGGAAAGCTCGAACTCGGCTGTCTCGACGGAGACGTCGGGGTTACTCTGAAGGATGAATCGGTGAACGTTGCTCGGACGAGCTGAATGTCATCCGACACGTTCCCAAGATCCAACCTTGGGGGTTCGGCATTGCCGTACGACGAGGGTCTCGAATTGAACCTTGGGATCTACGGCCGGGGAAGTAGAATGAACGAGAAATTAAATAACGTTGAGCTTTGCTGAATCTGCTCGTTTCTTTATTTACACTAACATTCAATAATGAAGATGTCATTGGGCATCGAGTTATCTTTCCCCAGACAATATAAAGGGTTAAGAGAAAGCATAGGTCCAAGATAGAACCGAGAAGTGGACCGAACCAGCCATAAGAACCAGCCTAGTTTTAGGTTTCCATGGCTACTTGTTCCAGAAAAAAGTAGAACCGGTATTGTGTGGTTCAGTTCTCAGGTAAAACCTAAAGTGGAAATTGGGAACCAATGAACCGTGATTACGTGTTTTGAATTTTTTATTACTTATTTTATTTTAAGTGTTCGTCTTCATGAATTATTGCTATTGATAAATGAGAATTTTTGATATTATGTTCATTTTCATTTTGCTTAACTAAAAATTAAGAAAAGAAGAAGAAGAAGAAATTGGCCAGTTCTCTAATGGATCATAGATTTGACCCTAAAATAGACTGATAGACTGGGATTTAGATTTCAGGGTATGCAGAGTAGGTTCTGAATTCCAAAAATTAGAAAATCGGTTTTCATATAATAGGTTTTAGATAAAACCTAGACTGACCTTTAAATCGATCTATAAGGGGGCATGTGGTTGAGAGCTAGCTTAGTGGATGAGAAAGCGTTCCAGTTCGTCGATCCATATGAAGGTTGACTTTGCTGTCGCAATTAGAAAATGCGGAATTTAATGCATCCGCATGAACAAAGTCATTGACGGTGCCCGATTCAACTTCTTCTCTCCTCGATTCGTTCCGCCAATTGAGAATAATAAAATGTGCTTTCTCTGCGTGGAGATTGGAGTAGATGGACAAATTAAGAGGCGAATCACGTGCTTTTTTCACTAATGATATTGTAGGTTGATGTATGGGCTTTAAGCAAAAAGGCTTCATCTTAAGCCTCCTTCGGACCTCAAGATTCTTATGATGTAAAATACCTGGTGGGTATTTCCTTCCGGAAAAGAAATAAGGTAAGAATTGATGGTGTAGAACGTGTGGGCATTAACATGTCAAAATAAGAGAGGCATGCAATTTGCCTACCAGATTACTAGATAAGTGTTGGAAATGATAAAATTAAGAGGCAAAGCACATGCTATTTTCACTAAAGATATTGTAGATTGATGTGGTGTATTTGTGAAAAATATAGTAGTGACGGAAAACCAACATTTAGTCACTAAAAGCAAGTTACAGTGAGTAAATTCAGTCGATTAGAGAATTGGAGAGTTATCAATATATTTGGTCATGGAAAACGTCCTTTGGGACTAAACTGAAAACTTGGTAGCCAAAAACCCTATCAACTACCTTTGGTGATCAATTTGTTGCGATCAGTTGGTCGCAAACAATTTTAACTTTTTGATTGCCCCAGTGGCCACCATTTCCACATGAAAAAAGGAGGTGGAAACTTTGATTCCCCACCTTCTTGGAGATTGGAAGTGGGTATATTTAGGGGCTATTTGTTTGTGTTCTTTGTTTCTGGTCATGAACACAATTTCTGTTTTTTTGTTCCGAGAACAAAAGAAGAACAGAAATTCGTTTGTTTACGTTTTTGTTCTCGGGACTTATTTCTGTTCTAGGGAACAAATTTGGAACAGAAACAAGAAATAAAAAAAACTTGTTTCTTATTTCTAGAACACTTTCGAGAAATAAATTTTCTCTCTCCTATTTTTTCCTTCTTCTTCTTTTTTTCTTTTTTCTTTGGTCGATCGCCGGCCTTGGCCATGGTTGACGGTTGGTTGTCAAGGGTCGGCGATGTCTTTGGCGACTAGCCGTCGAGGGCCGCGACCTCGCCGGAGTGTCGCCAGCCCCCAATGAGGCTCAGCCTCGCCTTGGTTGGGCGAGCTCGAGCTCTCCCAAATCTAGCGAGGCTGAGTTTGCCTAGCCACCGTCAAGGCTTGGCCTCGCCTAGCCAAGGCGAGGCTGGCCTCGCACCGCTATCAAGCCTCGTCGTGGCCGGGTGAGGCTGCCACCCTCGTCGTCCGGTCGTCGGCCATGGCCAAGGCCGGACTGGCCAAAAAGAAGAAAAAATAAAAAATAAAAAAAATAAAAATAAAAAGGAAAAATAAAATAAAAAATATTTAAAAATTAAAATAAACAAAAAATTATACAAGTTTACCAAACGTGTTTCTTTTTTTTTTTTTTCTATTCCAGAACAAGTTTACTAAACGCGTTCTTCTATTAAAAAATTGTTCATCATAATAGAAATAATTTTTTCTATTTCAAGTATGTAGAACGATTTTGAATGTAAACGTTATCAAACACACCCTTAGTTTCAGGCATGGGGTTCAACTCTCACGCAAAAAGGTAGGATAAAAGTTCGAGAGGGAGTTGAGAGTTGAAATACGATGGATAAATATAAAGATATTTTGTTATACTTAAAAAAATTAATATATTTAATCATGGTAGTCCCATCATTCTATAAATTGATTCATCTTACACAGCAATACATTTTGTTCATTCTCCCAATATTATTCGTAGGACAATCGTAACAAGTAGGCGTAGATTGAGATGCTGCTATAATATTTCCCTTTTCCGGTTAAATTGTTACATATTTCTTCAGTATATTCTACTGGAGTAACTGCTTTCAACTTCTAATTTTGACTTTGACTTTGACTTTTCCTATGAAATATTGAAACTTAAAAAAGATGTACCCTAAATAACGAGCACGTATCGCAATATTGTATATGACTTCATGTATCGAAATTCATATAATTTGAAAAGTTTTAGTGTTTCACATTAAATAAAGGTAAATTATGAAATCGCAAATTTTAAAAATTAATCATGTCAGATAGATCCTCTGAAATTCGAAAGCAAAATGAACATTTTCATATATTTCTTCTTTGAGAAAATCTTAAAATGGATCCAAATTTAGTAGACCAAGTCCATCGCAATCATTTGTATGGTGGGATCAACGTGGACCTCACAAAATGAATGGTTGCAGTGGACCCTATCCATAGAGAATCCACGTCCAAACAAGGATTGTCCCCAATAGAATCGAAATATTCCGAATTGAATAAATATATATCCCAATCTAAATCACTATGAACCTAACTTAGAAGTTAAAGATGTTGCTTATGTCTTGAGTTTACAGCTGGTTTTCTCGTGGGCAATGAGTCACTTTTGGATGATGGGACCAAATTGCTTCAGCAGAGAGGAACTCAAGAATTGGATCCATATCTATCTAACCCAATTTGCTTGGTGTTGGTTTCTTTGGTCTTGGAAATGCAGGCAAAGCCATAATCCACCCTCTAGAGTGAAGACAAGGGCTAGTGGAAGTGGGTTCATATCAAGCCCAATCTCACAGCCCAAAATGAACCCAAAAATAAAGGCAAGATTCAGTGGCTAATGGAAGTGGGTTCCTCAATTTTGTTCTTTTTTTTTTCTTCCTTTTGATAAAGAGCAACCATTAGTTATTGCTAAATCATAAGAAGTGACCCACTCCCACTCGTAATTACCACATGAGAAGTTACCACACAAAGTACGCATAGAGGACTTGTGACATCTATTACATTACACACATCACATATGTCATTCTTGGTGTTGAGGACGACATGGCGAATTCGTGACGATGCCCCGGCGCTCATATGGAATAGGCATGTGATTATATCCTTAATAGTAAGTACTTGAAAGATAATTTTTGAAGTTAGCGATGCTTTCGTGCAGAGAAACTAGACGGGAACTCATCGACGGCTACTTTTGGGGCAATTTTTTAAAGAAAGAATGGCCCAAATGTCTGCAAAAGCCCGAAATTTTGGGCCTAAGAGAAAAAGTTTCAGATTTCAAAAGGCTCTTTTTAAGTAGGACCTATTTTTGTGATCGGACCCCTTCTTTAATTACGAACATGGATAAAAAAAAATTCAATGAAAGCAAAAGGTCCATTCTTAAAGTGCTAGTGATTTGATTTCTTTGTGTGGAAAAAAGGTCTCGAGTGGCTAAAAAAAAACGAGCGTTCTTTCCCTAATGTTTGGATGTTCATGTTCCAGAGATCTCAATTGATGTTTTGTCATCAATTCACGGTAGGGATGTGTTCAATTGAAATCCGGTGAGACTTGACATGCCTCTATCTACACTATGGAGGTCATCTCTTTACTTTTGATTAAATCCAATGCTCAAAAAGAATTGTTGCATCAATTTATAAATCGATCTTGTAAATCAACTTTTGCATTCACCGCATTCTCCAATTAGTATTTTTGTTCTTTATTAGAAAAGAAAGTAGCAGCCGCTATTAAACTCTCGTCGTTCAAAGATGTGTCGGGCGATAATTTAAAATTTGCAGAAAAATAAGCAAGTGCAAAAGCTTGATCTCTATAAGCAAATAGGTTTTAAATTGCTTAAAGATGCATAGATACTGGGAAAAGCAGGGCACGAGGCGGCATAGATCACATGTAAAGTCGGACAACTTTATGGAAAGAAAATCATGGTTGGCTGGACCAATAATGGTGACATTTCCTCCACTCACAGGAAAAGAAAACTTATACTAAGAAAAGAACCAAACTTCGAAAAGTGCTTTTATGCTGAATTACTACATAAAACTGAGTGTGGTTCCCTCTTGCTCTTGGCTAATAGCTTTATGTTCCTATACTTTGACAATATTTGAATAAAATAAGAATGTGAGTTCATACAAAATTAGTTTTAACTTTCATGGATATCTCTTGCTTGCCCATAAGGTATCAGAAGAGAACTTAGGTTTAGAGAAACGGTAGTATGTCATGTTCTCTTGTCATAGGAAATTACTTTAGTGAGTCTTCGCAATTTTGATTAATTGAGTAGTTCTCATAACTCTCCTTGTTCTTTCGTTATAACTTGTGAGTGGTCGATACATGAATTCTTCATTTTGAAATTTGAATTCTTCAAGAACAGTAAAATTTACACTGCATGAGAAAATTTCATAATAGACAATGAACTAATATCCCTCTTCATGATTTGTTCTATTCAAGAAAATGCATATCTATCTCGACCCAATGCCCTAAGTTATTAGTGCGCTTTACCCAATTAGTTGTCACCCTATTGAAACAAGTTTATATGACGAAAGAATCCCTTTTTTAAAGAGGAAAAAATAGGCATTTTCCTAATTCGAGGAAAATTTTACAAGAAAAATTTGAGGGCTCAAAAAAAAATCTCCTATGGAATGAAGGTGTTGAAGACAATAATTGGTGTTATGATGATTTTTAATAAATTCTAGGGTTTGCCAATGGGGTGGGGGATGAGTGCACACGTTCCTTTTCTACTTTTTGCCCATCTTGTGTGGTGGACTAAGGGCCAAATAGACTGGGAACTTTATTCGGTCATCATGGTTCTGTCCCTTAATGAACATTACTTGGTAGGAAACAAACTATATATTATACATATAAATGTGTATGTATGTATGCATGTGGGGGTCATTTACCATCAACTTTTAATTAATTGGAATCACTTGATGTAGAGCTATACACGTGACTGGTTGAGGAATAGAAAAATAGATTTACCACTTAATTTTGAGTCAATTTGATTCAATTTATTTTGAGAAAATAAATGATTTGAAAATATATATATATATATATATATATATTTTAAATGATCGCTCATGAAGCCTAAATAATTAGCCAATAAAGTAGGTGTGTGTTAAAAAGAAAACAATACAAACAATCCGTCGGTAAATGATGGGACACGCGTCCATCAATTCCCATGGAGGGCCGCGACAAGCTTTAGACAAAGTCTTGTGTAAGGAGAGAGAGAGAGGGAGAGAGAGGTGTGCTTGTAATCTTCTCCCACTTGATTGCGATGCATTTTGGTTGACAAACAAGTGATTTACATCTATCCTTGTCCCTCATAAACTACCAAAAGGAAGAAATTTTTTTCTTAATATGTAAAAAAGCAATATTTACAAAATTTGATTCATTTAGGAAGATTAATTTGTTGTATGATGGAAAACGTCCGAATTAAAATTAGAAATTCGATTTCGTGCGTGGAAATATCTCGAGTAATATCTTGAGAATTTCATATTATAATTTCTTTCATCAAACAATTATACATTGTTAAGAGTAGAACTTAATATTGTTGAATAACTGTAGGAGGAAATTTGACTTGAGATACTGCTTGAGATTTTGCATTATAACATATAGGGATTCTTAATACCATTTCGAAAGTGAAAATAAGTTATAATACATCCTTTGTCGGATAAGATTGGAGAGGTTGAGATGTTAAGGGCTTTCTCCGGCCTCTCTTATGTGCATTTTATGTGTCCATTCGTTGGATATGCACCACAGACCTTGCCATCACCTATTGAGGAAATTCCTTACTCAATTGCCATTTCCTTTATCTCTCCACCTCAGCCTAACACAACAATAGCACCTCGCTACTATCATCTCTTTCATGAAGCCTTAACTTGCCTAGGCTACGACAGCCACCACCAAAGTGGAGCTCGATGATCACACGATTCGAGGCTCGATTTGATAGAGAGAGGGGGGTGATTGTGGAGATAGTGATGGTGGCCAAAGGCGATTGTATTAAGATCGTTTGTCTATTAAATAATTCATCGAATCGTAAACATATATTCTATAAATCGTACTCACATGCTTGAATAAGAATCTGTGGAGCTCGATGATCTTAAGACTCGAGGCTCGATTTAAGAGAGAGAGAAAAGGGGGTGATTGTGGAGATACTGATAGTGGCCAATGGTGATTGTATTGAGATCGCTCGTCTATTAAATAACTCGTCAAATCGGAAACAGATATTATACGAACTGTACTTGATGCCCGAATAAGAATCTGTCGCGCTACTTTGTGAATTAGACTCGGTAAGCCAATATTATTGCTCTAATTTATGTACTAAAATAAGGAGAACAAATACGAATCAAAGTAAGCCTTCTTATGGTGTTGTGGGGGTCCAGTCGATACTCCATGCTTTGATTGGTCGTTCTAGTTTATCAAAAGCAGAAATAAGAAAGAAAAATAAAATTACTTTTTCCCATTTCCTTTATTTTTAATTTTTGCATAATGTCGCAAGAGAAAAATAAAATATATGGCTGCGAGGCGCGTTGGAGTCCCAATAATTGACACCAAAGGTGGTATATGATTGCTGAAAATGACGCATCGCACGCAAAAAAGAAGACAACCGGCTGAGCCGGTCTCCTCTGTCCCCTCTAATCCTCAATGTAAGCATTTGCGTCATCAATGTCGACATGTTTAGTATTGTTTCTATTATTGTGGAAACATACTTATATTTTTAAAAAAAGTTTCAGATTGTAAAGAACGCAAACTAAAGGACATTGACACTTGTCCATGGAGTGCTGAGTTTTTAAAATATTCCATGGGGTGCTGAGTTTTCCAAAATATTTTAAATCTTTTTATAGCATTTCTGACGTCAAGCTTGCTTGATTTGGTTTCAAATTATATAAGAAAGTAAGTTCTGAGTTTTCTTTTAGGAAATTATTTTATTCTATTTTAGTTTAAATATATGTAGATCGACAGTAGCATTTATATAATGTAATGGGAAGTTCAATGTCAAGTAAAAGTTCTGTTTTTACATTGTAAAACTTAAAATAAAGATCATAGGTGAAAAATATAAGCTGGATCAACACTAATCTAACACCCACTTAAGAAATTTGCATTATAAAAAAAAATGCATATGTGCATATATTTGATATTCCCTACGACCGCATATAGGTACAGAAAAATATGTAATTTAGGATAATCAAAATAATTGACAAGTAAACAATGGGTCTCCTGCATTTTTATGTTTGAATTCTAAATATTGTTGAGTGTGCCGTAAATTTCTTATATTTCCTTCACAGCAGTTGATATCATACCCAAAAGATGGATTAGAATTTTTACATACTACTTCTTCATTCTCTACTAATATCATTTTTTTTTTCGATTATTTCTCTTTCATGATGCAACATGCGTACGATATCCTAGTAAATTATGGGGCATCGTCACCTAGATATTTCGTCTATTGTCTGTGTTAATAAAAAAGCGCCTTTCACTTTCTAAGCCCTACCAAACCCTACTGGCCCAAAAAATAAGAAGAGAAAAAGTCACACAAAACACCCGTTAACATACTTTTATAGATGTTTTATGTGAAGAAAACATAAGATATGTTTTATGAATAATTAAACTATCCATATATTAAAATTGAGCTCGTGGGGGGCTAAATCTCTGACTGGAAAATGTTCATTAGATTATATATGATGATGATGAATATAGATCAAGTCAAATGCGTCAGAGAGGTAATTTTTTTTATTCATGTTAGAAAGGGAGCAGATAATGATCTTCTTCTGATGACAACCTCCCACCGGTCTAAGATTCTGCAGCATTGACAAATTCTTCAGATGTAATTCGTGTATATAGATTGATATTCTTCAATCCACCATAATCAAATGTACAGAAGTTCCCCCACGTCTCCGTTGAAAAAGGGTTCAAATAATTTCAAGCAATGATACGTATTAAATAAATATTAGAGATCGAAGATTGAGATCAGGTCACGCTATTGCTATATGAAAAAAAAAAATAACAGATAATTTCTTCGCAAAGAAATTTTTTTGTTAAAGAGATAATTATATGAGATTGAGTATGATAATATGAATCAATCGGAATCAGTCGTCGATCCTCTACCTTGCACGGTGTCGCCTTTGGTGTCTCAATAATTTTCATCGATTGATCAATGAAAATGATGTTTTCATCAACAATAGGGATTTATTGAGGCATCGAGAAGGAACTCCACACGAGGTAGAGAGGACCTTCATCGAGGAAATTATTATTTATGCCGAAATCGATTTGGTGGGGGGACGGTCGTCAAGGATTTTTTCGAATTTTTAAACGATAACGAAGGGAGGTTAACAATGGATTTAGCAGCTAAATGTTGTTTGAGAACAAGCTAACATGACATAGGAGTTAGGGAAGTGAGATCAAGCGTGCCAATAATTTATTCAAAAGTTTATTCCCGCGAAATAAGGCGAAAGTCGGGGAAAATATCTTTGACTTTTTTTATGAGTTATCGATTCTTCTAATAAATGATGACATCACTACTATTACTTTGTAGCTCTTGACCACTTCTTCCCAATAAATTGGCAAGCAACTAGATGGAGAATGAATGGGAGGAGAAGGCATTAGCTCGAGTGCCGTTTTGTGAAAACAACCGTGAAAGAAACGTATCATCTAAAAAATGAAAGAGTTTTCGAATAATAAAAGGTTGAACTCGAAAGGAACAAGTGTACATAATGGAAAATGATCGAAACGGTCGATAATTTGACAAAATAACATACAAAATGGAAAATGATCGAAATAGTCGATAATTTGACAAAATTATAACATCTTACTCTGATATTATGTGAGATTTAATAAAATCGCTACCAATTGTTTAAAAAAATTATGCTGCTAGATGAATGTATAATTTAATATTTAAATATTTTAACATTAGTAACATAGACATGGCGGCCATGTAATGTGGGCCATATCATGTGATTAAGCATTTGTATTTGCCCCTGAGAGATTGTACTTTAGAACTAGAGCCTTCAAAATACCCCATCGAAAACAAAAGTTCAACATCATCAAGTGTCACCCTAAAAAAATTGAGAAAATACCAAAAAGATATATGTCGCATTGCACCCAATAATCACTTCCATAACTCTACTTTGAAGATACCATATACATACTTGAGTTTTTCTTTTGGAGACCACACCGCACCTTCACATTAACTGTCCCCATGTCTCTACCTATGAAAATGTCATTTTCTTTTTAAAAATCTCGTCCTCAAATCCTAAATTCCACATCCACCTAGAACACCCAAAATCAACTAATACCAAACTATCCAAATCCTAAGCAAGTTACTAAATAAAACTCTAAGAAGAGGCAATCTGGTCGCGGGGTTCTGCCTAGAAATATGCAAATAAAATTTACAAAAGTAAAGGTGTGTATCGGGTCAAAAGTAAGTTTTTATTTTTTATTTTTTATTTTTTTCGGGAGTGGCTTCTCGAGAAAATAAAAATGATGACTTTTTGTTTATTTCCAATTTTTTCTAAGGTAGAAGAAGAAGAATTGGAAGAGGCTATCTAGTCGTCAGTGCTAGAATTCGGAAGACTTGTTACGTTGGAAGGGTCGGACCAAGAAACAACGGTCCGGAGAGGGAGATGAGTTGAGATGGCCAATACAGTTCTCACAGCTTCCTTTAATTAAAAAAAGACAGGCATAATAAATATTTTAACAAGAAGATATAATTTCTTTTGACAATATGCATAGGACTTCTATGACAACATAAGATATCAAGGAGAGAAGTTGAAAAAATAGGCAACTTTTTTTTTTTTTGTTATTTTGTCTAATCTTTTGTGATTTGCATTTTCTTCCCTTCCTCCAAGGCGCATTATTTTTTATAATCCACATGGTATGGGCATGTAACAATAAAGAGAGGAAAAAGATTGAAGGGGGTGGAAAAAATGCAAAGAAAAATAAAAGCGATGAAGATAACAAATAGGTCTTTGCTAGTCTAATAGTCTTTATGGTACTGTGAGAATAACAGTCCATTTTTTTTTTTTTTGGTAAAGGGTAAGAATATATAACTTTAACCAACAATTACAAAAGATCTTATGCCACAAAACTTGCACTCAACAAGACAACAAGTCGAAATGAGTAGAAGGGAACCGAATGCAAAAGAGGACCGCAAGAGCGGGCCTAAGGAAGCAGAAACAACCAAAACAATGGCGAAAGGAAAAGGAAAGCAACGGGAGGCCACAGAAGGCCAAATGAACCACAATCTACACTCGCATCTGCCAACAACAAAAGTGAAGAGCCATCAAGGAAGCACCCACGCAGAGGAAGAGCATCTAGATAGCAAACACTAGGTTAGGGCCCTGTCGAAGTAGAAGACTCCCTAGCTGAAAAAATGATCGGATCAATACCCCAGCTATACTGCAATCTCTGGTTTTTATAAGTATCATCCACACTCCTGAAGGTGGTGGCCTTGTCTCTGACGACCTTGATGAGATGAGTTGATTCTTCACCATTGGAATAGAGAAGCGTTGCTCTCTCAAGAGGATGCCATTCTTGTGCTTCCAAATGAAATAACAAAGAGCATCAAAAGAGAAGCGAGCAATGCACTTGTAAAAGTCTTTGCCCATATGGAAGGAGGCGGCCCGGTTGAGATTCTCGACCCACGAACTGTTCCGCCACGGCAGATTGTATCTGGAGGCCCAAAAGGCAGCGATGCTAGCAGAGATGCGGCATCGAAAAAAATAGGTGATCTATGGAATCTGGCACCTCATTGCAGAAGGAACACAAGGCACTATCTATCCTACCATAAGATAATAATGGAGTTTGGGTAAGAAGCCTGCGTTTGGCAATAAGCCAAAGGTTTAGTTGGTACCTTGGAGTGATTGAGTTGTTCCATATGAACGTGTGCCAAGAGACACCACCGCCTTGGTGGCCGCGATGGTTTGGGCTCTCTTCCATTCACGCAGGGGAGGGGTTCAAATCCCCTCACCTGGTCCGCTTAGGTGCTTAAGTGGGGCGCGGGGTGGTGGGTCCCTCCTGCTACGTGTCCCTCCCGGGTTTCTTTGCTTGCCACGCCTGCCAGCCAACAGTATGGGGTTCATGGGTTACCAAAAGAAAAAAACGTGTGCCAAGAGACTTGAGTTTTCCTCCTCTTAGTCAAATCCCCAAGTTGAGGCCACCGCGAACAAGTGGGAGATGTTTTCCTTTCAACCAAAATAGTCTATTGTAAGTCACGCATTCTTAAAAAAGTGAGTCTCACAACAATTTACAATTATTTGTAATTTGATTTTTTGTGATTCAAAATAGATTGTTATTCTTATAATATATTAAAAATTGTCATGCAATTATTTCTTTAACAAATATAGGAGGTTAATATAGTATATATATATATATAGAGGAGAAATGTTGAACCCTAACGCTATCATTCGGATTGATGAATCCAGGATGTACAACCCTAAACTTGTGGTCATCTTTTCGGCACGACAAATGAGGTTGGGAGGGCATCGTGATCGCACCACTGCGCTTACAAACGTCATTTAATATTTCCTGTTATAAGAAAAGAAAAGGGAGAAGGGAAAGGAACAAGAAAAAGAGAGGGAAAAAGTGAGGGGGAGAAGCGTGACGTGGACTCCTTGTACCTTGAGCCCGCAAGCGACGGCCCAGATTTTCTCTCTCTCTCTCTCTTTCTTTTATCTCTCTCTCTTCCCTCCATGCCCACCTCCCATTAACTCTCTCTCTCTATCTCTCTCAACAGCGAGTCACTGAGTGCCGTGTGCAACTCTGCGTTAAACAACGGAGACACTAGTTAAGAAGAAGAAGCAGCAGCAGCAGCAGCAGCAGCAGCAGCAGGAGGAGGAGGGGGAGGGGGAGGAAGTGGGCGTGATGTTGCTGGGAAAGCGCCCGCGCCATCGGATTCAGAGGACGACGAGCGTGACCAGCATCACCGTCGTCGACCTCGAGGTGGACGACGAGCAGGAGCCGCCGTCGGGGGACGCCCTCCAGGACACCCCCGGAGAGAGCGGCCCGCCCCTAGCCGCGGTGGCTCCCGATCATCGCTACGACGGGGAGGACGGCGAGAACATTAACGTGGACGGCTTCGGACCGTACGACCCTCAGAGCAGCTTCTTGGCGCTGGTGTCGCCGAGGAACTACAGCAGCATGGATGCCGAGGGCGCTCATTTCCTGACCACCTGCGGGCTCTGCAAACGCCGCTTGTTCCCTGGTCGTGACATCTACATGTACAGGTATTTCCACACCTGTTCTTTTTCTTCTTTTTTTTCCCGTGTCGCTTTTGTGTATGTCGAAGACGATTGCTAAGTACGCACACATATACAATCTAAACAGTTCTGGTCGCTCTGTTAATGTTACCTTTTGAAGAAGTGGTCACATGTTTGCTCACCTGTAAATCTTGCTTCTTCGTTACTGGGTTTGTCTTCCAGATCCACTGAGGAAACCGTCTGCGTCATTTTCATACCCCTTTTCTTTTCCTTTCGCAGTTCAATCAAATCTACCCGTCAAAGAAAAATAAATAAAAAAGATGACCATGTTTATTTTCTTTTCCTTAGAAAAATGAAGGAAGAAAAGCTGTTCGGAAGATGATGAAAACCGAACTCTCTTGGGGGTTGTCTGAGTTTCTGCATAATTGCACGTTTGGGAGAGCGTTTTCAACCATTTTTTTTTGTCTGCGAAATATGATATGCAGGATATGGAGGCATCCAATAGAAAAATGTCCAATTTTTTTTTTCTATTTTCTTTAGGCATGATTTGCTTTGAGTTTCGGAAGGTGAGCCTAGCATATTCAGCGCATCATCTGTACTTTGCAGGCCCTTTGCTAGTGATGTGGAACTTAAGCAAAGGAGCGTTTGAACCCTTCAACCTTTTATCACGTCATGAAATGAGACAATGCATATGGATGTAGATCATGCTACCAAGTACACAACACTGGAAAAATTGTACATCTAGCATAGCTTGAAAATCGAACAAAGCAAAAGTTGCATGTCTTGGAACATGTGTATTATTCAAATTCTGTCACCACGAGCTTTTTCAGGATACGAAAGTATAAATTTTACGTATGATGTAATTGAAAGAATAAAGTCCTAACTAAAGATTCCGGTTAATAAGATCTAATAAAGATTTGCCACTATAATGCCTCTCTTGCTATATCGTGTACAGCAAAATCGAAATGCGTGAATTATGGAATGACATTATTACATAGGTCAAAATAAGGTATAGTGAGCTTTGGGAGTGGCATACTAGGGTTTGGAACCATTGCAGATATGGACTTGGAATGGCATCATTTTCAATGTGTTTAGTTGTAATGCTTATTGAGGATGATTGCTAATAAACGATGCCGTGGCAGGGGAGATACGGCCTTTTGTAGCCTCGAGTGTAGGGAACAGCAGATCAAGGAGGACGAGAAGAAAGAGAAGCACAGCAATCCCAACGTTGCCGCTAATTCACGTCGACAAGGTCGCAAGGCATCGCCAATCTAGAGAGAGAAACCATCTGTAATTACTCTCCAATGGAGATAGAGAGAGATGATGATGGTGGTGGTGGTGATATGGAAGCGAATATCAAGCATTTTCTCCTTTGTTAATTTTTATGCATTGCCTCGAAGTAAATATTTTCTCTCCATGGATATACGTGCATATATATACATATATCCAACTATTGGAACTCACGAAACACGCTAGTAATTACTAATTAAAATTATGAATTGGGTGACTGATGATGTTTCGGATGCATAATTTGAAGGTGTTGGTCACTTAATTTCATCTATTAAACTTTTAATTTTAAACGTTCTAATCAAAGTTAAAACTGTTAGTCACATCCCATTTACCAAATAGTTTTTACTGCATTGCCAAACAAATCTTTGACAAGTGAAATTGCCAAATTATCCAATTCAAGATTAAATTGAGGTGCCGTCGAGCACCATAGTGGAAACAAGTATTCGAGCGCAACAAGCTCACAAGCGCAAGTTTAAAAAAAAAATGCTTTAGTATTATTCTAAAAATCAATCTTTAAAACTCTTCATAAAAGAGAATAATACTAATATAAACAGTATAATATCCTAAAGACATCCTAATAATTGATAATTAAAAAAATACTCAAAAAGAAAAGAAAACTTAAACATGTAATATGTGATTAAATAACTAAAAAGAAACCAAATTACTCAAACTTCTAAGATAAACCACTGGGGGTTCGCCCAGTGGCGCCACCCTTCAACACAAGGGGGGGTGAGGGTTAAAAATCCCCACCTTCTCGGAGGATGGGGGGTAGGGACGCGTAAGTTTGAGAGTGGGTTGCGGCTCCCACGCCCTGCAAGAGGCGGGCGCAAGCCCGCAAGTGAGTGTAGAGTAGGAATAGAGTAGGAGAGGCCAAAAAAAAAAAAAAAAAAAAAAAACTTCTAAGATAAATTTCTCAACCATTATCTTTCCCTGCCAACGGCTCTTGAACCTTCAAGGAAGAAAAAATATAAAGATGAAGGAATTTAAATACCAGAATTTTAAAGAGTGCCCTTGAGCATTTGTTAAGCCTCAATTAATGTGCTTCGAAAATTTAAGTTTACTACCTGAAGTAAGTGACCTTATTGAAACGTGCAGCCCTTCCATTTTTATGGCGTCTTCTAATTTTTATTTTCTAAGTTTAATAAAATTTAACTAGTGCTTGTTAACAAGACTCGTGCTACGATATGAATTCTTGTAAGGAAACTCAATACGACTCTTGATGCATAGTATTATTCATATGCACTAGAGAAAAAAAAAGTTCAAATTGAATTGATACCCAAGAAATGGTGTATATATATGCAGCAACAACATAATCAAATTGATCAAAATGATAAAAAATCATATCAAATATTAAGAAGTTATGGCCACGTATAATTTGGCTTTTCGCATCTCGGTGGATAGCAAAACCTAGTTGCACACATCGATTTTTTCTTCATGTCACAATCCTCACCCATTTGTTGAAGTTCAAGTGTACACTTGCATTCGAAGTAGTTTTTTCAATCAGGGCATGTCAAATAGCTAGAAAGGCTTTCAAAAATAATTTCAAAAATACGCAAGATGTCTAAAATTCAAGACAAATTACACATAAGAAAAGTTCCTGAATTGTCAGTACACTGATTTTTAGCGTGATATTTTCCTATATATATTTGAAATTTTGGGCACTCCTTACCACTCGTCTTTTAATAAAAGTTCTTAAAAGGGAAACCTAAAATATATAAATGCCCTGTCTAAATCAATCCACGTCTACTCTCCAAAATGATTGGTGAACTCTCTTTGCCCTTGGGGATCGAACTCCATCATCACTAATTTTTGGCCCTCAATATATCTTTATTTTCCTCAGCCTCAAAAATGCCACTCCCAACTTCCAAAAATTTCACTGGTCCCCCCCTCCCCCCAACCTTTTGTAATTTATGTTTTCTTCCCTTCTTGATGCCATCATCATCACCACCCCCCCTACATTATATTATTTGATTCTGTGTGGGTTTGTAATTGGTTCTCGAGAATAAGTGTGCACTGACGGTCTCTTATATTCATCATGCAATTTGGAGATTTGTAAGTACTTTTATATCTTTAGAAAATGACCATGTTGCTTTGTATCGATACCATACTTCTATTGGAGCCTCTTTCCTTTTTTTTTTCCTCATAAAAATATGTCGATATGACTCAAAACCGTGAAATAAAATTAATTTAAACTCGTTTAAAAGAGAAAGATGGCAATAAAACAATTTCAATTAAAGTTTTTCTCGTTTTTTTTATCTCAGATACACTAATTAAATGCTGGACTGCATGGGTTTTATGCTTTTTTTATAATCTGAAGAAAAATGATCGCATACGCATGATTTGGACTATAAAAAATAAACATGCTTTAACTATTTTGAAGATCATTGTGTATGATAATTCAATGAGGTGACCAGTTGGCTTCGGAGCTTTTATTGGATCTTTATAAATGTAAAAAAAGTAGGGTTACAATGGTAATCTAATAAGATGAGTTAGTTTTTCGAATATAGTTTTTCGAATATGCTCTCCATTTGCCATTTTGTGGATCTTATGGATAAAAAAACTTTTGAAATCCGAGAGCATTATGGGATCAATTAATGACTTTTGGAGACGAATGGGCGGACTCTTTGAAAGGTCAAAATCGTGGCCCTATCGGGAAATAGCACCATTTCTATCTCAAAAAGCCATTAACCCTCACCTCACTTCTCTTCGCCCATACGCCTTTCTTGCTTGTGCTTTTCCTGATATATTATAGAGCAGCTCGGTGCGGACCATCGAATAGCAATTGGCCTAGGAAGCTTCACAAGATGTTTACATCTTCGTTTCTTTCTTTACTTTCACTTTCAAAGTTTTTTTTGCATTACATCTTGATTTTCAACCGTTGAATAACACAATTAAAGATGATTTGACATTTCGCTTTATGATGAAGACACTATCCTCGCCATGGCATCGACGTATCCCAAATTAATTAATTAATTTCTCGATGGCGAAATTGGAAATTTATTTATTTATTTCTGTTTTTGTTTTGGAGCTTGTTCTCGTTCTGATTGGCCTGGCGTTTGGGTTGGTAGGTTATGCTGTCCTTGGGCCCCTTCGGGTTCTAATTATAATTAAATTTTGTCTCCATCATTTCCATCACTCCGTAGGGGCTGACCCCAGTTAGATCGAGACAGCACCATGCCTCCAAATTTTTCCAATTTCGATTGATGCTTTGAGTCGTTTTCCAGGCGCAAATTATTGCATTTCCGTAATTTTGTCAACATCATGTAATTTCTTTTCATGTTCATTTCCAAAAAAAATAAAAATTCACTGTGTTTTTCATTTTGTCAAACAAGATTAAAGATATGTTCTCCATTCTTATAACATGAAAGATCCTCTTTGATATTACTTTTGACATTGCTCGCAATGAATTAGGGTTCTAGGGTAAAGGCTCAAACGTGATCAGTGGTGCATAAGGTCTGAGACTTGTTTCTAATCGCGTTAGTCGGAACGAGAGAAAGAAACTCCCATTAAATTGCGGACCAAACTTCTTGAAATAGTTCAACATGCACAAGTTTATCAGTCGATGGGGATGGCAATCGATAAGATTAATGTGTGGATATCGGACTCGGCTCTTAGTCAAGGTGTAATTATAATCTAGGATTGTTTTTCTCTTTTCCTACAATTGGCCAATTGGGTGATGAATTGGGTTAATTACGCTAAGGGGAATCCAAATTCACCCCCATCGATCGGTTGGATTCACTCTCCGGACCAAGTATGATCGCACAGATATATAAAAAAAAAGTCCGATCTTATTATAAAATGCAACCAATTTTTGGGGGCCAGAACCATGGAGATTCGCAAGGAATCTTATACCAATATTTATATACACGGTCAATGGCCCTCCAATAGCAATTCCCTATTTATTAGCCGAAATAATTCTGGGTCTAAAACTTTATATTAAAACCCGACATGGAACCTGTCAATCGGAAGTGATTTGGACACTGATTGGCTGGATTCCAGGATTAAATTAGTGACTAATAGTTTTCAAGGACTCCTTTGTTGGCGCTCCGGGTGTCATCCAATTTCAATGTTTCGTGCCCAGGGTTGGGAACGAAGCCACCGGCGAGAAAGGAAGAGAAAAGGACAAGAAAATTATAAAACGATGTCTTGTAATTACAGGACAATTTAGTCCTCTTTGACATATTGTTTTTGCTGCCGCCTTCCTTTGTTTATCCGATCGAAAAATACCCTACTATCGTTACTTTGTGTGGCTGATATCGCGAGGGAGCGATTATCTAACTTTTTTAGACGAGAGAGGAAGTAGCATGATAGCATCACATGATACCGACGGGCGGATGCTGCCGTTCTATGTAAGTTAAGGAGGGATGGGAATGTCGTCGAGCACTTGAGTCTCGATTGAGGCTTTTTTCTAAATCGGGGTTATCAATTGTCCAATTGATCAAATTAGTGCTGGGACTGGTCGTTAAGGTCCCGGAGATGGAATCAAGATCTATGAAGCTCATTTCAGAGGAATAATAGAAGGAATGGGATCATAATCCATGCGAAATTTTAAGGGGGTAAAGCTCAAATCACGTCTGCCTGATCTTTGTCCAAATTATGGTGGCAACCTTCAATCGTGATCTGCAACAAGGGTTAGACGGCCATCTCATTATGATATGGTGGAATCGATCTGATCTCACACTTAAAAAATATGAAGTCACGAGTTCCTTTTCTATTCAAAGCAGGTAGTTTGGGTAACATCACGAGGAGTAATTTCTTGCAGTTCCCCAATCACAGCCTGATGACTTTGACTTTGGCTTTGACCCAAGAAAGTAGACTCAGTGCAATGCATGAGAACTTACCGAGGGTACAATCTCCCAGGCGCACCGATCAAGTTCATCATGAGTGTTGATCATGTGTCCCTACTGCGTTCAATGATCAAGTCTGATGGATCTTGGGCCAGGCAAAGTCCTTTCCTCCCTTTTTGAGGGGAAGTGAGTCGGTATCGCTGCGTGTAATTAACACACCGTTAAATTAGGTGAGACCCATCCGGGCTTTTCTTCCTCGCGAGCCCAGGTCGAAGATGAATTTTTTTTCTTTTCTTTTGGTTGCTTTGAAGTTTCCCTTACTCCACTGGGCCAAAACGGCCTTTGAGGGGCTTGCACTTTAAGGCTTCAATACCAGGGCCTTCATTCTATGCCTGCAGATACACCAATTCAGATGACGCTAACCATATGGGCTAGGTAGCATTTCTGGAACTCCAAAGCTTTGAGTAGTTCAGAGCGTTTGATAATGATTCTATGTCGGGAAATAATTTTTGATGAGAAATAATTTTTTTTTTATTTTGTTCTCGGGAATAATTTCTTAGCAAAAGAATGTGTTTGGTAACATCATAAAATTTATATTCCTAATAGAAATACGTTTGGTAGGATTCTTATATATATTTATTTCTTTTAATTTTTAAAAATTCTTTTATTATATTTTCTTATTTTTTCCTTTTTTTCTTTTCTCTTTGGCCCGTTGCTGTCACCGTGACGGCGACGGGCAGGGCGAGGTTCAGCGAGCTTGTCAGAGGCCAGCCTAGCCATAGTGAGCCTCAGCCTCGCCACTCGGCCTTGCCCTAGCCTAGTGAGGCCCAGCCTCGCGTCGGCTGGGGAGGTCGAGCCTCGTCATGGCCAAGCTCTTTCAGTTAAGGCGAGGCCGAGCCTCGCCGTGGCTCGGCGTCTCCGGGGATCGGCGATGCTTCGGCGAGGTTATCGGCCCTCATCTAGTTGGTCGCCGTCTTTGGCTATTGCCAGGATCGGTGATCGGCCAAAAGGAAGAAGAAGAAGAAAAGAAAGAGAAGGAGAAAAGAGAAGAAGAAAGAATAGAGAAAAAAATAAATTCTAGAAATTGTTCCTAGAAAACAAAAGTTTTACCAAACAGAGTCTTAGAGTCTCTCCATAAACATTGTACTAGTTTTACAGATTGCAAGGTGTGATTTGACTGTGAGATTTATGGACAATCTTAGCTGGTTCTTCTGTTCTTGAAGTGAAAAATACATGACAAAGCGGCCCTACGCTCGCTGAGCACGCTCGCTGAGCACCTTCGCGTACAGCATTTACCATGAAATGTAATATAGACATAAAACAAACGGAAAAATCACCGGAGTGAGGAGACGATTTTTTCCGACATCGACTAGAGACAATCTTCACAATCTTCACGGCTTAACAATCTTCACGAGACAATCTTCACGGCTTACACAATCACCACAGAATTTGGCAGGGGAAAGAAAGAGCATGTTGTTTCGGTACCAGAGAGCCAGCGAGGGGCGGGGTTCTGAACTAGCTCCTCACTTGTACTCCAAGATCATGTTGTTCTCCGGAGCCAAGCCCACACAGGCCCTCATTATGTTCTCGAGCATCGCCCTCTGCTTCGCCAGCGCATTCACCACGGGAGTGCCGGGCGGTACCTGTTCCAACCAACATCCGTGAATCACATTACCAACATCAGAAGCTTAAATTTTTGCCGTCCGATCATCACAAAGTAAGAACAGTAAATGAGATGAGACTCGAGCTTACGAGAGGGGCCTTGGTGAGGTAGCTAAGGATGGTTGCGACTGGGTGGAACGAGTGGAATTTGCCCTGCAAACATCAAATTTACGTTGGCCTCACAAGTTACAACCCTCATATGGTTGGGATTCAGAAGCAAACAGTCTTGGCCAATTTCAAGACAAAAGAAGGAACCAAAAGAAAACCAGAATGGATTGGATTTGAAAGAATTAAGTGTACCTCTCCGTCGGCCTTGAGCTGGATCCGAGTGCTGAGCTCGGCCAGGAGGACCAAATCGAGGATGATCGGGGCGGCCAAGAGGGAGTCCTCACACGTGTTGTGGAGGACGATGGTGCTCTTGCCTCCCATGAATATCTCCGATGTGTACTCATCCATCGCCCGCTTGCTGTCCCCAACATATGGCACATACTGCAAGCACATTACAATGAAACGACACGATTTCCATTACTGCAGCGCTTGTGCTGGACTGACAGAACATGACGAAAAAGGAAATAATTTTTGGTTCGGTTCTGATGCTACACTTATTTTTGGCCAAATAATCACGGCCATCTCGAGTTTAGTTCAGTTGCAGCTGATGCATAACGCTTGGTCAAAGTAATATTTGACAAAATCTCAATTCATCTTGAATTCATATTGAAATCATGAAACGACACGATTTCCATTACTGCAGCGCTTGTGCTGGACTGACAGAACATGCCGAAAAAGGACATCGACGAATAAGGCCGACTAATTTTTGGTTCGGTTCTGATGCTACAGTTATTTTTGGCCAAATAATCACGCCCATCTCGAGTTTAGTTCAGTTGCAGCTGATGCATAACGCTTGGTCAAAGTAATATTGACAAAATCTCAATTCATCTTGAATTCATATTGAAATCATGACCTGCCATGTCTATCTGAACAAACACTAGCGCACATCGTGTGCAAACGACTTAATCTTGTAATGAGTTGATCAATGAATAATATCTTTATTTTAATGAGATTTATAGGACATTCCTTCGGTTAATCTGTGATCGAGCACTTCTGTAGCAACTGTTGAAAAGAATTTTCACACAAAGAAAAGAAAAATTAGAAATGGCCATACCTTGATGACCACGACGTGGTCCGGGTGCTCGCCAGGCTCGTAAAGGATGGCGTTGCTGGCGACCATGTCGTCCACGACATTGCTCTTCGAGATCTCCTTGGACCGGAATGTCTGAGGGGCCGAGAGATTCATCCCATCGTTGTTGCCAAGATGGTTGTAGCTCACGATTGAGGTTGGCTGTTGAATCACCACATTTTAATTTCACAGTCGTATGTTAGGGAACATGTGTAACATTTGCCCACATCATCAATTGATGTCTTTGCTTTTCTTAAACCAAATTTATCACATTTATTGAAGAAAAAGATTGCAATGTACCTTGATCCCGGCCCCGACCAGGAAATCGACGAGAACAGATTTCATCTTGGTTTGGCCACTCTTGAAGTCATCTCCTCCAATCAAAACGTTCCTCTGGATGGCCAAGTCAATAAGTCCTGTGATCAAGTTAAGTTTACAGCAAACAGAATCAGATATCTCTAATCAACAACCCCCCCAGAATCAACTCCCAATAGGTGTTAACTAAATCTCTCTCGGTAATTACCGGGAACGAAAGTGTTTTGCGGGCTTCCATTGATGAAGGGGATGTTCTCGAGCACACAAGCAATTGCATACAAAGTGGAAGGCGAAATCTCGGACTCGTTCTTCTCCACGGAATTCATCAAGTTCTCCATTGTGTCGTTCAGACCCCCCACCACATTGCTGTACCTCTCCGTGTTGGCAGTCCACAGCACCACCACCTTGTCCACCTTATTTTTCTCCTTAAAGTCCCTATTCAAATTGAAAAGTTTAGAACCCCACATAAATATCAGTACTAAGAGTCACACACCCAGCAAACAAAAACCCCTTTAAACATGACCCTTTTAAGATCTACACGACATTATCTGTCCATGTCTTATACTAGTATATGATCAAAAACAGGAGGAAACCCGGGAGGCATTATTCACTTCATGTCCTTGATGATTTGCTGGACCTGCTCCTTCTTGGAGCCCTTGATCACATTGTTAGCGCGAGCCTCCTGGTTGGCTGCGATGAAGTCAGGGTCATAGATCCCGGGGAGCGGGACCATGTGCTCCATGTACGGCCGGAGCTGCTTCTGAAGATCGATGTCAAACACCCTGGCCCTGGCCATAGCATCAGCCAAGTTCGTTTTACTGATGTCCCATCCCCCGATTACGATATCATCTGGGTTGACCTGAATTCGTCCATGCATTGTCATTTCGAAATCAAATCGACAAAACTCTGTGAAACCGATCGATCGATTGGTCCATGATGATCAAATCAAACTGATTTACCATGGGGAGGAGGCTCTTGAAAGGAGCATGGATCTCTTCTCCATTGTAGGACCCAACACGGATGGTGGACGCCTGGGTCAGAGAGCCGAAATAGTTGGCCTGCTGGACGTTGTCCTTGGTTGCCCAGGAGATTCCTCTGCAAAAATTGAATTTTTTTCAACAAAAGAGCAAAACCCAACTTTAAAGTTTCTTTTCCTAATTTTTTTTTTATAGTAAACAATATATTGAGCTTTAACCAACACTACAAAGCAGACTAGCACCAAAAACTTACGCTCGTAGGTCAAACTAGTCCGAACGAGTGGAAAAGTACTCACGAAACAAACAACAGCACAAAGCCAGCAAAGGCAGTGCAACCTAAACAACACCTACAAAACAAAAGCCAAACAACCCAATCCACAAGAGGCAAAACAGAGGAGAAACCAGGCAGGCACCAGCAGGAGTAGCATCAAGGGAGCACACACCCACCAGAAGTTTCTTTTCCTAATTCAAATTCATTGTTCCCAGAAAAAAGAAAAATTAAGGAAAAAAACCAAGCTTTCCATCGAACGAACAGCAATTCCAGCAAGTAGAGGAGGGGCCTACAGAAGATAAAAAAAACCAACTAGAACACAAAGATTTCTAGTACAATCAAAACCGGACCCACACCTGAAACCCTTTTTTCTTTTTTTTTAATCATTGTGTAATCATACCAACCCCCTTGTCAAAAAAAAAAAATCATACCAACCCCCAAAGCCGCAACTCTCTAATCGAGAAAAGCAAAAGCGAAAAGTATATTTTACATTTTGCCCTACTTAGGGACTTACTCTCGGTTCGCAATGACGCCGCCGGTGAGGGTCGAGCCGTTGTTTCCGCCCCAGCCGACCAGCATCACCCTACACAAAAGAAAAACAGAGAGGCAAAACTTGAGGATCGATCGATCAGACCCACTTCTCGAAATTCGCAAGAAAACACAAAACCAGCCAGGGACGCGGTGGGGAAAGGAGACGAACCCGAGCTTGGGGACGCGGGTGTCGGTCTTGAACTCGTACTTGACGGACTTGGGCTTGACGGTCCACTGGTACGCCCCATTGCGGTTCTCGTGGACGAGCTCGGTGGTCTGGTAGTCGTACACGGAGTGAATCTCGGCGTCGCCGTACGTCACGTTGGGGCTGTCGACCTTGAAGCTCTCGATAAACATCTCGTCCTGTCCTGTCCTCTGCCTGCGAATTCTACCGTCTCGCGCTCGGGGGGAAAGAGGAAGAGACGGAGGAGAGAAACACGTCGGCTCGGCTCGGCTCGGCTCGGGGCGGGAGGGGAACAAACGAGAACGCCCGCTCGCTCTCGCTCGCGCTCAAGGCCAGGGGGATTGCTCTGCTTTCTCTGGGCAAATCGGTGGCGGTGGTGATGCAATCGGTTCCGCTCCCACCCGGCGGCATTTATAGAAGGGCTGCTGCTCTGGGGTGCGACACGTGGCGGGAGGTGAGTGGATTGAGGCCCCACGTTCTCGACTTTTTTGTTTTTTTTGTTTTTTTTTTTTATTCGGGTCGTATTGAGGTCCTCAACTTAGCAAGTTGGCTGTTTTGTGGGGTCGTGCTTTTCCGCTTCCGTGCGTGATTTCATGCCGAGAGGCTTTGGGCCTACCGCTAGTACCGAACTGAAGCCCTCTCCCTCTCCCTCTTTCCTCTTTTTTCTTTTCTTTTTTTTTTTTTTTTTTTTGGGTTGCTTTCTTTGCTATTACTAATTTACTACTTGTCATTTATGTCGAGAAATGTAGGGAGAAAAAAAAAAAAAAAAAAAAAAAAAAAAAGGGTCCCGCCATTAATTTATTTGTTTTTAGGGTTTCTTGTTGCCAGATATTCATGGGGCCCCTGGCGCCAAAAAGGAAAATTAGTAAATGCTCGCATGACATGGAAAGGAATGAGTCGATTATAGATGGTATGCGGAGCTTAAACTTTCATGCCTAGCGATGCGGGACCTTGTTAATCGACTAAAGTGCATTTGTTGTTTATGCATGTGAAGGGAGATTTCGGCCATCACACGATTCGAATGGTTTTAATGTGGAGAAGGGCGTCCAAAATGAAATTTCTAGAAATTGAAGAATAAAGGTTGATTTATGGAGATCATCAAAGTTGGAAGTTTATTTCCTAATTTAAGAAGGGTTTTTTATTTTATTTTTTATTTTTTATTTATGTAAGTTTGATTTCCAATTTGAGTAAGTCTCGGCGAGGGCTTGATTGCGGCATCCACCCTTGTTCGATTCTTCCTAATCGTCCGGTTGTTGGGTCCTATCGTCGTCGAATTGGGCTTGCTACTGAGGTGGAGCCGACATGTAACATTTTATTGTCTTGAAACTCATTGAACGACTTGAATTAGTTGTTGCAGGTGTGTAGATTGAGTGGCGATAATTGGAGACCGTCATTATTGAACAATTTAATAATTTTAAGGTAACATTGTATTGGCTGATAATTTATTGGCTGATATTCTCTCTCTGTCTCTCCTTTTCCTAAGGAAGGAAGAAAAGAGAAAAACAATATGCCATGCCAACCGACAAAATAAAAAGGAACATGATATTTTTGATTCACGAATTTTTAATTTGCTCAACGTAATCACTAAACTCTTATATATATTCAATATAGTTAATAAAATATATGAAAATGTATAATATATTTTTCATATTGAATATTTTTATGAACTTGTCATGTATGATCCAAAAATTACACTATATAATGCCAGGCCAACCGAGAAAATAAAAATAAAAATGACACTTCTGATTCATGAATTTTTAATTTACTTAACATAATCACTGAATTCCAATATATATTCAGTATGGTCAATAAATTATATGAAAATGTATAATATATTTTTCATATAGAATATTTTTATGAACATGTCACGCATGATCAAAAAATTACATTATATATCGAATATTTTCCCGTTTCAGTTTGTGTCGTCATCGAAACCGTCAAAAAGACGGGGGGTGGTTTGGTGGTCCGCTGACCCGCACGTACGAGTTGACACGCGCGAAGGAGGGAGGAGGGCACGCAGCTCACGTGGCGCATCGCGCAGCATGCAATCGAGAAGTGGCGGTGGGGGCCCCAGCCGGGGGTGTCAAGGGGGACGCGAGAAGGCGCTGGAAAAACCCGAATGTTGCGGTTGACCGATGTGGGACTCGTGGTCGCGCGGGGACTCGTGCCCGGGCCTCTCTTTTGGACTGACGTCGGGTTTTTTTGGACTTTTCCGTTGGGGCTTTTAACTTGCCTCTCTCCTCCTCGAGATTCTCTCTGGATTCATCGTTATTCACGAAATGTTAATAAATAAAAAGATAATAATCTCCATAAATCCGCACTCCCGACAAAACCAAACAAAAGAAAAAAAAAAAGTCTTCCCCTTTTTCTCTGTCCTTTTACCGGAGCTAATTAAAAGGGGGTTTGTATTTCCAAAAGGCAATGCCCTAAATTCCGTTTCCTCCGCATTTGCTGAAAAGCTTGCTTTTGAAATGAGGATTATTATTGCAATTCAACACTCTCCATTTCCCTATTCTCTTATCATTACTCTCTCTCCCATCTCTCCACTCTCTCCACTATAAGTCTCCCCAAAACTTCGACCCAAAAAAAAAAAAAGTCTCCGCAAAACACCGACCAAAAAAAAAAAAAAATTTACCTACCAGTAGACAGCTAAATTGATTCGGCTTTGGGCACTTCATCGCAAAAGTCTAAACTCGTGGCTGCTAATACGTTTTAAGTGGAGGTTCATGGTAGTGGGGTCTTGTGCTAACTTTTCCCTAGGTATTAACGTTTGGTTTGGGGTGCACCGTGCACTTTACGGGCCGTGGGTTGGCGAGCGTAAGCGAGTCGGGTGGCTCGGCAGATCCTGAGTATCAAAAAAAAAAAAAATCCCCAAAACCACTTTCCCTAAAATGAAAAAAAGAGAGAAGGATTTAATCAACTAAATAAGAAAATTTTCAATTTTTTATGTATTCTTTTTTTTTAGTGTTCTTTTACTGAATATTTATAAAACTAAAATATTTCTCATCGAATCAGTTTTGTTTGAGGAATAAAACCAACTTCGGCAAGACCCTTGAAATGAAATGCGACGAGGTTTGCCCCCAATTTGAATCCCTTTAGAAAATTCGTACATGGTAAAGGGTGAAAATGTAATAAAGAGAAAATGGGTACTCTCTGAAAGTGTGCTTCCAAATGAGGAGTATCTGCAAAAGTAAATATTGTTTAGATTCGTGCTGTTAAGATCCAGCGAAATACTATGAATTTTTGGAGAACTTTTATAATGTGGTTGATTTTGTGAGGGAAAATTATCTAAAAAGTTCTAAACTTATTGCACTTTTGCCAATTCAGTCTTAAACATTTTAATTTTGTCAATTGAGTTATAAATCTTTTCACTTTTTGTCGATTTAGTCCATTCGGCCAATTTTGGCCGGAAAATGCTGACGTGGACGCTGGCGGTGCCACGTAGGACTGCCGTCTTAACGTGGATAATTTTTAATAATATTTTAAAATTTTTAGAACTTTTTAGAACTTTTTGAATTTTTTTATTTTTTCTATTCCCCCCCTTTTTTTTTTGGCTTTTTCTTTGGCCTTTTCCGGTGACTGGCCACCGGCCACAGGCAATGGCCGACCGGTTGGCCTCGCCGGCCACAGGCTCGGCTCGGTCGGGCAAGGAGGAGCACCAGCAAGGGGAGGCCTTGCCCAAGCGTGGCCTAGCAACAGTTGCCTGGGTGAGGCCGCCCTCCCCCAGGCCAGGGCAGCCTCGCCAAGCATCGGCTAGGCGAGGGGAGCCCTCACCGGAGCTCACCTAGACTAGATCTAGCGAGGCCTGCTCCAACCCTCCCCCAGGCCAGGGCAGCCTCGCCGAGCATCAGCTGGGCGAGGGGAGCCCTCATTGGAGCTCGCCCAGACTAGATCTAGCGAGGTCGGCTCTTGCCCTTGGTCGAGCAAGCGTCAGCCTATGGCCAGTGGCCTAGGTAGCACGGACATGTTGTCTGTGCTTCCGTGTCATGTCCGACACGTGTCGAACACGTCGACACGCCTGGACACGGTCGGACACGTGGTTAACGCGTGTCCAATTTTTCGACACGTGGTCAACGTTTCTCGACATGCTTCGACATGCGTGTTCGTAAGACGATGGAGGGTGGAGGCGACTCAGGTGAAGGAGGCCGAGGGAGCAGAGACAGGCCGCGAGCGATAGCGAGAGACAGCTAGAGAGAGCCGAACAGAGAGAAAGAAGAGAGAGAAAGCCACACAACAGATTGTTGCGACGACGTGAGACGGCGAGAGAGAGCAGAAACTTAGGCGAGGGCCGCCACTCTTGCGATGGATCGGCAACGAGGAGGAGGAAGGTGGTCGTGCAGTGAGGAGGAGGAGAAGGATCGAAAGGAAGAGGAAGAGGAGAGGAAGGGGAGGGGGTCATGCGGCCAGCTGTGAGAAGGAGGAGGAAAATGAGGGTGGCTAGGGTTTTGCTGAGAGAATTAAAAGTAATAAAAAATGGGGTACTAATGCCAAACTTTTGAATTTGGGGGAGGGTTCAACCAGAAAAAAATTTGGGGGAGGAGAAATGACAGGCTATCTGTCAGGTGGTGGGGAGGGAAAAAAAGTAAAAAAATTTGGGGTGGAGGGAAAGGACGACGGAAAGAACAGTGCACATTTGGGGATTTGTTTTTAATTGAAAAATTAAATAAATGAGATTAAAAAATAATTTTGAAAAATAAAAGTATTGAATTTTGAATAATGATAAATTTTGATCATTATAGAAAATTATGGATTTATTTAAATAAATTGATTCTAATTTCTTATTAGTCATTAATTTCATCAATAACTTTTGTTAAAGTAAAAAACATGTTTCGCATTAATAATGAATATATCTTTCGAATTTCTAATGAATTGATTTATTAATATTATTAGTGTAAATTTATTATAGGCTCTTTTTTAATTAATTAATTATTTATGAATTTGAATCAAATTAATTAAAAATAAAAATATTCATTTAATATATAACGTGTCGCCGCAACGCTGTGTTGGAATTCTTTATTTTTTAGAAATAACATGTCGATGTGTCATGTCGTGTCGTGTCACGTGTTCGTGTCGCGTGCCGGTACTACCTAGCCAGTGGCCCACCGTCAGCCTCCTGGCTAGGGGTGAGGCCAACGCTCGCCTGGGTGAGGGCGAGCCCTAGCGAGGGCTCCCCTCGCCCAGCTGACACTCGACGAGGCCGCCTTGGCTTGGGGGAGGGTCAGCCTTGCCCAGGCGACCGTTGTCGGGCCATGCCCGAGCGAGGCCTCCCCTCGCTGGTGCTCCTCCTCGCCGGCCGGGTGGCGTGGCCGGTGGTGGCCACTGGAAAAGGCCAAGGAAAAGTCAAAACGAAAAAAAAAAAAAAAAAAAAAAGGAAAAAACATAATTTTTTTTTTAAAATTCAAATTTTTAATTTTTTAAATATTAAAATATTATTAAAAATTGTTCACGTCAGCGTCGCGATCACATATGGCGTCGCCAGACGCGTCCACATTAGCATTTTCTAGCCAAAATTGGCCAGATGGACTGAATCGACAAAAACTGAAAATGTTTGAGATTCAATTGGCAAAGTTAAAAGATTTAGGACTCAATTGGCAAAAGTGTAATAGGTTTAGGACTTTTTGAACAATTTTCCCGATTTTGTGACGTCTGAATGAAACGTTAGCTTCGGTTGGATGGTTGATCAACCGACAGTGCGGTCCCCATCCCAATTATTGTTCGCCGGTGAGTTGACGCGACATGAAGGACCGATCCAAAACCCTTAAGTAAACATTCGTGGGACCCTTAAGTCCAAGGGTTGAAACTTGCGGCTGCTAACATGTTTTAAGTGGAGGTTTATGGTGGTGGGTCCTATACTAACTTTCCCCTAAGTATTAACGCTTGGTCCGAAGTGCACTGTGCACTCTGCGAGCCGTGGGTTGGCAAGTGTAAGCGAGTCGGGCTCGGCGGATCCTGAATATAAAAAAAAAAGAAAATCCCCAAAACCACTTTCCCTAAAATGAAAAAGAGAGAGAAGGATTTAATCAACTAAATAAAAAAAAAATTTCAATTTTTTATGTATTCTTTTTCTAGTGTTCTTTTATTGAATATTTATAAAACTAAAATATTTCTCGTCGAATCATTTTCGTTTAAGGAATAAAACCAACTTCGGCAAGACCCTTGAAATGAAATGCGGCGAGGTTTGCCCCCAATTTGAATCCCTTTAGAAAATTCGTACATGGTAAAGGGTGAAAATGCAATAAAGAGAAAATGGGTACTCTCTAAAAATGTGCTTCCAAATGAGGAGTATCTGCAAAAGTAAATATTGTTTAGATTCGTGTTGTTAAGATCCAGCAAAATAATATGAATTTTTGGAGACCTTTTATAATGTGGTTGATTTTGTGAGGGAAAATTGTCCAAAAAGTCATAAATCTATTGTACTTTTGCCAATTCAGTCTTAAACATTTTAACTTTACCAATTGAGTCATAAACCTTTTAACTTTTTGTCGATTCAGTCCATCCGGCTAATTTTGGCCGAAAAATGCGATGTGGATGCCGGTGGTGCCACATAGGATTCTTGGCGCCGATGTAGATAATTTTTAATAATATTTGAAAAAATTAATTTTTTTGAATTTTTCTATTTCCCCCCTTTTTTTGGCTTTTTCCTTGACCTTTTCCGGTGGTCGGCCACCGGCAATAGGCGATGGCTGGCCGGCTGGCCTCGTTTGCCATAGGCGAGGCTCAGCTGGGTGAGGAGGAGCACTAGCGAGGGGAGGCCTTGCCCAGGGGTGACCCGGCAACGGTCGCTTGGGTGAGGCCGACCCTCCCCCAGGCCAGGGCGGCCTTGCCGAGCGTCGGCCGGGTGAGGGTCAGCCTCGCTAGATTTGGCGAGGGGAGCCCTCACTGGGGCTTGCCCTCGCCTGGGTGAGCGTCGGCCTCGCCCGGACCCGGATCTAGTGAGGTCGACCCTCGCCCCTAGTCGAGCGGGCGTCGGCCTATGGCTAATGGCCGGCCGTTGCCCTCCCGGCCAGGGGTGAGGTCAACGCTCGCCTGGGCAGGGGCGAGCCCCAGCAAGGGCTCCCCTCGCTAGGGCCAGGGTGGCCTCGCTCGGCGTTGTCGTCGCCCGGCTGGGGGAGGGTCGGCCTCGCCCGGGCGACCGTTGCTTGGGCCGTGCACGGCGAGGCCTCCCCTTGCTAGTGCTCCTCCTTGCGGCTAGGCCTCGCCCGTGGTGGGTGAGCCCCGGCCGGCTATGGCTGGTGGCTGGCCACCGGAAAAGGTCAATGAAAAAGTCAAAAAAAAAAAAAAAAAAAAAAAGGGAAAAAAAAAAAAAAAAAAATTCAAAAAGTTCAAAAAAATTTAATTTTTTCAAATGTTAAAATATTATTAAAAATTGTTCACGCGTCGGCGCGGCGGTTCTACGTGGCGATCCAAAGATCCACGTCAACATTTTCTGATCAAAATTGGCCAGATGGACTAAATCGGCAAAAAGTGAAAAGGTTTAGGATTTAATTAGCAAAGTTAAAAGATTTATGACTGAATTGGTAAAAGTGTAATAGGTTTATGACTTTTTGAACAAGTTTTCTGATTTTGTGATGTCCGAATGAAACGTTAGCTTCGGTTGGACGGTTGATCAACCGACGGTGCGGTCCCCATCCCAATTATTGTTCGCTGGTGAGTTTACGCGACATGAAGGACCAATCCAAAACCCTTCCGTAACATTCGTGAGACACCTCTATCATTATTTCCTCACGAAGTTAATCATTCGCTTTCGTTTCATGAAAATAATGGAAGCGAATACTAGAAGGAGTGTGGGCATGGTACATGGCCTTTCGTGCACTTCCACGGGGCCCAATCCTATCCTATTAATGAGTAAAAAGCTACACATCGATGGGGTCGATACTGAAATTGCGCTGAATTGGTCGGGACCAAATAGGAGTCGAGATCCATGGTGCAGGAGGAGAAATGGATACCTACCCATGAGATGAATATAAGAAACCCTAGGATTTTAGCTATGGTCGTGTGAAACATGTTTCTCCAAAAAGTCCAAAATGGCGAGCAAGCCGACGCCCCCTTTTTCCATGCTTGGTTTTTTCTCTCTTTTGGAATAAGGGAAAATTGATTAGGAATGACCGAGGGTTGAAGGCGATTTTTTAAACACACTCAGCAAGACAAGATCTAACACCTTTTTGGTCATCGGATCATTTGGTAACTACGTGGGCCCAAAAAAAGTGAAAGGCAACCTCGTCCGTGCATCAAGAAAGGTTTTCTTTAATTAGAGATCCATTAAAATAGCCAAATATATCGTGAGATTAATCCTAGTGGGAGATGATACCAAGAGAAAAATAACATTAAAAGAAAAAAAAAAAAAAAACTCAACAGAGAAGGAAGAAATGAATAAGAAATTCCCCACGCTTTATGAAGAATGATATCAATGTATCTTTCATGCTATAATTAGCTCTCTCTATCATATTGACGGTCGATAATTCAATTGTGTTAAATATAATGTGGACGCTACTGTGAAAAGAAAGAGAAGTGTCACCTTAGATGTCGAAAGCTAATAAATACAAGTATAAATGCCCAATTGGTCATAATTGCCTGGCCCCTTCGTTTCGCTATTGACGTGTGACAGGGAAGGACTATTCCCCAAAGAAAGCGAGAGCAGGTCGACCGGGAATCCATAATGGCGATTTTGCTTAGACGAGCCCGTGAGGTCCTGGAATTCACCGAGAGGGACCGGACATGAAAGTGAAGGTCGAAGACTGTGAAGTGCGGATATGTCGGGATCATGTGATCTCCCAGAGGGCTCGAGAGAGATGTAGAGAGAGAGAGAGGCCGTCCTCTCAAGGCCATCGCCCACCACGAAATTGATTTGTGGTGGAGCGTTCCGGAACCCGCATGAGTGGCCATCCTCCCAAGGAAAAGAACCATCAGGATTCAGGACCGGGGCGTTGGCTCGTGCTCCTCCCGACCCCACCCTCCCTGTCGACCCATACCTTGCAAGTAAATTGCAGATTGGCCTTCTCTTCGTGACTGAAGAAAAAAAATGGGCAACCGCCACCGGGGTTTTGTCGGGACCGAGCCAGAATTGGATAATGTTACGTCATCGGGTTCAACCGGCCGTGGGATTCATATGATCTAATGGTTCGAATGCGTTCGACTTCGCATGGAGACTTCTGGTGATAACGCCGAACTCGTGATGCAACGGCAAGTACTTATTTTCCACTTTCGCTTTGCTCTTTTTCCCTGCCTTTTTTTGGGAATTGGATCGTAGCGCGAGGGGGAATTCAAGGCGGTCCCCGAAGGTCGACGTCACGAGAAAAGACGACACCCCCGCCTCGTAGAAAAGAGGTTTTTGCGTAGATGGCGCAGGGCAGGACCAACGTCACGTGGAAAGGCGGTGCAATCTTTTATCCCTTTCCAGCTGTAACTTTCATCTATGATTGATGGCTCTAGGTCCTTCCGGCGCCGCATGGCAATGTAGCTGGGGCCCACTTGGCCCAAATTGAGGATGGATCTGAGTTTTCTTTTTTCTCCAACCGACCCATTGCGTAATCTTTTTCTTTTTTTCGTCGGAAAGTGAAACTTTTCATTAAGTAATTAAAAATGAGAGGTCCGATAAAAGGGACATCATTACATAACAGATCCTATAAAATTTGTGGAGGAGATGAAACCCAATTTAGAGATAAATAGTTATTTTTATGGGTTTTAGCAATCCAATCTGCAACACAATTGGCCTCTCTAGAGCAATGGACTATTTTAAAGCTGGAAAATGCCTACATTTTTTCCTTGAATTTGCTGATAATAGGTTAAACTTCCCAACTCAACTGCTGAGAACTGGTCATTGCTTTAACAAGTTGCGAACTGTCTAACTCAAAAAGAATTATTTCGTGTCTTTTAGGGTAGAAAAAGTTGATGGCTTCCCAAAGTGCTAGGGTTTCGGCCATTAAGGGGGAGGAAGCTCTGATTTCTTTAGCCTCTCCGCCCACCATCCTCCCCTCCAAGTCGCAGCAAAGGCACGCGATAGAGCTCTTCACCGAACTAGGTAAGAATGTTGCATCTAGATTTATCTTCAAAGTACCTTCGTTCGGCGGAATCCATGTATGAGATGGTTTTTTTTGCTGGAGTTGCAAATCTAGTTTTCGGTTGAATAGCTTCTTGATCTTTAGAGCTGCTTGCTCTACCTCCTACACTAGCACATCCTTCGATTTCAAGCGCTCGATAGGTCTGTATCGGCTCCTCTCTCAGTTGTGGGTGCCGATCTCCATTCTCCTCACCAGTTGATCTCCATTCTCCTCACTAGCTTGTCCTCCAGATCTACCATTTTTTCCTCCCTTCTCTGGTCTGGTTCGTGTGTTCTGGTTACCGTTCGGCCCACTGGTTGTGAAGTTGTGTGCTTCGTGCTCTGTTTCACGAACGCAGTGGATACCATTTCTGAGTTGAGAAGCGTGGATTTCTCGAGATTCCGAGCCGTCTCCATCCTGGGTCTTCCACCATGGAGCTTCTTGGGTGTCAGATCCTTGAAGGGATCGTTGTCCATTCCGCCTCCTCATGAATTGCTTGGTCTCTCTGGCGTTCTTCCTTCAAATTCGGAGTAGCTGCTTTCCAATTTGCCTTCCGTTCGTTGATTCCCCTGTTTTGCACTCGTTTTCACCTGTAAGTCGAGGGTCAGAGGTGCTGGGCCAAGGGTACTTGTCTCGCCATCGTATTATGCTGCCATCTACTCCTTTTCCCGACCTTGAACTCAAGTTTCCTCTACACACCTTTCCCCTGTTTCGCAAACCATCCTCTGCGTTGTGTTCTTGCATACAAGTCATAAGTTGTTGCTTCTCACCTGATGCTCTATTCCCTTGTCTCTGGTCTGCATTAGTCGCGTTAATTGATGTGTTGATATTTTCATTTTTAGGTTCATCTTCTCCATCATTGCTAGACTCACCCTTCCTTGGATTCCATCTATGATAGCTTTTGAGGAGTGCTTGTGCTGCATCGATGATAGCTAGTGCCTCTGGTTTTCTACCCCTAAAGACCGCTTGATTTCTGGCCTTCCATATATTCCACAACATTACAGACACCATGTGCAGGTTGGAGAGTTCATTGTTTTCTCTTTGAGTTGACAAAACCATTCTTCTATCCTTGTAAAGCCCTTACATGAAATTTTTATTTGCAGTTCAGTATCCCAAATCTATCTTGTCCACGGACACAGCAAGAATAAATGTTCAACCGTTTCCTTCTCAAAGTGGCATAATGGGCATATAGGGTTAGGTAATATTTTCCTTCCATACAGGTTATCTTTTGTTGGGAGAGCATTGTTGCATAAATTCCACATAAAAATATTTATCCTGGGTGGGATGTGCAAATTCCATATGTTTTTCCAGAGTGAGGGGGGAGGTTGAAAGGAAGTTGTAGCATGATTCTCCTGAAAGTATGCTTTGTCCTCCTTGATGTAGTTATACGCACTTTTCACTGTATATTTGCCTGCTTGCGTGCCGGTCCATACAAGTTGATCCGTTTCTGTTTGGGGCTTAATAGGAATAGTTAGAATTTCTTCAACTAACTGGGCATCAAAGTGTGCTGCTATTTTAACTTCATCCCATCTCCCTTGCTCTTTGTCTATGATTTTTGAGACTAAATAAGGTTCATTAGTATGCACTAGACCCTCAATAATACCTCTGTGTAGTCATTTATCCTCCCTGATTTTAATCTGGGATCCATCTCCTACTTTTCACATGACTTTGGGTGCTATAAAATCTCTTCCTAGGATCAAGCTTCTCCATCCCCAAGAAGGTCGAATGCCAATTGTTGCATGCCATAAATCCGTATATGGATAGTATAACCCCTTGAATAATCTGCCCCAAAGAAAAGATGGTTGTTGTACCAGTCGCCATGCCTGTTTCACTAACATCGCTCTGTTAAAAGAGAGAAGATCTCTAAAGCCCATACCACCTCTATCTTTCCTGGTTTTCATTAAATCCCATCTCTTCCAATGAATGCCTTCTTTCTTTTCATTAGTTTTCCACCAAAATGACGCAAACTGTTCAATAGTCTTGCAAACAGATATTGGGATTTTAAATACTGACATGGCGTATTGAGATAATGCTTGTATTACTGTTTTCAGCAGGACTTCTTTTCCAGCTTTAGATAATAGCCTCTCCTTCCAACTTTCCAATTTTGAACTAATTCTCCCGAGTACCCATGCAAACATTTATTTTTTCGACTCTCTCCAGTCTGAGGGAATACTCAGATATTTGCCGGTTTTATCAATAATAGGAACCCTCAATTCCCTTGCCATATTCTCTTTCAATGTTTGAGGGCAGCCTTTACTGAAAAATATGCCCGATTTGTTCAAATTAATCTCTTGTCTAGCAACTAGACAATATTGATTCAAGATCATAGCCAGGTTCTGACATTCCAGGATGGTACCATTCATGAAAAAGATCGAATCATCAGCAAATAATAAGTGAGAAAGTGTAAGGCAATTTCTATTTAGCTTGACTCCTTTAATGCTGCCATTTTCTACAGCTTGCTTCATCAAAGAGGATAAAGCATTTGCTACGATAATGAAAAGATATGGAGATAAGGGATCCCCTTGCCTGAGTCCTCTTGAAGGTTGAAAGTACTGTAGGGGTTCGCTATTAAATATGACGCTAAATATGACCGTGGTAACACATAGCATCACCAATTTCACTCATTTCTCATCAAAACTAGTTTTTAAAAGGCACGCCTCCAAGAAATCCCATTCCACTCAATCATATGCCTTCTTCATATCTAATTCCAGAACTGCTTGAAACTTCTTTTTTTTGTTCCTGGTTCTGATTTGATGCAATACTTCTTGGACAATAAAGATGTTATCTTGGATTTGCCTCCTTCCAACAAAAGCACTCTATTCTGGGGCTATAATTTCTGTTAGGAAGGGTTTGAGTCGATTAGCTAGCACTTTGGAGATAATCATATAGCCAAAATTGCATAAACTAATTGGACGATACTAATCCAGTCTTTCAGGGTGCGGGACCTTCGGAATAAGGGAGATGTTTGTTGTATTCAGAGCTGGTGATAGATGTGTATTTGCCATAAATTCCTCCACCTCCTTAAATATGTCCCATTTAATGTCTTCCCAATTATGGTGGTAGAATAGACCACTAAGACCATCCGGGCCGGGGGCTTTAGTAGCTCCTAGTTGAAAAGCAGCATCTGTGACTCCATCTATCGTAACTTCAGCAAGTAATTGTCTATTCATATCAGCTGTTACTCTTGCAGGTAGTTGGTCTATCACTGGCTCAAAATTTCGGGGTCCATTGGACTAATATAACTCCCTGAAGAATTGCACGGTATGCTCTCTCAGCTGATTCTGCTCAACCAGCCATGTTTGCTCTGTGTTTTGCAACATAGAAATTTTGTTTCTCTGTCTTTTTTGGATAGTTGTCGCATGAAAGTATTTGGTGTTCTGATCTCCCCATTTCAGCCAATTAATTCTTGATCTTAACCCCTAGTACATTTCCTCTTGTCTTCCAAGCTCATCAATTTCACTACGTAGCTTTTTAAAGAGTGCCTTGTTAAAGACATCAAAACAATTATTAGTTAGTCCTTCTAGTTCCTGCTTTAATAGGTTGATTCGCTCCTTACCATTCACAAATTTCTTTTTACTCCACATGGATAATTCCTTTTGAACAGCCTGTAGTTTACCAACTAATTTGGTCTGGTACTGATTTTTAGATTTCCATGCTTCTAACACCACTTCCCTGCATTCTGCACTTTCAAGCCAAAAAGCCTCAAATCTGAATCTTCGTTTCCTTCTACCTTGATTTGATTGAGGAGACAGGATAATAGGACTATGGTCTGAGCCGATTGCTGGAAGAGCAAAGACTTTAGCTTCAGGGTACATCAGCCGCCATTCTGGTACATACTACTCTATCAAGTCGTTCTTTCACATATTTTTGTCCTTCCCTGTTATTGAACCAAGTAAATGCACAACCCTTGCTATCTATCTCCATTAGAGAGCATGCATCTAGACAATTCCTAAACGCAGTCATTCTGAAATTTTCGGCCATCCTCTTCCCTACTTTTTCCCAATAAAAAAGAACTTCATTGAAGTCTCCTAGGCATACCCAAGGTAGAGTATTAATATAACTTATCTGTCTCAAGCTGTCCCACAGTTGTAACCTCTTTGAGTATGTATATGGTGCATGAACAAAGGTAATCCGCATTTGTTTACCCATGACTCCCTCTTCACATTTTAGATTGACAAAGCTGTCATCCATTGAGTCTATTTCCACAGTAATCCGATCATCCCACATAAGAGTCAAATCGCCCGCCGAACCCACTGGATCAACAACAAAACAGTTCTGAAATTGAAGTTTTCTCCTCACTCTCTGCACAACTTCTGTTTTATTTTTTGTTTCCATTAAGAAAATCAACGAGGGCCTGAATTGAGCCGTGACGGCTCTCAATTCTCGAATTGTCAAAGGTGTGCCCAACCCTTGACAGTTCCAACTTAGTATGTTCATGGTTCATTTGGTGGCTTATTAGGGCTAGCCACCACAGCCTATGCTTCCGTTTCTTCAGTCATCATAATAGGAGTCTCCAGAAGTTGCGTTTCATCCAACACTTTTTGAACTAGAGTACTTGTAATTTGCACGTTGCCTTTTCTTTGTTTCTTGAAGGAGTGGGTTTTATGTTGGGATAGATTTTTCTTTTTGCTACTGTCAGAGGTATGTGTTGGCTGTAAATCCGTATTTTGTAGATGCTCCGGCCCGGTAAGCATAAGTATTCTCTTTCCTGAGTTGTGCACATACCCTTCATTTGTGATGCTATGATTAGGTCCTCCTTGTTGGAAATTCTGATTGATAATGGGAGTAATAGGCTGACCAATTTCCATAACTCCAGTTTGTTTTTGTTGTTCAGGGGTTTTGGGAACCACTTCTTCTACATTTGCTGCCAATGACACTTGATGATAGAACACCTTCCAGAATGGGCTGTGTTCAGAAGTTTCTGCTTTCATCTAACTTCCAAAACATCCTCCCAACTCAGTTGTAAATTTTTTCCTCATCATAAGGTATGTCTGGACAATAGTTGGCGTAATGCCCAATTTTACCACAAGAGTAACAGTAAAATGGTAATCGTTCATATTTAAAGTCCAGCCAAACTTTCTTACCCCCATGGCTCATCAATTGTCCCACTCTCAATTCAGCTTCGACATCTATCTCCACTCTCGCCTTCCCAATTTTTTGAAAGGCAGGGCCTCTAGCATCTGTCTTAACCTCCGGCACTTTCCCCATTGAACTAGCTATCTTCTTTATCATGCGCTCAGAATTCCATTCCAAAGGGAGACCAAAGATTCTAACCCAAAAGGCACAAGTTTTAAATTCATAACAATGTGGAGGGGTATCCGGCTCCCAAGTCCTCAACAACAGTAAATGGTTTGAGAAAGACCAAGGACCTCCGTCGAGTACTCGGTTCTTATCACCTTCATTTCTAAATAGAAAGCTGATTTTCCCATTCTCTAATGGTTTTACTTCTATGTGCTCATTTTTCCATGCCTTTTTCATTGCTGTTGCAAGTGCTTGAAAATTTACGCTAGGGTTTTTGTATAGTTGCCCCACAAGAGAGAATCGACATTCTCGTATTTTTTCTTCAGAAATTTCCTCATCCAGAACAATCATATCATCCTCATACATCATCTTACCCAATTTATTGCAGAGATGTGCGAGACGACCCACTGCTTCTTCCTTCTCTGCCATGATCCGCTTCTAGGGTGTGTTGACTGAAGACCTTGTTTGAGACCCATTGCATAATCTTCCTATTAAATAAATGGATTCGGTCGACGATGATTCCTACCTTAACCTATTTTCCTAGGATGCAAATCTAATTCATCGTACTTGACCCAACTGATTCATACATGATCCGAGTTATATTACTAAACGACCTTATGATATTAATCTAATATAGAAAACTCATATTTAAATTGAGCTGAAAGCAAGCGCAAAATTGAGCGAATACGAGATAGAGTGAAAAGAAAACTATAGAGGTGAGTTAGGTTTAAGTATATGTGAAGTGAACCAATTTAATATCTATATTATCTTGAGCTTTACTATTTTAAATTCATTTATGACCCGTTTAGTGTATATAATTAACTAATATAACAACCCAACTAATCAAATATAAGTTAGAAATGGGTTTATAACTCATTTGGATAGGTCTATGTTAAATAAGCATTTTCTTCCTCAAGAAAATTTTAGGGGAAGTATATTTTAGAATACATGCATGGTCATGGGTAAAATATTTCTAAATCAACAAGTACTAAAATTAACTCTATGAGAATGATAAATATTAATGTTTGTAAATCTAAAGTAAAGTTGATTCTATTAGGCACATCATGCTATGTCATAGAAACAAAAAAAAATATGTATAGATATCTAACTATAGTATAGGAGAAAAATTGACTTTGTCGCATGCAATAGAATTTACAGTGCCATAGATTGATGATATGCAAAACAATCTTATAAGGAGTAGACAAAAAAAGAAAAAGAAATCTAGGCCAATAAATTTCTTGCACTATATATAATGTATTGTGTAATAAATAAAATACAAATATTAGTACCGAGAATCAATACTGTAACAGAGAGCATATTCAACCCAAGCACATAAATTCTCTCTGAATAGAATAGAAATAGATAATTGAGGGCTTGTTATTCAACATCATAACATGACTTAATACAATATGAATTAAAAGTAAAGAAACTCGAATTAACTTTATTTAATTAAAGACTGATAATTGCTTCAAACTGAAAAGTAATAATGCCAAATCAAAAAGAAAAATGATACAAGATGTTCGATAAGACAACCAATCTACAATGTTAGAACAGCTACTAAACGTTACATATTGCATGATATTTTCTTTGATTATTTAAATTTTATGGTTATTGTAATTGTCATAACTCTAAAACACTCATATAAGTTGAATGTGAAAAAGTAGAAGAGGAGTTCTAGTAAACATAAGTTCAACAAATTCTGAATTATAAAACGCTTGTGAAGAATGGCCAAATGCACTAGTGTTATACTACAAGTGACTTTTCACATTCAATACATTAGACTTTAATGAATGAAATATTTTCTTTTCCAAATGAAACTTTAAAGAGATTTTACAATAAAAGAAATAAAAGTTTAGAGGAAAATATTTTGAAATAATAATTAGTAAAATTGATTTATGAGTATGAGAAAAAATAATTTTCAAAAAACATTAAGAGATTTTTTTAGGTATTTAAATAGTTATAGATATTACATATATTTATTGATATTTAAATGATAAATAGTAAAATTAAAAATATGAGAATGAGAAAATACTTATATCTTCACGTAAAATTAATTCTATTATGCATGACTTGTGATGTGATATATTTATAGTATGGAGATAAAAACTGACTTACATGCTTGCAATATAATATTACTTTAATTTTGTCGGTACAGCATGATATAAAAGCAATATTAGAGATAGAGTTAGTTAAAGCATAATACTCGAAGAGAAATGACTACAGTCGAATTAAGTAAGACTTCGCTATAAATTTAATTTTTGTAATATATATATATATATATATGACGTATGAGATGTTTGGTAAGTGTAAAGTAACTTAAACTGGGCAGATGTATCCACAATATTCACTCTTTCAAATGATATGTATGATTTTCAAGTGTGTCTATATATATTTTACAGTTTCATGATTATTGTCATGCTATAACTCTAAAAAAACACTGTTTTCGTATGAGTTTAATGTGCAAGAGTAGAGAAGCAGTTTTAATCTTTATATATATATATATATATATTTTTTTTTTTTATGATACGAAGCATGGAAAAATATATTCTCGGACCAGAATTTGTTAAGTTTGGCAATTGCCACGTCGTGGCTCATGGGGCATGGCATCGGATTCTTGTGATGTACTTAGCTGCTCTATAATGTTCCGGACAAATGTGATGGATCAAACAAAAAAAAAAAATATCCTTCAATACTAAATAAGGAGTCCCTCATATCGGAATTTTTCAAGTTTGGCAATTGCCACATCACGGTGCATGCATGGGATCGGATTCTTGGGATGTAATGAGATTAGTCAGTTGCTCTATAATGTTCTGAACAAATGTGATGGATAAAAAAAAATATTCTTCAATACTAAATAAGGAGTCCCTCATATTGGAATTTTTTAAGTTTGGCAATTGCCATGTCACGGTGCATGCATGGGATCGGATTCTTGTGATGTAATGAGATTAGTCAGCTGCTCTATAATGTTCCGAACAAATGTGATGGATCAAAAGAAAAAAAGTATTCTTCAATACTAAATAAGGAGTCCCTCGTATCAGAATGTTTTAAGTTTGGCAATTGCCACGTCACGGTGCATGCACGGTGATGGATTTATTAGATGGGCTTAAGGCCCATCCGCTCAAGTTGGGCCCAAAAGGGCCCGGCCCACGGGAATAAGGCCCGTGGAAGGGGAGAGGTATAAAAGGGAGGAGAGAGAGAAGACAACCGTTAGAAACAAACGTACGTCTTCCCTTTCTCCCGCGCGCTCTCTCTCTCCAAGGAACGGTAAGTTCAAGGCACTTTTTTTCTCCCCTTCAAGGCGTCATCGGATCGAAATTTCTTCATCTCCTTCAAAGATTGGTGTCTAATCTGTGGCTAACAAGGTACGCTCGAATCGTGGTGTGCTTTACGATCGGTGATGCGTGTTTTCCCGCTTCGTCTTCCGCATTGATTTAGGGGTTCGATTTAGTGTCGAATCCGGTTTTCGAGATCGTTATTCCCAACATTGGTATCAGAGCCCTAGTTCACGTTTTCCCGATCAATTTGATGTTTTTTGATTGATTTTTCGCAAAAGGAAGTTCGGCCGTACGGATCGGGCGACAAATCCCGACACCCGAGACTTCTTCGGCCATTTTTCTGAGTTTTCGTAAGTCAAAACGAATTCTGAAGGCACTGGGTGAAGCGCGACGTCGAGACGAGTCCGACGATGTGTCGACCGCCGCCGGAGCCACCGCACGCGCCCACACGCGCCGCCGGGAAGGCGGCTGCGCGTGGGCGCGACGCGCCCGGAAGCGCCCAGCCGCCGTGCGTGCGCCACACGCCGGTCGGCGAACCGGCACGTGCGCGCCGGCGACCGGCGAACGGCACGCGCCGGTAGGCGAAGCCGACGCGTGCTGACGTCACCCGATGACGTCATCGTGACGTCACCCAACGGTCGATAACCGTCGGGATGACGTCATCGATGACGTCAGCGATGACGTCGGTGGCCGGGTGGCGACCCGACCGACGACCGACCCGACCGACGACCCGACCCGACCCGCTGGCACGCGCGCGGCACGTGCGAGCTGACGTCTGCGTGACGTCAGCCGGCTCACGCGCGTGGCACGTGCCGCTGACGTCTGCGTGACGTCAGCCCCGCACGCGCGAGGCACGTGCGGTCGGTCCGCGCGAGCGGTCCGACCGGGCCGACCGGCCTGTTCGGTTCGACCGGCCTGTTCGGTCCGACCGGTCCGACCCGCGCGCCCGTTGACCCGACCCGTTGACCGTTGACCGTTGACCAACCGTTGACTTTGACTGTTGACCGTTGACTTTGACCGTTGACCGTTGACCCGTCAAAAAAAAAAAAAAAAAAAAAAAGTAAACACCTCTTGTACATTTGAGAACTTTGCTTATGTGTCAAGTTCAATATTATTATTGGCTGAATCCAATCCTTTGTGGATGTAGATTCAAGAACGACAGACTATATAGCGAAGGATAAAGAATCCTTCGTGGAATTTCGACGAGTACCAATTGGAACTGAATGGATCCATATGGGAAACAACTCTAGAGCTGATGTAAAGGAATTGGCACCGGCCAATTGAACATGAGTGGTGGACGCACCTTTGATGTTCTATATGCTCTGGAGATTCGTCGAAATTTTGTGTCTGTTTTAATGTTGGTTAAACTTGGTTTTAGTATGAACTTCCATAATAAAGGTGTAGATTTGTTTTTAGATACAAACTACTATGTTTGTGGTCTCTTACTGAATGGTTTTATTATACTAAATGTTGACTATGGAGATGTCAATGTGTTATTCCCTTGTTTCACGTCTTCTACCTTATATGATAATGATGTGAATATGGTGGCATCTAGACTTGGTCATATGGGCCAACAACATATGAATAGACTAGCCAAAGAGGGCTTGTTGGGCAATATTGAAAAAGTCGATTTGTCCATAAGTGAAGCATTGCCTAGTAGGAAAATAACAATGAAACCATTTAGAAAAGGATAAAAGAGCTGAATTTCCTCTGTATTTAATCCATTAGGACGTCTGTGGTTCAATGAATCTGAGAGGAAGGCAAGGGGCTGTTTATTTCATCACTTTTTTATAGATGATTATACTCGAGTCGGACATGTCTATTTGATTTCTCATGAATCTGAAGCATAAGTTGTTTCAGAAGGTTTATGAACCCGCGAAAAATCAATTAGACAAGAAAATAAAAGCATTAAGATCCGATCGAGGTTGAGAATATTTATCGATGTGTTCAGAAAATTATGTGATGAAAAAGGAATATAAAGATAGTTGTCTATTCCATATACTCCTCAACAAAATGGTGTTGTGGAAAGAAGAAACAGAACCCTACTTTGGAAATGGTTAGGTCCATGATGGTGCATGCTAACTTACCTATCACTTTTCGGAGTGATGCGTTGTTAATCGCTATCTATATACTTAACCGGATGCCTTCCAAATCGGTTGCTTCCACTCCATATGAGTTATGGACGGTTAGAAAACCGGACTTAAGTTTTCTTAAGCCATGGGGTTGTCTTTGCCTATATTCATGAGTCCTCTCACAAGTTTGGGAAATTGGGTCCCAAAGGAAATAAGAGTATTTTCATGAGATACTGTGAACACTCGAAAGGGTATGTGTTCATAGGTGAGTAGGAAAGTGGGAGTATAACTGAATTTGAATCACGGGATGTCACATCCTTAGTGGATGAATTTCCTAAGAAGGGCGAAATAAGGGAAGATTGTTCCCTATTTGAAACCTTGGATCAAGATAATGATGTTAGTGGAGTTCGTCCAAGTGGGAGTAATATGAGATGTGATGAATTGAATTCAACTCATTCTCAATTACAACCACCTGTGACAACATCATCATCACCTAATCCAAGTGGGAGCATGATGGGGAATGATGTGCTAAGTGTACAATCTCCCATAAGGTGAACAAGTCGCCAAAGTATTCCCCGTCAATGTTTTGACATTGAAAGGGAAGCTTTTATGGTTGCTCCATAAGATGAGTATGAGCCAAGAAATATTAATAAGGCTCTAAATTGCCCTAATAAGGAAAAATGGATTTATGCAATGAAAGAGGAAATGGAGTAAGTGAAGTCAAACCATGTTTGGGAACTGGTTGATTTTTCAAAAGGACGCAGAGCTATTGGGAACAACTGGGTTCTCAAAATAAAGCGAAAGGCTGATGGCTCGATAGAAAGGCATAAGGCTCGCCTTGTGGCGAAGGGGTATAATCAACAGGAAGAAATTGATTATGAAGGATATGGGTGAGGCTGCATACATTCTTGAAGTTAAGATTTCAAGAGATTGTTCGAAGAGATCGTTGTCTCTTTCGCAAGAAACCTATATAAATAAGGTTCTTGAACGATTTCGTATGCAAGACTCGTAAACCCATAGACACTCCTATTGCAAAAGGTGAAGGATTGAGCCATAGACGTGTCCGGGGACTCCACAAGAGAAGGAATAAAGGAAACATGTTCCTTATGCTAGTGCTTTGTTGGAAGCTTGATATACACTATGATGTGTACAACACCCGACATATGTTTTGCGGTTGGAATGGTGAGCGAGATACCAATCCAATCCGGGTCCAAAGACAATAGAAAGCCGTTAAGAGAATACCGAGGTATCTAAAGGGAACTGCGATTAGACGATGAGTTATAAAGGAAAGGATCTCGACTCTAAGGCTATCCCGATTCGATTGGGGAGGAGATTTAAATGAAAGGAAATCTACTTACGGTTTGTTTTCTTACCGAATGATGGCACCATATGTTGGAGCTGTAAGAAACAAACATGCATAGCCTTGTCCACGATAGAAATTGAGTTTGTGGCATTATCGGCGTAGTGTAAGAAGATGTTTGGCTTTAGAGATTTTTTGGATCATTTAGGTGTTATTGGAAGTGCTGCAGATTTGTTATTTGTTAACCGTGATAGCCAAGCGGCGAAAAAGAGTACACCAAAGATCCAAAATGTCATGGCAAGACCAAAACATATAGATACCAAGTATAATTTTGTAAAGGATATGGTTGCACGAAAGGACGTGAACTTAGAGTACATACTACGCATAGAATGGTAGCGAGATCCTATGACAAAGCCAATACCCGAGAGATGTGTTTTGTGGCCATATGAAATCTCTAGGGTTGCGTAGAAGGCGATGTCGAATATTGTAATTTCCCTAAGTGTTCACATTTGATGAATTCGTGTTTTCATCATTAATGCCTATGAATCTTTGTTTGATCTTTATGCATCTTAATGCTCGGTGCATTATTTTAAGTTGAGAAGTATGTCGGACGGATATAAGATTAGCCCACTCACACGGGTAATCGCCTCCTGCATTTCTTGTGTGATAAATAGAGATGAGACTGTTTTTTAAGCTTATTATCTAGGTGATAATCGAGAGCTCAAGCTTAAAACATGTATGTCGCCTTAACGAGTGTTAAGATGAGGACATAATACTTACTATGTCCGAAAGTAAAATACCCCACATATTTTACCTTATCTCGTCTAAGATGCCGATGTGAGTTCGATGAATTTTGTGAATGAGTAGATACGTGAACTCAAGTTAGACATTGGGTATGTCCGAACTATCATCTGTACGGTATTGAAAGTGTAGACATACGCTCCATGGGAAAGGAGTTAATACCGTAATACGTATTTCATACTACGTATGCATGAGACGACCAATAAGAGTGACAAAAGTTTGATCTCAACTTTTATGTCGTGTGAGACTCTTGAGGAAGAGAGTTCCTCAATTTCTTTGTCCCCTCATGACTCTTACTTATTCTCGAGATTTCTATTTAGTGTTTGCTATCTTAGGATGTTGCCAATGGTCATGAGTGATTCGATCTAATGGGGCATTTCTAGAAAAGCAAGCTGGACTGAAATTGAGAGTTTGAAGGAAAGAGGAAGATCGATTATGGAGAATCACATTGTAGTTTTGTATTCACCGGTTAACCAATTATGACTGTCTTTGTGATAATCATAGTTGTGAATACAATATATATATCATTGTTTAAAAGAGATCAAGAGAAATATAAATGTGATCGATCGATCTAGGGTGACTTGCATACTAAATCTACTCGGGATGTGATGCCCATTATGAGCTGCTATATATTCCTAACGATGTATGGCAACGAGCTCTCAAAGTATCTTTGGTCGCACGGATTATTCACCGGTATGAATGTTGAAGAGAGGAAAAGAGGATTCCCATCATGATAAGTGAGAGTCTATGATGGATTTTCTCTGATGGGGCTGAGTAAGGCCTGTCCGCCCATGTTGGTTTTGCACCACCATGTGCGAGTGGGAGATGATGGATTTATTAGATGGGCTTAAGGCCCATCCGCTCAAGTTGGGCCCAAAAGGGCCCGGCCCACGGGAATAAGGCCCGTGGAAGGGGAGAGGTATAAAAGGGAGGAGAGAGAGAGAGAGAAGACAACCGTTAAAAACAAACGTACGTCTTCCCTTTCTCCCGCGCGCTCTCTCTCTCCAAGGAACAGTAAGTTCAAGGCACTTTGTTTTCCCCCTTCAAGGCGTCATCGGATCGAGAATTTCTTCATCTTCTTCAAAGATTGGTGTCTAATCTGTGGCTAACAAGGTACGCTCGAATCTGTGGTGTGCTTTACGATCGGTGATGCGTGTTTTCCCGGGCTTCGTCTTCCGCATTGATTTAGGGGTTCGATTTAGTGTCGAATCCGGTTTTCGGGGATCAGTTATTCCCAACACACGGGATCGGATTCTTGTGATGTAATAAGATTAGGCAGCTGCTTTACAATGTTCTAGAGAAATGTGATGGATAAAAAGGAATATTGCTCAATACCAAATAAGGAATCCCTCAGATCAGAATTTTTCAAGTTTGGCAATTGCCACGTCGCGGTGCATGCGAAGAATGGCCAAATGCACTAGTGTTATACTACAAGTAATTTTTCGCTTTCAATACATTAGACTTTAAGGAATGAAGTCTTTTCCTTTCCAAATGAAACTTTAAAGAGACTTTCCAATAAAAGAAATAAAAAATTTTGAGGAAAATCTTTTGAAATAATAATTAGTAAAATTGATCTATGAGTATGAGAAAAAATAATTTTCAAAAAACATTAAGAGATTCTTAAAAGAGTGAGTACATTTCTTCAGTGTTGAACTTTTCATTCTTGGAAGGAGATTTTTCTTAGCCAATACCGACAAACCCTTCTCACTAATATGATTGAACCTCTTGTACCATAACTCAACTATTTCGTTGCTGTCGGCATCATTAATTTTGTCTATGGACAATGAAATTAATGTTGTCCACATACATTATAATTCGAATAAATTTTTTTTGTGGATTCATTAATTTTCTCACAAGAAATGTTTTTGTGGACGGCGATGGTCTTCCAATTTCCCTTTCCAAACATTATAATTCGAATAATTTAATGTAATCATTTTACTAGTATTCGTTTTCATTGTTTAACACAAGACAAAAAAATCAGCAAGAACCAATGCTCTCATACCATTTTGTTGGGAGATCAATGACAATCCGAATAATATCGGATTAGTGCAATGGAACAAAACAGCCTTCACTCTTGTGCAAACCTAGTAGGAAACAACACAATAGAGGAATATATCTACTAAAATATAAAGACCAAGCACCCATAAACACACGGCAAATTTATGTGAAAAGTTTCTCTGATGTGAGGAGATAAAAAATCAAAGGACTGAAGTCCATCGAAAATCTTCACTATCAACGAAATTTGGTGAACATAGGTCCCCTCTATCTAATACTAGAGTTACATGGATGCAACAACATGAAAAACATAATATTGACAATTCACATTAACTTCACAAGAGATCAATGACAAATTTCATTAGAAATGCAAGTTCGGTTTAACCCACAAAAAACCTGGTGAAGGAAGATCCAAATGAAAATCATACAGATCAGATCCAACATAACGTGTTGTGAGCATGCTAACAAAATTTCAGTTCAATCGGAATACGAATTGACCTCTAATTGTTAGCTTGATAAAAAAATCAGATAGCACCCTCTTCTTCAGATTTTCAATAATTGGACTGCAAATCGACCTCTGATCATTAACTTGATAAAAATCAGATAGCACCCTCTTTTTCAGATTTTCTGCTCTTTCTTTCTCTCTTGCTATTGCCTCATGTCGATCATTCTTTACTGCAACCTGAGCAATAGAGAGAAACCCATTTTATTTGGGCCAAACATATCATCCCATTAATTTCTCCAAATGGATTATCACATGGGCTGAAGCCCTTCAACTTTCTCCATTAGGGAAGTAAACCCAGCCCGACATTGACAACTTCGCTTCGTTGTGTTGATCCAGGCGTGGTCTAATCATGGTGTCTCCGAACTCCATTGTCCCAAGAACTTGTACGCCAGTGAATTAACTCACCGCCATTGACGCATTCAACGCGCCTTTTCTCGTGTTCACCGTCGGGTCCAGTGAAGAAGCAAAGGCTTGTCCAGGGAGACAACATTACAATTATCATTATCAATATTATTATTTCGTTTTCGCTTGGTGCAAGAAGACAAGGTTCGGTACAACCAAAACAAGAACAAGTGTTAAAACTCGTCATCGAAGCAAGAAAGAAGTCACTTTCTCTCTATCGCTTGACTTTCGCTGATCAAATTAAAGAGATGTGCTTCAATCTGGGACACGGGACGAAGCTGAGGAAGCACTTGAGCAAGAAGAGATCGTCGTCAGGAACGAGCAGCGATCATCACGGGGAGGACGAGAGCAAGGGGCTTTTGCTCAAGGAGATCGAGAGATGGAACATTCAGAAGCAGCAACAAGAGATGATGATATCCGATCAAGATCAAGATCAAGATCAAGACCACAAGCTCGCAATTTCAACTTCGGCCAAACTTATTCACAGAGATTAGTAACTTTCTGCTTCAATATTCATTCTCACTCTAATGTTTCGTCATGTCACGAGCTTTTTTATCATCTTGATAAGGGCCTTGACTTCTACAGATGAAAAAGAAAGAAAGATCAAGAAAGTGAGAAGTATAATTCTCCCGTTCATTCCTAAGGATACCGAATAAAAACTAATTTAATTTGAAGGCAGAAGCTATAAATTTTAATTTCATATGTGTACATCCTCTTTTGGTGCTCTATTTATTATTTTGTTTGGCCACCAATATTTGGTTCTCCTTACTGGATAGGAACGAAATTAGAGGCGATATCATATTGGGAAATTCATGTGGTGCTTCTGTTTCAAAAATTGTTCACTGAAAACGTGCAATCATTAAACTAGTTCCCAATCCAACAAAAAGAGAGAAATAGTTCCCCCATTCGTGGTTTTCCAAGGCCGGACGATTTTACTGCTCTGTTCTTGAAAAACAGGATCTCTCTTTTAATGTCATAAATTTCTAATAGAATTGATAAGCGTCAATATTCGTTGATTAGAAAGATGTGTTCTCTTCATAACTCGTTTGTCTTGTGATTTTTCACTAACTTGTTGGTAATTCATCGGCACTTTTATTAAAATATTAACTCTTTTGGATTTATAAATTATCAACTTTTTCTGATATTTTATTTATTATCATATGTCTTTTTTTATTGAAGCCTTACATGTACCAACTCGTTATTGAATTTGCCAATTTTTGTTTGAGTAGGTTACCAACTGGTTTTGGATTATCAACTTTGATTGAAATTGCTTACCAACATCTATTAGTTTTTCTTAATTTATTGATCGTTAAAAGTCTCTCTTACAAACACTTCATATTTACTCTAATATGATTAATCAGAATCCTTCTATTAGTGTATAATCCGCATTTGTAATAAGATCTTCAACTTGATGAACTTGACTAATTCATCGAAGTACATGTGTCCAATATGGAATCATGTAGCATAGCATTTACATGCTGTCATCTTTGTCAACGTCTCTATACAAGCGAGCTTTTGTTGAAATACCAATTTGTAATTCTCTCCTGATGGGTTTTTATGTTTGATGGGCCTACTTAAGCTCGTCCGCCCATGTTGGGCCAAAACCCAGCCCGTAAATGAAGAGCCCATAGAAGAGTGCAATTACTATAATATAAAGAATAAAAAAAAAGGGATTATTTGAGTAATTTTGTTATTTGAGCAGTTACGTTATCTGAGCAGTTGCGTTGTCTGAGTGGAAGCCTTTTTTAGAAAAGGGAAATACGTTTTCTCTATTTCTATGTTCTCTCAGTTTTTTCCCCATGAAAACGCTCATCTTGACGAACAGAATCAGGGCTTCCAAGAATTCCTCATAAAATTGCGACGACGGTGCTTAGTTTGTGAAAATCAAAGTATGTCCGACTACATGATGTGCTTTTTGATTGGTGTAACATGTTTTCTGGGCACGTTTTCCGTGTTCGTTTTCGATATTCGATTGAGTATCGGATTGTTTTTAGGAATTTGTTTCCAACATCTCCTAACTCCTCCTCCTCAAATATTCTTCACGTTGATCTTGACTGAACTCTAGAAGCCATGACAAGGTTAGTCTCGCCATCACCTTGTCCTCATGGTGGTGGCGTTCCCTCACATGGCTAAGGAACACGCACTCTCATTAATAGACATAAGCAAAGGCCCTCACAAGCGTTAGTGCCAAAGTCACCATCATCATTGCCTAGAAGATTGCCCTATTCATCCTATCAAAGCCCTCAAACTACTCCGGAACCTCCCTTGTAGCACCATACCGTTTCCTGGTGTCCTAGAGCTTCTTGTCGGATGCAAGAACATTGCTGATCTTCCTTCCAAGGCTTTGTTGGTGCCTTTCGTGAACATGAGACTCGTCTTTCAGTGTGTTATCAAGGGGATGTCTGAAGCCCAGTTTCGCGCACTCAAAGTGATTTATGACCTTTTCCTAAAAGGACGCTTGATGTGTGTCGGTCTTTCAAAATTCCTATCTTTGTCTTCCATGGATGGGAATTTGTTTGAGTAACTTAAATGAGAGTTGGTAACATACTATTAAGTTGTGATTTAGTGGAAGAAAAACTAGTGATACGCATGGTATTTAGGTTGATAATCTCTAGAATGAGTTAATAAATGTAAGGGGTTGTTAACTGAGACAAGCAAAATTGAGTAACTCAATAATAAAGTTGATAAGTTAGAAAAAAAATAAATAAATCAAAAGTTGGTAAGTAACTCAAACGAAAATAAGAATTTCTAAACTAGCTGCTAATATAATATGACAAAAGTTGGTATGTCGCCATGATTTAGGTTGGTAGTTTTGTATATGAGTTAGTGAATTCCAAGCATTGACAAATAATGCAAATAGAAGTTGGTAAATTTATACCAAAGTTGCTAATTTGTAAACTATAAAAAGAGTTAGTAATTTCATAAAAGCTATCTGAAAGTAGTCACCGATCATTTTTTTACTTAAATTTTTCGACGTTAATCAACACTTTTGAAGTTCACCGAAATTCTGGGCACGAATCAGCAAAATTCTTCTCGAAGGCTTATGAGCAGCGGACCACTTGCATGTTCTTTAGTTACAGTCTGGTGGTGTAGTGAGTTTTCATATGCCCGACTAGATTTACCATTTCAGTGCAGCCAAAACTAGGTCCATCAAATCTCAAATGAACGAGTCTTAAGGAATTGTTCTTCCACTTAATTTGAAAATATCGTTCTAAACTCTTGATTCATTCTATTAGCTTTCTTCGCATGGAGATTGTCGAAGATTTCTACTGGACGCTTCAGGATCATCGCGTGCACTGTATTCATCAGTCATTGCATCATCAAGTCTGATAAATTTACATCTCATGCAATTCATCATATTTAATGTTTGAGATATGTTAAAGAAGCTAAAAGTAAAACTCCCATAAAATAAAACCGAAACTCAATTATTAAGGCCCGGAATGCGTGCATAACTATGTAGTCATCACCCAAAATATTCTTCCATTTGCGCCGCTCGAGATAAAACACGAATTGTTGAAACAGGCCCTAAATGCTACATGAATCGAGATCACTTGTTCCCTCTCAACATGTCTAGATGCAGTGTATCTAAAAAACAATTTCCTAGTGCGAAAGCCCACGTAAATTCCCATTGTCATGATTCCACTTAGCTTATTTTGCCTTTTAATACCTCTTGAAGTTTGGATTCAAATTGGATGTTGCCCTTCATTGTAGTGATAATCATGGTCCTTTTTGAATTCAGTGCGCTCAATCCAGGACCTCTTAGTAGGTCAACACAGAGTACTAACGATTGCCGCTACCTAAAGAATGATGTCTACATTCAATGTACTAAAAAAAGGGCATAAGGTTCTGTGCAACTGGCCTGATTTTACCAATCGTTTGAGTGCTATGTGATCATTTAATGTATAGCTTTTGGACTAACTGGTGAGATATGGCATCGAAATTAGATCTTTCCCAAACAAGAAAATAAAATCCACATTGAATTGGAGTACTTGAAGTTGTCATTTTGAAGTTTGCTACGAGGAAATCTAGCGTAAGTGCTTATGGCGGATACGCTTCAATGACTAGTCGGTAAGATATGACTTAGTTTTACTCGTTCTTTTAGCATGTTTGTTTAATTGAAAGAATTTTACTCGTTCTTTTAAGCATGTTTGTTTAATTGAAAGAATTTTCCTTGAATTGGTCTTTTAGATTTTCACGAGCGTTTGGTTTGCTAAAATTGACCAGTTAATGTAAAATCATTTACGGTCAAAGAAAATATATATGTTTAAAGTTAGGAACATAAATTCTTTAATTAAAAGGAGGAAAATATGTTCTTGAAAAATAATTTTTCAGAAAGTATTTTTCTTTATTATAAAACTTTTTCTGAGATAAACGCACTCTTTAAATCCTTTATGAATAATTATACTAATGTGATTGTATCTAATATTTAGCTAATTATAGACTTCTACTTAAGATATAAAATGAAAGTAATCTTTCACAAATAACGTGATGATATATGATTGTTTGACATATATATCTATGTGCTTGGACAGAGTCTATCATTTCAAGCCAATCGAAAGCAAGCCGTTCATGTCCTCGATAACTTATTGGCATTCTCCCCACCGAGATCACGGGTGATTATTACCAGGTGATCCAGAAATTGTGATTGGACTACGTTTTAGTTGTTGGATCATGGAGTGTGATACGCATACTTCCTATACACGCATCCAATTGTTGAGTTCAGGAAAATATTGAGAGTAAAACTCCCATAGCATCAAGTACTAAAACTTTAAGGATAATTGCCCAAAGAATCTTATGACTATTGTATGGAGGCTAATTCAATTTTAAACTTTTCAATTTAGTTAATTTAGTTCTAAACCTTTTGATGATTTCCAAATGTAATCTTTTTGACCAATTTTTGTTAATATGGATGCCAATTTAATCCTATTTGGTATCGATGTAGATGGTTTTTGCAATTTTTTAAATAAATTTTCTGAATTTTTTCATTTTTATCTTTTCTTATTTCCACTGTTCATCTTCTCAAAATTGTGGGGGTTGCTAGGGCATTGACGATGGCTGGCGGGCCTGCAAACCCTTGTTAGCCATTGGGCGAGGGTGTGCAAGTCCTCTTTGGCTGCAGCCCTCACCTAGATTTGGGTGTGGCCTTAGGCCCTTGCCAGTTTTCCAATCATTCTTAATGAAGAAGTCATAATATGGGAATCAGTAGACATAAAGAACCTCAATTTCAGAAGAATCAAATTGGTCTTGCATTTTGCAAGTACGAACGAGATAGCGATGCAAAAACTTGATGATATGAAGCCCAAGATGTAGCTCATGATTTACAATGCAAAATTTGTAGAGCACAAGATCACACTGCATGCAATATATCTTAGCCTTTTTTCACTGAGGGCCAAGACCCTTACCCACGACTAGTGAGGGCCCTGCGCCCCCTCGCTGGCGATATTCGGAAAGTTGAATTGTGAAAAGAAGGAAAGAACAAAAAGAAAAAGATTTAAAAAATTCAGATTTTTTTAAAAAAATTGCAAAAATCATCATTAGAAAAATCATGTAAAATCGTGTCATATAAGATGGCCGGCGAAAGCTAGACTGCTACACAAGCAATTTTTGACCAAAATTGAGTAGATTAACTATATTGACAAATTGTGTAAAAATTTAGGATTAAATTTACAAAATTAATAAGTTTAGGATTGAGTTAGCCATCAAATAAAAGGTATAGGATTTCTCAGACAATTTCTAGTACAACTTAGTCATCGGGGCTAATCATGGATTCATGGGTGCCTAATAAAATAATAGCTCTCCAAAGAGGTTTTGGCTAGGACAAGATCATGTCTAGGTACATTGCATCTAAAACAGAACTTCCTAACATCGTGAAAAGCCAAGGTTGAACCCCAATTGTCATGATACCCACTTATTATCTCCACTTAATTTTTCCTTTCTTTTAACATCTGTTGAAGTTTCGATTCAAGTTGGATGCACCCCTTCATTGCACTTAAACGATGACCTCCCGGTCTATCGGCCGTCATTTAATAGGTTCGGGGTTTCTTTTAACAATTTTCTAGCACAACTTAGTTATTGGGGCTAATCATGGGTGCTTAACAAAATAATAGCTCTCCAAAACGGCTCTGGCTAGGACAAGATCATGTCTAGGTTCAATGCATCTACAACTCAACATCCTAATAAATTGTAAAACCCAATTGTCTCGATACCCACTTATTATCTCCACTTTAGTTTCCTCTCTTTTTGACATCTCTTGAAGTTTCGGTTCAAAGTTGGATGCGCCCCTCCATTGTACTCAAACCATGACCCCCCTGTGCATCCTCCCTCTCCTCTCTTGCTGTCCCGATCATCAGCGTGCGGCAGCAATTCGTTGTCTATGACAGTGGGAGATAGATATAGAAAGAACAATATGATATATTTAATCACACATAGATTAATTTTCCAAAGACAATGAGAGTCAATTTCAAGCCATTTTGATTTTTTTTTTTTCTTTTTCACCCAACTCGAATGGGGTTGAATCAATCTTTAGGCTACTCACTGTCATTTCACATACAAGAAGCAAAGAGCGAAAAAAGTAATCATTCTCGTGATCCTTCGCAACGTACCGATTGGGCTATAATCGCATACTTTCCGATCAACGTACTTCAAGGGGAATATGGATAAGTTACTTTACTGAAGAAGTGATATGACTCCCCAGGAATGGCAAGGCAAGAACCTGACAGGATTTCATCTAGAATCTGCATTTCCATTTGATTTCGGGGGTATCAATAAAGTCGAGTAGAAGACCCCACCACGAACACAGAACTTTCTTTAAAAAGCGTAGGGCACGACCACACACGTTGGGAAACAGTGACAACGCACTAAGATGAACAGGGTCTCTCTACTAGAGGCTGTTCTTTGCTCATATTCGAAAAGGGTTGTCTTTATTGGACCTTCGAAGCGGAGTAATAGTTCAGTTTTTTTACTTATTTAAGGTTGGTCATACAGGGCATGCGGGCCTCTTAGAAAATATGCTATGAACATATTTTCTAACGTTATGAAATACCCAATTGTTTAACATAGTTTGAGGACAATAAGCCACGTGTTCAATTTTTTCAAAACCCCATTTGCGTCATCTATTAAATTTATACATTTTATTCTTTGGATTAAAATTAAATATACGCAAGGTAAGGAATATTAAAGTATTTAAATATTAAACCACTCACTGGTTTATTAACTTAATTTTTGAGTAAAATGGTTAATCTAATGTGGTATTAGACCACTAACCAATAGTTTAGTTTCTTGTCATCTCTTTACTCGTAATGGGTTCACAACTTGCTCATTTAAGGTGGGGGATTCAAATCCCCACCTTCTCAGAGGGGATTGGGATGGGAACGATTTCATTTCAGGAGTGGGTTTCGACTCCCACGCCCTGCAAGGAGGTAGGGCAAAAATCTGAGAGTGAGTGTTAGAGTAGGATTAGAATATGACCGACCAAAAAAAAAAGGTGGAAGCCATGTCCATCTCACAATATAGAGGAGAGTCTTGACTCAATTGATTGTGGGTGTTAGGAAAATTCCAATTTAGAAACTTGACATCGCTTGCTCTAGTCCCACTAACAACGTGTAAATTATTCAAGATCAGGGTCACTTGCACAGGCCAAATACTTAGACTTGAGTGTTCGGGCGTTTAGGACACCCCATAAGCCCGAGCCTTTGCAGTTTTGCCTCGTGTATTATAAGGAAAGCACTAGAAGTACATTATAGAATCATTCCATTTAAAATTTGCAAAAGAAGAAGATTAGTCTAGTGCACTCGATTAACACCATCGGATGTGAACAATCTCCTTCTCCCGTCGTAATCAAATAATTATTGCTACTCAAGGCTCTCGATTGAGTCTTAATACAATCAAACTCGTCAGGACTCAAACTTATGATCACATATCTTGATGATGTGTTAAAGGATCGTGCGTTGCTCGATTCTACAGTCCCTTTTTTTCTTCGTGTGATGAGCACCACCATCAATAAATCCAATTTTTTTCTTCCCTCCAATCTGTACAGGACCAAGATCCAATTTATATGAGCGACCCCCTAAAACACCATGAAACGCAAGAAGCAGAGCCATCCATTACCGAATCTCTCTCCAACCTATTCTTCTTTATTTGCATGGCCACTACTTTTTCCCTCAGAGAGCGAAGCCAAAGCCTAAAAAGAAGTCATATATTTTATAAGTGCTCAGTCTCATATATATAAACTTGTACCATCCATTGAGAATAAATCACTTATCCCCCAGAGCGACCAAAAAAGCAGAGAACTTGTCAGCTTAAAATCTTAGAAATTTCACCAGTTTGGCATGTCCTAGTTTTGCTGCTCTCTGATAACATGTAGGCCTCTCTCATCATTAGTGCTGCAAAATCACTTACTCCAGGGGCTCCGGATCGTCACGTTAAAGACTTCTCTGAGCATCATTAACGTTCTCTCTGATGGTTCTTGTTCCGTCGATTTCGATGAATGAGGATCCCGCGGAGGCGGCAGATGTCGCGGCCGCAAGAGACAGAGAGACTCAGCTCTCCAAGTTCTCCCAAACACTTCAACATCACCAACACGAGCAGCAAGCAAGAGTGGCTTCTTCAGGCAATGAAGAAGCCAACACTGTCGACCACGAGAAGGCTGTCGGCCACACGGAGAGGTCCCGGTGGCTCACGACAGCCCCGGAGCCACCGAGCACATGGCGTGAGGTTGTGGATTATCTGAGAGGGATGGGTTTACCTAGCGGGAGCGAGTTTTCATCGCTGAACAAGAAGCCAGTGACCCAACGTGTGGCTTGTGTTCTCAAGGCAATATTTCCTGTTCTTCAATGGTGCAGGGGCTATAAAGCTACACATTTTAAGAATGATCTGATGTCTGGTCTTACTCTTGCTAGCCTCTGCATCCCGCAGGTGAATTTGCAAATAAGCCATGATGAAAATCGCTCCTTTTTCATTGCTGACAGTTCATGTTATTGTATCCCAACATACCATAAAAAATTTGTTCATCCTAAAAAAGCGTCAATTGAGGTGAACATCCATGTTTCTTTTGTATGCAGAGCATTGGGTATGCTACATTAGCCAAGCTTGATCCTCAGTATGGTCTCTGTAAGTTATGAAACTGAAACTAGTTTCATCAAGAGTTTTTTCTTGCTTGGGTTTCGTCCGAGTGCATAGTACATATTGACTAGGCAAAAGGGTGAGTCTCAGCGTGCTTGAAATACTGATTTTTGGTGTTTTAACCGTGTCAGATACTAGTGTCGTTCCTCCTCTTATATATGCTATGATGGGGACTTCGAAGGAAATTGCCATAGGACCCGTCGCTGTTGTTTCGATGCTGATTTCATCAATGGTTACGCAAATAGTTGATCCTGGAGCTGAACCAGTACTTTACAGGAACCTTGTTTTCACTGCAACTTTCTTTGCCGGTGTCTTTCAAGCTGTTTCAGGCCTCCTAAGGTGGTTCTCATTATTTTTCTCTATCGTGGCTAAAATGTTGCGTCATATATTCTTTTCTCATTTGCTTTTCGATGTTGAAGGCTTGGATTTCTGGTGGATTTCCTCTCGCATGCAGCACTAGTTGGTTTCATGGCTGGTGCGGCGGTTGTCATTGGTTTCCAGCAACTGAAAGGACTTCTTGGCATCGCTCATTTCACAAACCGAACCGATGTTGTCTCGGTCCTGCAATCTGTCTGGAAATCATTTCATCATGACTCCGTAATCATTCTTTGCCGAATTTATAAATTAATTTCTGCTTTAATCCATATATAATCTTTGGAAACACATGAAAGAGAACAGGAAAGTAGATTGAGTATAGGATAAGTTATTTTGTGTTCGTTCTTATGGTGCAGTGGAATCCTTATAATCTCCTTCTTGGGAGTGCGTTCTTGAGCTTCATCCTCATCACGAGATTCCTAGTAAGTGAAAAGAGAAAAATAAGAATTTGGTCACCTTTGTCTGTCCTCACCATTAAACTTTCTATACAATTCGAAGTTCTCATCGTAGGAGCCAACTTTTTCAGGGAAGAAGAAACAGGAAGTTCTTCTGCTTGGCAGCCATTTCACCTCTGATCTCCGTGCTTTTGGCGACAGTCCTCGTTTTCGTTACAAGAGCAGATGAGCATGGAGTCAAAATCATCAAGCACATCAAAGGAGGCCTGAACCCGATCTCGGCACAGCAATTGCAATTTAGCAGCCCATACATTGGCGAAGTCATTAAAGTCGGTCTTATCATCGGTGCCATCGCGCTCACTGTGGGTATCCAATAATGAACTAACTCCTCAAATTAAGATTAGTGGAGCATTATTTTCAATACTTGCTTACACAAAGTCTATGTTGTCTGAAATTTAGGAAGCGATGGCGGTCGGTCGCTCTTTTGCTGCGATGAAAGGTTATCATCTCGACGGAAGCAAGGAGATGGTGGCCTTGGGCGTCACCAACATAATTGGCTCAATCACTTCTTGCTATACAGCGACCGGTAAGCCTCTTTCGGAGCTGCATGTTGGGAAAGGACCAACCAAAATAGTCTAAGAAAGGTTTTCACAAACATTTATGACCCATTTAGGATGTGTTGCATTTTCTTAGGTTCTTTCTCGCGCACTGCGGTGAATTTCAGTGCCGGCTGTGAGACTCCAGTATCGAATATTGTGATGGCCATCACGGTTCTGATGGCGTTGGAACTGTTCACGAGACTTCTCTACTATACTCCGGTTGCGATCCTTGCATCCATCATTCTTGCGGCTCTTCCAGGACTCATTGATTTCCATGAAGCTTATCATATCTGGAAAGTTGATAAGATGGACTTCCTTGCTTGCATCGGCGCATTCGTGGGCGTCCTGTTCGTATCTGTAGAGATTGGTCTACTAGTAGCGGTATTAGTTTACATCCTATGCGATTGATAAATTCGCTATTACCTCATATCTTAAGAAGTTCCTTTTCCACAGTGCTTGATATGAATATGAAAGTCGCAGAATAAATTAAGTTCCATAGATATCGTTCCCATTGTCTCGTTCTTAATGAATCGTTTTTCCAAATCTTGTTCTGACAGCCGAAGTGAATACTACAGGTGACAGTGTCTTTTGTGAAGATCATACTCATTTCAATTCAACCGGGAATTGAAATGCTCGGACGCCTTCCAGGAACCGACACGTTCTGCAATGTAGACCAATATCCGATGGCGATTACAATCCCGGGCGTGATGGTCTTCCGCGTCAAGTCTTCCTTGCTTTGTTTCGCCAATGCCAACTTCATCAAGGACAGGTACTTATATAAGCTCTATCATGACATCAAATTCAATTCAGGACATAAACTTCTGATCATATAGATTGTTGTGCTTCTGACTAAGAACCACTTAATATCTGTATCATCGTCTCATTCAATGCAAAGGATTATGCAATCGACTGGTGGAGAAGATGAAGGGGAGCGCAAGATGAATGACTTCCAAACCACTCAACTAATCATCCTTGATTTGTCTAGTAAGCATTTGGTAAACAAACGCGTTTATATGTACAAGCACTATTGACTTTGTATTCAACAAAATACCTTCTCTCTATAATGTTAGATTTGATGAGCATTGACACATCCGGGATTGCTTCTCTGGAGGAACTGCACAGGAATCTGGTTTCCCTTGGAGTTGAGGTAATTAACACCCAAGTTGTGTACATATAATTCCCTTTTTTTCTTTATTGAAATTGAAATAACAATTCAGTACTTCATAAATCAAATCCCCAAACATGTACTCTAAACTTCCTATGGCCTCTTGTTGCAGATGGCTATTGTGAACCCTAAATGGCAAGTTATTCACAAGCTCAGGCTAGCCAAATTGATGAGCAAAATTGGAGGGAAGGCCTTCTTGACAATTCAGGATGCAATCGATGCATGCCCAAATGCTAAACTTGCTTCCATTTAAGAGCCTTTTGAGAGATCCTTCGTGCATATGCTTGCTTGCTTGTCTCCTCAATTTGTATCTTTCCTTCTAGGATTATATACGTATGTTGCGCGTGTGTATGGAATTCCAATAAAAAGGAGACTATGTTGTAAAATACTATGCTGTCCCAAGCAAGCATGAACAATGTGATGAGCGAAGGCGCTTTGGTTTGATGTATGTACTAAGGATGTGATCTTCTGCCGATGAAATTTATGAATATTATGTGTGTGCTTTGTGCTAATATTCTTCACAAGATATATCAAGAGACCAAAATTACTAGTTTGCCTATGAGCGGCTTACACTTGAGGAAAATCTTAAGATATATGCTATAAATTGCTATAAACCCATTAACCTTTTATTATTATTTTTTTTTTTTGGAGAACGGTTTATATGATAGAAACAGTGTATTCTTCCGAATGATAAATAATCATATTTAAGAAAAAAATTAATTTATTTTTTCCGAAATGGAACCTAAGATCTGTCATGGTTTGCAATCTCAGGGAAGTGTTTTTTTTTGGTTAGGCTGTGGCTTTTCTAGTGCCCACTTTCATGGATCTGTTCTTGTTCCGACACTTTGCGAATGTCCAACTTTTCTGAGCATGACCGCTCTTTTGAAAGTGCTCTTGACAAGACACAAAGGTCCCAAATTACCATTCAAGAGGCACTTACGCCTGTTGGCGTTTATTAGTGTGCAACACTGTTCCACCAAGAATCAATCCACATAAAGGTATCTACCAGCACAAGCTGCACTACAGTAGTAGAATAACGAAATTGCACCATAGTGTTGTCTCAATAAAGATAGCGCAAAGTGGAACGTCAATTTAATAAATGAACAAATAAAACATATGGTGCTGGTCGATGCAATATAACACTACCCCTCAGAAGCTCCAACAAGTTCGTAATTCTTTCCTCCAATGAAAGCAACCCGTTCTTTCCATCCATTATGTCGGATTACCTTGTAAATTAAGATGATGTAGATATACCTAGTGGATCTCGCAATCGCAAAACGTTGATTCTCGAACTTTTTGCTTGATGGAATTAAGTAGTCATGCAACATCACCCGGGCCCGCACAAATAGCCAAAATCGGGAGATAAAGAAATGGGAGTGAAAGGTCTAGACGTGCCCAACTGAGATGGCAAGTTTAAAGACACTGCCAGTCATAGTCCGAGAGCTCAAACTAGGTTTGAATACTCTCCACACAAAAAGCAAAGTGGAAGAATAAAATATTCATTTGGTTTGGAGAGCATTTGGTTTGGACAGCACTATCAGTAATAACCATTCCCATTGTATTTTTTTTTTTTTTGCCTTAATTTCCTATTATTGTTGAAATAAGTTGTATTTGCGAAGCAGTATTTATATGATTATTACGGTAATTTACGAAATCATGTAGTATTTTGCTCGTACCATTGTCGAAAGAGCGAAGATTGATGCAGGATCCTATACACGAGAGAGTTTACACTTAACATTTTCTATCTTTTTTGGAGCGCTTTGACTTCAATATCGATTTTCTCCTAAATCTAGCTTCTTTGCCTATTATTTTTCTAATTCATCTTCATCAATTACTATTCTTTCCATCGTGTGCATAATTTTCCAAATGATAAAAGTACGAAACAACGAAATATGTTTAAAAATCAATACAGAAGCTAAGAGCAAATTCCAAAAAAAAAAAAAAAAAAAAAAGGAAAAGAAAAAGAAAATGCAAAAGATAATTCTATAAGCACATGCTAGAGCTCTCAAAAAAGGAAAGGCAACTAATGGAAATGTATCACAGGAGGAGGAAGAAGACGACTATTGCATTATGAACTATCTATTTATGACATAGAAAACAAGCATCTCTATCCTATTCCTGATAAAAATTGTTTTGGCTAAGTTAAATTATTTTTTTTACTAAGTTTAACTCTAGATTTTTAGTATTTGGAATTGATTAAATATTGACTTTTTCCATTAACAGCATTTAAAAATAACATACGAGAGTGCATAATGACGTATTAATAATATGTATGGTTATTGGGCCACGAAGCAACAAAATGTCAAGTGTCATGCCAGGTGGCAAGCGCAAGACTAAAGAGAAGTGTCGCGTTAAGACCCTGTTTGTTTATTTTTGTTTTTGTTCCCCATAACAAAAATTTATGTTCTTTTGTTCCGGCGAACAAAAAAAGAACAAAAACGCATTTGGTAAAATTTTTGTTCCCGGGAATAAAAAATCTTCCTGAGAACAGATTTGGAACAGAAACAAGAAGTAGAAAAAATTGTTTCTTATTCCCGAGGAACAATTTCTAAGAAACAAAAGAACAAAAACTCAAAACTCTTCTTTTGTTTATTTCCCTTCAATCGGTGCCCTCTGTCTCAAGTCCCTCCTTTCTCCGGCGTCTCAGCTTCTCCATTGTCATCCTCTCCGGCGACTGGCATACAAGGGCCGGCAACCTCGCGCCGCCTAGGCGAGGTTGAGCCTCGTCGGTGGCCTGGCGAGGCTCGCTTGGCTACCAAGGCCACCAATGAGGCTCGGCTTCACCTAGATCTGGCGAGGTCAAGCCTCGTGGTGGCCTAGCGAGGCTCCGGCGAGCTCGCCGGCCCTCGCATTGGCCTGACAAGGCTCTGGCGACCGGCCACAAAGGAGAGAAGGAAAAAAAAAAAAAAAAGAAAAAAATTATAAAAATTATAAAAATTATAAAAATATTAAAAAATTAAAAGAAATAACAAAATTGTACAAGTTTACCAAATACATTTTTGTTCCTAGAATGGAAATTTTTGCGCTTACCAAGCGCGTTCTTTTACTTAGAAATTGTTCCCGAGAACAAAAAAAAAACTATTTATGTTCAAAAATTGTTTCCCGGAACAGAAACGTTACTAAACGTACCCTAAAAGTACAAAGTGAACACTCTCTCGGCTTAGGCTTACTAAATATATACAGTAGGGAATATATATCCTAAAACTTGTCATGAAAGTGTAACCGAATTCTAAAATTTTGAGAAAGTACAATCAAATCCTAAAACTTGTCAAATTAATACAATCGAGTCCTTTTGATAACGTTGTTAATTTGTTTAACGAAAAATGCTAATGTGGGATTTTTAAATTAATTTCTTTCTCATATATGACTTTTTTAATTAATTTTCTTTCAAATCATATATAAATAATATTAAATAACTAGAAAAAGCTAAAATAATTAAAATATAAAAAGCAAAAAAAAAAATTTAAAGAAAAAGAGCAAGGACTCGTGGCTTGGCACTATTGCCACTACCCATCATCAGAGGGCTTGCGAGGGTGGCAGGCCTAGGTAAGGGCTGGCAAGGCTTGCTGGGATTGGGTTGAGGGTGCCTAAATTTGGGCAATGCTAGCCCTCTCTTAGGGCTAGCAACCATCACCCGCCTTGAGTGAGACCTCGGCGGCCCTAAGCGAGGGTTGGTGACCATTGCTAGGCCCAAGCAAGGCCTTGCTAGCCCTTCCATGAGGTTAACTCGCCCAAATTTGGGTGACGCTTTCTCTCAGTTGGGGCCAGCGAGCCTCGCTAGCCACGAGCGAGGCCTCATTGGACCCAATCAAGGGCTGTCGATGCTTGCTAGGCTTGAGTGAGGCCCATGCGTCACCCAGATCTATGTGAGCCTCGCCTAGAACTAGTGAGGGTCGCTAACCCCAACAAGGGTGAGCTGACTGGCCTTCATCAGCCCTTTATTTATTTATTTATTTATTTATTTCTCTTTCATTTTTTTGAAAATTATTTTAGTTTTCTAATCTAATTCAAACAAGATTTAAAGAAAAAAGTAATTAAAAAATGCCACCTATAAGATATAAATTAATTTAAAAATGCCACGTTAGTATTTTCTATTAGACAAATTGATAGTGTTAACAAAGGACTCAATTATACAAATTTAAAAAAAAATTTGAATTTGATTGCATTTTTTGAAAACTTTAGAATTCACTTACACTTTCGCGACAAGTTTAGGACTTGTACTGCACTTATTTCTATATAGTAGATATGGATGGAGGGACTCAATGGAAAGTGAGCTTTGAGGTTGAATTTTGACTTGCTGCAAAGTTTATATGGTATTAAAACTAGATTCAATTATTAGGGCTGTTTGTTTTATTATATATTTTCAAGCCTTATCCTTCCATGTGAAGGAGGACATTAAGGTATTTAAATAATTAGGTAGCAGTCTCACAAAATTTTGCGATTCTTAAAGATTTGATTGCCCCTCTATTTTAGCTCCATAAGAAAAGACTTGTATAAAAAGTGGCACTACTATTTGAAACAGTTCTGTGGGCACGTCCCTTGGTCAGTAATGTTTTCCCGAATGATATGATTGTTCTAATCCACAAATTCTATTGCTTGGGTATAATCCTTTTTTTTTTCATTAAAGCGAGGACCCGACAATGTTACGTAAGTTTTATGAATCGGCTGAGTCCCGTTCTGACATCATCATCCACAGTGCTTTTGCTATGACAATCCCCATTTTCATGAGGTGCCACTGTATTTCTGCCCAAATTGGGCGTTGCCTTTCCTTGTAATGATTAATAATCATTGCAGAATCTGACTAAAGACAGAACAATCGAAACCCTAAGTCTTAGTAGGTCAATGAAAAAGAGCTGAAAGGAAATCCTATACATGTCTAGGTTCATTGTATGCGGGATGGGAGAGAGGATCAATTGAGGGACTTGGACCGGCCCAACTTGACCGATCCTAATCCGGCTTCCAAGAAAATGGGGCCAGTCCTTGATCTTGGTATCATTTGATTTTATGGTGTGCAGATTGATTTTCGATCTTAAGACGTTTCGCGAACCAAACCTATACATATATGTTATGTATTACGTACCTACCAAAAAAAAATGTTATGTATTACGTATATAATTTATAATATATAATATATTATGTATTTTTGTCTACTCTAAACCCTATCTCCTTATTCTCTATTATTTTTTTATGCGATTTTGCATGTAAATTATAAATTAGAAATCCAGCCAAGATTCAACCAAAAAATAAAAAAAATGAAAACCCTTTTCTTTCACCTCTTGCTCATCACTTGCCTCGCATGCCTTTGACCTCTCCTCTCCTCGCTCGCCCTCGCAAGCATAGCTTAGCCAGTGAAATCGCTTGCCTCTCTTAGCCCACCTCACAAACGCAACTCAATAATCGCAAATGGATATTTCTGTTGTTACCTTATGTATGAATGTTAATAGTTGTGTTGTTTAATATCGCATTGTTGATGTATATATAATTTAAGAGAGTATGTTTATCCTTTTGAGGAATATGAAAAAATGAAATAAAAAATAATTGGTTAATCCTAGGTTGATCCAAGAACCATACTTGATCCTTAAAGTCAGTCCTCAATCCAAAAGATCAAGAGCCATCACGATGTGGGTTGGTCCCTGGTCCTTAGTTAGGTGTTGGACTAGCCCAATTCGAATCATGCTCTCACCTCTAATGTGGGAGATGATTGTGCCAATATGGTGGGAGCTTTTTTTAGAAGACTACAATTATTAGGTTGATTTAATTTTTCTTTTTCTTTTTTTACTTTTTTTAAGTGTTTTACTGAGAAAGAATTAGTCTTATCTTATGAAAACGAGTAAATATAATGATCATTTCGACATAAGGCCATCAATTTGACACTAGTTTGAAACGTGAAAAACTTGGAGCGTGTTTATTTGATGGAAAATGAAAATGAATGATTTGGAAAATACTTTTCTAAAAATAATAATTTGAATCGCTTACAAAATGAATATATGAAAATTATTTTTATCATTTACAAAATGTTTAGATGTAACTTTTCACCGATAATTAAAAAATATTCATTGACTAATTATTTTAAATAACACAAGCAATCATTTCTAGCAAAATTTTTGTTCGAATCATTCAAATTCTACGAAATAAACGAACCGTTAATAATAGGTATTTCAGCATCAACATGATGAAATGTGCATGATGAAATGTGTAACTTCGAAATATTTGCCATAGAATATAAAATGGTTTTACTAGCATAATAGTGTTTGGGTTATTGTGAGAGTAATAGCATGTTTTGAGTCACTAATTTTTGAAATAATTAACCCCACAACAATTTCTAATTACTTGTTATTTTTTTTTTGTGGCCTAAAACATGCTTTTATCTCACAATGGACTAAAGATTGTCATATAAATATTTTTCAATTTAAAACTGTGGTTTCGTGTTTTAGATGATTTGCCAAGTATTAATTAGAGTTCTCAAATTCATATAAAACAATTGAAGGCATCACACAGAAATTAACTAGATTGTGTTCCTTCATCGCCAGATTATTTTACAGATATAATTTGTTAAAGATAATTAGATATCTTCTAGAGATATTTATAAATATTCTTTTAGTTATTTATATTTATTTTAATTATGCACATCTGATTTGATTTCTTTAAATAGTCATCTAATAGAGTCTATAAATAGGCTCTCAATGTATTATTTTCTATACAACAAAATATACAAGAAATTTCTCAACTCTTTCATCCTCATATATTTTTTAAATTGGTATTAGAACCTCTTTTCCTTGAGGCAATCCTAGTGCACCAGGTGCACTTTGCACCTGGTGCACATCCAAATAAATCGATTCTCATACACATCCAAATAAACCTATCCTCCTTGCTCAATAGTGTTCACTTTGTGTGCACAAGTTTTGTTAGAGAAGTACTTAATTGAGTCCATTCTATAATAGTTGTGTTTCAACATTGACTGCATCGACTGCACCACCTAGTTGAGCCTTTTCATGAAGGTAGCTCTCTTTTGATGACAACCCAACATGTCGCATTGCTTGGTTACTATTTTCACAAGCTAAGCCAATAGGCCACTTGTGCTACAACACCAATCGTATAGGTTGCTCCGTTGTTTTGCAAGCTAGCTACATTGGCTACTTGTTGTTTCCCCTATGATTCTCGACATTTTTTGTTCGTCATTCCAAGAAGCCAACCCCACCACTAGGCTCGCCACTTTCAAACAAGCTAGATTTAGAAATTTTTCCACAAACAACCATTAAATGCTGCCTAATCCATCCCATCTCTATTGCTGGACACTATTCTAACTTGATTTCAAATCCAAGTTGACTTAGGGCGCGTTTGTTTATATTTCTGTTAAAAAATTGTTCCGGGGAACAGAAATAGAAAAAACTATTCCTGTTCCGAGGAACAATTTTTGACCAAAAAGACGCGTTTGGTAAACTTGTTTCGGAAATAAAAAATGAATAGAAATACATTTGGTAAATTTATATTCTTTTTTTATTTCTTTTAATTTTTAAATATTTTTATTTTATTCTTCCTTTTTTTCTTTCTTTTTTTTTTTTTTCTTCTTTTGGCCGGTGGCGGCCTTGCCCGGCCACGGCGAGGCCGAGCCTCGCCGTGGTTGGGCGAGGCTCGGGCCTCACCTCGGGCCGGGTGAGCTCGAGCTCGCCGAGCCTTGCCCCGCGCTGGCGAGGCTCGGCCAGTGCAAGGCGAGGCTGGGCAAGCTCGAGCTCGCTCAGACCCGACAAGGCCAAGCCTCACCGGTGGCTAGGCGAGCTCGAGCCTCGCCAGGGGCCGGCGATGCTCGGCCTCGCTGGGGGTCGGCGATCCTCTGGTGAGGTCGTCGGTCCTCGACAGCCCTCGATGGTTGGTCGCTGGCCATGGCCGAGGTCGGCGACCGGCCAAAGAAAAAAGAAGAAAAAAAGAAGAGAAGAAAAGAGATGAGAGAGAAAATATGTTCTTCAAAAAGTGTTTCTGGAACAAAAAAATAACTTTTTTTTTATTTCTTATTTTTGTTCTAATTTTGTTCCCGGAACAAAAAAAAAAGGTTTTGAACAAGAACGCAAACAAACGCGTTTCTATTCTTTTTTTGTTCCTGGGAACAAAAAAACAGAAAATCTGTTCATGAACAAAAAAAAGAAATACAAACATGCAGGCCCTTAATCACCACGAGTTTGACAGAGTATGATAGAGATGTTTATGACATTTTCTTTGATTATACATATCTAATTTGATTTCTTTAAATGTTCATCTAATAAAACCTATAAATAGAAGAGAGAGGGAGGTACCAGGAGAGGTTAAGAATTGTTTATGGTGAAATGGAGAAGAAGAGGGAAGCAATAAATTGGGCGAGCCAGCAAAAAGACGAGGTAGGTGTCAATGGAGCATTTATTGCACGAAGAGGAGACAAATGCACTTTTTTGGGATAAGGACGCCTTGAAATGAGGGACTGGGTCAAGATTAAGTTATAATCAACCTTTACTCTAACAATTTTATTTTCAAATCCTTATTAGTTTATAAAAAGAAATTATATCTTCAGAAAGTTCATTCAAATTATATTACCCTAAATTTTTAAGCACAACCCAGCTTTTTTTAAATACATATACTTCATTGCTAACACGATAAATTTTTTTGGAAATAAAACTAATAATTACGATGACTTAAATATTTTTTTCAAGAAGTTGATAATTTTAATTTGGCAAGTTATGTTGATGTGGATTATTGCAATAACTTATTTTACTCTTTTATGCTAACATGAATATTCTTTTGGGATAAGTGCAATAGAAGTACAAAAACTTGTTACGTACATGCAATTGAGTCCTAAAACTTACAAAAAAGTACAATCAAGTCTTAAAACTTGTCAAAATAGTTCAATTGAGTCCTAAAGTTAACACCGTCAGTCTTACTAACGAAAAATGCTAACGTGGCACTGACATAGCATTTTAAATGATTTTTTATTTTCCACCTGGCTTTTTAAAATAATTTTTTATTCAATTTTTTAAAAGTTGCCGGCCCCTCCGACGATGGGCGGTGGCGGCGGCATTGCCGGAGCTTCCATTTTATTTTTTTTAACAATTTTAAAAAAATGAATTTTATTTTTTAAATGTAATTTTTTTTTTGAAAAGCCAAGTGGAAAATAAAAAATCATTTAAAATGCCACGTCGTATTTTCCGTCGCAAGACGACAACGTTAACTTTAGGACTCAATTGAACTATTTTGACAAATTTTAAGACTTAATTGCACTTTTTGCAAGTTTTAGGACTCAATTACATTTTCGTAACAAGTTTTAGGACTTCTATTACACTTATCTCTATTCTTTTTGCAATGTATTTTCATCCAACAATATCACAACAATGATATTCCTTTTTGCCCCCAATGACTATAACAATCGTCAATGATTAATTTTGTCATCTAGCAATCATTTACTTACCTTATAATACATTGAGAAATAATTATCTACCAAGTGCCTCCAGGAATGGCAGACACTTTTTAACAAAATTTTCTCAACATCATGTAAGTTAGCTTAATCAGTTGTTTCAAAATTGAATGGAAAAACCCTCCGATTTTTTTTTTCATTCCTCTTTCGACAAAATTATAAGTGAGAAAGGAAAGGCCGGAGGGAGACAAATTTATTAATGAAAAAACTACCCAATCAATGCTAAACTTATTATGTGAATAACAATTCAGTGTAGACATTCTTATTAATCTTTGTCATAAAATGCTATTATGATGGTCCAGTTATCAACGATCGTTTTACATGACAACCATTACTTTAGTAATTCCCAGCTAAAATTTATAGGAATGACTACATTAGTATTTCATGTGAAAGTTGAGGACTAAATTGACAAAATTATAGAGTTCACAAACGAATTGCAATTTGCTTAATAGGTTTAGAACTGATTGGACAATTTCCTCACAAACAAATGTATAGTAACATATAACATGCACTTAGTAGAAGGAAATGCACTTAGTAAAAAGAAAAAAGAAGTTATTCAATTAAAGTCAAATTAGAAAGGTACAAAAAGAGAAACGGCAAAACTCAAAATGTTAAAACTATAAGTTGACTATACATTCATTGTATAATCTACAGGGTAGTAAACGGCATAGAGCATTGATAAACCTCCTCGATTCTCAATTAATGTTGCTCTTTTTTTGAATCAATACGCAATAAGTCTTGTTAATGAAGTGCTTTCAAAATACTTGTTAAGTATCCTTAAAATATTTAATTTTGAAAGTATTAAGTAAGAATATTACGAGAGCAGTTTGGTTGTTGTGCTGTGTTGAAACATACACATTTGGTGACATTTATTGAAAGTGTTGTATGTGACTATGAATAATAAGTGAGTTTAACAAAAACTATTGCAAAATTGTTGTGATTATAAAAAAAGGGCATATAAAATTGTCACAGAGTTGCCAACAATGCTTTCAACAATGCTTTGTCTACATTATTAGGACTATTGCCATACGAATTTAACAATTATACCAAACAACAAAACAACAACGCTGTTGGTATTATTATTGTATATGTTTTTTGTTTTTATCAGGAAAGATTGGAAATGGTGATGGAGAAGTTTTCTAAGGGGTTAAAAAAAATGTTTTTACTTAAGGGATAGAAAAATGTTTTTGTTTTTTTTTTTTTAACTTTTTTTTACTGTGTTTGAAATTTGATATTTAGGAATATGTCAACTCATGGCGTCGGGGCATTTGTTGAGCATGCGTGATAATTTTTTTTTTTTAAAGTAGTGATTAAGAGCATTACCAGAAAAGTTAGTCTTTGAAATTTGATTGAATTTCTTAATAAATACTATTGAGCTAGGTAGCACCTTTCATAAAATGCTTTCCCACATTTTATGAGTCTGCTTGATCCAACACGTCATAAATTAAAATGCAAGGAACTCTTGATTCCTTTTGTTGCCATTCTGATTCACCAGTTTTGGATCCCACAATGAAATATCTTTCACCAAGTGTTATATTTTGGTTTTTATTAGAGAAGATTTAGGTTTTATGCTAATATTGGATAGAGAGGGTCAAATGCTACCAGAGATATATATTATATGGTTCCGAATCTTATGAAGTTGCATAATAAAAGATCAAAATTATTCATAACCAATGTCAAAGTCTAATCAACAGTTTGATCCAAACTCATTTGGACATACTAATGAAAGCCCATTTAAATCAAAGTGATTTGCACAATATTAAAGCTGTTTCGACAACATTGGATATTGACAACAGTACCCCTAAACCACTGCTTTTAATTGCATTCGAGTCCATAATATTGGAATCTAATTGATGACGCTAGATAGTGAAAATAACACTTAGTAGACATTGCTCCTAGATAGATATGAAGACACGTCGGAATCTAATCAACGACGCTGGATGGTGGAAACAACACCTCATAAACACTGCTCCTAGATAGGTATGAGGACATAATGTTGGAATCTAATTAATGACATTGGATGGTGGAAAACAACACCTAGTAAACACTGTTCCTGGGTATGAGGACATAGTGTCGAAATCTAATCGACGATGCTAAACAGTGAAAATAACACTTAGTAAATACTACTTCTAGATGGGTATGAGGACACACCGTCAGAACCTAATCGACGATGCTGGACGATAGGATGACACTTGAATCTGATCAACAACACTACCCATGATATACACACTCGCTGGAATTGAATTTACGACAGGAATTTGAAACTATAGCTAAGCTAAACTATGCTAAGATAACTAAAGGATAAGATAAATGAATTTTATGTGTTGTTCCCGTAGGGAAGGCGCCGGGGGGGGGGGGAGTGCTCTTCGTTGGATTACTTGAGGTAATTATAAGCCAATTTGATAACCATTGGTGGTCAATTACTTCCTTCTTAAAAGTTGCTCCACATTCTTTTTACTAAACCACCTTATCCATATCCCATTATCTTCTGCCTTGTTCGATGATGTTCACATGACTTGTTTAGTAAGTATTAACTACTCCTTTGATTTTTGTGCCTCTTCAAGTATCAACCGTTCCCGTCTATATTTTGCTGTCAATTCCATCTAAATTCTATGTCTTCAACGGCATCTTTTGATTTGGACACGTGGCAATCAACTGCTTTATCATTGAATCGTGTATCTCCACTTGTAGATCCATTGAAATCTAGCCCAAGTGCTCTTGAAATCTTTGGCCATCCTTGTTTTTGTGACTAACATGGGCTGATGTAAATCATAGCCCGCATGTGACAATTAGAAAGATTTCAAATACTTTCATCTCTCATGATTAGCACGTGATATCAAGGGTAAATTTGGGTGTTAACATGTTCCAAGGAAAACATAAGTGAGAAGGCATGATAGTAAGGAAAGATTGATGATAAATAAAATTATGATAGAGAGAATGAGAAAGGTCGATGTTAGGAAGACATATTATTACATAATCGTGAAAATTAAATAGTATGGGATGAACATATACGACATCCCTTTTGGATGAAAAAACTTAAATTGAGTATATAGTATATATGTGTCTACAGATTAATATTACAAAAAAATTTCATATGTTTGCCGTTCAATGAAGTCAAGTTTCAAAGATTATAAAAAAGAAAAAGGAAAAATTAAACCTGAAAATTACAAGCCAACAAAACATTAATTGCACATTCTACGTGCCAAACCTCGTTCTCGGCATGCAGTCAACGCAACCCATCTCAATTATTACCCTCTTGGATGTCCCATCTAAACCTCAGACAATTGGTAAAAACCAAAATAGAAGTATTAGACTTGGTATTCCATACTAGTACAAAGACGGGGAAAATTATAATTGAGAAATCCAGGGGATTTACTAATGAGATGTTGCATTAATTTTATGTGAAGGACAACATATACTGCCTATAGATTTGCAATTAATCTTTATGTGACTTTTAGTGGGAAAAGTACCCAAAAAAAAAAAAAAAAGTCACAAACCTATTGCATTGCTCAAGTTGTAAAAACTAATGTCTAAGTTGTATAATAATAGATAGAAATTCCATTTTTTTTTAAAAGTAGGCAAAATCATTACAACAAATTATGGCAGTATTTTGAGCACTAAACATATATGAGTGACTGAAATTTAAACTAATTTCCTCGCCGAACTGCTTCCATTCTCCTCTTTTCTTAGTAAGAGAAAAAGAATGTTTTTTTTTGTATAATCGATTTAGAGCACGGGATTACTATGATTAGTATTAATTATAAGTAGATTGAACTTTGGTCCCTTATTTTGTAAATATAGCAACTTTTATATCATCTCTAAAGTACACATCGGTATAACTTATTATGCCTAGGGGTGTCAAGAACCGAACCGAACCGAACCGAACCGAAAAATTCGGTTTTTTTCGGTTCGGTTTTTATTCGGTTTGATTCTCATTAAAAACTGAAATTTTTGTTATCGGTTCGTTTTTTATTGGTTAACCGAACCGAACCAAACCACAAACTGATAAAATCAAACCATTAACCAAACAATTTGGTTATTCTCTCCCGTCTCTCTCTGTCTTTCTCTCTCTGTCATCTCTCTGTCTCTCTATTAACTTTTCCATCGCAACAGCCACCGAACTCATCATTCCCCCACTGATTCCGTGACCTCCGGTAGTGGTGGAGCAAACCCACCACCCAAAGTTGGATCCTTCCACGATCCCAGAGAGCAGAAAAGCAGCCATGACCTTCTTCTTGCCCAATTCACTTTCTTGATGACGTTCTTGATCACATTCTTGATCCCCTGAAGCGCCCCCGTGGCCTCCCCCCTCCCCTCGGCCATGGACGCGGCTGCCAAGCCCCACAAGAAGAAGAAGTGGTTCCCGCTCCTCGTCTCCGCCCTGGCGCTCTCCACCCTCCTCGTCTTCTTCACCGTCTTCACCTCCTCTGCCTCTGAGCGTTATTCCTCTCAGTTCTCGCGCTGCGCCCGTGTCGAGAGGGAGCTCTCCGTCTTTGTGGAGGCCAAGCTGGAGGTCTCCCCGACCCTGGACAACCCGGTTCCGCGGCTGGCGTAACTGGAGAAGAAGCCCGAAGAGACGAAGGAAGAGGTCCGTCTCAAAAGAACCGAACAGAAAAACGAAACCAAAAAACGAAAGAAAAAAACCGAAAATCAAAAACCAAAAAACCGAACCGAACCGAAATTTCGGTTCGTATTCGGTTCAGATCTCATTCGGTTCGGTTTGATTTTTTAAAAAAACCGAACCGAACCGAACCGTTGACACCCCTAATTATGCCTATCCCCTCCATTTTATTCTACCCTGTCAATCACACCCTTCTGCTTCCATGTCCACGCCACCTCCTCATCATCATCGTTGCCGCCTTCATTATCTCCATCACCTCCGTCGTTGTCACCACTGGCGTTGCCGATGTCGTCACTGGCATTGTCATTGTCGCCACCTGCACCGACGTTGTCCTCAGCAACACTGTCTGCATCGTCGTCATCATCAGCAACACCGTCATCGTCATGATCGTCTAGTATTTCTTCCAAGCCAGTCATTGCTTTAAAGAAGAAGCGAAGGCCATCCTCACTCAGCTTCCACATTCTGCAATCAAAATTTGCGTCTCCCGGAGGAGGAGCTCTGCTTTGCCTTAGCAGATGAGCTCGTCCCGGCACCACGACCCACAACATCTCCAATGCCCCGACGAGGCTCACGAACACGTTGATGGGAGGAAAAGCGAAAATGGAGTTCGTCGCAGACACTCGGTGGCTTTCCATTTCCCTCGTCGCTCGCCTTGCTTCTTGGGTTTCAATATGTTGGGGATCTAGCGCTCCGCAAATGATGGCTTGGCCTACTAAATGGGTTGCGCCCGACGCGTGGAATGCCTTTGTGTCACCGGAGCTACCTTCTGCCGCGGCTGTTGACACTTAATTTTGGAAAAATAAAATTGCATTTTGAACAAATAAAAAGAAAAAAAATGAAAATGGGGGAAATTGATTTGATTGAAGTATGCAAGGAAATTTGAAATTCTGATGGATATTCATATTTTGATAAATGCAGAAACAATTAAAAATCAGGTGAACAAAGGGCAATGATTTTGATAAAATGAAAGAAATCGGTGCAAAATCGAGTTGATTGCGAAATCATGCTCCGATTTGCATCCTTGATTTAATGCAACAAAAGATGGAAGTTTGAAATATGCCATACAAAGCGGCCGTTCGGAATTAGTATAAAAGAGAGCTTTCATTTTTCGTAACCGAGGGGGTTTTTCGAAAAAATTTCAGAGCAAAAAAAAAATTCGTGCGAGGAAGAGAAAAGAATTCGTGCAAGAGAGAGAGTGAAAAAGAAGAGAGGGAAAGGAACCTTCGTCCATTTTCGATTAAGAAAAAAAGGCCATTTTCTCTTTTCTTTCCTTCGACAAGGCAAAGAAAAAGAAAGAAGCAAATGCAGCAGCAACAGTGAAACAGAGAGAAGAGGCGTGGGAAGTGACGTGAGGGAGCAGTAAAAAAGAGAACAAAAGTGACGTGAGGGAGCAGTAAAAAAGAGAACAAAAAAAAAAAAAAAAAAAAGCAAAATAGAGCCACTGTTCTTCTTCCTCGCCAAGTCCCTGCTAGCCTCCTTCCACCATGCATCCACCAGCCACCGCAGGCCCGCGACCCGAAGCCCGCTCACCGCTGCGCCACCACGAGCACCGTCGCCGCGCCACCGTGACACTAGCCGCCTTTCGACCGGACGACCGCGCTCCTGCCCAGCCTCCTTCCACCACGCATCCGCCAGCCACCGCAGGCCCGCGACCCGAAGCCCGCTCACCGTTGCGCCACCACGAGCACCGTCGCCGCGACACTAGCCGCCTTTCGACCGGACGACCGCGCTCCTGCCCGGCCTCCTTCCACCACGCATCCGCCAACCACCATAGGACCGCGACCCAAAGCCCGCTCATCGCTGTGCCACCACGAGCACCGTCGCCGCGCCACCGCGACACCAGCCGCCTTTCGACCGGACGACCGCGCTCCTGCTCAGCCGACGCCGGAGCTCCGAAGCCCGCCGCTCCCGATCTCACCGCACCAGCAGCACCGGACGCCAAGCACCCCGACGACCGCGCTCCCGCCCTCGCCGACGCCGCGCCGCTGCAACACCCCTGCTCTGCCCGCGACGCCGCCCGTCGATCTCCAAGCTCCGCCGCGCCTCCGCACCGCCACCTCGCTGGTTCGCTCGTCTCCGCCACGCTGCGCCACCGGTCTCGCCGCTCCGTCCGCATCTCAACCTAACGCCCGAAACCTGCGCTGCTCCGACGCCGCTCGAAGCCAAAGCCCACTGCGACCCACAGCTCGTGCACCACCTCGCCGCTGACGACCAGCAGTCCCAGTGCTGTTCAGCCCTCGCCGGAGTCCCAGCGCCGCCAGCCGACCACCTGCAGGCGTCACCCTCAGTCTCCTTTACTTACCTAGGTAGTTTTTTTTTTTTTTTTTTTTTTACTTTTTACTTTAACTTTTTACTTTCTTTATAATTTAGTTTATTTTATTTGTTATGTTATTTTTGCTTATTTCATTTGATAGCATTTTTAGTTGAGGTATTTAATTTGTAACGGTGGATGTTGAATTTAGTATGCATTATCCGTAGGGATTTTGTCCGAAATTAATATAATTATTAATTTGATCCGAGAGACATCGGATCATTTTTCTAATTATTTTTAATTTTTGGGCTTTTTGGTAGAATCTCAATTGTTAAATCATAATAATTATTTAATTTGGTCCGTAAGACTTCGGACTAGATTTTTTAATTATTTTGAGTTGTTGTGATTAGGGTTAGAATAATTGTTAATTTAACCTGTGAGACGACAGGTTATTTTTTCAATTATTTTGATCCTTTATTTAGCGATTATATTAATTGTTTAGATTTAACCCTAATTTAACAATTATTCAGCTTAAAAAAAAACTAAAAAGAAGCTAAAAAATCAAAATCAAAATCAAAATATTCAAAAAATTGCATGAGCATATAGGACATTAGGGTTTAATCTAATAGACACGTAGGTTTATTTAATCAAATTTTTAGAATTATATTTCTAGTATTGCATTTTTAGATAATATTTTTAGGACTGCATTTTTAGATATATTTTTTTAAAAATAAGTTAGGATTAGACTTAAATGGCTTTTTTAGAGTCTTTAATATAATTGGCACATTTTCATATTCTCATCCTCTTTTTTTTTTTTTTTTTAAATAAAAAATAGTTTTCTAAGACAAAATAGGGTTTAAGTCAAATTAATCCCAAAAATGAATTAGAAAATTATTTCTTTTTAGATAGCTTAATTAAGGTTTTATCAATTTCGAATTTCAATAAAAAATACAAAAATACTATTTTGCATAATAATATTATTTAGTTCGCATAATAGGATTATTTAGTTAAAATATATTCACTAGTAAAATTAAGTCGTGAGGTGCATGTTATTTAGATTGCATAATAGGCCCATTTAATTAGGATTTGCATATTAGTAAAATCAGGTCATTTAGTTAAAAAAATGCATTTTTTTTTTATAAAAGAACTCTAACTCTTAAGAAAACCCAAAAAAAATGTTTACTTAGTGTGATGCAATTTATTTATTGAATGCTTGAGCACTTGTGTGGTCACCTTTTTGCATAATAGTAATTTAGGTTAAAATAAATCAGCTGCCTGCAAAAACAATTTTGAAAAATTAAAAAGAAATGGTACCGAAAGGGCATTAGAGAAATCTAATGTAACCAAGTCTCCGTACCCATAGTCTTTGGTTCGTAGAAGTAAAATAAATCTCCATTTATTTTACTTAGGTGTCTAATTGACATACCCTAAACTGATTAGTGGCGACTCCTAGATAATAATATTCTGCATGTTAAAAAATTTAAACCTTAAGTCGCGAATTGGTATGGGCTTGGAAGAGCCCAAGCTAAGTGTAAAAACTTAGCAGTCCATTAACCTAGTTTTAGGTGGTGCACCCGAAAAATTTAGGTCGTGACAGCGGCCATAGCGGATTTTCCAGTGAGGTGGCCGAACCCGGCGAGAATTGCATGGGCAATGCTGTGAAACCATGCCCTTGATCTCATCCAGAAACGTCACTTAGAGTCTTTGCAATACAATAGTCCTGTCATAAGCAGAGAAGTTAAGGTATTGCATTTTCCACCGTTATGTTTCGAACTTTTCACTTTTACTTCACTATAAGTGTAAAACTAAGAAAAAATCTATGGGTGATAAGTAAGATCGTGAGACAAAACTCAATGACAGTGGATATAGGTGAAATTGGACATTTTTGAATCCACGCATGATAAAAGATCCCTGTTTGACTAATAAACAAGTTTTTTGTTTTACCATATAAAAGGCTCCGTTGTATTGGACAGCTAATTTGTGTCGTTCTCACAAATTAATGCACAGCATTATGATTTTGTACCTCTACCAAAAAGTAGAGGGAAAATCGGTAACCTTTCAAGAACTACACATGATTATCATGAAGGCTTCAAGATAGTTTACAGGGAGGTGCGGACCCCTGGAGTGCCATAACTTGGTAGAAATTGACACTTGAGTGCCATAATTTTCGAAAGGTACACTTAAGTGCCAAAATTTGAGTGCCAATTCGGTCAAAATCCGATCAAATTGCATGCGTGGCATTTTTTCGGCAAAGCGAGTGCAAAACGATGTTGTTTTGCATGCCGACATGGCCAAATAATGCAAAAACGGTGTCATTTTGGGCTGATGTAGAAAAAATAATTAAATTAAATTTAGTTAAAATATTTAAGATAATTTATAAGAAAAAAAAAAGGGGGAGGGGGAAGGCGGGCGAGGACGAGCCGCCGCCTCCCGCCGTCGTCGGGAAGGGCCGGCGATAGAGGGGGAGGGTCGGCCGGGGTTGCCGGGTCCCGGCCGGGGGCCGCGAGCTTGGCCGACCGAAGGTGAGGGCTCGTGAGCCCTTGCCCCGGTTGGGGCGAGGTTCGCGACCCTCACCCAGATCCGGCCGCGGGGGAAGGAGGAAAAGGGAGGCGGTCGACGGTGAGGGCCGGGGTCGTCGAGTCGGCGGCTCTAGTCGACCGGCAACGGCGGGGCTGCATGCCCTCACCCCGGATCTAGGTGAGGGTCGCCGGTCCTCGTCGTCGATCGGCTAGGGTCGCGGCCCTCGGCCCGGGCTCGGCGGCCCCGACCGACCCTCCCCCACCTTCCGGCGACGACGGGGGAGGCGGCGGTGGCGAGGGCTCGGCCCTCGGCCCGGCCGGCGCCTTCCTCCTCCGTTTTTTTTTAAAATAATAATCATAAATACAAAATATATTATTATTTTATTTTAAATTTAATTTAATTAATTTTTATATTATATTAAAATTCAAATTATGTCAAAACGACATCGTTTTAACTGATTTAAGAGCTCTATTTTGGCCAACACCCAAAATGACGTCATTTTGGGTGAATTAGAACTGACTTAGCTCTCCGGCGAGCCACCTCAGCAAGAAATATTAATATTTAATTGCCACGTATGATTTCCGACCGGCTTCGCCGAAGGTGGCACCCAGGTGTCCCACTTTTCTTCAAATGTGGCACTTAAGTGTACATTTCGAAAGTTATGGCACTTAAGTGTCTCTTTGTGCCAAGTTATGTCACTTTTAGTGTTTTTATCCCAGTTTACAAGTGATATAAAAATCTCTTTTTGTTAGTAAAGATGAAAAGCAACTTGATTGATTCATTTTTTTTATTAACGCATAATTGTACCTTTTTTCTTTTGGTAACTATAATCTTAAAAATGTCCATTTTGTGTAAAGATACCATCCAAATATCTTCTGAACATTCCTCTGGAAAGAGAAGGCCATATGTCAGTCCTGGCATGCCGAAAACATAGCTGCACCGCCCGACTTGAATCAATGATGAGTCCTTTGTGAGCGGCCATTGTAGCGTGCTAACCATGCATGTGGCGATCAAAATGGGAGTTAGGGAATGGACAATGAGTTGCACCACAAAGTCACCCTGCTTAATGGGCTTGATGGTCCGCTTCCAGTCGTAGTCGATCAACAGAAGCGTTGCATTTTCTGCCTTGAACATTTCTTTTTTAGTCCCTATATTGTATTTACCCGGATTGGTAGCCATTGATAGGGTTGGGTTGAAGAAAAACTTAAATCTGTAAGATTATTACTTGGAGAACAAAAAGAACAATCTTACTGATCAAAAAGGGAAAAAAGATCACATGAAATCAACAAACTCATCAAAGTGGATTTCTTGCTAATGCAAAATTTAAAACAAATTAAGTACAAAAAGTAAAAAAGTGATGATGATTCACAAACGGGAAAAAGAATAAACAGTTGGGGGGGAGGCGCCAGAAGAGAGGTTGAGAATTTTTGTGGGGAAATAGAGTAGAAGAGGGAAGCATTGGCCCCGTTTGGTTCGGCTTTGGGGGAATGTCTTTGGGGAAATGCAAAGGCCTTTAGTCTAAAGGGATTTGGCGAAATGCAAATACTGTTTGGTAAACAAAATTGAAAAGATGCCTTGAGATGCAACTTGGGGAAAATGCTATTTGGTAAACACATTACATTTGAAAAGTTCTTTCATGTGCCAATTTTAAAATTTTGCAACTTTAATTTTTTTTTAAATCAAAAACAAAAATCATGACCTTAACTTTTATATATATTTTTTTCAAGTTGAGAATAATGTATAAGAGACATATGTCCGAAAGAAATAAATAAGTTATAGTTAAATATTACAAACGCCCTTAACTATTTATCAAGTTCATATCTATTTCATCACATAAATGTGTCATGTCAGGGAATACATTATCATTTGAAGCACTTGTCCCCTCATTTACAACATCATGGTCGACTGAATATCCATACTCAGAATCCAAATTTGTCGTTTCAAAATCCATATCAGTTACATAATTTTTTCTTATAAAATTATGCAAAGCCATTGTTACTATGACAATTTACACTTGCTTTTCATAAGGATAACTTGGCATAGTAGTTAAAATCTTTCACTTCATTTTTAATACGCCAAAGGCTCGTTCAATTTTTTAGCAAAGTGAGGAATGTGCACGGTTGAACACTTCTCGATAACCTGTAGGTGTAGGACGTTGTCGAAATTCTGACAAATGATATCTAACTTCTCGATATGGCCCCAAATAACCCGTGAGATTTGGATATCTAGCATTTACTAAATAATATTTACCTACACAAATATAATATAAACTTAATTAAAATATGCCACATATATATATATATATATTATGGATATACATAAACCATTAATTAACAAACCTGAAGGTGGATGGGGAAATTGTGCATCACGCCTTCCAATGGCATCATAGAAGACACGAGTATCATGAGCTTGTCCCTCCCAACCGGCACAAACGTAAATAAATTCCATATTAAAATTAAATACGGCCAACACATATTGAGTAGTCTTTCCTTTTCGACCAATAAAGCGAATTTGATCATACGCCGGTAACATTGCTGGCATATGCGTACCATCCATAACTCCAATGCAATCCTAAGACAAATAATGCAAATATTACATGATTTAAATTTAGTTTTTCGTTTTTATTGTACAATCGTAACTTATCTTAAAATATGGATAAAATCGTCGATCTTTCTTAATCTTCTCTGGAACTTCTCGAAATTATCGATCAATTAGTTAGATTAAATTTTTTCCCATATTACATACTTTATTTAAAACTAAACTAAAATGCCTACTTATGGTTTACCCAGAGCGTTAAAAACACTCTTGTGCTACCCTATTACCTATATCATGTCCCAATATATAAACAAACATTCCAATCATTTCTACAACATTAGTATTCCTAGATCCTTTAAGGCCATAGCGTGTTACTTAGTCACGTGTTAAATTATTAAATACATCCCAATGCAGTCTAAACATATTATAGCATCTTATTGGATTAGTATCTTTGGCCATCAACTCTCATCCATGCATGACCTGTATATGATGAGGTCATAGAAGGTTGTTTGTTAAGGTACATTGCTTGATAAGTAATTGAAGCATTAACAATTGAAAGCAAATTCATGAATTCATCTTCCTTTTGTTCATGATTTTCCTTTTCTTGAGAATCATCCATAATTGCCTAACGTAACAAAATATAGAGTTAAAATAAGAAAAATAATGAATAATCTTGACGATCCATTAAGAAAATTAATAGTATCAATCAACATATATATGCAAAGTTAACCACATAAAGAGAACTCCAATTAGAAACAATTCTCACATTAAAAACATTAATATAAATTAGGTCAATACACAATTTAAATAGAGTTCACATATAAAAATACAATAGCATATTCAAGAATTCAAATAAGAAGTTATGACATCTTAGTCATGATTAAGTTTTTCCATCTCAAGTTTGAGATACTTCACTCTCAGGGCATTGGTAGTCAAGCTCATGAAGACCTGCCTATTGTCCACAATTTCCTTAAAATGTTTGATTGCAAAAAAGTACAGCTTTTCATCTTGCACAATCTCCGGTATGGCATCCAACATAGATATAAGGTCCTTATAAGGACCAAATCCCTCATATGCTCGAGAGGCAATGATAACTCTATAAAAATAGAGTTATTTTACCTATTTTAAGCAACAATTAATGCATTATCTATGAGAAAATATTTGGATTTCCTTCTGATTATTTAAATTTTCCTTGTTTATGCAGAATAATGAGATATGGAGAAGATAAGGAAAAGAATGGCAATTATCAGGAATTTAAATAAAAGCAAAGAGTGGAAGATGGATATCAAATCAGGAAATTCTTAATTTTGTTCCCTGATGTTATCTGTAAGCATTGAGAGATAGATATTTTAGATTTCCTATAAATAGGAAGAGAGAGCAGCTAGGGTTTTTTTTTTAGAGAGAGAGAGGGAGAGAGAGATCGTTTTCCATTGTTCTGAGAGTTTTTCAAGTATTTTGAAGAGAAGACAAAAGTGGTGACAGAATTCTTGTTCTTTGATTCAAGATGCTGGGTTTGATCTATATTTTTATTTTTATTTCTTATTCTACTATGTTCTAATTTTCTTTTGTTAGAGCTACGATGTAGCCTAACCATGATGATGTGAATTTCATGATTTTTATGTTCTACAATTGATTTCATTCATGTGAGTTATTTATTATTGCGTTTAATGCTTTTAAGTGACTGGCCACCACTTGAATGATCTGATGTGCATGTTTGAGACTGAGAGGTGATAATATGCAATTGCTCATTATAATATATAACCATGAATTAAACGTGGATAGAAATATACTGCGTTATTTGTGTAGCTTTCGGTGATAAAGTGATCCAAAAGACTCATTGTAAACCGGGAATATTCATAGTTTTTAATGCACTCATGTTTATTTTAATTCACATAGAGATATAGTGGATTAATAAGCTGAGTAGGTTTGCTATACCTAGAGATAGGATAGTAAATAGATTAGGAAATTCCGCTATCACATGTTTGATATCGTTCTTGTATTTATAACAATATGAAATTCATATCTAGTGGTTATGGTGAAATCGGATGCTCTAACATATTTATCTGATTGATTTTACTGCATTTAGTCTTCAAGTTTTGTTTTTAATTTATTCTAAATTATATTTTGATTTGTTAGATAAATTTTAGAATTAATCTATTTTAGTATTTAATTAGTTTATTAATCATCGATCTCCGTGGGACGATACTTTTTCTCATCATTATATTACTTGTTCGATACGTGCACTTGCGTTTAGAATTTTACGAACAAGTTTTTGGCGCCGTTGCCGGGGAATCGTTTGTTTAATACTAATTAATATTGATACCAGATAATTCTAAATTTAATCTAGCTTTCGTTTTGTTTTATTTTTCAGGGTGTACATCGGTTTATGACACGTAGCCAACAAGGGGAACTTGTTGAGCTTGATCCAGAAATCGAGCGTACATTCAAAAGGCGACTAAGAGAACGAAGAATCACGCTAAGATGGCGGACGGTGAGAATGAAAATCCACGTAGACTCTTAAGAGATTATGCTGCGCCAACAGTTCAAGGCACCACATCAAGTATCGAAGACCTGCAATTCAAGCAAACAACTTTGAGATTAAGCCGTCACTTATTCGGATGCTTCAACAATCGGTGCAATTCAGGTGGGCTACCAAGCGATGATCCAAATGCTCACATCGATGCTTTTCTTGAAATCTGTGACACCATTAAATATAATGGAGTTACAGATGATGCTATTAAATTAAGATTATTTCCATTCTCTCTTAGAGATAAAGCTAAGAGTTGGCTTTCTTCTCTTCCCCGCAGGATCAATTACTACATGGAATGATATGGCTCAGAAATTTCTTGGTAAGTTCTTTCCACCTGCAAAGTCTGCGAAGATGCGTAACGATATTACTAATTTTATGCAGATGGATAATGAATCATTATATGAAGCATGGGAAAGATTCAAAGAATTTCTTAGGAGATGCCCACATCACGGACTACCCGTATGGATGCAGGTACAAACTTTTATAATGGCTCTAGTGCAAATCTTCGTTCTATGATTGATGCAGCTGCGGGGGGGACTTTAAATAATAAAACACCAGAAGAAGCCTACAATTTATTAGAAGAGATGGCGTCCAATAGTTATCGGTGGCCTGCGAGAGATTACCAATGCGAAAAGTTAGCGGAGTTCATGAAGTTGATGCTTTTGCTGCAATTGCTGCACAATTTGAAACAATCAACAAAAAGCTTGATAATATGAGTGTTTCAGCCATGAAAATTCACAATTTGACATGTGATTTTTGTGGTGGGGGACATGTTAGCACAGAGTGTCAGGTAGGTAATACTTTCAAACAACCTAGTGAAAATTCTAACTTTGTTGGGAATTTTAACAGGTCGCAGAATAATCCCTACTCCAACACATACAATCCGGGATGGCGCAATCATCCAAATTTTTCATGGAACAATCGAATGTGATGAGACCACCGGGATTCAAACAATCAGAAGAAACAAAGTCAAATTTGGAAAATATAGTCACCAAACTTGCTAACACAACTCATAACTTCATCAAAAGCACGGATGTGAGATTTCAAAACCAAGAGGCTTCAATCAGAAATTTGGAGATGCAAGTGGGTCAGTTAGCAAACATGATGTCAGGAAGACAACAGGGTTCTTTGCCGAGCAACACAGAGAAAAATCCAATTGAAAACATAAAGGCTATTACCCTGAGAAGTGGTAAACAAGTTGGAGAAAAAGAGATTGTCAGAGACAAAGAAGAGGTGATCAATAAACAATCGAAGGAGACAAGTAAGAGTAAACTTTTTCCAGATAATCCCAAGCCATATGTGCCGCCAATTCCATTCCCTCAGCGACTCCAGCAACACAAAATAGATAAGCAATTTTCCAAATTTCTTGATATATTTAAAAAATTGCATATTAACATTCCTTTTGCAGATGCTTTAGCGCAAATGCCTAGTTATGCAAAATTTTTGAAGGAGATTTTGGCAAACAAAAGGAAACTGGAGGATTATGAAACTGTGAAGTTAAATGAGGAGTGTTCAGCCATCCTACAAAACAAATTGCCTCCAAAATTAAAAGATCCAGGGAGTTTTACTATTCCTTGCACTATTGGGGATTCTTACTTTGAAAAAGCATTATGTGATTTAGGTGCAAGTATTAATCGATGCCTTATTCTATTTTCAAGAAATTAGGATTGGGCGAGGTAAAAGCAACCACGGTGTCACTTCAACTGGCTGATCGATCAATTAAATATCCGAGAGGTATTGTGGAAGATGTTTTGGTAAAAGTTGACAAATTTATCTTTCCTGCAGATTTCATAGTTCTTGACATGGAGGAAGATTTTGAGGTACCACTTATCTTAAGTCGACCTTTTCTAGCAACAGGAAGAGCTCTTATTGATGTACAACGGGGAAGTTGATCCTTAGAGTTCAAGATGATCTTGTTTCATTTAATGTTTTTAAAGCAATGAAATATCCATCGATGATAATTCTTGTTTTAGAGTTGAGACTGTTGACAAGTTGGTGAATAAGGTTTTCCAGGAAAATATTTTTGAAGATCCACTTGAAGCATGTTTGATTCAACTAAGGGACAAAGATATTCAGAATGAGGAGATAAAGGAGTACACAAATTTCATGGATGCAATTCCTCCATATTCAAGGCAAAAGGCAATTAAATTTGAGAAGTTGGAACAACACATTACAAAGCCTAAACCATCAATTGAAGAGCCTCCAATTCTTGAACTCAAACCCTTACCTTCTCATTTGAAATATGCTTATTTAGATGGAGTTTCTTGTTTACCGGTAATTATATCTTCTTCTTTGACAGATTTGATGGAGGAACAATATAAATCCACTATCCAACCTCGAGACGTTTGAACCTGAAGATGCAAGAAGTAGTGAATGGTCAATGTTTGAAGCCCTACTTTGAAGGTGGTTACAACAAGCGAAGACCACCATTGAACTTCATCCTCCGTTTAGCGACATCCGAGATAGTTTGGCTGAAAACTATAAAGCAAGCGCTTCTTGGGAGGCAACCCAAGCATTTTAATTATGTTTTTATTTATTTTTAAGTTTACGTTTTGCAAAAAAAAAAAAAAAGATTAACTTTTCTCTATTTTATCCAGGTTAATTTTTAAGGAGCACCTTTCAAGAGTTTAATCATCAAGGTCATCTATGGACTTACCCTACAACCAGGGAGTTTTCTTCTTCCTATTTCTATTTTTCGCATTGAGGACACTGCTTCATTCAAGTTTGGGGGAGACAAGTTTTTGGATAATTTTTTTATCATGATTGCTTTCCCCGGTTGTAAATTTTTGTGATTCTTAGGAAAATTTAAATTTTATTTAAACTTGCAATTGATGTGTGAGTTAATCTTAATTCTGATTATGTTGATCCACTTATTGAGCACTAAAAGTCCTTACTTTTTGAATTATGTGTAAATCTAGAGAACATTCATGTGAAATATGTGATTTTCTTAAATTTCACCCAAATCTTAGAATTTGTTTGATTTTCTCTTGAGGCGAAATCCTAAGCTAAATCTAATTGAGAAAATGATATAGGCAGTTTTTGGATCGATTGAGCCTTTCAAGCCAACCTTATTTATTTATCCCTAGTCACCCCGTTGAGCCTTAATTATTACCCAATTTTTCAGTGGCACCCATATATGTTTAGCCTAGCCGTGATCAAATTATATCCTTATCCCATGCCCTATGAACACGTTGATCAAATTATATCCTTATCCCATGCCCTATGAACACGTTGATTTTCTTTAGGGATAAAAAAAAAATTATTTGAGCTTGATAGAAATTTGGGAGGAATGATGGAGTATGAAAAAAAGGGAAGTGATTGCTATGGTTGTTTGGGGTGTACTGTCAAAAAAAAAATTGCTTTTATGGTTCCCTATCCAACTTTCAATTGAGTGAGCCTTTTGGATACTCAATGGGTTGGAAATTTTCATGTTATATTATGAGGGACTTTGGGAGAAACTCCACCATAAAGCAATTCCAAAAAAAAAAAAAAAAAAGAAGAAGAGAAAAGGAAAGAAAAAAAGGGAACGATGATATATGGCGGCAGAAAAATTATCTTGAAGGAGTGAAATTGGATTGTGATATTGGCTCTAATTAGATCCTAGAAATCAACGTGTTGATGGGTGATTTGAGCTTAAAATTCCCGTTATCTCACCTTTAGCCCAGCCTTGCATTACAACCTGAGAAAAATCCTATTGATTTTTGGTTGGATAATTAGCTTACATTAGTGGAGAGAGGAATGAAAAGCAAACCTATGAGATTTGGTCATAATTATTGAGAATTTTTGAGAGGTTGCATGTTAATGTGAATTTATTTGGATTGCATATAATTCGAAAAGATGAGGACTTTCACACACACACTTGGATCATATAGTTAGAATTGGTCTTAACTTATAAATTGATTTCAATATTCGGATGAAATTTATGTTTTTCTTTGAATTGTGAATTTGAGCAATTATGGAAAGATGTCATGGAGAAGGTTGTTAGGTTGAGTATGTGTTATGTCTTGATTTTGCTCGAGGACCAGCAAAATGTTAAGTTTGGGGGTTTGATAACTCTATAAAAATAGAGTTATTTTACCTATTTTAAGCAACAATTAATGCATTATCTATGAGAAAATATTTGGATTTCCTTCTGATTATTTAAATTTTCCTTGTTTATGCAGAATAATGAGATATGGAGAAGATAAGGAAAAAAATGGCAATTATCAGGAATTTAAATAAAAGCAGCAGTGGAAGATGGATATCAAATCAGGAAATTCTTAATTTTGTTCCCTGATGTTATCTGTAAGCATTGAGAGATAGATATTTTAGATTTCCTATAAATAGGAAGAGAGAGCAGCTAGGGTTTTTTTTAGAGAGAGAGAGGGAGAGAGAGATCGTTTTCCATTGTTCTGAGAGTTTTTCAAGTATTTTGAAGAGAAGACAAAAGTGGTGACAGAATTCTTGTTCTTTGATTCAAGATGCTGGGTTTGATCTATATTTTTATTTTTATTTCTTATTCTACTATGTTCTAATTTTCTTTTGTTAGAGCTACGATGTAGCCTAACCATGATGATGTGAATTTCATGATTTTTATGTTCTACAATTGATTTCATTCATGTGAGTTATTTATTATTGCGTTTAATGCTTTTAAGTGACTGGCCACCACTTGAATGATCTGATGTGCATGTTTGAGACGAGAGGTGATAATATGCAATTGCTCATTATAATATATAACCATGAATTAAACGTGGATAGAAATATACTGCGTTATTTGTGTAGCTTTCGGTGATAAAGTGATCCAAAAGACTCATTGTAAACCGGGAATATTCATAGTTTTTAATGCACTCATGTTTATTTTAATTCACATAGAGATATAGTGGATTAATAAGCTGAGTAGGTTTGCTATACCTAGAGATAGGATAGTAAATAGATTAGGAAATTCCGCTATCACATGTTTGATATCGTTCTTGTATTTATAACAATATGAAATTCATATCTAGTGGTTATGGTGAAATCGGATGCTCTAACATATTTATCTGATTGATTTTACTGCATTTAGTCTTCAAGTTTTGTTTTTAATTTATTCTAAATTATATTTTGATTTGTTAGATAAATTTTAGAATTAATCTATTTTAGTATTTAATTAGTTTATTAATCATCGATCTCCGTGGGACGATACTTTTTCTCATCATTATATTACTTGTTCGATACGTGCACTTGCGTTTAGAATTTTACGAACAAGTTTTTGGCGCCGTTGCCGGGAATCGTTTGTTTAATACTAATTAATATTGATACCAGATAATTCTAAATTTAATCTAGCTTTCGTTTTGTTTTATTTTTCAGGGTGTACATCGGTTTATGACACGTAGCCAACAAGGGGAACTTGTTGAGCTTGATCCAGAAATCGAGCGTACATTCAAAAGGCGACTAAGAGAACAGAAGAATCACGCTAAGATGGCAGACGGTGAGAATGAAAATCCACGTAGACTCTTAAGAGATTATGCTGCGCCAACAGTTCAAGGCACCACATCAAGTATCAGAAGACCTGCAATTCAAGCAAACAACTTTGAGATTAAGCCGTCACTTATTCGGATGCTTCAACAATCGGTGCAATTCGGTGGGCTACCAAGCGATGATCCAAATGCTCACATCGATGCTTTTCTTGAAATCTGTGACACCATTAAATATAATGGAGTTACAGATGATGCTATTAAATTAAGATTATTTCCATTCTCTCTTAGAGATAAAGCTAAGAGTTGGCTTTCTTCTCTTCTGCGGGATCAATTACTACATGGAATGATATGGCTCAGAAATTTCTTGGTAAGTTCTTTCCACCTGCAAAGTCTGCGAAGATGCGTAACGATATTACTAATTTTATGCAGATGGATAATGAATCATTATATGAAGCATGGGAAAGATTCAAAGAATTTCTTAGGAGATGCCCACATCACGGACTACCCGTATGGATGCGGTACAAACTTTTTATAATGGCTCTAGTGCAAATCTTCGTTCTATGATTGATGCAGCTGCAGGGGGGACTTTAAATAATAAAACACCAGAAGAAGCCTACAATTTATTAGAAGAGATGGCGTCCAATAGTTATCAGTGGCCTGCGAGAGATTACCAATGCGAAAAGTTAGCGGAGTTCATGAAGTTGATGCTTTTGCTGCAATTGCTGCACAATTTGAAACAATCAACAAAAAGCTTGATAATATGAGTGTTTCAGCCATGAAAATTCACAATTTGACATGTGATTTTTGTGGTGGGGGACATGTTAGCACAGAGTGTCAGGTAGGTAATACTTTCAAACAACCTAGTGAAAATTCTAACTTTGTTGGGAATTTTAACAGGTCGCAGAATAATCCCTACTCCAACACATACAATCCGGGATGGCGCAATCATCCAAATTTTTCATGGAACAATCAGAATGTGATGAGACCACCGGGATTCAAACAATCAGAAGAAACAAAGTCAAATTTGGAAAATATAGTCACCAAACTTGCTAACACAACTCATAACTTCATCAAAAGCACGGATGTGAGATTTCAAAACCAAGAGGCTTCAATCAGAAATTTGGAGATGCAAGTGGGTCAGTTAGCAAACATGATGTCAGGAAGACAACAGGGTTCTTTGCCGAGCAACACAGAGAAAAATCCAATTGAAAACATAAAGGCTATTACCCTGAGAAGTGGTAAACAAGTTGGAGAAAAAGAGATTGTCAGAGACAAAGAAGAGGTGATCAATAAACAATCGAAGGAGACAAGTAAGAGTAAACTTTTTCCAGATAATCCCAAGCCATATGTGCCGCCAATTCCATTCCCTCAGCGACTCCAGCAACACAAAATAGATAAGCAATTTTCCAAATTTCTTGATATATTTAAAAAATTGCATATTAACATTCCTTTTGCAGATGCTTTAGCGCAAATGCCTAGTTATGCAAAATTTTTGAAGGAGATTTTGGCAAACAAAAGGAAACTGGAGGATTATGAAACCGTGAAGTTAAATGAGGAGTGTTCAGCCATCCTACAAAACAAATTGCCTCCAAAATTAAAAGATCCAGGGAGTTTTACTATTCCTTGCACTATTGGGGATTCTTACTTTGAAAAAGCATTATGTGATTTAGGTGCAAGTATTAATCTGATGCCTTATTCTATTTTCAAGAAATTAGGATTGGGCGAGGTAAAAGCAACCACAGTGTCACTTCAACTGGCTGATCGATCAATTAAATATCCGAGAGGTATTGTGGAAGATGTTTTGGTAAAAGTTGACAAATTTATCTTTCCTGCAGATTTCATAGTTCTTGACATGGAGGAAGATTTTGAGGTACCACTTATCTTAGGTCGACCTTTTCTAGCAACAGGAAGAGCTCTTATTGATGTACAACGGGGAAGTTGATCCTTAGAGTTCAAGATGATCTTGTTTCATTTAATGTTTTTAAAGCAATGAAATATCCATCGATGATAATTCTTGTTTTAGAGTTGAGACTGTTGACAAGTTGGTGAATAAGGTTTTCCAGGAAAATATTTTTGAAGATCCACTTGAAGCATGTTTGATTCAACTAAGGGACAAAGATATTCAGAATGAGGAGATAAAGGAGTACACAAATTTCATGGATGCAATTCCTCCATATTCAAGGCAAAAGGCAATTAAATTTGAGAAGTTGGAACAACACATTACAAAGCCTAAACCATCAATTGAAGAGCCTCCAATTCTTGAACTCAAACCCTTACCTTCTCATTTGAAATATGCTTATTTAGATGGAGTTTCTTGTTTACCGGTAATTATATCTTCTTCTTTGACAGATTTGATGGAGGAACAATATAAATCCACTATCCAACCTCGAGACGTTTGAACCTGAAGATGCAAGAAGTAGTGAATGGTCAATGTTTGAAGCCCTACTTTGAAGGTGGTTACAACAAGCGAAGACCACCATTGAACTTCATCCTCCCGATTAGCGACATCCGAGATAGTTTGGCTGAAAACTATAAAGCAAGCGCTTCTTGGGAGGCAACCCAAGCATTTTAATTATGTTTTTATTTATTTTTAAGTTTACGTTTTGCAAAAAAAAAAAAAAAAAGATTAACTTTTCTCTATTTTATCCAGGTTAATTTTTAAGGAGCACCTTTCAAGAGTTTAATCATCAAGGTCATCTATGGACTTACCCTACAACCAGGGGAGTTTTCTTCTTCCTATTTCTATTTTTCGCATTGAGGACACTGCTTCATTCAAGTTTGGGGGGGAGACAAGTTTTTGGATAATTTTTTTATCATGATTGCTTTCCTGGTTGTAAATTTTTGTGATTCTTAGGAAAATTTAAATTTTATTTAAACTTGCAATTGATGTGTGAGTTAATCTTAATTCTGATTATGTTGATCCACTTATTGAGCACTAAAAGTCCTTACTTTTTGAATTATGTGTAAATCTAGAGAACATTCATGTGAAATATGTGATTTTCTTAAATTTCACCCAAATCTTAGAATTTGTTTGATTTTCTCTTGAGGCGAAATCCTAAGCTAAATCTAATTGAGAAAATGATATAGGCAGTTTTTGGATCGATTGAGCCTTTCAAGCCAACCTTATTTATTTATCCCTAGTCACCCCGTTGAGCCTTAATTATTACCCAATTTTTCAGTGGCACCCATATATGTTTAGCCTAGCCGTGATCAAATTATATCCTTATCCCATGCCCTATGAACACGTTGATCAAATTATATCCTTATCCCATGCCCTATGAACACGTTGATTTTCTTTAGGGATAAAAAAAAATTTATTTGAGCTTGATAGAAATTTGGGAGGAATGATGGAGTATGAAAAAAAGGGAAGTGATTGCTATGGTTGTTTGGGGTGTACTGTCAAAAAAAAAATTGCTTTTATGGTTCCCTATCCAACTTTCAATTGAGTGAGCCTTTTGGATACTCAATGGGTTGGAAATTTTCATGTTATATTATGAGGGACTTTGGGAGAAACTCCACCATAAAGCAATTCCAAAAAAAAAAAAAAAGAGAAGAGAAAAGGAAAGAAAAAAAAGGGAACGATGATATATGGCGGCAGAAAAATTATCTTGAAGGAGTGAAATTGGATTGTGATATTGGCTCTAATTAGATCCTAGAAATCAACGTGTTGATGGGTGATTTGAGCTTAAAATTCCCGTTATCTCACCTTTAGCCCAGCCTTGCATTACAACCTGAGAAAAGTCCTATTGATTTTTGGTTGGATAATTAGCTTACATTAGTGGAGAGAGGAATGAAAAGCAAACCTATGAGATTTGGTCATAATTATTGAGAATTTTTGAGAGGTTGCATGTTAATGTGAATTTATTTGGATTGCATATAATTCGAAAAGATGAGGACTTTCACACACACACTTGGATCATATAGTTAGAATTGGTCTTAACTTATAAATTGATTTCAATATTCGGATGAAATTTATGTTTTTCTTTGAATTGTGAATTTGAGCAATTATGGAAAGATGTCATGGAGAAGGTTGTTAGGTTGAGTATGTGTTATGTCTTGATTTTGCTCGAGGACCAGCAAAATGTTAAGTTTGGGGGTTTGATAACTCTATAAAAATAGAGTTATTTTACCTATTTTAAGCAACAATTAATGCATTATCTATGAGAAAATATTTGGATTTCCTTCTGATTATTTAAATTTTCCTTGTTTATGCAGAATAATGAGATATGGAGAAGATAAGGAAAAAAATGGCAATTATCAGGAATTTAAATAAAAGCAAAGACGATGGAAGATGGATATCAAATCGGGAAATTCTTAATTTTGTTCCCCGATGTTATCTCAAGCATTGAGAGATAGATATTTTAGATTTCCTATAAATAGGAAGAGAGAGCAGCTAGGGTTTTTTTTTTAGAGAGAGAGGGAGAGAGAGATCGTTTTCCATTGTTCGAGAGTTTTTCAAGTATTTTGAAGAGAAGACAAAAGTGGTGACAGAATTCTTGTTCTTTGATTCAAGATGCTTTGGGTTTGATCTATATTTTTATTTTTATTTCTTATTCTACTATGTTCTAATTTTCTTTTGTTAGAGCTACGATGTAGCCTAACCATGATGATGTGAATTTCATGATTTTTATGTTCTACAATTGATTTCATTCATGTGAGTTATTTATTATTGCGTTTAATGCTTTTAAGTGACTCGGCCACCACTTGAATGATCGATGTGCATGTTTGAGGCGAGAGGTGATAATATGCAATTGCTCATTATAATATATAACCATGAATTAAACGTGGATAGAAATATACTGCGTTATTTGTGTAGCTTTTCGGTGATAAAGTGATCCAAAAGACTCATTGTAAACCGGGAATATTCATAGTTTTTAATGCACTCATGTTTATTTTAATTCACATAGAGATATAGTGGATTAATAAGCTGAGTAGGTTTGCTATACCTAGAGATAGGATAGTAAATAGATTAGGAAATTCCGCTATCACATGTTTGATATCGTTCTTGTATTTATAACAATATGAAATTCATATCTAGTGGTTATGGTGAAATCGGATGCTCTAACATATTTATCTGATTGATTTTACTGCATTTAGTCTTCAAGTTTTGTTTTTAATTTATTCTAAATTATATTTTGATTTGTTAGATAAATTTTAGAATTAATCTATTTTAGTATTTAATTAGTTTATTAATCATCGATCTCCGTGGGACGATACTTTTTCTCATCATTATATTACTTGTTCGATACGTGCACTTGCGTTTAGAATTTTACGAACAGGCAACAACATCAGCACTAATACTTTCAACAACAGAACAAAGCCTGTTAATTTGGCTTCTAAGCAATTGTGTCAGGCTCAAATTCTTATCTTTCTTTCCTCGAGTTTGCCTCGTTAAAGTCTGCGCTACTCTTTTATGAGCCCGAGTTTGAATTAGTTCATCAATATTTTTACCTACATCACATTCCAAATTATCATCAGTAGATCCTACAACATCATCAATATTGGGTTGTGTGGCATCAACATTATCATCAACACATAAACCTTGTGTAGGATTTCAAGTGATTCATCCAGTAGAAACCGTATCCCTGAACATTCTATCTAACAACACTTCAAGATCATGAGGTATGCCTTTCATCCTAAAAACCTTAACCTTAGGACTAACCTGTTATAAACCCGTTTGAGTAAGTTATATATAATTGAAAATGAGAACTTAATTGAAAAGTAAAAGAACAAATGATAAACACCTGGATTTTGCTCTCCCACCATTCACCACTCGCATTTATGGTTTTCTTCATTGGATCCTATCCTAATCCCGTTTCACTCTAAACCAATGTTCTCCATCTTTTTCATTCTTCCTTAAAATTATCCCACTTACTGTTCATTTTAGTTTTATCGTACTTTTTGCCTATTAACTCATCGAACTTATTAATTATGACAGTCCATCCATCTCTCTTGTTGGTTGCAGGACGATTACCCTTATCGATTTGTTCAACACACAACTTACAAAACGTTTCCACATCTTCGACGGTCCAATATGCCTTTTCCTTCGTTGAACTTGCCATCTTCCAACAATATAAGCATGAATAGATTTGGGAGACATCTAATAAAGAAAAAAATTAGCAATTGAATTAAAGCCAAATCAATGTGAACTAATAAAGAACAAATCAATGTTATATTGTATTAGGTATCGGTCCAAAAAACAAGAAAAAAAACCAACAATATATCAGTCTGAGGCTATATAAGATACAAGGTGGTGGTTTTCCCACTATAGAAGCAAATGATCCACCAAAAAAATGGGAAAAAGTAACTTTTGGATGTAAAAGATAAGATCAAGAAACAGACACAACATTTTGAATCAAGAAGGCCCATGACTAATTATATCTTGAAAATAACATGGAGATAAAGGTAGCAGATTCGCAGCATCAAATTTGTCGCACAATGCCGATGAGAACAAGATAAGGTTTCTGTGAACTCAAGCAGCCGGATATTTTATAGACTTAGTCCATGTTCTTTCTTTCAGAATGGATAAACTTCAACCAACTTCATGAACGCGCCACATAGGAGATGGAAGCCTCAAAGGACAACCAAAGAAAAGGAGTTTTATGCCAATACAATTAAAAACAACTAACATAAAGTTTTCACATTGTAAAAGGAGAACAAGCATGTCACTCTATAACTAGCAAACATCACGAAATTTCCAAAAGAAGAACATTTTCAATGTGTTAATAATATGTGGGGGTGCAATTGACCACATTTCGTATGAAAACATGAACGTTAAAAGATTTGAAATAGCTTCACATCTCTTCACACCAGAAAAAAAAAATATTGACCAAGCCCCAACATTAGAAATTGAAATAGACAACATAGCCTCAAAACCAAATTTCTAAAACTTAGAAGATAAGAATAAACTCACTACCGCCATAAAAGCAGGAAATGGAACTCGGGAGAACAAAAGTGCGAGATCAAAAGGCAAATGTATATGTCTAGTAAAAGCAAAGGAACTTGAATTCAGAATGGGCTCAAAATAACCAATCAAAAAAATGAGAAAAAGGTGGTAGTTTTCCCACTATAGAGGCAAAGGATCCACCAAAAAAATGGGAAAAAGTAACTTTTGGATGTAGAAGATAAGATCAAGAAATAGACACAACCTTTTGAATCAAGATAAGGTTTTTGTGAACTCAAGCAGCCGCATATTTTATGGACTTGGTCCATATGCTTTCTTTCAGAATGTATAAACTTCAACCAACTTCATGAAAGTGCCACATAGGAGATGGAAGCCCCAAAGGACAACCAAAGAAAATGAGTTTTATGCCAATACAATTAAAAACAACTAACACACAGTTTTCACATTGTAAAAGGAGAACAAGCATGTCACTCTATAACTAGCAAATGTCACGAAATTTCCAAAAGAAGAACATCTTCAATGTGTTAATAATATGTGGGGGTGCAATTGACTACATTTCGTATGAAAACATGAACGTTAAAATATTCGAAATAGCTTCACATCTCTTTACACCAAAAAAAAATATTGACCAAGCCCCAACATTAGAAATTGAAATAGACAACATAGCCTCGAAACCAAATTTCTAAAACTTAGACGATAAGAATGAACTCACCACCGCCATAAAAGCAAGAAATGGAACTTAGGAGAGCGAAAGTGCGAGATCAGAAGGCAAATGTATATGTCTAGCAAAAGCAAAGGAACTTGAATTCAGAATTGGCTCAAAATAACCAATCAACCACCAAACTCCCATCAAATTCAGAATTTTGTACACTGAAAATGTAGTTAAATTGACTGGAAGACAATTCAATTCGATGGGCAACCGTGAATTGAGAAAATCCGACCTGGACAGAAGCGAGTGCGAGCGCGAGCGTGACAAGAGAGCTCGAGGGTATCGAGCGTGAAGGAGTAATGTGAGGAAGAGAACTCAAACCCTTACCAACCGTGAGGAAACGCTGCTTCAAGCACGAAAGGGGGAGTCGTCAAGGTACAAGCGAGGGACTTCCATACATCCGAACAGAACTGAAGAAATCTTCAGAGATTTTCCTCAAGTGAGTGAATTTCTATCTTCAATTCTTTATACAATTTCTTTGGTGGTGACCCTTGAATTCCTTATCCTTGACTGGTGATGTAATCTTTTATGCCTATGTGGTAAATTTCTTTATCCTTGACCGGGGGTGGTGTGTTCCTTTATGTCTGGGTGGTGAATTGGGTTCTTTATCCTAGGCTGAGGTGTGATTCATTAAGCTGTGAAGGTGAACTTCATCTATCCCAATTTCATTTTCCACTCATACACACCAATATAAAACCCATCCATCTACCATTTCTAGAAAACCCATACCAAACACTTACCCCAAAAAACCAAATTCTTAATCTCTCAATTCCATCAAGCATCAAATAAGAATTATAGTAAAAAAATCTCATACCCACAACAAACACCACAAGTAGTTTCATGCTATAAGGGCAAGCTATAGGTTTTGCTCATAAAAAAGATCCACCTTCAACAGATTGAGCATAGTTCCAAATGAATTCACACAAAATATTATCAATAATTCAAGTAAAGGAAAAACTTTTTGACTCATTAGAACACTGTACAAACATATCTCATCTTTGAGAAGACGAGCATTTACAACATAATGTAGCACCCACAGTAACCCTAACAAAGTTGTACAAAGAAGGGTCAGTGTAATTCACCTCAGATTGGAATCATATAAATCCTTTGTGTCCAGCTTGCGAGGCACTCTGTAACTTATACTAGACAATCCTAGAACAAGCACATTCAATAGCATCATTCATTAAGGTCAGAACATAACCTGAAACAAAGAATAGCACGTTCTTCCTCTCTTGAAATAGAATAACCACTCAAAATAATAAAACAGCAATGGAAGCAGCCCTAAACTTAGCACAAAACGAATCTGAATTCATCCAACACATGCGTCTATCATGAACTAGCACATTAAGCACAAGGCATTGGTGTGGAGATTTAGATAATATCTGTGCTGAACATCTGTACACCCACAAAAAACACCGATTGAAAAACAGGATAGCCAAATTAAGTCGAGGCAACGAACAATCACAATACACAGAAGTGCAATAAATGCGAAAGCGAACAAAACTCGACAGTCGGCAATTGACCAAAAAACAAAGGGCAAACCGAAGCCAACCTGAGGCCGTGGCACCGTAAGGCAGCGGCATTGAGGAAATCTTACCTGGAGAGGCGAGTGCGACAGCAGAACCGCGGGAGGCGATCTTCGAGGTTGGGATGGCTGATCTCGGATGGACACCAGAGAGTAGCTCGTGAAGGAGACGATGAGGGACAACGGTGGAATCTTCAGTGGCGATCGCAAAATCGAACAAACGAGTGATGGAATCGAAGCTTCCGAGCTTACCCAGTTGCCCTGCTATGAGCGTGACGCGGCGCGAGAGCAGAACGGCGGGAGGCGATCTTCGAGGTTAGGATGGCTAATCTTAGATGGACACCGAATAGCAGCTCGAGAAGGAGACGGTGAGGGACGATGGAGAGAGGCGTGAGAGTGCAGAGGAGGCGTGAGGCTACGAGAGGCTTTTAGGGTTTTCTATTTAGAAAAGGACAAAAACGGATTTTGGTTAATAAATGAGGGTAAAATGGGCAACTGACATATTTTCATTAAACAAAGGCCCCAGCATTTCGAAAATGCTACTCTCAAATGCACCTTGGACCCTCCATTCCCCTAAAGCCCTTTGAAGCCCCTTGGAGATGCAATTGCATCTCTCCAAAGTCCTCAAAAAATTGAACAAAACAACACCCGTTTTTGCCCAAACCCCTTTAGAGCCCCAAAGCCCCTTCCACATGTTGAACCAAACATGGCCTAAGTTTAATTAAATGGATTGGGTATGGGTCAAGTATATGGATCAAAAATTTTACATTACAATAAATGGGTCATAAACGGGTTAAATGGGTCAATTTAGGTCGGACCATTTATGACCCGACCCAAATCCAACTTGACCCTCCCGTTTAACGAGTCTACTTATTGGCGGGGAGCGTCATTGGCACTAGCTCACTGGAGGCATTTCTTCTTGATGATGAAGCCGGAGTAGATGAAGGCACCGGACATGACACCAAGAGAAATCCTTTCAAGTTACTCTCGAATACATCAACGCATCTATCAAAAACAACAATAATGAATAGGTGTCTCGTGGTGATGGAATATTTTACTATTAAATCACGCATTCATCTAAAAACTTAAGATTTTTGGAAGAGTTAGTAATAATCCCATAAAATCTTACAAGCTATTAGAGCATGAGAACTTAAATTTAAATCTTTCCATGCCCTATATGTTATCCTAATTAAATATGTCTTAGTACCACGCAAAAAAAAAGACCATACTAAGCATGAGTGAAAGTGATGGAATATTTAGAATAGATAGTAATGATCTCATAAAGTCAGAGAATAATTTATTTTTTGGAATTTGCCTTTTGTTGAAGGTTTAGTTAAGAAATCCAAGAGGTTTATAATTGAGATGTTGCATTAACTTCATGTTGAGAAGGAGATTTGGCACGTAGATTGTGCAATTAATATTTGGTTGACTTTTAATGTGGGGTTTATATCTTTGCCTTTTTGCATTTCCTTTTTTTTTTCTTTTTTGATCTTTGAACTTTCACTGTTAATGAATGCCACAAGAAAGCTTATTTCTTATATATATATATAAATGGTATTGATAATATAGTTTTATAACACAAATTTATGGATAATTTTTATAATTTTTAAAATAATTATTTTAAAAAATCGAATTTTAATTATTTTTATTTTTTGAAAATTAAATTTTTAATTATTTTATTTTTTAAGAATATAATTTTTCTTTTTCATTTTCTTTTTTTTTTTTTTTCTTCTTCTTTGGCTGGCCGTCGGCCACGACAACGGCCAGCCGATCGCCACGAGGCAAGCCTCAAGCTTGCCGGGCTCGCCGACGTCGACGAGCTCAAGGCTCGCCCGGATCGGCGAGGCTTGGGCTTGCCCCTCGTTGGATCTGGCGAGGCTAGAGCCTCGCCAAATGTCGGCATGGCCTTCGCCTTGCCAGATCCAACGAGCTCGAGCCTCGCCTAGCCAGTCGCCAGCCATCACCGTGTCGGCCATCAGAAGGAGGAAGAAGAAAGAAGAAAAGGAAAGAAAATTAAAATAAAAAAATAATTATAATTTCAATTTTTATAAAAAATATTTTTGTAAAGTTAAAGAGGGAAGAGAGAGATTGTGAGTTGTTGGTTGAAAATGGGTTATAAATCCAACCCATTTAAGACCCACTTAAGACCCACCTATCTTAAGTCTTTAATTGTTAAACCCATTTAACTACTTTTTATCAAAAGATAAATGACCAATTTTGCCACCTCTACTAATAAGTCACATTCTATTTCTTTTCATTTCATTTTGATCATTTCTAGTTTTGCCTTTTGTGTGTGCATGGTTACATGAGTTTTATAGATCACTACCATGGAGTGGAATGTGCATTTGATTTTAGGGATTAATTTTTCCAAAGTGGTGGAGGATATAGTCATTGGAGCCACTACAGTGGTTGGCCATGGTTTCAAGTAAGTCACTCTTTTGCTACTGGTGAACTCTAGTTGCTTTGCTATGACTAAGGATGAATGGTTTCAGGTTCCATACAAATTCTACTTAGAACCCTTAACTTACTTATTGGAACAAGTTTCTCATTTTTTAGAATATGGAACTTATCTTGCATATTTTGAAACTTAGAACCTACCTTGTCACAAGTTCTAAAGCCTACCTAAGTTCTACCTATATTATTGATTAAACGATTGTAGTGAATTATCACATTTAATGACTACCATTTGCTGCTATAATTCATTGATATAACTTATATCTAGACACATGAAAAATATGAAATATGAATAAAATAAAAGTCTCAATTATAAAATGAAAGTTTAGACAAGCGATTCCGGATTATACATTTACCATCGAATGTTATGGAATATCTTAGGATTGCGTGAAGACAGACAAAAAAAGAAAATCACAAAAACTTGTTTCAAGTTCCAAGTTCCAAGTTCCACCAACTTAGAACCTATAACCTACTCGTTGAAATAATTTCTCCAATTTTTGCAACCTCAACATACCATACATACCTTGGAACTTGGAATCGAACAAGTTCCAACCGGTCTGATTTTCATATTTTAGATTCTACCCTAGAACCATACTTAACTCTAGCCATGGCCCTGTGTGTAGTTGTGTTTGATTCTGCTTTTTAGATCCAAATGTGTGATTGTTACGTGGAATGTAGATCTTACTATATTTGTATCCTAATTTTGAGATTGTTTTGGATCTAAGAAAAGGTAATTGAAACTTCCACATGACGTTAAGGGACCTTGAGCATATAGACCGTCACAGTTTGGGGCTAGCCTTGATAGACTCCTTGATAGACTCGGGCCTAGGCATTGGGGTCTTGGGCACGAGCACGAGGGTACTGACCCTAGCCTGGATGGACCCAAGCTAGGGTGCTGAGGTCCTCGCCTAATCTTGATGGACCCAAGCATAGGCCTAGTATCCTAGTGGCCTTACTTGGTACCTCGGCTGTCCCTGCGCAAATTGCTAGCACTTGAAAATGTTAATCTATTTAGTAAAATCAAATCAGTTTTTTCTTTCCAAATGACAAAAAATAATATTTCGTCATTTTTATATTACAATCAAACACAAAAAAAAAAAAAAATTGTCATTTTTCTAGAAAATGACCTTTTGGAAAATATTTTAAAGAACGTCAAATTTTCGACGAAACAAATGAAGTTAGAAGGTAAGACATTATACATTACAAATCAATACAATTGATGGATATGTATCGAATCGGTAGATTTGGTAGTGAATCAATAGATTTGCTTGTAATTCATTATTCCATAATTTGCTTGATAGATAGGTATTGAGACCTTAAATCCCCAAATATGATCTTATGTGAATCGAGAATCGACTGGGTATTGATAAGTCTTGCAGCATATTTAATACTTCCAAGCCAATGATACCTCCCATGTATAGCACTTCTACGAGGCTCATGAACACATTTGCAGAAGGAAGAACAGAAATGGAAGTTGTCGCGCTGGTTGGGATTTTTTTTATCCCTTATGTTGCGGAGTGTTACACGAGAATAGGTTCTCCGTCTTTGCCCCTGATATCGTCCAGGAATGTTTCTCAGCGTCTGGGTGTAATAGTCCTGTCATGAATGGAGAAGGTAATTTCGGATTGTCTACCTTTCTGTTTTGATCTGTATCACGGTGGCTGGGTTGTATAAGATGCTCTTTAAAATTGTCAGCATATGCTTGACGCATTCCTGCAGGAAGCGAGGGCAACATAGTGTGCCTGGCGAGGCGAAAACTTAGCTTCTCCACTCCATTTGACTAATCGCGAGAGTGGGGGGCGAAGAACCGAAGACCACTCTGAGTTTGCGAATGTTTCGTGACTTCAAATTGGGATATGCCGCATTAAAACCAAGTGTCTAACCACTCGACCAACCCCTTGCAATTAGAATAACGCATCCGTTGAGGGAGACGTGTCTACAAAATCAAGACAGTGAGTCCATAGGAAATGCAGAATACAGAGAACATCAAGTAGTAAATTCTGTGAAACGGGGGTGATGATGTTACAGTGCAGATTGCATTGAGTTAAATTTGGGTTCTCTTATATATGAAAGCCCAATCTACAGGCGATTAAGAGTTTGCTTGGGACCTTTTATTGCACAATCTGCAAGCCAAATCTGGTTGTGCCCGCATGTTATAAAATGCTATATCCTCACTAAAAACCTCTTGGATTTTACAACGAAATGCCTCCCTGTGCATTCGTATCTGATTCTGTCTTCATTCGTTGCTATTAAAAATGCCAACTATTTGGATAGTGAGAATGAAACGAGGAGAGGCCACATGAGTATATCTAAGTGACTTAAATCATAATTAATAATATAAATCTAGTTGGTACTTTTGATGGAAAAATGTTAGTAATTTTGTGTAGGGGTTCATAACTTGGAAACGCTAGTAAGTTATACAAATCGAGAATCTGTTGCAATATTTAGAAAAATTTAAAATGATCAAATAGTTACTAATAAATGAATCAAATAAGATTAGATGACCCAAAACTAGTTGGTAAATTACTCAAATTAAGGTAAATAATAGCGTAGAAGAGTTGGAAACTTAGTAACATTTTGGTAAGTTACACAAATAAAAGTTGCCCATTTATTAGAACGGTTGATAATTCAAAATAATTGGATTACCGTTAATAACTTAATTTAAAGGTTGGTAAACTACTAACAAGTTTTTAGACAAACAATTCATCAATCACATTTTTCTTACAATAGTACTTGAAACTAAACAACGTTGATGAAAATTAAGAGACATTTTAACCTTTATTAATTGGGTTGATACCTACCTTGAAAAACCCCAAATTGATACATTTGTGACAAATTTACCCCAAACTAATTTTTTGACTACTAAAAATCCCAAACCGGTATGCCTTTGACAAATTTGTCCAAAATCGGTACACTTATAATAAATTTATCATCCGTTAGTTTCTGTTAAGTTTTACTATCAAATTATTGAGTTAAATAACATGTGACAATGGATCAGTATACTAGTTTGGGATTTTACTATTTATTTGTCATAGTTATATCATTTTTATGATTTTCTGTATTATTAGTCCAATTTATCAAATTTTATATTTATTACAAATGTACCAACTTGGGGTTTGCGACGGTTAAACAAATTAGTTTGAGGTAAATTTATCACAAATATACTAATTTGGGGTTTTTTGTGATCACTTAAGGTAAATTTGCCATAAATATATTAGTTTAGGGTTTTTTTGTAATTAAAAAATTAATTTAGAATAAATTTGTCATAAATGTACAAATTTGACATTTTTTTAAGATATTAACCGTTATTAATTTTTTTTGGTAAATTGTAAGAATTATATTAACTAAAGCCAAAGAGAAGCAAGAAGCTATACAACAAGAACTCGGCACCAAAAACTTACACTCACGAGAACAAAAACAGTTAGAGTGAGTGGAAGGGTGCCAAAATAAAACAATACCACCTGCACATGAGCAGAGGAAAGCCAAAACAATGGCAAAAGCAAACCAAACGGCCTACACAGGGAGCAAAAAAAACAAAGAGCCCAACAACAACACAAGTGTAGAGTGAAGAACCCCATGGTAAGATTGGTAGGTGAGTGATCAGTCCGCCAAAATGGAAGGGTTTATAGACCAATAATGCAGCAACCTACAATTCGTGGTGTTGGAAGAGACCTGTTTAGAAGACAATGCTTTGTCTCTGACAACCTTCTCCAATCGCACCTTCATAGCTAAGAGGGATGGTGGCCTATCCCTGAAGATAATATTATTCTGCTCCTTCCAAATGATGTTGCATAAGGCTACAAAAGCAAACCGGCCAAGGGTGGAACGGAAAGAATTCCTAGATAAATACTTGATCGCCCATTGCAGGTTATCCACCCAAGATTTGTTCGTCCAGATAAATACTTAACCGTTATTAATTCCTTTTCAAAAGAATCAATAAAATATTACTTATAATCGAACGCTAAGCATTTACATACTAGGATTCTACCGTTGCCGTACAATGTGTTGATTGAAAAACTCGTTGTCCCTGTCACATTTTGCTAAAATACTTGGTTAAAAGAAGACAATTTTCAAAAGAAAAACCTCTAGTAGCACAGGGATGTCATGTTACGATGGCATCATCACAACGCCAACTTGAATACAATGAAATATTAGCTTTCTTTATTTGTGTTTGAACTTCGGAGTCCTATTGTATCGCGTACGGAATCTGGAGATGTCAAAAGAAAGGTGGCTACGATGGTGGGAACTCTCCACCCCCATCGAACAACAGTCACTAGTGCGGAGACCAATTTGAACGTCTTATTAATAACGATCATCCACTTATCGATCAGGATAACTATGTTAATGCTAGTCGTAATTGCATTGTCCAATGTCACTAACTACTTTATTATGAAGCTCGTTTTGGATTATTTTCCGCACTTCGTCAAAAACCCACTTTAGATTTGAGTATTATTGAGTGCCAAAAGATAATTGAATCGGTTGTCTACCCTCTACGATATATTCTCTATGGACGAGTAATCTGAGGAAAGGCCTCAAATCTAATGATTGAGGCCATTTTATGCAAGAACAGAGTACGAGGGAAACAAGCATTTTCCATACACACAAGCAAAGTCAGAGAGAGGACAATAAACACTTGACGAGAAAAATTAGCACTAACATAATCAAACACATTTGACACCACAGTGTGTCGCGTTCAGCACCACATTCTTCAACTCCCTCCTGCCTTGCCCGAATTCGATGCCTGTGAATTATGAGGATGGACTTTCTTGTTCCTTGCAAACCCAGAATTACTGTTGGAATCATTACCGTCGCCACCAACCTTGTCTTCCCCATCGCTCTTCTCTCTCTTCTGTCCTTCTTCCTCTAGTTTCTTGAGCTTCTCCTCTTGACGTTTCTTCATCACATAGACATTAGCACAGCTTGCACCGATGGAAGACATCGACAGAAACAGCAAGCAAGACAAAGAGACCCAGGAAAAAAGAAGGAAAAGATCAAATCTTAAGGTGAAATTTGCTGCTGCTTTGGTGGATGAAGAGATTGGCAAATCGAGAGGCGCATTTATAGAGAGGCTGAGAGGTCCCATGTGTTGACCTAATTCATCATTTCACCACCAGCCAATTATCTTGGGGTTCCATGATGAACTTTCGAATTTCAAATTGTCTAATTGGCACAATGGCGGTTTGGTAATGGACATGTGAATAGTGACGGAGCAATTGATCGCTGAAACTTTATAGTTATCCTGGGTTTTGAGTGGGTCAACCATTACTAATACTAACAAAAAAAGTTTCCACATCCTGTCCCTTCTGGTTTTGGGGAAGAAATGGAGGTTGCATAGTTGGACATTAATGGAGCTGGAGTTGTGTAGAATGTCAGCAACCCCAGCACATGGTCTTCTGAAACAACTTCAATTAATAGCGTTGTTTATAAGCCGCCATTGAGATGAGTACATTGTTTTCTTTTGCATGAGTCCACTGATTTGCCCGTACTTATAAATTAATTCCTGGACAACCGTTGTTTATTTGAAAAATCTATGTTGCTTGGGGAAAATTACAAAAAAGTCTTAAACCTATTGCAATTGTTCCAATTTAGTTTTAAACTAATTTTTTTGCCAATTTAGTTCTAAATATTTTGTAATTGTGTCAATTAAGTTCATATGGCTAGTTTTGGCTAGCAGGCACTTGCCCAACAAACACAAATGTGTACAATTTTTAATAATATTTTATTTTTTTTCAATTTTTTAAATTAATTTTTTCCTTTTTTTTTTTTTTTTTTTCCTCATTTGCTTCTTTTCCCCTTAGTGGCCGGCAAGCCTTCAGTGAGGGTCATGGCCCTCACTCAGCCTTGCCCAAATCTAGGAGAGGCCATGGCGAGGTTGGTCTTGCCTAGATCTAGGCGAAGTAGCCTTGCCGAAGGCTTGCTTGCTACCATGGGGAAAAGAAGCAAAGAAGGAAGAAAAGAAGAAAGAAAAAAGGACAAGGAAAAAGGAAATAAACAGATCTAAAAAAAATTAAAATATTATTAAAAATTATTCATATCACTCATCAGTGTTTGCCAACAGCCAATGCCGACCAGCTAGTCAAAATTGGCCAAATGGACTGAATTAGTACAATTACTGCAAAATGTTTAAAATTAAATTGGTTTAATTGCGAAATGTTTATGACTGAATTGACATAATTACAATAATTTTAAGATTTTTTTACTTTTTATGTGTCAACATGTGGAGTTGAATAATATGCATAAATCCACTTATTCAAAGTAGGAATTCATCATAATGACCATTGAATGGGAAAGACGAGACATTATCATCATCTTTTCAATGGATTAAATTGATATACAGTGTTCTAAGAAATAATGTTACCCGCATGAACCCAATTTTGCATTGCGGTTAATTAAGTTTGTCATATAATTTGTAGGATGAGTTTATGTAGCTTTTATTGTCATAGAAGGGTCAGGTAATGTCCTATAATTCTGTTTCGCTCCAAAAATGACCAATGAAAAACCTTACAAAGTATGGATGTATCAATAAGTGAATCAATAAAGGATGCGAAAGTAAATTGCTAGAAAAGTAACCATTAGGAGATTGGAGGTAATCATGGCCAACTATGTAAATTGCAGAAAAGTAAAGATAAAGATAAAGATAATTTTAATGTTGAGTTCCGTCATTGATTGCAGATCATTACAAAGAGTACTCTTTAGGTATTGATAGGCCACAAGAGATGGTTACACAAATGGTTTTATTAACTCCACTACACCGATGATGACTTAACAGTTATATCAACTTCACTACTTGGTAGTTATTGACTTAATTACTCAATCAACTCCTCTACTCGACGGTTACCGACTCTAATACTCGACAATTATTGAGTCCATTATCTAGATAATTATCACTTTGAAGGTTGCATCCGAGATTATTGGCTCCATAACTTGAAAGTTATGTTGCCTCTACTTCCTTGACAGTCACCTGTTTGTCAGTTGCATTTTGAGAATGTCAACACTTAAAAGACATTTTTCGTATTAACATATGCCCCATTTTAAAAAGATTACATAATATATTGATCATTCGATTCTTTAAAATTAGATAATCAATGGTCATCATTTGCATCATTCTCATCAGCAAATTTGATTTTTCCTTACCGAATTTCATCTTGGTGAGATTTATCATCTGACTCATATCTTCTATTGAAGCCACGTTTTGTATAAAGCCTTCATGTGGCCCTTTATCTCTGTATTTAAGCAATTGCTTTTACTTAGACACCCTTGTAGCCGATTGAAATAATTAAGCAAAGTCTCGGCCTTCAAATTATTCTCTTAATTAAATTTCAACCCATTAAAGATCAAATTTGTAAATTTTCTTCCAAAGAGTGAAACAAGGGATATATTCTTAATATTTTAAAACCAAGCAACAAAGTCAACCTATTCATTTCTATATTGATAAAGTCTAGTCAAGTCGACAATTGATACCTCAAGTATTGTTCTATAGAATTGAGAATCGAACTAATTTTCCATCTCTACCCAATTACACATTGAATAATAGGGTAAATTAATATACCAAGTGTAAACAGTTTTAGACAAAAACAAAGGAAACAACCTAAGTCTTAAAAATTCATTTGTTCCTACTTCACCGCATAAAAGGGTCCTTTGTTGATTTTAACAAGAAAGTAGATGATAAGAAAATTAAAGGTATGAACACTGGAGGCAAGCGATCAACCATGTAAGTTGCAAAAAATTAAGATAAAGATAAATTTGCTAAAAAACGATGAAATATGTGATTGATTGAAGGTCCTTACAAAGATTACACTTAAGGTATTCACAACCCACAAACAATAGCTATACAAACGGTTCCATCGACTATAGTACTAGATTGTTATTGACTCAGCTAATCATCAATTATCGACTCAACACTTGGGATATTTATAGCCTACAAAGGGCAGTTATACAAACGGTTACATCGACTCCACTACTAGATTGTTATTGACTCAACTAATCATCAATTATCAAATCAACCGCTTGATAGCTATGGACTAAACAACTCGACGGTTACTGACTCCACTACTCGATAGTTATCAATTCCACTACCTTGACCATTGCCTATTTGATGGTTGTATTCAAGATTGTCGACTTCATTACTTGAGTTTATGTTGCCTCCTCTTCCTCAACGGTTACCTCTTTGCCGGTTGCATCCGAGAATGTCAACTGAACACTAAGAAATTTTTTTGGTGTCAACAAATTCCTCTTCCGGATGGGCAAATTCCTATTTTACAAATGGGAAAAGTACAAAAAAAAGTCATAAACCTATTGCATTGATACCAATTCAGTTCTAAACTTTTCAATTTGACAAATTTAGTCCTAAACATTTTAATATTGGTACCAATTCAGTCCATCCGGCCAATTTTAGCCGGCCGACGCTAACATGGCAATTTTTATGATTTTTTAATTATTTTTTCGAATTTTTATTAATTTTTTTCTTTTTTTCTTTTCTTTTTTTCTTTTCCGGCCACCGGGTGAGGGCCGCGAAGCCCTCGCTTGTGGCCGGTGAGGGTCACGGCCCTCGCCCGGCCTCTCCCAGCCGCCGGTGAGGCGGCTTCGCTCGAATCGTGCGAGGGCGACCTAGCTTGCGGTTAGGCGAGGCCATGGCGGCCATCACCAGGGTAGAGGCGAGGGCCAAGGGCGGGGACCCTCGCCGGCGGCGGCAAGGGCTTCGTGGCCCTCGCCTCCGCCCTGGCGATGGCCACCATGGCCTCGCCAGCCATGATCGAGGCTACCTTCACTTGTGGCAAGGCTTGGGCAAGCCTGGTCTCACCCAAATCCGAGCGAAGCCGCCTCCAAGGCTAGCCGGCCACCGCAGAAAAAGAAAAGGAAAAAGAAAAAAATTGAAAAAATTAATAAAAAATTCAAAAAAATTAATAAAAAAAAATCTTAAAAATTGCCACGTTAACGTCCAACCACCAGCCAACGTCCATGTCGGCACCGACCGACCAAAATTGACTAGATGAATTGAATTAATATCAATATTAAAAGGTTTAGGACTAAATTGGTCAAATTGAAAAGTTTATGACTGAATTGGTACCAATGCAATAGGTTTATGACTTTTTTAGTACTTTTCCCTTTTACAAATGCGAAGTATGTTGATACTGATTTATATAATATCGATAGTACAAAACTTACCTTTTTAACTAAGAATAAAAAACATGTATTTGTCACCAGATCTATATGATTTCTCGGCTTGCGGATTCTTTTAGAATCATCTTTTCATGACAGTAAAATTCCCACGAACGGTATAATCTCAAAACTGCTGCTTTGGGAAGTTCTGAAAATATTTTTCCCACGCAACTTCTGTTTCTTGCCCCTCTCGAGCTTCCCAAACCTGAAAGTAACTCTAGGAAAGCAAAAACACAATTTTGTATAGCTGTAGCGGAACCGTACTTGATCACAAGGGGGCAATGAGAGAAGATTATAGTGGGGATTGCTACTATTGGTAGTGGGACGCACCACTGGGATATTTTATACAAATGCAAAGTTGTGGGGTACTTATCCAGCACGGACGCCATGAGGCATTGAAGAATTTATTAGTAGTTTGGTCCACAAACAAGGATTTATTGCCCAAATAGGACTTCGTATCCTCATGCACCTTGGTTCCTCGTTCATTTTGAATCGAATGAAGCTTCCTCGAAACTTCGTCGGACAGGGACAGGGGTGACGCACTGGCTTGCGACCGAAATAAATCAAATAAGCTAAGAAAAAATAAGCGCATGAGTGAATAGAATCTGGATACAGATCGAATAAATAAAAGTTTAGTGAATAAGAAAGTGAAAACAGAATGAAATATAATATAAATAAAAGAAAAAAAAAAACTCCAATGAAAAAGTAAAGAGAAAGGAGACAACAAACTATAACCTGAGACTTTAGTTGTTCAGAGGATGATCACTTTAGTATTAGGTGGTCTTGGGCCTCTCACACCACAAAAATCAATTCATAGGATGAGGTTTTTTCTCATATTTATAACTTGAGTATGGACCCATTTCACAACCGACATGGGATAACCCTAAGCTCTAAGCTTGAGATAGAAAATGAGATGTTGTGATAGAATATGAAATCAATTACTTAGTAACTAATGGCGCATACTTAAAGGAGAACCCTCCGCGAAAGCAATTTTCTTTTCTTGGGTTCAGTAAGGAAAGAGATGACAGATCGAGTTCGGAATAGTGGACAGACTGATGGACTAAAGGGCATTGAAACTAAAGCATGCCATTAACAAAAGGGACAAATTCAATTGGATAAGGGACGTCGATGATCAATCAAATATAAAAGACAGTACGAAGCCTGTCGCTAAATATTTTATGGGAAGACAAGTTGAGAGCTCAATGTGTATGGCGTGGAGCTTGCGAGGAGTCAATTTTTTTTTAAAAGGTTTCGACACCATGTAACCCCGAATTAGGCAAACTAAGTTAATTAGTTATTCTTTGTGCCTTAGAGTAATGTAGAGTGGGATTGGTGAGAGTTGCACTCATAGGTAGGTATATTTTGTCCTGTTAGCATCCAACTTCGCAGACGAATCAAATCCTAGATCGTTTTCATTTTTGTTGACTCATGGAGCACAAAGTAAGACACGAGCAGGGACATGATAATTCATTTTCATAAACAGTAATGCGGGGAATCGAATTTAAGTCATGCACGTTACTTACATACATATTAAAATTATCTTCGTTAACGTGATGCGCGTCTCTTATCGTTAACCGGGCATAGGACTGAATCAGCATTGGTATTAAAAAAAATAAAAAATTCACCTTTATAACAAAGAAGCCCATCTGAAGTATATATATTCCGAATAATATATACATATCCTTGCAACTCGGGGCAACGTAAGGCATGCACAAAAAATGGGATGGGAGATTCGCATACGAAATTGCTCCCACTTGGTAGTAGAGAGAACTCCAAAATACATGTGACAACGAACATATAAAAACACGAGGTTGACGGTGGTTTTAGGGTTTGCGACTTCGGTGCATGAATATGAAAATTCGAACCACAATCATATAAAACCTGTGAGCTACCAAATGAGACCCCGACGTCCAGCATCTTTAAGGCATGCTACATAAGATTAATAGGTATGGGCAATTCTATGGTACAATTTTCGACACACAATTTTAACTAAATAAAAAAAAATTACAATAATACTATATCCCATTGCATTGTTGTAATCAAGTTGAGAGAGCTGTAGTTATACGGAACAATCTACAGTGGAAATTTTACATAGGTGCGATTCATTTTCAAGAAGTAAACCAGATAAGTCTAAAGTTTCCTATGAAAGAGCATATACAATCTACAAGTTAATAGTCTGTTTTCAAATTGAGAAAACGCATTTCATTTCCCAAGAGGCCGAACTCAAGAACTTATTGACTCCCTAACCGAGGGGAAGTTCTAAGGCTCCAAACATGTTCTAAGGACATGCTCCCATACCAATAAGTCTTTCTATCAGAAGCCCATAATATTAAAGTCTCGTAATTGCATTTTAGACGTAACAAATCACACCATTCAAGTACTTAAATAAATTTGCACCAGGGAAGAAAGGTGGCAAGTTGAGTAATAAAATCTGAAAACATACCCAACAACATGCCATGCTATGTCATTTCATGCATATACCAGTCTCCTTTCCAACGCAGGATACCATAGAAGCTTCTCTGCAAGCAGTGCAGCCTGGTCAACTCTTATACTCTCTCGCAGAGTTCCTACAAACGCCCATTGATTTAGATATCTCCTCCATCCGCCCGCGGCGGAGGTCTAGGAATGACTCGATTAGATCCCCGTCCAAGAAATTCCGAGCATCCACAGTCTCCTCAGTGTGAAACGGCCTCCGCTGCTCGTGGCTCAGTCCTCCGACGCCTTTGATCACCCTTCTCAAGTTTGACTGAAGCTTCTCCAGAAATACGTACTGATCATGAGGAAGGGACGCAATCACTCCAATCGCGCCATTAAACGTACCGAGTATGACAGTCGGAATCTGACCCACATTGGAATCCGCCAACAGCATTTTAAGGGAACCGTGGCAAAACCGGTTGACAAATTCTCCGAGGTGATGCTCACCAACCACCTCGAGGCAGCCCCTCTCCTCATCAGTGGCGCCTCTGCTGTTCATCCTCGCTGAGCAGAGGTTGAATTTATGTTCCGCTCCAAGATAAGTGCCATCATGGAGAATCTCAAAGGCAGACGAGTAATTTGCAATTCGATCACGTGCCAGATCTTCAATGGCACCCTCCTCATGCTGGACGACAAAATGAAAGAATGGTCAGTCCTAAAGAGAATAATTAAAACTATGGTCAAGACCAAGAGTTTCTTCCATTCAGAACGAAGGGTTGAAACTCTAAGTTCAGGTTCCCCCGAGAAACCAAGGACATGTACCTTCCCCAAACACACCAACCCTCTGGTACTACTTTGGCAAATTCCACTCGATCCCCTTCATAAACCACCTGTGAGAATATATCGTGCTTTTTATACACATGAAACAGGGGCTACGAACATGGCAACCTCAATTTGGCTATGCAAAGATAAAAAGGCAGATGTCGAGCATTCCCCAGTTGCATGGTAAAATGTTTGCTAGAGATTGTGCTCGCATTCACGTCAGAAGTGACAGCTATAATTGCATGACTGTTCTAGAAGGCAAAGCGGTGCGGACAGATAAAGCAGAGAAACTCCAGGAATGCACGAGTGATTTAAACTAATAAGATTGCTTGCCTTGTCTATCAGCACGGATATGCGTGGCATCTTCAGATCACCAACGACAATTAAGTCTTTATGAGTTCGTACATAGAAGACAAAAACTTCGTGACTATTGTGTTCACATTCAAATTGCAACTCAGCAGAACCATCGTCTCGCAGCATCCACTTGTACAATTGAATTTGTCCAGTAATTGCAGCTAATAATTTTCCTTTGAAGGCATTCAAAGAGTAAACAGTCCCCTTGGTTTCTTTTTCAGCAATCAGCCGTGATTTTCCATCCTCGACAGTGAAAACTAATATCCGACCCTGCAAGTGTTGTAGAATATCAATATAATATTACCAACATATAGAAAATATATCAGATTGGCTTCATGCACGATGCATGGTTGATATCTTTTCTTCCGGGAAATAATGTCCAGTCCCAACACTGTAATGACCATTACCGTCATCAGAGAAGGAACAGCTAACTATGGAGAAACCATGCTCAAATGAATCAAGCCGGTAAGTTGTCATGAACCCAAAAGTCTGGTCATCCAAAAGCTGAACAAAATGCATTTCATACTCTCCATCAATTGTCTGGTCGTACTTCAAGCTACAAATTGCAAACGTCCTAGACTGCTCCCGATGGCAAATGAATTGTGCTAGTTTCCCAAGGGAGATAGAGCGGATGTGAAGTTTCGGGATATCATCAATGTCACCACTAGCAAGTTCACCTTCTTTGGCAATTGCAAGACTTCAATGGGAAAAATATGTTCCTATGTGAGCATATGAAAAAAGGAAGGGGTTTTATCCCATAATTTTGTGCTGGAGCTGAGACTTAAGTGGAGAGCATTGGAAGAGATCCATTCAATCACCCTAAATAACTGCCTCAATGAAGTGAGACAAGCATAATCACACAAAAGACAGATTAAGGTAACTATTGTCATTAAAAAGAGAGCTCTCATTGAGAACTAGGTCAAATTCTATAAGCCAGCATCCGCAGTCAATGGCAAAAAATAGCACATACCTCAAGGAAAAGTATCTGTTTCATGCCACAAACACAACCATCAATTAACTTCTAAATTTATTCATCCAATCTCCTCAGTCTGCACTATATCAGCAAAGGAAGAATTTGTTATGTCACGAAGTAGCACCGGATGACCACCAGAAAGTCTTCATCCTAAAAGAGGATATCCGGCATATGCCAAAATAGGACTAAAAAGAAGTTCCTCTATGTATCGCCATTGCTCAAAATACCTGTCAGGAAAAGCAGCAGAGCTGAATTGGCACACGTGGCTCACTGCTTTGAGATTTACATTGCTGCATAGTAACTTTTTAACACTGCTGCAAATGACAGTTGGCCTATCTGTTGCGGCAAATACACATGTAGTATTTTTCGATGAGAACGACCGGAGGGTGATGGGCTGAGTCCCAAGAGACACCTTCTTCATATCGGTTAACTCACCAGAATGCATGTTCAATCGAAAGTTCAAGAGATGACCATCTCCAAGAGCACAGGAGAGGTAAGATGTCTGTTTAGGTAAAATTGACATACAAATGAGAAGGAAAAAGAATGATAAATCAGTGCTTAACCACTCTATGATCTCGAAAATACAAATATGTAGTTTGACTTTCAAGTCCACTCGTGCTACTTCTTTTCTCTTAGGAAAAGAAAATGTTACCAGTTAAATAAAGTGGCAGCCACAAAATTGTCTACAAGTGTTCACCCAAAATTATCTCATCTAGTTTACCTGGGTTTAGATATGCAACACGGTGCAAGTTGTACATAATAAACAATGCAGAAGCAACTACTTAGAATAAAAGGCAGAAAACAAAAGGAATGCATCATACCTCTTCAAAGGCAGAAAGCAGAATGGAACGAGGTATTACATCTCCTCTCAAATGCTCCTTGGTAATGAGATTCAAGTCTGGCAATGAAAATATCCTAATACTTATATCCGTTCACATTCCAACTGCTGCCAGCTGACTGTAATGGAGATTCTCCCAAATGGGATTAATGTCAAGGCATGAGATATCATATTCTGGCTGACATGTTTGAGTTCCAAACCTAGATTATGGCTACTCCGATACTATATGTAAGCCACAAAAATGGTACCCAAGATCTTCATAGCTAGAATCTAAAACACGGTAAAAAAGAGAAAAATATTTGGGCATCTGATTTAAAATCCATCGTTTTTTATGCAATAGAGCGACGTCACTAGCTTAATGAGACAACCCCTCATGAATTGCGTTTAGTAATTGCTCCTTATGTGAATTCATTTGTGTATCAGGATTATAAAAAAGACTTGAGTACTAATTATAAAGTTTTCAACTACAAACCTTATAATTACAAGCCGGTTTTACTCGGCCTACATTAATAAATCCCATATTACACTAATTAAGAATTATTATATTTTACCTTGTTAGACCAATTCTGAAAAATAGTAAATTTCAATACCAATTAATGGGATTCAGCTAATTTTGAATCCCATTACGTTCTTGTAGATAGTGACTAAGGTAAATGTGATTAACGCGTGTTGAATGGCAAAATAATTCTATTTTTCTACGACCGGCTGTCATCATTTTCGAGGACTTGAAACCCAGATAAGTCAAAACGAGAAACAGGCAACAGCTTAATGAGCTCAAGGCATGTCGCTTTGTGTCGATCGTTAGCGCGTATAACATAGTTGTAACCCGTCCTCGATGCGAACATCTCGGCACTATGCTCGAGCAAGACATAACGAACGCATGGAACAAAGTTGCTGTCATTACTCTAGTTATTTGACCATGTCTAGAAAACATCGAGGGCATTGTAATCTCCAGCAAGCAACATTTGGCTCTCCTCTCTCAGACTCTTCCTATAAAAACAAGCCCAAGTTAGAAGGCTAGAACTCAAGCCTGTCTTCACACTAAGAACGCAAAGGGAAGTCATTTTTTATGAGCTTCGAAGTGTCCATCATGGCCAAGTATGAGCTCGTTGTGGCATTACTCCTCGGTCTGTCCCTTTTTTGCTTAACGAGCGCCGGCGATCCCGACATTCTCACCGACTTTGTGGTCCCAAACGGCACTAACGTCGATGGCAACTTCTTCACGTACACCGGCATGAGGTCTCTCATGGGGTTTAATCCCCCGAGTGTATTTACGGTGACCAAAGCAAGTTTAAAGGAGTTCCCTGCTCTCGACGGGCAAAGCGTCTCGTTTGCGGTCCTCGAATTCCCGCCCGGCTCAGTGAACCCCCCACACACCCATCCCCGCGGATCGGAGCTCCTGTTCCTCGTATATGGGTCCCTCGAGGTCGGGTTCGTCGACACGACCAACAAGCTCTTCACTCAGATCCTCCAAACTGGCGACATGTTCATATTCCCCAAGGGGCTTGTCCACTATCAGTACAATTTTAATCAGACCGACTTCGCGGTGGCAGTCTCTGCATTCGGGAGCGCGAGCGCGGGAACAGTGTCAGTCCCTGTGACCGTGTTCGGGACCAACATCGACGATGGGATCCTGGCTAAATCTTTCAACGCTAATGTTTCCACCATTCAAGAACTGAAGGCTGGCCTCACACCCCCACCCACCAAAGCATGAGAAAGAGAGGGAGACAGAGAGAGGTCAATTTCTAATAAAACAATTTGATCGTCATTTCTGCAATTTATTTTTTAAAAGCCTGAAGTGTTGAAAATCATTGAATAAAGCAAGCTTGATGATGTACTGATCTACTCCCATTTATCGCGTATAAGATTTGACTTTGCCAACACAAATGTATGAACACCTAGTGGTATATTCGAAGTCAATTGACTTGCTATCTATTCTTTCCCCTTTCATGCATATATAGTATTAGTACATGCAAATACTAGTTTTAGTTGCATCGTCCAATGTTACTAACTACTTTATCTGACGCTCGATTATTTTTGAAATTTCGCCAAAAACCGGACTTACATTTGAAAATTATCTGGGGTGCCAAAAGATTAATGAATTTATTGTCTGCGCGCTTCAATCTATGCTCTATTGACAAGTAATCTTGGTAAAGGCCTCGGCTCATTTGATTGAGGCGTTATATACGAGACAGCCAGTACGAGCGAAATAAGCACTTACTTGACGAGAGAAATAAAGGGATGGTTCAAATATACATGGAATATTCTAGCTCGACCAGGTTTTCAATCCTCTACTATCTTGCCGAAACTCGATGCCGGTTAACTAAAGGATGGAATTTTTTGTTCCATGCAAAGCCAGAATTATTGTTGTGGTCATTACTATCCACACCAACCTCATCTTCCACAACGCTCTTCTCTCCTTCCTCCTCCATTTTCTTGAGTGTATCCTCTTGACGTTCCTTCATCACATACAGATGAGCACAGATTGCACCAATGGAAGACATTGACAGAAATAGCTAGGAAGACAGAGACCCAGCAAACAGAAGGAAAAGATTAGTTGACTTTAATATTGTTTTCCACAATGAGCTTTGATTTATCCTAATTTGATTTCCTTTGGTTTATGAATCAATGTATGGTAAATGTAACGTGATTAATTGCACCACTATCTAACCACCATGAATTCGTGAGGCTTTTGATAGGTTGAATTTATAAACAAAAATTGCTACCCACAAGCTCATGCTTAGACAATCAAGTTATATATTTGTCGCAGTTTTTCTTTATGTGACATTTCTTCTTACAAAAGAAGCAATGGTTACCATCCTTCATGAAGAATTCTTTTTTAGGACTAAAACTATCAAAATGACCGGTAGTTTGATGAGTTTCTTTATGAGTACGATTTTTGGACCTCTTACTCTTCTTGTTGCTAGAATTAAAGGCGTAGAAGATAAATGTCCTCTTTCTTTCTTCAATTTCTCTTTCTCTGTTACCACCCTAACTATCAGGTTATTAATTAACCATGTCTCATCTTAAGAGCTGTAAGTCTTGGTAATCCCAAAATTTGGCGAAATGGTGTTTACGATTTAATGCACAATGCAAGCAACAGAAAAAGAAACATTAAGTGCCTCAAGTTTTGTCTAGAGGTTTACCATCCTTAATATGCAATTCCTAATCCCACCAAAACCATCATACCTCATGTTAAAGAATCTTTGCAGATGCATCACAATCTCAACATTAGACGAGACACAATTCATAGTCTCCAAGACCGTCATCGTCCTACTATCAGTTAATTAGCGGGCATACTACTCCTCAAGTGTTTCCGAATGGAACGCTTTATAGATAACAAGTAAATCCAATTGCTTTTTTTCCAAGTATCAAAGTGTGCTTCCTGAAATTTGGTACTAGTGACAAAAAGATCTGGTGACTGATCCTCAATAAGAGTAATTTGAACATTTGTCAGTTCCATTCCAAATAAAAAATCCTCTTTTCATTTCTTAAAGTTTGAACTGGTAAAAACCTTAATCATAATGAAGATGTTGTTTATAGAGAAAGTGATTGAAAAATAAGCAATCTATATAATTAATGTTAGTGAGTATTGCGTAACTTGAAGCCTTATAAGTACACATCCAAACATCATCATATAATCTCATTCGTGTAAAAGACATGATATATAATTGTATACTCTCCACATGACAGCGGCCATAAGAATATGTTCCCACCAGCGTGAATTCACCACCTTTGGCTATATAAATCACTAAGATTAGTCACACCTCAACTATATGTTGTTCATGTCTCCCTCTATGAACCAATACACAATTATCACACAATTATCTCATTTGAGAGTATGACCACTCATTAAAACATGAGACATCCTACCATAATATGAGACCAATATTTCACAAACCCAATCAAGTGTGTCAATTTGGTGGCCACAACCTAATTCAATCGTTGAAACTCTCTCATGCTAAAAATATAAACTTTATATCTCATTTTACTATATACATTCAATTTTAGATTTGAAGACAGGGACAATTTGTTACTAAAATCACATGCTTCACCATTTACGTATATCATTCATTGATACAAGTTAAATGCTATCAATGAATCATGCCACATACATTCCGATCTGTGATAATATACATGTGATCTAGCATCTTTATTTGCATTTTCACATCTTTAAAAGCATTGAACATGTAAACCAAATATACCACATTGTAAAGCATCGTGATATGAGAATACCGGTGCCAAGCATGCTCCAAAAGGAGCCTACACACTTTACCGCCTGAGTTCGAGGTACATGTAGCTCACGCTCAACATGGCTCATTTGGCCTTGATCGCCAATTTGACTTATCCAATCATGGTCAACCAGGTCTATGCCATCCTGATTTTCAAATCTAATTTCAATGAGATGAAATGGGCTTTTCATCGATGCGCCTATGGCCTTATTCTTTGAGAGGGCCCCTCATGAGATAACTAGTCTATCAGATGAAGCCGTTAAGAGATTTTAACGCAATAGACTTGAGAATTTGATCAGGAATCGATCGCTCGACTGTGTTAATTTGCAAGGGTCATTACGACACGGTCAAAATCGATCAGAGACCGGAGATAGGTCGATTCGACAAAGGTATCTGATTAAGTGTGAGTGATTCCACCTAATTGCAAAATTCTTGTCGAACGACACTAGACTGATTTTTCTGTCTTTTCTGTATCCTGTGTCTATATTTGAAACCTCGAGATTTTCACGACAACCAAGAGTCGCCAATGAGTTGAAGATGTACATTGTGGCTTGAAAATAATCAACAACAAGTCAAATGCACTAAAAATTCCCAAAAGCTACCCTGTAGATTAGGACGCGCTAAAAACTCGCCAGATTGAAATTAACTGAGAAATTGAACCCGATTTCATAAATTAGAAGTTATGTCATGTCACAAATCATTTTAGGAACGTCGACTCAACTTCAAAAGATTTTTCTGCAAATCGAGATTTTCGGCGAAAAATCAAAATATGGTTATTTTGGATCGGGAAATTCGTAGGCCCGCTTTTGATAGCAATTTTGGGATACAAGATGGTTCAATGGACATGAAAAAAAAATTGGATTCAAATGTGGACACCTTGATTGGATTTATGGACATCAAATTTGATCCAATTGAGGAGAATTGAAGGGGATTTGATGAACAAATGTGCAAAATTCGTATGCCATGGGGGGAGCAACATTTTGGACTAGTTGGGAAGCTTCTTGAGGAAGTTTTGGGAGAGAGAAATGGCTGAGGATAAGGGCTGAGTGGTGGGGACAAGTGTGATGAGTGAATGAGGATGAGGTTGTAGAATTTGAAGGCATATGGTGGTCCCCCTTCAGCAGCCACTTCTTCTTCTTCATTGGACTTTGCTTTCTCCATTTTTGGTCCATCTTTGAGCTCAAGAAAACCAGGAAACCGAGCAGCATCAGCCCCCCTTGGCCGTTGCACACCAGCCCAAGCCACCGGACCATTTTCCCCCTCTGTTTTCCTTTCTTCCAGTTTATGCTCTAACTGACCGTTTGGTAAAAAACCGAGTTAAAAGTTATCTTCTTGTAAGAATCAGCCAACGCTCCATCCACCACCGCGACCAACACATCCAAACCGTTCGGAAGAGCCTAACCTCTTGCTAGAATGATTTTCCGTCCGTCCCGTACGCCGACCGCAAGCTGCCCGTCGCCGGTCCGTCGATCCACCCACCGGTCTGCCTGTTTCGCGTTTTTTTTCATTTTTCTCCCATTTCAGCCCTTCCTTCACCCATCTCAACCTCCATCAAGTCCCCCTTGACTCTCAGGAGCCGCCAATTGCCAACCACCCGCTCGCCGGGGCTCCTATCAGCCCGTTTTCGCCGTTGCAGTCGCTATTTTCCTCTCCCAATTCAACAAACAGAAGCAAAAGCTAGCAGGGGTTTTGGGACTTCGTGGCCCGTTTCCGAGCCCTTCCCGGCATTGGTTGGTGTCGCTGCTAGGAGGATTGTCACCCGCCTCGCCGTCGCCGTCGCCATGGACTCACCGAAACGTTAAACCCGTGAGTTTACTCACTAAACCTTGCTTAGGATGTTAATTATGCTTAAGGGATGTTTAGATTAAGCTAAGTATAGTTAGGTGGTTAGATTATATTAGTTAATTATTGATTAGATTAAGGGATGTAATTAGTTTAGTGGATAATTAACTAAGGCTAATTAGGTGATTAAATTAGTGTAATCTTGATTAGGCCTTAATTAATTATTTTAAACTAATTAATTATTTCGAATTTATAAAATTTAATAAAAAATATTATTTATTTATTTATTTTCGGAATATATTTAATTATTTATTATTTTCCGGAAATTAGACCCAGGGATAGCCGATGACCGGAATTTCGTGCTGATTGCTATGGTGTGTTCAAATTATGCATTTGATGATTGGATTGTGCAAATTGAGTGCCAATTGTGAAAATCCGGGTGTCGGGTTTTGACACCAAAAATGAATTTAGGTATTATATCTAATAGTGGGGTCTGAAAAAAGGAAATGTATCAATTTTTCTAGTTTGAATTGACTGCGTACTCACGCACGCCTATTTTCCCGGATGATTTTAATACGAAGAAAATAGGCCAGGATCACAATTTTAATTGAGGCATTTGAATGCAATGCACCGTGTCCTAGGTCGAGATTGATTGGTTGTGTGTTGGTTAAAGAGAACCTATCCTAGCATTTACGCCGGACGTTACTAAATCCCACTTTCGAGTTATCCATGCATTAGGGTAGCGGGTCACAGTAGATTCTTGACCTAAGCCCCTTCAGGATAGCCGTGAATGTGACGTAGCCGTGCTCAATAGGGAAGAGACGATGCCTGGCTATGCCAATAGACCGCCGAACAGGGAGTCGGCAGTAACTGCCGAACAGGGAGTTGACAATACCCTAAATGGGTTTAATTAACAATTGGAACGCATGATTGGTTGAGTTTGATGCGCCTGATTATAAGACAAAATTGTGTGACATGGTATGGGACGTGTCATAACGGTTTGGCCTTATAATCGGGACCCTTGTGATTAAATGAGTTGTTGAGGCATTCCAATTGTCATGTGCACTAATTATATACATTTGTGATATGAACTGTGCTAACGTGCAGGAAAGAACTGAGGCAAGGTAAGTCTTCTATTCTAATTGTGTGATTTTGTGGCTAGAGCGCTCTGATGCGTATTTCCTTTCTAATAGGGGTTTAGGGGGGGTGGACTTGCTGAAACTTTGTCTCACTGGTTATTGTATAACCATTTTCAAGTCCTTAGAGGTGGTCATGGAGGACCGAAGCCCCGGAGTTTGTGGAGGTGAAATCTGGAGGATCGACATAAATGTCCTACTAAGATGTTGTAGGATGGCTTCTTTTGAGAGTCGATCATTTTGTAGGCTTTTACCTAGACTCCTCTTGTATATAAACCCAGTTGTTTATAAAAGTGTGCTTCTGTAAAATTATTGTCCCGCTTTTCTATCCCGAGATGGTTACTGTCAGGGGATTTATTTTTAGCTTCCGCATGTGCAATAAAATGAAAGGATCGGCGACTCAACCTGGGAAGTCGCAAACTAAATCGACCAAAAAGGGATGGGCACGCGCTCGAGGTTCGGGCCGTGACAAGGTTAGGTCAACGGATCAAGTCAGGTCACCCACTATTAATCAAGTTGAACGATTTCATTGGGTCACCAACTTCATTCGATGACAATAGGTGCAACATGTGCTGGGCAACAGTTGCGTGTGGTGGTGTGTGCGGCATCCCTTGGAAGTGCACCACCCATCATTATTCTCGTCTCAACAAGATCTATCCATCAATGTGATCAATAATAATTTTCACCGAACAAAAAATTCTAAAAACGGCCACATCCAAAAGTTTCAAACCTAGACTATAGCTACTCTGATACTACATGTAAGCCGCGAAAACAGTACCCCAAAATCTCCATAATTGGAATCTAGTACTTCTCCTTTACTACCTTTTGTATAAATGACTTAATTAGAATGCCCCTCATAAACTGCATTCAATAACCACTCTTTATATGAGATTATTTGTGTATCAAGATTAGTAAAGAGACTTAAACACTATTTATAGTATTTTCAACCACAAACACTATCATTATAGGTGAGCTGTACTTGATCCATACCAATAAGCCTCATATTAGATTTATTAAAAATCTTTATATCGTACCTTATTAGATTAATCCGTAAATTTAAATCTCAATTTATGGCGATTCAGCTAATCTCAAAGCCCGTTACATTCTTGTAAATAGTGACTAAGGTAAATGTGATTAACGTGCGTTGAATGGCAAAATAATTCCCTTTTTCTACGACCGGCTGCCATCATTTTCGAGGACTTGAACTTGAAACCCAGATAAGTTAAAACAAGAAACAGGCAGCAGCTTAATGAGTTCAGATATGTCGCTTTGGGTCGATCATTAGCGCGTATAGCAGAGTTGTAACGCGTCCTCAACGTGAATATCTCGGCACTAAGCTCGAGCAAGATATAACAAACGCATGGAACCAAGTTGCTGTCGTTGCTCTAATTATTTGACAGTGCCTAGAAAACATCGAGGGCATTGTGATCTCCGGCAAGCAACATTTAGCTCTCCTCTCTCAGAAACTTCCTATAAAAACAAGCCCATGTTAGAAAGCTAGAACTCAAGCCTGTCTTCATACTAAGAACGCAAAGGGAAGTCATTTTTTTCTAGCTTCAAAGAGTCCAAAATGGCCAAGTATGAGCTCGTTGTGGCATTAGTCCTCAGCTTGTCCCTTTTTCGCTTAACGAGCGCCGGTGATCCCGACATTCTTACCGACTTTGTGGCCCCGAATGGCAACAACGTCGATGGCAACTTCTTCACGTTCACTGGCATGAGGTCTCTTGAGGGGTTTAATTTCCCGACTGCATTTACGGTGACCAAAGCAAGCTTAAAGGAGTTCCCTGCTCTTGATGGGCAAAGTGTCTCATTTGCTGTCCTCGAATTCCCGGCCGGCTCGGTGAACCCCCCACACACCCACCCCCGTGGATCGGAGCTTCTGTTCCTCATATACGGGTCCCTCGAGGTCGGGTTCGTCGACACGACCAACAAGCTCTTCACTCAGACCCTCCAAACTGGCGACATGTTCATATTCCCCAAGGGGCTTGTTCACTTTCAGTACAATTTTAATCAGACCGACTTCGCCGTAGCAGTCTCTGCATTCGGGAGCGCGAGCGCGGGAACAGTGTCAGTTCCTGTGACCGTGTTCGGGACCAACATCGACGATGGAATCCTGGCTAAATCTTTCAACACTAATGTTTCCACCATTGAAGCACTGAAGGCTGGCCTCACACCGCCACCCACCAAAGCATGAGAAAGAGAGAGGGAGGGAGACAAAGGGAGGTCAACTTCTAATAAAACAATTTGATCATTATTCCTGCAATTTACTTTTTAAAAGCGTGAAGTGTTGAAAATCATTGAATAAAGCAAGCTTGATGATGTACTGATCTAATCCCATTTATCTTGTATAAGATTTGACTTTGCCAACACAAATGTACGAACACCTTGGTATATTCGAAGTCAATTGACTCAGTACCTTTTTTTCCCCTTTCATGCGTATATAGTTTTGGTACATGCTAATACTAGTTCTAGTTGCATCGTCCAATGTTACTAACTACTTTGTCTGAAGCTCGTTTTGAATATTTTCTTAGGTGCCAGTAGATAAATGAATTTATTGTCTACACGCTTCAATCTATGCTCTATTGACAAGTAATCTTAGGAAAGGCCTCAGCTCATTTGATAGAGGCGTTATATACAAGTTTTCGACAGTACGAGGGACACAAGCATTTCCCCACACACACACACACACACACACACACAAGCAAAGAAAAAGAGAGGACATAAGCACTTGACGAGAGAAATAAAAGGGTGGTTCAAATATACATAAACAAGGACTATCATGATCAAGCACGTTTGACCCCGTTTTCAACTTCCTACTGTCTTGCCGAAACTCGATGCTGATGAGCTATGAGGATGGACCTTTTTGTTCCACGCAAATCCAGAATTATCGTTGTAATCATTACTATCACCACCAGCCTTGTCTTCCCCGACGCTCTTCTCCCCTTCCTCCTCCATTTTCTTGAGTTTCTCCTCTTGACGTTTCTTCATCACATAGACATGAGCACAGGTTGCACCAATGGAAGACATTGAGAGAAATAGCTAGGAAGACAGAGACCCAGGAAAAAGAAGGGAAAGATCAAATCGCAGGTTAGGTGATGGATTGCGTTTGCCTCTTGGTGCATGAAGAGAATGGCAAATCGAGAGGCATATTTATGGAGAAACCGAGAGGTCCCCAGGTGTTGACCTAATCAATCATATCATCACTGGCCATCCATGGATCCATAAACTTTCCCAATTTCAACATTATCCAATTGGCACGAGGGCGGTTTTGAGAATGGACAGGTTAATAGTGATGTGAGCAATTGATTGCTGTAACTTTATAGTTGTCGTTGGTTTTGAGTGGCTGAACCATTACCGACACACACAAGAAAGTTTCCACATCATGTACCTCTGGTTTTGGGGAAGAAATGGGCGTTGCATAGTTGGACATTGATGGAGTTTGTGTAGAATTTCAGCAACCCCGACACATCATCTTCTTCAACGATGTCTATCCCTAGTGTTGTGAATAAAGCCGCCACTGGGATGAGTACGCAGTTTTCTTTTTCCCACTGATTCTATGAAGAATCTGCGCTGCCGTGTCAAAATAGTAGTTGAACTAATCCATTCATTCGAAGTTGGTGTTTGTCATTATGAAGACATTTTCATTGGCTAATTAACTTATGAGCTACAACTCATCATTTTTAAGAAAATACTTTCCAATTCGTGCAATCTCCGTGAAGATGGGGAAAATTGTCCAAAAGTCCTCAACCTACAATTTAGTTCTAAAATTTTTAATTGTGCCAATTAAATCCTAAACATATTCACGATTTGTTAATTGAGTTCATTAGATCAATTTTTCCTGGAAATAACTTACATGGACACCAGCAATCATACATGGTGCGATCAATACTGACATGAATAAAAAATTTTATATTTATTTCTTTTCTTTTCCTTCTTTCTTGTTTTTTTTTTTTTTAATTGTGGCAGGTAGGGGTTGTCGGACCCTCGTTGACCACTAGGCAAGGGCAGTGAAGCCTTTGCCGGCCATAGTAAAAAAAAAGTAAAGAAGAAAAAGAGAAAAAAATAAACAATAACAAATTCAAAAAAATTAAAATATTATTGAAACTTTTCACGTCGGTGTCGGCCTTGTCACGTAAAAGGACTAGCGCCCACATCAATGATTTTTGGTTAAAATTGGCTGGATAGACTCAATTGGCAAAATGTGAAAATGTTTAGTATATTGGCATGATTAAAAAGTTGCTATGAATTGAGAATTTTTATGAATAATTTGCAGAATTGGTAGTGAAGAAATCAGAAAGGGCAATGGGGGGCGGCGGGCGGTAGTTATGCAGCACGAACGCCAGGGGGCATTGGAGAATATAATAATGACTGGTCCCCAAACACGGGGTCATGCCCAAATAGAGACAATTTTTTTTTCTTATTTCATTCAAATCAAATGTGGCTTCCCGGAAGCTTCATTGGAAAGGGACAGGGATAGAGCATTGGCTTGGCGGTTGTAATGAATAAAATAATATAATATTAAACCCATAAGTGGATACGACAAATAACTATTTAATAAATAAGAAATAGAATATATGATAAACTATAATATGAATAGTATATTATCATATTATAATAATTTATACGTTTTGAAGGCACATACGAAATCTGCCCCTTGATATTCACGATGCGCACCCGATGCTGAGTTAACATCCGTAGACCGATTTTGAATCAACAGCACTACCGGATTCAGCCGGAAAAAACTACCCACATGGATATCCAGGCTCATCGACAACATATCGACTTCGATTCAAGATCACCAAATGAGGGCATGAATATTTAAATATTCTAACAGCCCTGAATAAATAGTAGGACTTCAATGTGATGTTGATCAACTCCGACGGCTTCGGCTGTCTGAACCTTTGTGATTAATGGTAAAGTAATTTCTTGTGAGTATCAATATTGCATAGAAGATTGACCCTTTTCTGGAACTATGATGTAAGATGTGGACTAACATGCGAATAATTTGCATAGCTTAAGATTTTCCTCGTGAAAAATGAGAGATCATTGCAGTCATTCAAATACTCAATATCATATGGTTGGAAGAAGTTGCTGTACATTACTTTAATTAGTATTAGGGTGTGTTTTTTTTTTCAGGAAAAAAATTGATAATTAAGGAAAATGTTTTCCGAAAAATCATTTTTTGGAAAAATATTTTCCCCTCTTTAGGTTAAGGAATTCATTTTCCAAACTCTAAGCATGCATATTTTCTTTAACTGTAAATAAGTATTCACTAATCAATCATTTTCAGCAGACCAAACTCGTAAAAATTGAAAGAACTCATTTGCAAAAAATTCTTTCATTCAATCAAATACATCCTTAGATGATACTAACACCATGAAAGAATATTCAGTAGCATCTCAGTATGAACTTCTTGTATCACACCAATATATCTTTTCGTTAAAACACAACCTTAACTTTAATTAGTAAAATTATGAAGTGTCCAAAATATTTTGGGAACTCGACTAATATCATTATATCCGCGTCACTTCGACACTATCAAAAGTATATTGAAACTGAGTTCATCCCCCCACTGCCAGTGACGGTTTCCATCGTCAAGCAGAGGTGAAGCAACCACAGAGAGAGAGAGAGAGAGAGAGAGAGAGAGAGAGAGAGAGAGAGAGAGATCGAAAGGTTCAGTTAGGGTTTTTTCCAGCGTTGAATATGGACACAGAACGCACATCCAACAATCTCGTGGAGTGAAAGCTGAATATGAATGCAGAGGATGGAAATTGGACCTCCTCACCCTAACACATACGAAGAGTAAAAGTGCGTGCGTCTTCCTGTTTTCGCGCATGCATATGACTGAACTCGAGACTTTTTTTATTCCTAATACTAACGAAATGGAGTCTGGAGCTGCAGTGTCTCGATAAATGAATGAATGATGTCCTGTCTTTGGAGGTGTAAAGTTGATGGGGTCTTTGTCATGATTATATGACATGGAGGGCACATCTTCCTTCTTTTCAATCTCTTTCCTCTGACTTTCATCCATCAAGCATGATCGCATGCCAAGCTTTAAGCCTCTACTGGCAAATGAATTGAAACATTATTCAAAAAAAAATCCTAAATCTATTATATTATTATTAATTCAGTTCTAAATTTTTAATTGTATCAATCTAATCTTAAACCTTTTTTACGATTTGTTAACATATGAATATCGTCCATCCTATGTGGTAAGGCTGATGTAAACATAGTCTATTTTTTAATTTTTTAATTTTTAAAATTTTTATTAATCTTTCATACTTTTCTTTTCTTTTCTTTTCTTTTTATTGGTCACATCCTGGAGGGCTGGTGACTTGCTAGCCATCCAAGATGGCCCTCCCTCGCTAGCCACAAGCGAGGGCTTACACACCCTCACTCACAACTAGGTCTAGCTAGTGAGGGCTTCATAGGTAATAATCGTAACCTTTGCCAACCAAATCTGGCCACAACCGAGGCTTGGGACCTTCACCTGCTGCCTATGAGGGAATTTAGGCCCTTGATTGTGGCCGGTGACCACAATGGTTCTTGTTAGTCCTTACAATAAAAGGAAAAGAAAAGAAAATTTTTAAAAATCATAAATCATTCAATAAAATTTTTAAAAATTTTATAAAAATTGTCCACATCGGTGCTCCTCATGCCACATGGGACAGTCAACGCCCGCCCTAATAATTTTCAACTAAAATTGATTGAAAAGATTACAATAGCAAATCACCAAAAGATTTGAGGCTTTTTAGATAATTATCCCAAAAAAATGAGACGTGGAAAACTCTTTCTTTTCCTCCAATAAAATAAGATGTCATTTGCCTGGTGAGTGATGGTACATGCTAAAGAAGAACCCCCTCTACAAAAGCAAATTTAATATACTTATCATTGCTTTAAGGCAATACTTATCATTGCTTTAAAGGCCATTAAACTAAAGTATCCATTAAGCATAAGGAACAAATTCAACTGGATGAGGGACGATCAATGCAGACGAAGGGCAATACGAAGTCGCTCACTGATTATTCTGCTGAGAAAGATAAAGCTGAGAGAGCTCGATGTATGTGGCGGGGAGCTTGCGAGGAGTCACTTCATTGAAAAGGTTTCGACACGATGTAAGCCCAAATTAAAAAGGGAAAGTTATTTCTTGGTTTATAGCCGAATGGGCGGTGCGATTAGCGTTGGAAGACACATTGATGGTGACCTAGGTTGATTAGGTTAAGTTTGTGATATTAGGGATGTGAGGCCGGTGCAATAGGAGTTTTTTTGGAGTAATGTATTGGGGTGTTGGTGAAAGTCAGACTCGTGAGTAGGTACGTTTCGTCCTTTCAGCCTGCAACTTGGAATCGTTTTCATTTCTGTCGACTCATGGAGCACAAGGTACGGCGTAAGCGAGAACAGCGACGGCAATCTCGTCGGCCATAGAATTCATTCTCACGACAGTAGCATGGGGAATCGAATTCATGTCGTGCACATCGCTTGAATACACACCGCACGCACCTTCATCTAAGTAGTGCCTGTCTCTTCTCATTAACCGTGGCGAGGATTGAATCGGTATTTTGGTATTACAGATAATTTTCCCTCTTCCCTATGTATAAAAAAAGAAGCCCGTCCTTAGTAGATACATTCCGAGTTGTGAAATACATATCTTTGTAACTCGGGCAAATTATGAAATGAACAAAACTTGGGATGGCAAAATTCGAACACTAAATTGCTCTCACTTGGTAACGTAGAGAATTTCAAAATACATGGGGAAAATTGTCTCAAAAGTTCTAAACATTTGCCAATTGAGTCGTAGATCTTTTGACAATCTGCCAAATGAGCTCATTTAGTCAATTTTGACTAGAAATCACCACTATAGATGCCAATCGTTCTATATGACATTGCCGACAACAACGGAACAATTTTTGTAATATTTTTAAATTTTGTGAATTTGCATTTTCCTTTTTTTCTTTGCTTTTTTTCTATACTGCCAAGGAATGCTTCAACCACAAGCAACCTTTGCCCTCAACGAGGCCTTTGTAGCCCCGCCGACCATAGGCAAGGGCATAAAGGCCCTCGCCAAATTTGGGGGCCTTCGCAATACCACCACTCAAGGATGAGGGCCACCTTACTCGTGGTCAGCAAGAGTTGTCGGCTATGACCCCCATCGGCACTAGGAAAGAAAAGGAAAAGAAAATTAATAATTCAAAAAAATTATAAAAATTGTCCATATTAGCATCGATGATACCACATCAACGATTTTCTTCCAAAATTTGTCAATTTAAAACTAAACTAATTAAAATGCAATAGGTTTAAGACTTTTTGAACAATTTTTCTGAATATATGTGATGACTGAACATATGAAAACACGAGATCAATGGAGATTTTATTATTGCGATGCCAATACATGAATATGAACATTCAACCCACAAACATATGTATCTTCAGAGCATAGATAAGTCAAGCTGATGTCTAGCATCTTTAAAATATAAGACATAATGCATAAATATGGGACTTATGTTCATAATCTCTTAATTTGACAGATTATCTGTACGCCTAGTAGACCGTATAACTTTACGACGTGCCACCGCCATTAAATACAAAAGCGTCATAATTATATGTATGAAATTTCGATGCATCGTCATAATCAAGTTTAAAGTGTCATAATTGTACGGCACAATATAGAGTTCTGCGAGCTGCGAAACGCTTTCAAGAACTAGACATTAGAAGAATTTTATGGGTAAGAACCTCGTTCTTGACCCAAATTTAAATAAGAAAGCGCATTCCATTTTCCGAGTGGTGAAACGCGAGAACCTAATTCCCCGTCTGCGGCAGAGCTCCCCGGCTCCAATACACGTTCTAAGCACAAGCTCACATATTCTAATAAGAGGTTTTCTATGGCATGCCCATGATATTAAAGTCCCATAACTTTAGAGGAAGAACACCCCAAGTGCCACAACTTGACACAAGGAGACACATAAGTAGAGATGAGCATGATCTATGTGGGTGGTTCCCATTTTGAAATCGGAAACCACCCACTAAGAACCGGTTTTGAAAAATTGGAATTGGAATCCACTCGTTGGTTCCATAAATTCACTCAAGAACCAAACCGTTAGTCCGATCTAGTTCTCAGGTGGGTCCATGGAACTAATCCCCAATCTCTACAAAGCTTGTTTGGCTTATACCAGAGTTAAATTGCGAGCTATTGATTTTGATTAAGAATCAAAAACTATAAGGTAAGCAAATAAACAATATTCATTAGCTAAAAATTTAATTTCTTTGAAGGTTGTGGTGAAGGTTTCTGACACTGGAAACATGTGGAGAATTAGACCCCATGTTAAAAGTCCTAACCTCCACATAAGTTAAAACATTAATCACCTAATCCATCTTTTTTCAACGTCAACCTAATTTAATCATGAGAATAGTTAAGGAGAGACATAATTATACTATCAAAATGAGTTGTTGGCTCTTATGAACATCATTAATCAGTTCTCTCCTTCCTCTATATTTGTTTATTTTATTTTAGTTAAGAAAGCAAATAAATAAGTTAATCATATTACATACCCAAGAGACAAAATTATTCAATTATGTCAAATAACTACGAATATATATATATATATATATATATATCTGTGTGTGTGTGTGTGTGTGTGTGTGTGTGTGTGTGTGTGTGTGTATTTGGTGAAAACTACGAAATAATTAAGCAATTGAGAATTTCTGTATATATGTGATATCCGTTTGTACTTGTGTGATTGATCTTACGCAATGTTATGGTTGCTTTTTTTGTATATGTCATGATATGAAAAGTTGTACATTTATCCTTGCACTCGTAAAACATAGTTATTTTGTACTGCCTTGAATTCATGATTATTGTTGATACCAGGTGGAGTGATAGGTGGACCTCCTATCTTAGAGTTATGAATTTTATTTACTATGCCTCAGCTCATTCCTTCAGTTTTTTCAGACTTGTAGGATGGCTCTTCCACCGTTGCCGCTTTTTGGAGCTCCAGCTCACAATGAGTATAGTTATGAAGAAGTGGTAATGCCTTATACGGTTCTTATGTATATTAAGTATACAATCACGATTTGGGTCGACGTGGGACTTGATGAGTGGGTTCCACACCGGTATATAGCTTGATACGCAATCTTTGATGGCGATTGGTTAGGACCACACGAAGGATTTGATGGTCCCGCTGACTACATTCTCAATGGGCCAACGATGGGAGAGGTTATCAATCCTTAGATTTTAGCTTTGGTGTTATACAGGCAGGCTTTTGGGTATAGAAGGATAGTGTTGAAGTTAGGCAATCCTAACTCTTCACAAGTCCTTTGGTATTTTGTGTGTTGGTTGTAATACTATTTGGAGTTGTAAATATAAAGTTAACATAATGAAATATTATGTGTAATATTTATCTAATGCGATGATCTTCTTGTATGTTATATGGTAATGTATTTGTAGTGCTTCCGCTTGCTACTAAAAAAAAAGAGAAAAACAATCAAAAAGTACACGTGTCATGTGTCACATTCTGGAGCGTCCTAGCTAAAGCCTTTTTTACATCCACATATTTTATCAACAGAATATCTTCCAAAGTGTTAAAAATTTCAAACATCCTTGAGAGTCCTTCGGGAGACCTACCCAGCCTCTAGAGAGCCTTGCCCTTAAAACTATTTGGTTGTACCTCCTTTGTTCACATCCATGACGGAAATCAGGGGAAACTTGATTATAGAGCAAAACGATGTGTATTTGTTGGTTATGCACCTAATCAAAAAAAGGCTATAAATGCTCTGATCCAATTTCCCAAAAAAAAAATGTCTGTCGCCTTTTATGTCACCTTTATTTTTATCATTTCTGTGAAGCTTATCTTCAAGGCGAAAGAAAGTGCAGATTCGCACAACACCATCATAGTTTTTTCGTCTTATAGAACCTGAAAATCCTCCTCCTAAAAGTCCTTTTCCCACGACTCTTATACTTGATTTTTGAACCAGGTTTTTTCAATAATGAAAATTTGGGTCCACCTATATCGGCATCTCATCCTACTTGTAAGCATAACAGGTATGGAACTAGTACCGAGAATACAAAGCTTTCATCATATTCTCAAGTTTATACGAGAAAAAATAAAACTCAAAAATATTAGTCTTCTATTCCGTGAAGGTGCCATGAGCCCGAACCAGGGTATGATCAGAATTCCATATATTTATTAGATAATGTTCCGACTCAATTTGTCCAACTTGATTTTAGTTATAATATTATAAAATAAAAATAAAAATAGTCTACCACTGAACTTGACATACCAATTGTTATTCGAAAAAGAGTTGAGTATTGTACCAAACTAGTTATGTCTCGTTATGTCTTATAAAAGCCTATCACCCAATTTTTGTGCCTTTTACCTCAACCTCGTATTGTGTGGAGATTCCAACAATTGCGCAAGATGTTTTACAAGTTCGTAAGTGGAAGGAAGCGATCTTAAGGAGATTTTTTCCGTGCATCGATCTTAAGGAGACGAAAGCTCTAGAAAAAAAAGGGAACTTGGGATATGTGAATCCAAACCATGGTTGGATGCAAGTGCATATTCACAACTAAGCATAGAATATGATGAATCCCTTGGAAAGGTAGAAAGCTGGGGTGATTGCCAAAAGATTCACCCAAACATGGGACTTTTGCTCAAGTTGCAAAACTAAGCGCTGTAAGAGTGCTCCTATCACTTGTAGCCAACCTTGACTGGCATCTACAGCAACTAGACGTGAAGAATATATTTCTGAATGGAGATTTGGAAGAGGATGGATTTCCTCCTGAGCTTTGATATAAGCTTTGAACCAAAGGTAGGTAGATTGAAGAAGTCACTATATAGACTGAAATAGTCATCAAGTGCCTAGTTTCAGAAGTTAACTCAGTTTGTGAAGAAACAAAGGTACGTTCAAGGACAAACTGATCAAACCATGTTTGCAAAGTATTCTTGTGTTGGGAAGATTACAATTTCGATAGTGTATTTGAACATTATGCTCACTAGGGATTATATCCTCGGAATTTACAGGTTGATGTCCTGCTTTTGTGTTTGAGATCAAGGATTCAGGAACTCTTAAGATATTTCCTTGGAATGGAGGTAGCTCAATCAAAATAAGGAATTGTAATCTCACAAAGGAAATATGTCCTATATCTTCTAAAGAAGATTGGAATGAGTGGTTGTAGACCAGCAGAAACTCCAATGAGCCCAATCAGAAACTTGGAGATGACAAAGATGGCATTCTGGTTGATACATCGAGATAGCAAAAGCTAGTAGGGAAATTGATCTATTTGTCGTAAATTCAGCTAGATATTGCCTTCACTGTGAGTATGGTGAGGTAGCTCAATCAAAATAAGGAACTATAGTCTCACAAAGGAGATATGTCCTAGATCTTCTAAGGAAGATTGGAATGAGTGGTTGTAGACCAGCAGAAACCCCAAGGTGCCCAATCAGAAACTTGGAGATGACAGATCGCATTCTGGTTGATACATCGACATTGCAGAAGCTAGTAGGGAAATTGATCTATTTGTTGTCAATTCAGCTAGATATTGCCTTCACTGTGAGTATGGTAAGCCAACTTATGCATTTTCCATGAGGCTATCTATAGGGTCTTTCGATAACTAAAAAGCACACCTAGAAAAGGTCTGCCATTCAAAAAGTCTAATCAATAGGAGATTAAAGCATACATGGATGCTGACTGGACAAGATCAGAAGGTCGACTTCAGGATATTGTACATAGTACATATGTATGGGCGAACTTGGTTACTTTGCGAAGTATGAAGCAGAATGTAGCAGAATATGGTGGCACAAAGCAGTGCAGAAGCGGAATACTAAGCAAGGGACCACGGGATCTGTGAGATGTTATGGCTAACATGAGTACCAAAAGTACTTCGAGTATCAGTGAAAATACCCATGAAGCTGAAATGCGACAGCAATGCTGCAATCAACACTACATATAACCTAGTGCACCATGACAGAACTAAGCATTTTGAAATCAACTAACACTTTATCAAGGAGAAGATTGATGCATGAGCTATTTATATGTCATTTGTGCCAACAACGCAACTAATAGCTGACATTCTTACAAAGATACTGTGCAAACCTAACTTCGAGTCTCTCATCAACAAATCGGTATAGATATTTACACACCAACTTGAGGAAATGCTGAAAAATCAAGAGAAAATCTCGAGATAGAAAACTATCATTTTTTCATTTATTTTATTTATTTTATTTCCTTTAATTTCGGAATCCTTAGAATTAGAAAGTAGATCACTCGAATTAGGATTTAGGAAATCTATTCCTATTTTTGCTTCAATTTTATTGCCATTTTCTATCTATCCTAAGTCCTATTTATATGTGATGTTATCTCTAAGTACTATAAGCAATAAAAATCACAAAGAAAACACTTTTGTTTGAGATCCACAGTAGCAGATTATATGATGAAACTCGCAAAACAGAGCCAACAACATGCTATACCATCATGCCTATGCTCCATAAGAGTTCCAGACCCAAAAGTGAGATATCCCATACAAATTTAAAACCTTTGACACAAGGTAAAAAATGAAAAAACCAAAGCATCAACAGGAAGTAAAAGAGAAATATTACATCCTTTGTGGTCTTACAATCAATGCAGCCTGGTCAACTCTTCCACTCTCTTGCAGAGTTCCTCCACCGAAACAACCATTGCTTTAGATATCTCATCCATCCGGCCGCGGCTAAGGTCTAGGAACGACTCAATGAGATCTCCATCCAAGAAATTCCGAGCATCCACAGTCTTCTTCTCATTGTAAAACGACCTCCATTGCTCATGGCTCAGTCCTCCAACGCCTTTAATAACCTTTCTCAAGTTTGACTGAAGCTTCTCTAGAAATACATACTGATCATGAGGAAGCGAGGCAATTACTCCAATCACGCCATTAACGGTGCCAAATATGATGGTTGGAATCTGACCCACATCAGAATCCGGCAACCGCATCACAAGGGAACCATGGCGGAACCGGTTGACAAATTCTCCAAGGTGATACTCGCCAACCACCTCGAGACGGCCCCTCTCCTCATCAGTGGCGCCTTCACTGTTCTTCCTCACTGTGAAGAGGTTGAAGTTATTTTCCGCACCAAGGTAAGTGTCATCATCGAGAATCTCCACGGCAGACATCCAATTTGCATTGTAATCACGTGCCCGCTCCTCAATGGCACCTTCCTCATGCTGGATCACAAAATGAAAGAATGGTAAGTTGAAAAGACAGCGGTTAAAACTATGGTCAAGACCAAGAGTTTCTTCCATTCAGAACAAGGGTTTGAAACTTAAGTTCAGGTTGCACTGAGAAACCAAGGACATGTACCTTCCCCAAATAGACCAAACCCTCCAGTACTACTTTGTCAAATTTCCCACGATCCCCCTCATAAACCTTGGAAAAATATATTATGCTTTTGACATACACATGAAACAGGGGCTATGAACATGGCAACCTCAATTTGACTGTGCACAGATTCAAAGACGGCATTTCCAGATTGAGAAAACATGATAAAATGTTTGTTATAGGATCCTTAGAGATTCAGACTTAGGTTTGTGCCCACATCTGAAGGGACAACTAACTATAATCGCATGACTGTTCTAGAAGGTGAAAGGGTACAGATAGGAGGAAATTCTTTGCAAATGTCGGTGCAAAGATTGAAGATCGTGAAGGAGAGACCCCAGAAATGTACAAATACTCTGCAGTTAAAAAATAACTTACCTTGTATATCAGCAGGGATATTGACTTCATCAGATCACCAACAACAATAAAGTCTCCACGAGTTTGTACATAGAGGGCAAGTATGTGACCGTGATGTCCACATTCAGATTGCAATTCACGAGAGCCATCATCTCGCAGCATCCACTTGTACAATTGAATTTTTTGATTGATTGCAGCTAATAGCTTTCCATTAAAGGCATTCAAAGAGTAAACAGCCCCCTTGGTCTCTTTTTCAGCAATCAACTGTAATTTCCCATCCTCCACAATGAAAACTAATATCCGACCCTGCAATTAAACTAACTTATTTAGAATTTACTAATCTGCAGTAAGAATTTCTGATTGGCTTCATGAATGATGCATCTAACCTTGGTTGGTTCATTTTCTTCCGGCAACACATATGCAGTCCCAACGCAGTAATAAACATTACCGTCATCAGAGAAGGAACAACTGAGTATGGAGCAACCATGCTCAAATGTATCAAGCGGGTAAGTGGACATGAACTCAAAAGTCTGGTCATCTAAAAGCCTAACAAAATGCACTTCAGATTCTTCAGCACTTGACTGGTTGTACTTCATGCTACAAATTGCAAACGTCCTAGACTGCTCCTGATGGCAAATGCGTCGTGCATGCTCCCCAAGGGGGATAGAGCGAATGTGAAGCTTCTGGATATCATCAATGGTACCAATGGTAAGCTCGCCTTCTTTCGCAATTGCAAGACTGTCAATGGAAAAAATAAGTCACTAAGAATAGATCTAATCGACATATGGAACAAGGGAGGGGTTTCATCCCATAATTATACTCAGGAGTTGAGACTTAAGTGGAGAGCATTGGAACAACGGCTTAAAAAATAGCATACTTCAAGAAACAAGTATTTATTTCACAACACAAACAACCAATCATCATCTAAATTTCTCCATCCATTCTCTTCAGTCTTCACTATAACAGCAAAAAAAGAATTTTTTGTGTCAAGTAGTAGCACCAGATGACCATCAAAAAGTTTTAATCCTAAAAAAGGATATCCAGCATATGCTAATCGTACTACAAAAAAATTCCACAATGGATCACCATTGCTCATATTACCTGTCTGGAAAAGCAGCAGAGTTGAATTGGCACATGTGGCTCACTTCTTTGAGATTTACATTACTGTAGAGTAACTTTTTGTTACTGCTGTAAATGACAGTTGGCCTATCTGATGCAGCGAATACATGTGTAGTATTTTTTGATGAAAACGTACGGAGAGTAATGGGCTGAGTCCCTAGAGACACCTTCTTCCTATCTGTTAACTCACCAGAATGCATGTTCAATTGAAAGTTCAGGAGATGACCATCTCCAAGAGCACATAAGAGGTAAGATATCTGTTAAGGGAAAGATGAGATAAGAATGATAAGCAAAAAGATAAATCAGTGCTTAACCACTATATATGATCCTGAACATACAAATAAACAGTTTGAGTTCCCAGCCCACACGTGCTACTTGACTTTTCCTAGAAAAAGAAACTGTTACCAGTCAAATAAACATGCGTTCCCTCGTATCCACATAATCTCATCCAGACACCTGGATTTAGATATGCAACATGGAGCAAATTGTACATAATAAACAATGCAGAAGCTTAAGATGTGAGGAAAAAAACAAAAGGAATGCATCATACCCCTTCAAAGGCACATAGCAGAACAGAACGAGGTATTATTTCTCCTCCCAAATTCTCCTTGGTAATGAGATTCAAGTCTGGCAATGAAAATATCCTTATACTTATGTCCGTCCACATTCCAACTGCTGCCAGCTGACTGTAATGGAGATTCTCCCCAATGGGATTAATGTCAAGGCATGAGATCTCATATTCCAGCTGTACATGTTTGATTTCTTTCAGAATCCCATCACCAATTTCTAGATAAACAAGATTACCACCTCCAGTTGCCAGTAGAACCTGTTGTTACAGAAGGTCAAATAAATTCAAAGGTACCTTCACGCAAGCATGGATGTGCACAGATATTACCAAGAGGCAGTTAAGATCTTTTCATAGATCACCAAAGGAAAAGAAAATGGCATGATGAGGCTGGCAAGTAAGAGACCAACTCATGCAAAGCCAAATAAGCCATAAAGCAAAACAAAAGGAGGAGCAGAATCATCAAGTTTCAATACAGTCATCAAGCTAGATGGTATGTAGAGCATGGTACAATTTGCATCAAATAAAAGAAAGACTATCAGTGAATAACTGATTTAAATCTATATACCGCCTGGAACTGTTCTATATCAGAGAGTTAGCTAAACGATAGTCAAATAAAGTCAATACACTTCTTGGTCCATGCCACTTGCAATACTTTCTGTGTGCATGGACATCAGATCAACCAGCTGTTAAGGAAAAACATGGAAGATTATAAGATATTCCCATGTCCATGCTCATTACTAGATCACAAGAAGAAAAAACTTGACATGAACACATGAACAAAGAGAAAAATAATAGAAAGAGATTTCTCAACCATGGAAATGGCATATATTTTTACCTTCAAATAAGCCAACAATACATCAGGTTCACAAACTTTTTGTAGCTAACTTAAATAAAAGGAAAAAAAAAGTTCATACAAAATGTCAGACTATGAAGCTCTACCACATACAACAGATATCATAGACAAAGATAACACCATGCATCTAACTTCATGCATCGTTTCCCTTCCCAATTTTCTGCTCATAAAGGAGCAGTGATATCATTCATATCAACATGTGTCCCAGCGAGACATACCACCCAAAAGCATAAACCGTATACTTAAATGAGTCGCATTCTTTCTGAAGCAAGTGACCATTTTCAACAAGCTTATTAAGAAAGAAATCCAAGTGATATTGCATTTAACATCAACCAATGCACATCAAAACCACATGAGACATGGCTGAGCCCAAAATTATATGACCTAGCAACATCTTTGAAAGGACAAACCTGAGTGGCATTAGCAGTGGCAACATTGATAGAATATCCTTGTGGAGAATGCCATTCATTCCTCAGCTCTCTCGTCATAGAGCTTACAAGTCTCACGGAGCTTGAAGTGACCTGCAATAGGGATTATCAGCCACCAATATTGACAACGTATGCAAAGAAGAAATGAAAGTAAAGGGGCGACAGAAGTTATAGATGTCGTTATATAATAGCTTTCTTGAATTTTAAAAGCAACTAAAGCTTACTGGACTGAAATTATTTCATGCCAATCTTACAGCTCAAGTCCATTGACTTGTTTGTAAACTCATCTTCCAAGCCTTCCCAGAGAGTCACTAGAAGACTTCCTTTCTGTTGGGTCACGGACATCTAAGTGCAACTAGTTGTGAAAGTGCAACGACAAGTATGAAGGACAAAAGGAGGAAAAGTGCATTCCTCTACATGATTATCGTTGTTACACAGACAAACACATATTTTCTCCATGATAGCTACAAAATTTGAACTAAACTAGCCATATCTCCCTAACCAAAATAGAGCCACATTACGATATTAGCATATGGCGTACAAAGCACTCAAAAGGTCGGGCATTAACAACAGAGACAGAAGATAGAGATCCACTACTGAAGGTATATGATGCTGATATTAGTCGTACATGCCATTAGTTTTTCAGTTCTCTGACATGCAGTGTATCATCCATGGTGTCGCAGCTAAATGAAAATAGCTCTCATCAAATCATATCAATCTCAACAAATAAAAGACACTCAAGCATACAAACTTACAATTTGTATCAAGCATACAAACTTACAATTAAAAGAACCAGCGAGGAGAGCACTCACTTGGACAAGTTGATTGTGCACAGCATCATGGCAGAAGAGAGTTTGAACTTGAGAACAGAAACCCTCTATCTCAGTTTCTTCCAACTCGTCTTCAAGATTCATGGCCAAAATTCTTGTCTCGCTAATAAAGCTTACAACCAGGAAAGTGTCAAAAGTATCATCTATAGAAGATCTCAATGACCACATCCCTTTAATGCCTTGAAGTTCTACAGATGCCTACAATGTTGTGCATATATAAATAAACACACCAAAGTGAAGAAGCATAAACTAACCTGTGATTTCAGAAGGTTAACGCATAGAAGGAACAAAAAACCTACCTGTTCATTGATTCCTATGCCATTCCGGACTATACGGAGAGAACCATCCTTGTAAGCTCCAGAACATGTAACAACCTGACCTTGACCCTGCCTCTCAAGGTCAACCACAGAGAAATCAACAATGGGTCCCAAGTTAACATAGCGCTCCAGAACTTCCACGTATGAACCCTTCGAATCAGGTTGTAGATTTAGCTTGATAAGCTGCGACAACACTATAAAGTGTAAACATCCTGGGGTAAAAAGCAAGAGAGAAACATAATATAGTAAAGAAAATCCACTCCTTAGAAGTATTTTCAATTGATTAGGCCTCTACCTTCTCCATCTAACTTTGTTACTTTTACAATAATTAACTCTTAAGATATGATACCAGACCCTCCATGACCTGGCCCATCAAAATTAACCATAACACAGGGCCTACCCTATCATCTCAGGAAGATTTCATCCATCAATGAAACAGAGTGCTTTCTCATCAAAGTGTAGATTGATAAGATATTTCTACGAAACTAGAGAGCAAAGCATATCAATAGAGTGCAGATAATGGAGGAGCAAGCACGTGAGCACACAAGATAGTCACCATCACCTGTGAATCACCATAACTTGAGCCAATAAAAACAAAGGCATTGTCAAGGTATGATATTGTGGATGCAATTGAAGTTTCTCCTAAAAGCTCAATCTTGAGACCTGTAACTCTGTGACCTGTAACTCTGTCAGCCAGCCGAGAAAAAAATCAGCTCCTACCAGAAAAGCAAAGTATGAAGCTAATCTGTTGACATTAAGTTCTCCAGCAAACTATAGCCATGTACACATGATGGAATTTAAGATAATAACGTTAGTAACTTACTTTTCTTTCTCATGAGTTATAACAAGCAAGTGGAGAAGCCCAGCATGATCACCAAGTAGATACCTAGAACCATCAGCATCAACTCTTCCATATGCTTTTGTGATGGACTATAACAAGCATCAGAAGCACCAGGAAAGAACATGACTTTACTATTACTTACAAATAGGAATCGGACAACATGACATCATGCAGCAGAAGATTTAATTAACTTACAGGTCTAATTGGTATTGCTTTAAATGCATTTGCACTGCAATATACAATTGTTTCTTCCCCAATTATAAGTACACCGCAGAGAGGGGGAGGCACTGGTATCAACAGATCTGCACCATTATCTACATTGTTTTGAGACCAGGGACCCTCAACAAAATCCTTGTCTTTCAGAGCAACCTCATATGTCTTGACATGTCGAGCATCTTTGTTATCCTGTGAGAATCAAAAAAAAAATATGTTCATGATCACCGCAGCGCTGCATATAGCAGAAGAATCCTACTTCACACAAAAAACCTTGTGCATTGACTTTAGACATCCCTGGAGGAAGGGGAAAAAGAAAATCATTCCAATCCGATCATTTGGATCAAAGATATTTACAAATGTAACATCAAGTTATTAACTTACTCATGGCTAAGTGATTTCATTTATTCAAGAGATCCCGGAGGGTCTATACATCCAAAAAGACACACAAGAACTAAGTGGAAATACAAGAATAGGATAACATTCTATACCAATTCTAATCATCTCTGTACCAATTCTATTCATCCAACACCCACTTCAAGAAAAACTAAACTTTCGGTTAATTGAATGGATCTCTCTCTACATGTGTGCACGCACACATGTGTGGTGCACAAGAACTAAGTAGAAATACCCCAATCTCCACAAAGAATAGAATAACATTCTGTACCAATCCTTCCTCCCACCGAATGCAACAAGGCACACCTGGTTAGACAGCTTCTAAGTACAACTACAACCCCATGCCAGATACAACATCAAATCGGACTTTATTTAATAGCATCTCCATTGAAAAAACTGTTGGTCAATTAAGGCACAAATGTCGGATAACAAAGATCATTTCATCAATTTCGCCCTTCAAGTGGATAATTTTGAGTCTAAATTGATTATCTAAATGGATAAGAGATCCACATTTGTACTTATTCATCAGAACTTACCACGTCTTTATTAATGTAACTTTTTTCTCTTCCTATATCTGAGATTCGGAAAAGCATCTAGGTGACAATTTGAGCTTGAGACATAGGGTGAAAAGCAAGAATGCTACCTCAGGTCAACAGTAGAATATGTCATTAAACTGCCAAGCTCGCTATAGACTTTTCAAAGCTAAAAAGGCACAGAATTAAGATATCTAACCCATAGTTGCAGAAATCCCAAAGTTTTTAATATGCCAACAACCACTTACACATAGTACAACAAAAAATTAAAGCATAAGGGCAACAATATGCTTATGTACCTGGTATAGAACAACTATTGTTGGTTTTGAGCAACCATAGAGAAACTTTATATCCAGAACTTGAAGTTCTTCAAGCCTGAAATCATCAAAATTCCTCAATTCTAACAAGCCACAAGCATCTTAAAAACATGTGTTGACTTAAATAATTGAATAAAGTACAATATACATTTAAAGACAAGAAACACTAATTAGTGCATTTACGTAGTAGAGAAATCCAAAGCTGCAACTTAATATTTGGCTTGAGTTTGTAGGCAGTTTTTAATAATTTTCGACATCACTACAGATTTGTAGATAAGCCTAGAAGACACACTGAGAGGTGTGCAAGCTCTAAATTAGCAACACAAACAGAGTGTGTGTCAAAAAAACTATCAATACAGTCATGATAAATAACAATTGAAAATTTGCAACCTTGTCCAGTGCCCTAGGAAGTAACAAGAATGAGAACAACAAGGTCTATTGTCACTTTGTATCATGGGGTCAACTATGCCTTACGCCATTTCAGCTTACTCAATGAGATGTCCCCAATGAAATCCATGTAGCAAGATCTTTCAGAAAGTAAAATGAGAAGCAGTATTGCACTGTATTGCTTGATAAGGATGTTAGCTACAGTAAGGCTTAAGAATTCTATGTACTTCACAACATGACCAAGTATACAACAAGAATTTATGCATGGAAAAATGAGACAAGTTAACCTCAGTCCATCATGAAAAGGCAACTATGATGGAGTAGCACAAAAGAAGGAAAGGTACCGGATGTTGAATGCTTCTTTAAGCTGCCCTTTATTGTCAAAAGGTATAACCTGCCCAAAGTTGCACAAATTAATTGAAGGTTTAACTGATCCATTTTCCCCAAAGCTAGAGACTTCACCAAGCAATAAAGGCATATGTCGAGGTTAACTGCATCCTAACCTTAAACAACCCATCATATAAGTGGAGACCAATTAATCTACAATCAGGATCAATTATTCCAATCTGCAGAAGAACCAAGCACCCAATAAGTAGAATCAATCACAAAGAAATAATTCTTGGAACTCAGCAAAAAAAGGTACACCTTATGAGTTAACAAAAGGTCAAGATAAATACCTGACCATTATCTGTAGGACGACCTATCCGATCAGATACATCACCCATTGCCCTAACAAGAGCAAAATCATTGTGCAAGTAAATAACTTTTTTTTTCCCAATATATTTCAGGACAAAAAAAAAAGTACAATCAAGATATGTATATGTACCAACAAAAGAAGATCCAACTCAATATGATATTGCTCTGAAGCATTTATCAGAGATTTCACTAATCAAGCCAAGCAACATTAATTTAAAAACAAGTAACCGCTACTAAGCACAATACTAAGGGTGAGCTCCGGTCCACTGCAACCCGAGAACCAGACCGAATCGACCGAATCCTCAAACCTAGAACCGGCCCATGGCCATTTTAGCTCTCAATTCCTAAGCCAGGATGCCAGTTTATCCGGGAACCAGTCCAACCAATCCACTTCCCAGATTAAACCAGTTCTAAACAGGTTTTGAAGCCTCTATTAAACAGGAAAAAAAAAAAAAAGGTGTATATATTCCCTATTTTGGAACTGAGAATCACAAAGTCAGTTCCCAGTTCAAGGCCAGGACCTAGAATCAACCCACCCAACCGAGAACGGAGCCACTCTAGAATCGAACACCCCGACAAAATACACACATGTCTCCATTGCTCCTTCAATGCCATATTCCATACCAAACACCCTTACACAACACATGCATATTTCCCTATTGCTCACCACATGCCATATTCCATATAGATCTATTTACTGATATTATAATTATGATAGAGCTACATAGGCTAAAGTTACCCACATGACAGACCAAACAGCCCTATCTTTATCACAATCCTGATTCCCCATTAATAGCCTACCACAACTAAATCACTTATAGATATCGTTATTTTGTCATGTTACGCTAAGACCAATGGCATGAACAGTTGATTTGGTATACACCGTCTATCAAGCGAGCTTGCATTGTAGTGCAAACAAATCTTTGAGGGACAAGAATTGCCAGCCATTGAAGTACCATTGATAAAGCTGCTCCAGATTGAACTCTTTACCCAATTATTGTTTCTCTTGTTCCTTTTCCTTCCACATTTCTGTAAATTTTATTGGGGTGAATTCCATTGGTGACTACTAGATTTCAGCAATCATTCAATCAGGTCGTTGAACTTTGAATTTATCGCCCGATGCACTAAACTTGCAAAAATTTGCAATTAGTGCACTTCAACCAGATCCGGCCAATTTTGCAGCAAAATGCTACAATCAACTTCCATCCACCAACTTAAGCTTTACAGGTTGAAAGCAGTTCCATATAAATTAATTAGTCCGCATGAGATGACATGCTGATCCAAAATAACCAAAGATGACATCCTTATAAAAAGAGATAAAACACCGAACAGCTATCCCATTGTGCTAGAAAGGCTAGGGCTTCTTTCTCATTACTGCAGCCCTGGTTTCTTAGAGCTTCTGTAGTGTATATTAATGCACAAGCCCACACAACAAAACTACGACTCAAACAACAATGATTATGCAAATGGTGCAAATGACCATACCAACCTTGTAACAAGCTCAGATGTCTCAGCATCCCATTGAAGAACGCAGAACTTGTATCTTTCTGTTGCAATAAATAAAAAGTCCTGCGCCTCACCCTGTTACAAGAAAAGGACAAGGAATGGGACTAAAAAACAAGAACTAAAACATTATTGTGATCACTTAGAAAAGAGACCACAAAAACATGATCACGTTGATGGCTCACATGAGGCCTAAAAAGCTCGAGCGTCGCAATTCTCCCATAAATTGGCACGTCCAGCATAGCCTGTGAAAGTTGGGAAAAGAAAAGGAACCGAAAAAAGAGTTTAGTTCCAAGAAAAGTCAAACCAAACAGCAAGGAGAAATTATTTCAGTGTACTAACAAATCCGAGGCAAAGAAAAGGACATATATAAAAACCACTTACAGCAAATCAAGGTTCAAAGTATCCATATTTAAATATATGGAAAGAAATGAAGAAATCATAGTCTTTTGAAGGAGGGGAAAAAAAAGCAAAAGTTTAATCTCGAGGCATGTTAATGGTGACATCACACCTGAGTCACTTGAGACCACATATTAATGAGAGATTAACCAAACTATTGAGCATCTTTTCCAATGCCAAAGGAAGTTGTTCATTGACAACTTCAAATAAGGGTCCAAGTCATGTCATGATGAGATGCGTACCACTTAAATTAATTAAAGGCTACAGCTAGAAAATTAAGGGGAAAGCACAGTTCGATATAACCAACTAAAGAAATGACTACAAACACAACAAAACAAAACAAATCCTGGTCAGTCCAGCAAAAATAAAAATAAAAAGGAAATATCATACCTGTAAACCCTGAGGAGTAAGCAAATGTATCTCAATTCGAGTGCATTTGCTGAAATAGAAAAACAAAAGTGAAATCACTTTAACAGATTGCACTTTGATCTAAGAATGATATCGACTGCAATAGCGTAATCAACAATCACCTGCTAAATTATCTTCACCACAAACTAACTAAATAGCACATCGTCACACAAATTGCTCACATTCTACAGCATGAAAATATCAATGCGTCTTCACTTAATAACGATACTAACATAAGGGGAAAAAAGCCTTCGATATGGTAAGTGGGAGGAAAAGCCCATTCAAACACAATGGCATGACATCCATCAATTGGTAATTGATAAGTCTGAACTCTAAATGAAAATGTGCACATTAGAGGGAATTTCAAATGCACCTTCTCGCAAGGAGAAACAAGGCGAAGAATAGAAAATAAAAATTTTAACATAACCAGGTGGATTATAGAAGACAAGCCCAGATAACCAATTATATGCCTTTTTAGCTATCTGTGAGCTACTAGGCAAATGAATATGCTACCATCTACTTCCGCACTTAAGCTTAGAGGGTAAAACATGCTGATCATGCATCAAATTCAATCTGAGAAAATTTGAAGACAATAACCCTTTCGTTTGTATTTAACTCCTATGTAGTATAAGCATAGCTTTCATCCTGGACGACAAAAGTTTACTTCGCCCTATCATATGACACTTCCATTGAAAAACACTCTTTAGCATTATGACAACCTAGAGTTCTAAAATAATGCAGTATGTACTCTTACAAACCTAAGTTTGCTGTCCTCACTAAGAATTACTAGACAAGATTCCGGCGAAGGATCATGATTGGCAGAAGAACCTTTTCACTTCAGATATCAAATATGCAGCTACAGCTGGACAAACTTCTCGTGTCTGAGCGAGCTAAGAACCAACACAGTAGCAAAACTCCAATCCCTAAAAAAACAGCATCATACCAAACGCCCCCAAATCTAAAAAAAAATCGAAATTGGAGCGGTCTACCCTTCGCCGTCCAAAATCTGCAAAAACCCATCTCCCCAAGAACCGCATTTACCTAAGAAAACAAATAGATTTCCCGCATACCCAGATGGGACATACAGTCAACCAATCGAAGCAGGCCAGGAACGGACGAAAAACCCACTTCCATTCTCAACCCAAAAACCTAGAATCCCAACGACCCACGAGTCCCCACCCAAAAGAAAAACGAAAAAAAAAAAAAAAAAAAAACAAGGCCAGACGAATTGGGAACGAACGCTCGGAAGATGAGGAGGGAGGGGGCGTACGCAATGATGAGGTTGAGCTCCTGAGGGCCGGTGAAGTTGCCGACGCAGGAGTGGGTGACGTTGGTGGGCTTGTGCGCCGTGACCACATAGTTCCACACGCTCATCTTGGGTTGGCCCTCCCCGGCTTTCCCGCTTGTGGGGGCGATCCCGTCCTCCCCTCTGTCGCTACAGAAGGGAACTGCAGGCTGCTTAAATGCAAGGAGACGAAGGAGAAGAGGGAGAGCAGGAGAAGAAGGAGAGGGAGAGGAGTTTTGCACACCACTGCGCAGCCAGAGTGCACCCGTGGTTGCGCCTCTAAGTGGAGGAAGGGCTCGGCTTTGGCTATTTGGTAATTGGCACTAAGGCTAAGGGCAAAGTAATTTATGGAAAAAGTATTCCTCCTTTGTATGCTTAGGCCCTGCATGTTTTCACTCTTTTTTTTTTTTAATTTATAAACAGAAATTCTGTTTCTTTTTTGTTTTTTTGTTAACTCAAAAAGAACGAACGAAAAAAAAAAAAATTGTTTCGTTAGGAAACAATTTTGAAGAAACAATTTTTTTTTTCTTATTTCTTCTTCTCTCTCTTCTCTTCTCTTCCTCTTTTTTTTCTTCTTTCTCTTTGGCCGGTCGCCGACCCTCGGCCTCGGCCATGGCCGGCCGTCGAGGGCGGCGACGCCGTCGAGGGTCGGCGACCTCACCGGCGTCGCCGGCGCGGCGGGCGAGCCCAAGCCTCGCCGAATCGGGCGAGGCCGCCGCCGAAAGAAGAAAAAAAAAAAAAGAAAGGAAAAAATAAAAAATAAAATAAAAAATATTAAAAAATTAAAAGAAACAAAAAAGAACAAAAATTTACCAAACGTGTTTCTATTCATTTTTTATTCCCTAACAAATTTACCAAACGCATCTTTTTGTTCAAAATTGTTCCTCGGAACAAAAACACTTTTTTTTTGTTTCTCGTTCCCCTAACAAAAAAAAAAAAAACGTTACAAACAAATGTTTTTAAATTCTAGAAAATAATTAATGAGTTTCGAGAAATTGATGAATAATTGGTAGATTTCGATTTTTCCGTCCGTCTATGTGCCTTTTGGGCAAGACAGGTCTAGAATCCTCCGCGATCGAACTCGAATATAGACAGGTGGATTTTAAGTCAGTAATGGTTGAGATATGAAGGGTGTGCATGGAATTGTGCCAAAAAAAGTGTTCCGGCACACTTGTACGGAAAAAGTGTCTTAGGGAACAAAAAGGAACGAAACGCGTTTGGTTGCGTTTACATTCTTTTTTTTTTGTTTCGAACGAAATAGAAACAAAAAAAAAGAAACAGAAAAAAGTTGTTTCTTCCAAGAAGAAACACTTCTCGGAAGAAACAAAAGAACAAAAATCTTCTTCTTCTTCTCTTCTTCTTTTTCTTCTTCTTTTCTTCTTTTTTTTTTTTCTCTCTTTCGCCGGTCGCCGCCCTCGGCCATGGCCGGCGACCGGCCGGCGAGGCTCGGCCTCGCCCGGTCCGGCGAGGCCGAGCCTCGCCGACCCCCACGCGAGACTCGGCGTCGCCGCGCGGGCGATGCCGAGCCTCGCCATGGTCGGGCGAGGTCGGCCTCGCCGGATCTGGCGAGGCCGAGCTCGCCCGGCCACGGCGAGGCTCGGCGTCGCCGGCGCGGGCGATGCCGAGCCTCGCGGTGGGCGGGCGAGCTCGGCCTCGCCCGGATCCGGCGAGGCCGAGGCCGGCGACGCTCGGCCTCGCCGGATCAGGCGAGGCCGAGCTCGCCCGGCCACCGCGAGGCTCGGCATCGCCCGCGCGGCGACGCCGAGCCTCGCGGTGGGTGGGCGAGCTCGGCCTCGCCCGGATCCGGCGAGGCCGACCTCGCCCGACCATGGCGAGGCTCGGCATCGCCCGCGCCGGCGACGCCGAGCCTCGCCGTGGCCGGGCGAGGCCGCGCCCGTCGGCCGAGCCGCGGAGGCCGGTGGCCGGCCGAAAAATAAAAAATAAAAAATAAAGGAAAACATGAAAAATAAAATAAAAATGTTTAAAAAATTAAAAGAAATAAAAAAAAGAATAAAAATTTACCAAACGTGTTTCGTTCATTTTTTATTCTGACCAAACGTTACCAAACGTGTTCTTTTGTTCAAAAATTGTTCCCTAACAAACACTTTTTTTTTGTTTTACGTTCCTGGGAACAAAAAAAAAGAATGTAAATAAATCCATGCGCGCACCCGAAGTTTCCCTCGAAGACAAAGCTACCCAACCTTAGCTCCCGAGCATCATCAACCCCGATGTCCCGTGTCAAGGCAATGGAACCACGCTCGTCAACGATTGAAGCTGCGCGGTTACGATGGCTTGCTTAAAATCGATTCTTGTAGAACAAGCATCGAGATTTCAAAAGTATACATGTGAAACAATTGAAAGTAGGATCTCGCTTTAATTGCTATGACAAAGTTTTTGGTAAGAAAATCTTTCTACTAGGGGATCTAACATACTTAAACTGGTTTTTCTTCTATTGATTTTAATTCACAGGAACATTTTTGTGAACGACCCTCGTGTCATATTTGGTAGGCACCGAATTTGTTGATAGAAACGGCACAAATTTAATGTACATGTGTTTTACAATATGATCAACAATAACATAACGTTTTTCAATGACCGACTCGGCACGATTGTGAATCACGATCGCAAGATCCAAATATGACACGGGAATACGATTTTCATTTCAAGTTCCCAAATACCTAAAAACGCGAGATCATTGAAGTAATTATAATTTTTGAATAACATACTATGTATTAAAAATATCGAATGAAGAAGTGTTGTGTTTTGTAATGAGGCCAAGGCCTTGAAAAACTCTAAAGACCAAAGGGGGCCATTAGGATGTTCTTGTCCATCGCTTCACCATTTTCACTATTTATGTTTTTACGATTCCTTGGGGGAAAAATAATTTATCTAAAAAACATTTTTCATTGATATACTTAAATTCTAGAAGATGATTAAGGGTGTTTCGAGATATTGATGAACATTTGATCAATTTCGATTTCCCATCGATCCATGCGCCTTTTGTAGAATTCTCTGTCATCAAACTCGAGTATAGACAGCTGGGTTTTAAGTCCACCATGATTAAGACCTAGAGTTTCTCATGGAGGTAAAGCTAGAATGAGCATCTAGATTTCAGAATTATGCATATTAAATGGTGGAAAAAAGGATCTAGCTTTAATTTCTATCAAAAAGTTTTTGGTAAGAAAATTTTTCGACTTGAGGATCTAACGTACCTAAACTAGTTTTTCTTCTTTTGATTTTAATTCACAAGAACATTTTTGTGAACGACCCTCATGTCATATTTGGTAGGCACCCGATCCATCAATGGAAGCAGCACGAATTTAATATACATGTGTCATAACGTTTTTCAATGACTAACTCGGCACAATTGAAAAATTCGAATATGACACAGGAATACAACTTTACATTTCAAGTTCCCGAATACCTTAAAAATGTGAGATCATCAAAATAATTATAATTCCTAAATAACATTTTATGTATTAAAAATATCGAATGAAACCAATTTCTATGTGGGTGTCTTTTATTCAAGACAAGTGCAAATGTTTTGAACCAATACTGTCTAGTCTTCCTACTCGTCCTACTCATTTGTTATTTTGGAAAGCTCTTGGTGAGGTTTGGAGTGATGTTTTAGAGGGTAAGAGATGGGTTGTGGTTAATGGGCGTTCAGTTAAGTTTCGGATGGATGGCTGGGTTGATGATGTTGGTCCACTAGCCCAATGGATTCTTCCATCTACTACACCTCAAGACCTCGACTCTACTATTCACGATCTCGTTTGCAACAGTTAGTGGAACCTTGCAAGCCTAATAGGTATTCTGCCTCAATCAATTTTGTTGCGGATTCACTCAATGCTTCCACCTTCAGATTGTGGTGGAGAGGATTTGCTACTCTGGGGTAGCAAAGAAGCTTTGAATTCATTGCACCAACACAATTTGAAGGTGTAAAGAATCAAAATCTTTTTATGATTGGTCTCGCACCAATGTCTACTCACTAGCCATTAAAGATTTCGACATAAGCTTACAGCAAATTCTCGGTGTGCGGTGTGCTTGCACTCTCCGGAGACCATTTTACATGTGCTTAGAGATTGTGAACAAGCAAAGGTAGTTTGGCAAAAGATTATATCCCCAAGTCCTTGAGGTAAATTCTTTACACAAGAGCTACACTCATGGTTGATGACAAATCTATCTAATTCATCACCTAGGGTCCAAGATTATTGGTCCCTTCTTTTTTTTTTGTTGCTTGTTGGCATTTCTGGAATTGGAGGAATAAATAGTTATTTGAGAAGGATATTTGTCTTACTAAAAACCCTTTATGCTTGATCCTAGAGTATGTTAAGGACATTGCATCAGCTCGTCTGACAGAACATAAATTGTTTCCTCAAAGAGAGAGAAGAGACAAGCTTGTGGCTTGGATCGCCCCTCCAACTAGTTGGGTCAAGCTTAACATAGATGGGGCCTCTAAAGGCAACCCAGGCCCCACCTCAGTAGGCGGGCTTCTGCATAATGAATTAGGCAACTGGCTCACTGGATTTGCTCAAAACTGTGGGAGTGTGCTCTTCGCTCAAAGCAAAACTGTGGGGTATCCTTTTGGGTCTTAAAATGTTAATTTCTTTGTGTGTCCCCAACCTTATCGTGGAGGTGGACTCACAAGCCACAATTTCACTATTCCATAAATCAACTCCTACTCTCAACTTTGGTGACATGCTCATTTCTCAAATTACAAAACTTTTAATGTGTTTCCAACATGCTCTGATTCTGCATAATTTTAGGAAAGGAAACTCATGGGCTGGTTGGTTAGCAAATTGAGCCTTTCACTTGTGTGATGCGAATGACACCTTAATCTTAGATAGGCCGCCAAAAGATCCGATTCCTTTATTGACTGATTTCAAAAAATTGATGAACATTTGGTCAATTTCAATTTTCCGTCAGTCTTTGTGCCTTTTGAGCAAGACAGATCTAGAATCCTCTGTGATCGAACTCAAATCTAGATAATTAAGTTTAAAGTCCACCATGGTTAAGATCTAGAGTGTCTCGTGGAGATAAAGCTAGAAAGAGCTTCTAGATTTCAGAATTATGCATATTATATGGTGGAAACTAGGATCTTGCTTTAATTTCTATGGAAGAGTTTTTAGTAAGAAAAGCCTTCAACTAGAGGATCTAACACACCTAAACTGGTTTTTTTTCTTCTTTTCATTTTAACTCACTAGACATTTCTATGAACCAACCTCGTGTCATATTTAGTATAGGCACCCGTTTCGTCGATGGAAGCGACACGAATTTAAAATCCAAATACAATATGGAAATACGACTTGGCACAATCAACATAGCGTTCTTCAATAACCAACTTGACACAATTGCAAAATCCAAATACAATATGGAAATACGACTTTAAATTTCAAGCTCTCACAAACCTAAAAACGCGAGGTCCTTGAAATAATTATGCCGGTTCCCAAATAACATGCTATTAGAAATATCAAATGAAGTACAATCAACGAGGTAAGTTTCAGGTTTTCTAGATTTAGAACGATGCACATGAACTTTTCGACATCGGTTCGGCTTCTGGCGTTGGGGATCTCCTCATTAGTAGCACCCTTCTCATTTGGACAAGAGGAATGTGAAGAAAATTTAGATGGCCAAAATAGTTAAAATGCTAACAAAATTGAGCCGATATTAATAAGACGATACAACATCAAGCGCTCCAAGGTATCTTTTGCAGCCTCGTCTGATCTCACAGCAGCAAGGAACAAGGCCTACTTAAGAAGGACACCAGCACAATCCCGGCTAATTTGTACCCGGAAAGGCCCGGACGGTGCTCCGGCCGTGGCGGCGCGGATGAGGCCATGCTGCGAAGGACAGAGAACGCGCGACGTGAACAAGGGCCGAGCGAGGCGGAGCTTGAGGAAGTGACTGATTCTAACAGTAAGCAAACTTACCTGGATGCGGAGTAGGCACATTTTCCGTAACCTGCGAAACAGGATGATGATCTTAAGCGAAAACTTCCAGTGTAATGACTCGACACATTAGCCCATGTTCTACAGATCAAAGGTCAGAGCCCAACAGGCTGTGCGTTTGTTTTAGTACTTTTCGTGTTGAATTCATCGCTGTAGTAAAACACGTCACGAAGATTTCGAGGAGGCGAACTTGATTTATACGTACTCGGATCGCTTCTGGTGAGCGTGGCGGTCCCGCCGAAGTTGCACGCGATGTCGGAGTTGCCGTTCTGCTGGTAGTAGTTGTTGAAGGCGTAGGAGGCGTGGGACACGAGCGTGTCCGGCTCGAAGCACCGGCCGCCCTCTCCGATCGGCTTGCAGTCGGCCATACCGAGCCCGCAGGCCCAGTCCAGCGCGTTCTGGAGGTCGGCCTGGGAGACGCCCGCGAGGGCCACGCACCACGTCGTGCCGCCGAGGAAAGTCGTATTGCCCTCCGGAGGGGACATCGTCGTGATCGGGATCGCCGCCTCCGCCTTCTCCTGCACCGTGGCCGCCCCCGTTAATGCTGGAAAACGAAAAAATATGTGTTAACGAGAGAATCAAGAAAAGGTCCTTTAGCAAGAGTTTTGAGTGCATTATAAGTTGATGTTTGAAAGTCATGCCCAAATCATTCTCCTACCGGGCCCGCCCGCCCGCCCGCCTGCCCGACCGACAACGTTTCCGGGTGCATTGCACTGGTGGGCCGGGTTGGCCCGACTGAAATCGTGATAAGACGGGTGGGCCTTGGCAAGGGATGTACTTTACGGGCCTGGATTGGCCGGTCACGCCGGACAAATTTTGCGAATGAGATCTTCAAGGCTCTTCCCTTTCGGGCATAACTCCGTAGGCATGACGTTCAGCCCGACCATCAAGCCCATACTTTTGTATAGACTCCGGCCCGAATCTATTTAGGCCCGCCCATCGGTCATGTCTATCGGTATTTAATACACCGATTAGTGGATCGGCACGAAGCCTTGCTTGAGGGATTACAATTGACACGGTTCGCACAATCGACAAATTCCATCCACTACTTTAGCTAGTTGATAAAGTTCAGTCCACAGTCCCTTAAAACCTGTACATTCTGCACTTAGCTTTTTGACAAAGCTCGTGAACACAATCATGCCATTAAAAGACCCAAAAGCGCTTTCGAGGAAGCACCAAATCGGATGCAATTTGGAAGCAAAGCGTCTGTCCCAATCTCTTTATGCTTAGCTTCCACCCCAAGATTTTTCTTTCCATACATCTATTAGGAAAATTCTTGTTAATTTTTTGGGAATCAATATACCCAGCTCTCCTTCAATAATAACCTCACATTCGTTTCATTTATGCAAGTATTATGTACCGAGAAAACTAACTTATATGGGCAGACTTTCCCTCTTTCGCTTAATCCATCCGTACATAATTCACAAAGATGTGTAAGAAGAAGAGATATATAAGTTACTAAGACCTAAAATCCTGAGCAATTGCAATTTCTTGTCCCATCTCTTTGATCTCAGTTTATAGTACCTCCACTGTGAATAATATAAGTATAGGCATACTTCTCGCAATCTAACGAAAATTCACTCGTAAGGAATAGAAAAAGACTAGGAAGAAGCATGTGGCTATGGTATTGTAGATCAAGTGATATCTATTAAGATGCGTATAATACCTTCTTTCTTATTAATGGAAGTGGATCGCATAATTTCTCTATACCCCACAATTTATCAATAGTTAAATCTAAGGGAGGGATTATGCGAATAATTCTAGAAGGATCACCAGTTTATTTCTTAGGTGTTGTTCGTCAATGAGAAAGGCAATATGGAAATTATGGAAAAAGAGTTTTTCTAAGAATAGACACTACTTTGAAAGATCATTGATTGCTTATAGGTGTTAACTATACATGGGATTGACATCTAGTTTTCGCCAAGAATAAAAGAAGGCTCGAGAAATTGTTCTTTCCATTATCCCCATTACAATGTATGGGGCAGAAAAGAATTCCTTCTTTTTTTATGCATACTCTAGCTAGTAAGCCAATAGCTTACCAAAATGACTCATAAGGAGAAATGATAACCCAAAACTCTACACTCATAGATTTTGCCCAATCGAAAGAGGACAACAGGATTTAGGCAGGCAGGCAGGATGAAGTATGACAAAAAGGAGGAAATTGAATTTGCTTTTGCCTTGTGTTTCGCTCAAGCATGTTTGCTCGTGCTTAATGGAATCCCAAGCTCGAATCAGCTCAAAGCAAAGACTCAAAAAGGGTAGCAAGACAAAAGAAGACAATGTGATGTGGGACAGAGCCTGCATAGAGTCAGACGAGACCAATGTGAGACTTTTCGTTTCCTTCTCGTTTAATCAAACCTTTTGCGTTGGTCTGAGCCAAGGATTAAATAGTGGTGCTACCAATAGATTCTTCATTCATAAGAAACAACGTCCAGGATTGCTCCTCATAAAGGTTGCATCATACGATGAAAATGAAGATTGGACTTTACTAAAGAACCAAATATCATTCATTGGGAGGACAAGTCACCTCTTCAGGGGTGAGTACTCGTTACACAAAGCCTTCAAAGTAGCGTAAGATGCAAAGAGCCAGTGAAAAAGTAGAGTGATAGATAAATTTACTATTGGATAACTAAGTAAGCGCAATGAATCTTTCCTAGTGATATCAAACCAAACCGACAAAGTGGGTCCCCAAGTATATATTAGGGCATATACAGATATTGCCTTTATGAAAAGGGGCCGATTCATGTTCGACCACTCTATCTCATCTGCGATAACTTTATGTAGGAAAAATTTGAGTAGATATCCTCTTTTGAACAATCAAGTCCATACTATATATGTATTACAATCGGACCAAATAACCTAGCTTAATCCATGAATAAATCTCAAGCATTGCCACCATGCTTTGGCATGCACCTTTGGCACTTGCCATCGGTCCTCCCTGTCCCCTTACACATTTCTCAAAAGATTATGAGGATCATTCTCTAGTGGTTGCAACTTAGGACACTCCTCTAATCTATGTTTGCAATGCTCGCAGTGAAAGCAAATCAAATGAATCCCTTCATATTCTCTCTTATGTATCTTCTATCTCAGACAAGACCTTAATACAAGATTAAGTGAGCATACAAACCTCTAGATGCCAACACATTTCAGCATCTACCCTCATGACTTTGCCTATTTTACTTCCAAGTTCAAGAGAAAGTCTTCATCATAGTCTTCTAATGAGTTCGAGATGCCTTAACCTCTTGCATACTAGATTCACGGGAGCACTTCCAATGACGAAGTTGGATTTCTATTGACCAATTATAAGGTAATAGTCCATGATCATTCATGGTCCTTCATTCATAACATAGTTAAAATCTTTTACCATTGTAAACCTAACTAGGACAAAATCATCGCCCCAATCATAGAGTTATTTGACCATGAGGAGCTCACATCTAATGTAATCTTTATATCTGGGAATTCTTATTTTTCTTCTTACCTAACAATTGCATATTAGGTGTAGAGTCATGAATGACACGGTCTTTTAAAAGTGAACCAAATGGCAAAAAAAAATATAGTCATCAGTGTCTAACTCTCCTCTAAACTTCAACCATCAATCAGTCGCTTTATGAATGGAAACAAAAAAAAGGGTTATCCTCTAAGATCTGCCTTACCGTGGTTAAGAACCAACTAAACTCTTAAATGACATTGATCAAGTCCTATTCCTGCCCTTCGCCGCCTTATTAATCCAATTGTCTAAATCTTGCCCCATCCCTTTCGCTTTCCTAACCTAATCAAAACTATATTACGAACTAAAGCTTAAAAAATGTTTGTATTTTAAATAAAAGTGAGATGTCCAATGCTAAAACAACAAATCAAACCAAACCTATTCCAACCCACAGGATCTAAAATGAAAAATTTTGGGCTTGTTCAGTGCAGGGTTCAGGAGTGTGTGTGTGTGAGAGAGAGAGAGAGAGAGAGAGAGAGAGAGAGAGAGAGAGAGAGTAAACGTACCTCCATATAAGCAATAATATTGCATTTGCATTAACAATAGCCAATGCACTAGCCCCAGCTTCTTTCCCATGATCTTCTACAAAAAAATCTCTCCCCCCCCTCTCTCTCTCTCTCTCTGTGAGAATGTGAGACTTGCTTTGTTTTGTCACGTAAGAGGATGTGTGAAGGTGTGAGGGATGTTGGGGTTTCGTTCATGTGAATAAATGGAGGGTTGGAGACAAAGAATCGTCGGTTTCTTCAGAGGCAAATCAAGTGTTTTCTCTCTTTTGCCTGCTTTTTCAGTTTTGCATGTAGAAAAAGGCTGTGGTCTGGTATGATATGAATGCCCCCTCTGAAGCCTAAATACTTTGAAAGGCACGTAGCGGTGGCTTGTACTCGACAAATAAACATACGAAGACAATTTAATATTATGGAAGATTTAGCAGAGAAAAAGAGAGGTGAGGAAGGAACATAAACCCAAAAAACGAAAAGAAGAAACAAGAGACAAAGATGGAGTCACAGTCCTGACCCAAATGGATTGGTCCCTGAGCTGGACCAAATTATCTGTGTGCTTGAACGAATAAAGCGAAAAAGAGAATGAAGGATTTTTCGCGACATTTTTTAAGTAAAATTGAGTCATCCGATTTCTTTTCATTGGTGCATTTGCATCCTTTAGCTCATACTATTTACACCGTCAAATTCTTTAAGCATTAACACACGCTGACACGATGATTTTTAATAGCAACTAAAGAGAGATCAGGAACATTCGTTTTAGAGTCCAATTAACCAAAGAAAAGAAAATTGCAAAATATAGAGATAGGAAAGAAAGAGAGAGTGAAGACACAAAAGTATGTTATAGCATATAAAAATATAATTCCAAATAAATTGAACCAATTTGTATTGCATATGCCACTATCTTATGCGTTGAAGCAAAAGAAATTCCATGAAGAAAATCGATGTTTATTTGCAAAAAGAGAGATATGCAAGCAGCCATCGGGTCAGAAGCCGTGTACATCATTTGTATTTCCCCTGAAGTTAAATTACATGGGGTTGTCGTCACTATTTTCTGTGGTTCCGCGGAGCATATTTTGGAATTCGAATTGTTAAGAGGACTTTACTGTAGTGATCTAAATGACGAGCTTTGACTAAATCCATATAGAAAAGGTTAATGCGAACATGCCTGAATTCAGGCGCCCCAGAAACAGAGCAATGCTAGCTAGTATCATCTTCGCTTCAGCTGTATTCTGCTCATGTATGGCCAAGTAAAATTGCCACCCAGAAACAGAGCAACGCTAGTATCATCTTCACTCCAGCTGTATTCTGCTCATGTTTGGCTAAGTAGAATTGCTCCGAAATGAATGGCAACTCCTCTTAAGAATCTTCTCACAGGTACGGTACACGTTTTCATGAGGAGAAAATACTTCAACGGAACTATGATACAGCAGAGGGATTCAGACAGGCTGCATCTTCGTAAGAGCCTAAGAGGAGTCGAGCTGGAAAGAGAAACTCTCATGGAGGAATTTGACTCAATAGATCATTAAAAATTCCCTGAAAGGTAACAAAGGAGCTTAAAACTCAGGGTATGAGCAGATGCCAATGCCACAGCTCAACCGCTCGTTTTAGCAACTCTAGCAGCAACAGCGAGACTGAAAATTCGATTACAGAAGCATTACATCCTAATTAAGTCTTCCCTCATGGGCTAAAGAAGACTGAAAGTCAGTGAACATGTCACTTAGGAATGAGTGTCTAGGACTAGGAGGAGGAGGAGGCAGCTCAGATTCCCTCTTCTCACGAATCCTCACTTCTTCCTCTTCTTTGGAGGCTGGAGGGCCTCCTCATCTTCATCTTCGTCTTCGTCTTCTTCTTCGTTCTCTTCTTCCTCGACAACTTCTTCCTCCTCCTCCTCCTCTCGGCCATCCTCATCTTCATCGTCGTCGTCGTCGTCGTCATCGTCGTCGTCATCTCCTTCTGGGTTTTCGCCATCTTCATCGTCCTCCTCCTCTTCCCCATTCTCTTCACCCCCACCAGCCCCACCAGCCCCACTTCCTGCTCCCTTCTTCGAGCTACCATTATTGCTGTTAGGGGTTTTACTGAACTCCTCTCCACCTTCAGATGATACTTCCTCTTCACCTTCCCCAAACCCGCCATCCCCATCGTCGTCGTCGTCACCACCATTGTCATCATCATCTTCCCCAGCATCAGTTGGCTTGGTCTGGGTGTGGCTTTCGTCAGGATTAACCCCGTTCTCCTTCTGTAGCGGCCAAAGACATGACAAACAGATGAGTTATCCAAAAGCAGTCAGATTATTAACTGTGTTAAGGAAATGACCAATTGCTACTGTAAAATATTTCGAGGGCCCAAATTGTTCAGGCCGCTCATGCTCAGCCAAAAGCCAAATTTCAGTGAGGTCTCAGCCAAAAGCCAAATTTCAGTGAGGTCTTAACTTACTCCTTCGTTCTTAACTTCTGGCAGGAAAGCCAAGAACATCATTAAGCTGGCAGCAAACATTAAGCCTAGCTATGTGATGAGTGAAACTGTCACCATGGTGTTGACCAACCAATTTGCACGACAAAATCTAGACAACATCTACATAAATATCAACATACACAGGAGCAAAGTCCATCTAGACTATGTCAGACGACTGTAATTGTTGGCATGAGGGTAAACATTTGTATAAGTATTTGTATAAGTGACTCTACAATACAAGCAAATATATTATTAACCAAAAAGGATGCTCACAACCAAAAACATGGAGACGTGGGGGAATATGCCTTAACCACAGAGACGGGGCTACTAGCCCCAAAGTGAGCAAGGAATCACATCTTCCAAAGAGCACCAACCTCGAAAAGTCAAGTAAATGGCCTTCCTTTTCACTGTTTGGAATTTTCCCCTTTCACTAATTTGATAAGAATCGATTATAAAAGTGAGAAATACCCACTTGCTCCTCATTTCCCATTTCCCAGGAAAGCTCATAAAAAAATTGTTCTTTTTTCCCCCCCATATTTCACCTATACCCTACCCATACAGAGGAGCTACCCAATGGAAGTTATTTACTAAATGGATGATCTTTTAATATTTGTGGCAAAAAAAAAAAAAAAAAAAAGATCTTTAAGGTTCCAAGATAAAGAGATGGGGCAGAGAGAGAGAGAGAGAGAGCTCCCAACAAGCGAAGAAGCATATGTCCTGTGGAATATTCCGAGACAACCTTGTTCAACACAAAATATAATATATATTATATATTATATATATTTACAAAGATGATACAACCAAGCAAGAAGGCCATTATTTAAATTGACCTCTGACTTTCCCAATCACCCACGACGAAAAAGTCTTTCTTTCTATTTCTTTTCTTTTTTTACGTTTTATTTCGTCCGTATCGTCCGTAGCTATAAAAAAAAAAAAAAAAAACCAATTTTGCATGTTAACGAGGGTACGAATAGGGTACAAATAGAAAACAAAATATACCCCTTTCCTCAAAATTACTTCAAAAGCCCAATTATAATTATAATATAATATATATCTTCAGGATGTTTTTAAAAAATAATTCTTGATAAGGTATCTTCTTGGTGAAACGCCACGAGGGGGGCCCACATACAACCTTCCGGAACCCAAGCCCCCCCATCCAAAACTCCAATTTATATTCCGGTCAGAAGTCCGCCCTCAGTTCCTAACCTCACGCGCACGTTAGCCCACCCTCCTACGGAAGGCTCTATCAATAACAAAAAAGTATAATAATAAAAAGTGGGTAAACGCCGAAAGCGGTCCAATATGAAAAATGCCAAAATTTTTATTTAAAAAAACGAAAAAACGAATGACCAAATATAGAGAGAGAGAGAGAGAAAGGAGAAAGAACCGGCGCAGGTTAGCAACGCCACGACCAAGAAAAAGGCTTCGCTTATTTTTTATTTAATATGCATAGACATAAGCGGCGAGAAAAGCAACGGTTCACCTAAGGACGAGAAATTAACTTAGAACAACTTATTCCAAATCTAGGCGATGATAAAAACATGAAAATAATAAAGGAGATAAAAATTGAAAATGAAAAAATGAAAAAATGAAAAGCAAAAAAAAAAAAAATATTCTCTAAGCTCACAGACCCCATTTGCGAAAACTAGAAGACAAAAGAAAAATAACAAAAAAAAAATAATCATTAGGAAAAAATGAAAATTTCGGCGTACCTGGGGAGCTCCGAAAAGCTGGCCGTTGACCAAGTTGACCACGACGAGGCTAACGAGCGCCTCCCCGGCGCACGTTAGCACGAGGCGGGCGAGGGTCGCCCCGAGCCCGAGAGCAGCAGCAGCAGCCCCGACCTCGGTGGTGGTTCTGGTTCCCATTCGTGCGCGCGCGCCTTCCCCTTTTTTCCTCCTCCTTCCGACAGTTACCGAAAGCCCAAAAAAACCCCCACACCTGAAAAAACCGAACAAATCGACAGCCGTTAGATCTGCTCCTCTGAAAACCCCTGTCAGCCCTCGGATTCCCAATCAAACCGACAAGCAAATTAAAAATAAATTTTTTTCCGTCTTTTTCTTTACCCGATAATTTAGAGAGAGACAGAGACGCGCGCGGATTTTTCTAATTTGCGCAGCGTAAAGTCGAAAATAGCGAGAAAAATTAGTAAGGAAAAAAATCAGAAATATGTGGAGAACAGAACCGTCCCGACGATAAACACGACAAAGAGCGCCTTTAAGCCCGACGCGGTAAGCGACGGGCGGCGACGGGCCGAGCAAGCCGCCGGCGACCAGCCCCGCCGGCGAAGCGATACCCAAGGCGACCGTAACGGAATCGTACCTCGATTTCGCCGAGCCCGAAGCGCCGACGGAGAAAACGACGGTGAGTATAGAAGAGAGAGAGAGAGAGAGAGAAGGGGATCGGAGAGGGGAAAGCGTACCGGAGAGCGAGATCCGAGGGCGGAGGGACCAGATCTGGAGGCGTCCGGCACTAGAGCGCGGCGGAGACGGCGGGGCGAGCTGCGCGCATTCTCGACCGTTAGATGGTGATCGTAGCGGCAGAGGAGACCGCAAGATATAGAAATATCGAAGCAGAGAGAAAGAGAGAGAGAGGGAGAGACAGAGAGAGAGAGAGAGAGAGAGAGAGAGAGAGTTACTGGTGACTGGCTGGTGACTGACTGCCCGTAGGTGCAGTGGAGCTGGGGTTCGGGCAGCCCGGGCAGGCCCCCTCGCTGAGTGAAAAAGATCTTCCCCCTTCGGGCTGCCCGCCGTGGGATGGAGAGGGGGTGGACAAGTGTGGGTGCTTCTTCATTTAATAAAATTTTTTTAAAAAAAAAGTATTTTCTCTTTTCCTTCTCTCTCTCCCTCTCTCCCCCTTTCGATTAATTAATTAATTTTTGAAAAAAATATATATATGATTCTCTCTCTACTCTTCTCTCTCTATATTCTCTAGAAAGGCAACGGTCTCCTATTGGGCGTGGCCGCTTAACCATGGTTGGTTCGATTGATTAACCAGGGTCGAGGCTCGCGGTCAACAGTGAGCTTTTATTCCGTTTTCTCGAAGTCAAGGCCAATGTTTAAAGGTGGTTCAAATCAAACCTACCCCAGAGGACAACCACCCGTTTTGAATTTTAAAAATTAAAAATTAAAAATTCGGCCCATCTGGAAGTTTCGTGGGCCGGGCTTTCTCGGTCGCGTATGGGCCGGATCCGGATGTACTAAGAAGTCTGTGAGCCCGATCTTTAGGCAGTGAATAAACGATCCAATGGACCTTCCGCAAGATAGTTTAACAAACATTCCGTACTCGACCCGTAACATAAAACTCGCCTTTACCCCAATTGCCCGAACGAAGTAATTCCTCACGAATCTCGTAAAAGTCCAGAAGTGGATGGTCTGATTTTGATTGGATCGAGGAAACGGCATAGTCTTAACGTCAAGAGACTGACCTCGGGTTATGTTACAGCTGCACCCAAGAAAGGAAAGCTATCCTTATATGATCAATGTAGCGTAGCGGGCCCGAATGAGTCTCTTGACTTATGAGAACCTTGAGTACTGTTTTGTCTCGATGGAGACCTTGAATTTCCATAGCCATGCAAGTGTCACGGCCCGTGAATCCTCCCGTACTTGTGACACTTGTGAGTGGCGCGTGGAGTTATCGAGTGAAAAGTAATGAGGCAGAAGGGATGAACACAACTAGTTCGTAGGAGTGGCGTCAGGACGGTTGATGTTAGGAGTTTTAGAATATAAGGATTATATCACTTAGGAACTCTGAAAGCGGGATTAGCACTGGTCGGGAGTTGATACTACTCTCCTGACGAGGTCATGGCAGGTCAAAATCAGTTGTTGAGCTCAAAGAGACCTGCTATCTCACTCGATGGATTAGACGTCCGACCGAAGCTAGACATGGTACGATCTCGTACAGAGAAAATATTCACCGTATTGTTCGCTAGAACAGCTAGAGAAGGAAGGCTAGCCTGTCGAATTCCGCTCACCAAGCGCTGCATGAGTTGTTCCGAGGTCAAGAAAACTGTCGGCCCGTGACACAAGCGTTTACCTCTTGGGTTGATTCTTAGGGGAATAAACCCTTGCAATAGTTACTTGAGGTCCGTCGAGACAAAAGGACCTAGACAACTGGCTGAAGGTATAGTGGCCCAGCATCATAACATCATAAAACGTCAAATAGCTTTGGGGCCACGAAAGAACCATCTAGGTCTTGCAATATTACTGATTTCTCAAATCCTTAGTTTCAGCTTCAAAATGAAAATTATTTTCCCTGTAGCTTGAAAATGAAGTGAGATGCATCTTCTTTGAAAAAAGTATTATGTCAATCTATCGATGTAGGCCCTCATCGTTATGTCACCTAAACTATTTGAATCGGGCTTGATGTCTCTTTCAGGTATTTTGAATTGATCACACAGGAGCTGCAATAGTCTTGTATGAGATGATCCTAACTTTAGCTCAGTCATAATTTAGCCCATCCATTCTTCTGAACATAAGCACTGAAGGGACAATTAGGGTTTTGATTAGAAAAACTACACGAGTTAGAGATTAAAAAAAGGTGACATCCGCAAATATGACATCCAACCAAACAATGGACGAACACATGCAAACTGAAAAATGTAAAGAAAGAAAGATTGGAATGAACATTCTCTAGAATCAAATTAGTTTCTAACGAGATGAAGAAATACGAAGGTTTTAAACAACATTTGTGCTTTTTCGTGAAAAATAAAAAGTCAAAGGGGAGATAATCAAAAGAATCAGAAACATGAAGGATGTGGATGTGAATGTCCATGCATTTAGGTGAGATGTCTATTGAAGGATGTGAAGGACCACACCTGATTTAACGGCATAAATTAATTGCAAAACCTATATACAATCTAGATTAAACCATCACCTGATTTATATGGTGTTCATTTTGGTTTTACAAGCAAGGACCTTATAATCAATTGACATAACTAATGTCAAAATTCTTCTTTTGTTTTTTTCTTACATATATGGAATTAAGAAGTTACGTTAAAGTGAAGATGTGAACATGTAATTCCGCTTTCTCATTTATGGCCCAACAAGTTATGGTGATGGCCGGATCAGCCCTCAACATTACTGTAAATGCTTATTGGGCTTTCCTCACCTAATTAGCATGCACAATCTCGAAAGTGTTGATGGGTTTTGCCAACTTTTTATTTTGTTGGTGAGGACAAGCTCACCCAACATAAAAGTAGGCGATCGACTCGGGATGCTTTTCACGAAGAAAAAAGGGATGGATATGGATGAATATTTAGGCATCGCTATAAGATCCCACATCCACCACCATATGTTCAATTCAAACCGTCAAATACCTTACACCACCTGCGACACATGAGTCCGAGGTCGGCGAGATGGTCACCATAACACTACTTGACGCAACAGAGGTTTGACCAAGTGAATTAGGGACGGGACATTAGGGCAACTCATAGCTAGGCTGCCGGCACCTATGTTGGTTATATAAATGGAGATGTCAACCATCATTCGAGACAACTTGTTAAATAAGGAATGGTTTCGATTCAAATTATTAAAAGGTGCTATTAGGAGACAATCCAACAATGTATGTTTTCCAATATTCTTAAACCTCCTTCGTATGTAACCGGTTCTAACAAGCGCTACACAAGACTTGAATGCATTAACATCGGCAAGGTAATCTAAAAAATAGCTAGGATAATTTGAATAAAGCCAAGGAGAACTATGAGAAGAAGTGTCGGGGTTCGAATCCTCAACCGTGCCCTAATACCATGTTAGACGAATTATTTTTCTCGATAACTTAAACCATCAACAATCAGCCTAACAATATATACGGTGAATTACTTTACACTCATGATATATTCCCAGCAGACAAGGTACCCACTCGTCCCAAATTCTAGGTTTCACTTACGTGATCCTGATTTTCGAACTTCTTGCATAACTGCAACCTCTCTCTTTGCATCCTCCTCCTTACGTGCTACCATGCTAATTGCTACCTGCTTCGTATAATTCCATGGAAATTTGGCTTAAAAGAATATAGAACTAACTCGACCCGACTCTGTAGTTTATTACATGGAATCTCGCCTTTTTCACCTTAAACACAGACTCTTGAAAGAATCATATGCTTCCACCTTAGAGTATGCCGAAAAGTCTGCGGTTCCTTCACCAATTTCTAAAGCCAAAGTTGCTCAAACCGTCAAAAGAACATTAGATATTCTATGTCTTAAATCTTCTGCCAAGCTTAAAAGAATATTATCGCCCACCACCTTTTGTGTCCACCCATAACCTGTCGACTTCTCAAGCTTTCACGCTAATAAATTCTTCAAATTGGGTTATTGTTTAACCTTAACGAAAGCCAACCATTTTACGAGGAATAAAGTATCTATCCCATATTCTAATATGAATCATCACGATATGAGTCATGTTTCGCACTGTAAGCTGACAATTTCACGTTTAGATGTGAGCGATTGTTCGCTCGACTTTCAACACGGTCCGAGCACTACTGGACCTGCTCACATCATCGACCTGGATATCGGGTTTTTGGTGTATGTTCAATTACTAAAGTCGCCGTGACACTAGCTGCATTAGAAACTAATCGAGAGCGATCTACTTAGGTTGGTCGAGTTCATGAATCATCTCTTTTGATCCGATGGATGAGAATGGGGAATATGGAACTTTAACTAACACGTTTTTACCAAAAAGAAGCAAAGAAAAGGAGGAGGAAAAAAAGCTTGGATATAATTTCTACTTTCTGAATGACGTGCTCTAGTAATATTCTATTTTACATGCCCTTTCTGCTCAAAAAAATAGTCCTTTACCGTCCTCAAAACGGCCTTTAATATCCATAAATTAAAGCGTGCGAGAAAAGGAAAAAAAAAATTGACATAAAGTCAATTATAAAGATACCAAAAAAGCTTAAACCGGATTAAGTCGATCTGCCTAAAGGCAGGTAAGACCCAGAAAGATTGTTCATTTGGCCTAAAAAAGCTTAAAAGTGCCATGTCTTTACACCTAATCGGATAAGTGGGGAATACGTTGGATATTTTGCTACCCTTTTTTTTTTAATATGAAAGTTATATTAGTAATATATTATCGACTCTTCTAAGAATGATTTTTATTGGAAATTGAATTTATATACTCATATAGTAATTTTAGTCCTTTAACTTTCATATATTTGAGAAATGTCCCTAACTCCGTCCACCCCCCAACCGGTGGCAACTAGGGGTTGGGACGACAAGGATAGTCGAGAGGTGGATTTAATCAATGGTCATGGTGCTATGCAGAAGTGGGTTTGAGAAAATACGACTCTCCTAGAAAAAGCTTAAATTTAGTATCATTTATGAACTGGAAAAACATTTCAATTGAAGTAAAGATTTCGCAACACAAATCGATACATCATCGCATGTGCCTCTTGAATCTCATGACATATTCGCATTCCTCATTTACGTTGTTTGAATCTTTGTCAACATCGCGTGCATCATCACTACAAAATCCACGACACTGTCTCGTCTTCTTTTAGTACTTCCTATGTTTTTCCAAACTCAATTCGACAAGGCCCAAATAAAAAAAAAGAGCATCCGAATATGGCTCCTCTCCATGACAAAACAAGACAAAAAAAAAAAATATTCCCATAATTGCGCCATGAATCTCAAATTTCGTTTTCTTCTTCTTTTCTTTTTGGAAAAAATATATATTTTTTGACGCCACATGAGCCATTCTTAGTGGCAAGCAACTTTAGATTGCACTTGGGAATAACACCACAAGTAGGAAAAAGCTAAGTGTTTGCGTGACGTCTCTTTTCTATCAATTCCAGCATATAATTTTATATATTTATATAAAATGTATACAAGAAATACACACACAAGTATGAAAAGGAGAATCACTAAGCAATCGACCAACCACTCAAGGCACTACCCCATAATAATTGCCTCTTTACACATATAATTCATTTTGGCACCATCCCCTGTGGATTAGATTCACATATTGATTTAGCAATTATTTAACCATCTCTCTTGAGCTTATCCTGTCTTTGCTTTGCTCATGCATTCTCTTTTGTTTTATATTTTTAAGTCCATGTAGATGATCCATTAGAAATTGCGTTTATTAAACTTGCAAAGGGTCAAAATCTCATGTTACCTTTCCAACTATGCTTCCATGCGATCATAAAGGAAGCAACTAACCAACTATTTGCCAAGTCGCTTGATTGAAGTAAAGCGGACCGTTTTAGCTTTACATGCATGCAATCTTAGGTGTATCGGTGATCTAGTATATTATAATGTCAAGAATTAGTACGCGAGTACAATATTCATCAGTCGAGTCCAACAACGAGAGCAACAAATCGTACCGAAAGGAAGTGAGGATGATGAAAGCAAACGGCTAACTATTTGCCGAGTCGCTTGATTGAAGTAAAGCAAATTTATAACTTTGCATGCATGCGATCTTAGGTGGATTGCACGTATTAGATTAAAATACCAAGAATTAGTTTTCGAATACAACATTTATCACTCAAGTCTAGGAACAAGAAACTTTGCGACAAAGCCAGGGAAAACCCTTATGCTTGAACAACGAAACGAAATAGCAATCAACCAAATCACTTTCGAAACGCGTCAGGAACATGCGATGTTTGCAATCTAGGGCTTTCGTCACTCGGCTTGGTTCGCAAAACCCTTTCATCTCACATAATACTGATGACCGTATGCATGATAAATCATGATCTAAGCTAACTAAAAATCCTTAACCATAGTTATTCACGTCCGACAATTTCTACTGTTCTTCCACTGGTCAAGATCATCACCGCCAGTTGACCCGAGGACGACTGGTTCCCATTCGTCAAAAGGAGGAGCGTACCATCTTCATGTAACTTTGGAAGTCTCCTTAGTGTGGTGCGGTGCTTCTTTTCAACACGAAATCATGAGTAAAGTGGACAAAATGACAGAGCGATGGCCAAGGCGGACACCTGGGCTAAGTACAGGGCTATTGGATAAAGCTAAGGGAATGAACGTGAAGTCTGGTTGATATGGATAAAGGCAAAAGGTCGTTCCGCAGGGAACTTTCTGGCCAAAAGGGCGAAACTTAAGAAGCGGGCTTAGTTAAACTTGCAAGTAGCTCTCTGGGATTAATTAGTTTTTTAATATAAAGTGATGTGTATAAGTAAGTAAAGTGAAAGGATAATGGATCTGGCTGGCTGGTCTCCCTTCTTGTATCCATGAGGAGATCATATAATTGGTGAATGATTCCCCCCCTCATCAGTTCTTTCTTTAATTTCCTCTTTTGAAGATAAGCTGTCGAGTCCTTTGTTTCAATTTTTTTTTAGCAAATTGCAAAGTACCCAGAATAGGAGTTGATAAAGACTCAATGATGACTAAAACAGGGAGTCAAGTGCAGTGAATCAGCCGTTTGCCCACTTAACGCCGTGGAACAACATGAGCATTAGAATCGGGTCATGGCGGGGTCGAATTAAATACTTTGGCTTGGCAAATTTGATATGTCTAGATGGTTTCTACTTTCTAGGGTTTGGACCATCTCCTCTAATGAAAAAGAAGGCGCAGAATCAAAGACCAGTTCAAAGCTCACATGTGATGTATATGTACATATTAGATGGGGGAGAATGATGATGAGCATGTGTGAGGTGGTGACCAATTAGACATGCAATAACGGGGGCTGAAAAAGCGAACAGAAATATTGCCTCAAATAGACCCACAGCAACAGTTCACTACTATTAATTTTCTCTCCAGGGATTGACTAGAAAAATTTATTTCTGTAGTTTGTTTTTTATTTTTATTTTCTTGGGTGATTAGATTTGAGATATGCATGATATGATATGATGCCTCAGCAAATTGCAAGAATAAAAATAGAGCTGCTTTTGGAAAAGCTATGGTGGCTTGACAAGATAGGCCTATATGCCCAAGCAATATTGAAGAGGGTTGAAAGATTCCATGAAGCATACTCCTGATTTATGGGCATTATCACACTGACCACACGATGTCAATGTCCCAAAAGAATCTCATGGGCAACAAACAGTAAAACAAAAATTCCTGACTTCTATGTCCCTAAATAGAAAATTCTACACACTTTTTGTCACAGTTCGTAATTCTCTCGTACTCGCAAACCTTTGCAAATGGACCTTGAGGTTATCGAGCAAAGAGTAAGTGATGCAAAAGGGATACATACAATTAATCCATGAAAGTGATGTCAGGACAGTTAGTACTAAGAGTTTTATAATAGAATAAATATATATTTACGAAACTCTGAACGCAGAATTAGCCTCTGATGCACAAATTGATCGAGAGCCGATGCTGTTTTTTTGATGAGATCATGATAAGTCAAAACAAGTTATTGTGTCTAAAGAGATATGTTGTCTTGCTTGATGGACTAAACGTCCGAGCTCAACTGGGCGTGATATGATCCAATATGAGGAAGCTATCCACCGTATTAATCTCTGAGACAATTATAAAAGAAAGGCCAGTGAGGTGTTATTCACTCACTAGGCACCACACGGGCTATTCGGCCATCGAGAAACTACCAACTCATGCACCTTTTGTATTTGATTGAGTCAATGAAGTGATCAAGATTTGTCGAAGGCCAACGACAAGATACCGGATTCAGGTCCCGCGCGGCAGACACGGTCACGGCCTCAAGAAAATTATCCGGGAATCTCTCATAATCCCGACGGGGTAGGTTTCCTCCGATAGGACGGAGGAAGGTAGTGGGTATAGTTTAGCACACAAAACGTAACATGAAAGATCACTTGGTCACTAAACAAAACCAGCAGCAGTTGCAAGCACTCTTGTCTTTTAAAAACCAAAGAAAATAAAGTTGGTCGTGTCCTATGCCTATGAAAGAACTGGTTACAACCTCCACCAGATACTCAAACACAAGTCGACATAGACAAAGGAAAAGAAAAAAAAAACAACATTAATCCCTCAATTTGTATTAATAACTCCCAATTGGAGAGGAGATGTATCCACTAGACTAGAGAGGAGCAAGAAACAAATATAGAAAATTAAAAAAGCGATGGAAAAAGACAAGCGCGGCAACCTGTACTTTGTCGAGGCCACTGTTGTCCCTGGATGATCCGAAAGGCCTTTGAGAAATGTTCTTGGTCTATGTACTTACAGGTTAGAGCAAGTACCACGAGAGATCATTCTGTTTCTTTTTTTTTAGCATTACGGGGGGCAGCGATTGAACAGTCGATGAGTGGAGAACTTTTCAATAGGGTGCTGCAAAGGGTGACCGAGCAAAAGGCAATCGCCCCGGGTTGATGCGCGACGCCGTCGGGTTCGCGGCCGACATTGTACCTTCGCAGCATGAGAAACATCGAATCGAAGAACGTGGTCGTGCGTGGATCTTTCCAGGTCTGGGACGGCTTCGTTCGAGACGAAGAGCCATATGTCCATCGCCGTACCAACTTTTTGGATGGAGAGAATCCAGAAGGGTCGCGGGAGTGTGGTTTTGGAGCGCGTGCAGGTGTGATTGGGGCCGGGTGATGACCGCACCGACTGAGAAACGCCCACCAATCGTCGCCACCTTTGTGCCCTTTCCACTTTCCATTTCGTGACTTGTGTACTGCAGAGTTGATAGGACGTTGGTGTTCTTCGATCCTACGATATTTCATTTCACATCCCTTGTGCGTATCGACGAGAGAGTGGCGGGCGAGCTCCAAAAAAACGATATGTTTTGCTAGGACCGTGCATCCTGGCCATGGACATTCGAGGTGAATTGCCGACACTAATCGCCTCAAGAAGACCCGCGGTAACACGCGCATGGCCTTGGAGTTTCCAGGGGGCTTTGGATTTGCCCTTATGTTGGGGACATTATGGTAATGATATTTACTAGGTTTCTGAAAGGACTGGAGAACAGTACGTGTGCGTGGTTGTGAAAACGACGGAGAAAAGTGCAGAGCCGTCCATAGAGCACTCGGATGATTAAGATCCTCCCCTCGCCCTGCAACTTGCCCATCCACGGCCTCGTCCCTTGATTCCTTCCACCCAGCTTTCTACATCAATCACCACTATTCAGCACTGAATCCCCCACCCCTTCCCAATTTGGGGATGCTAACGCAAGGATCGAGTCGAATCCTTACTAAACTCATCAATCGAATAAGTCGGATCAAAAATAATTCGACTCAAATTAACATATTCAACCTATTTACATGCATGAGTTCAAAAAAAAAAAACCTATTTACATGCAATACAAATCCAATAACACATACCACATCTCACTAAAATAATTCCATTTTTAATTCATATTTCTAGTCAATACCCAATAGTGACCATCGATTGCCACTATCCAACGGTGAATCGCCCGCTACCAACCCCAATTTGGAGATACTAACACAAGAATCGACCCATCATCACCACACCCGTCAAGCAGTGAGTCGAGTTGGATTTAGATCGAGTCGAAAATTGTCCGACATAAATTAATTTGAATAACCCGTTTTACTCATTTTCGTCTAGTGACCTATATCTGCAAAACGCTTTAATATTTAACTCAATTTAGAAAAAAATCATACCCAAAATAAAGTGAGAGCACGAAATAAATGAACTCGAGATCAAGTGAAGGTAAGAGAGAGTGAAGGGAGAGTTATAAAAATAAGTTGGATCCAAATAAGTTGTAAATCCATGTAACATTCATATTATTTTAATTTTTACAATTCTAAGCCTATTTACTGAATATAACTATTACTAAATATAACTAACCCATATCCATTAAATATGGGTTAAAAAATCAATCTACAACCCACTTTGATAGATTTATGGTCTGTTTGGTAACCATTCCAACAGTGCTAAATTTTGATTTTTTGTTCCCGAGAGTAGTTTTGAAATAAAATCGTGTTCGAGAACAAATTTCTAATTTTTTTTTTCTGGAAGTAGATTTAAAACAGAATCAAGAATAAAAAAAAAAAAAGTTGATTCTTATTCCTAAACAAATTAAGAATCAAGCATTTTCTTCTTCTTCATCTACCGCCACTGCCATGGTTGCCATCTGCCACTATCTGCCGCCCACCACCGTCGGTTGCCGAACCGGTCCGGCGAGCTCGCCAAGCTAGGGCGAGGTCCAGTGAGCTCGCCAGAGGCAAGCCTAGCCCTGGCAAGGCTCGCCCAACCCCGGTGAGGCCTGCCTGGCCACCGGCAAGGCTTAGCCGACGAAAGCCAACGATGCTCCGGTGAGGTCGCCGACCACTTGAAGAAGAAGAGTAGGAGAGAGAGGAAAAAAAGTAAAAAAAAAAAAATTAAAAATTAAAAGAAAATGATTTTGAGTATAAATTTTGAAAGACGATACCAAACGCGATTTTATTTCGAATCGAAATTTCGGATAATTACCAAACGACTTAAAATGCTTAAAAATTATTGTCATGAATAGATTAAAAAAGAATCATTTTTTATTAAAAATTATATTGAGGAACTGAATTGAACGCGCCATTAGTCGATAGGGTGCATTCATTATGTCGGTCTATAGGAAATATAAGATTATGTGTAGTTAACTTAAGCCACGTGGCTCTTACAACATCAACTATCCGATTAAAGAAATAAATGTAGCTGTTGCATGGATAAGCATTCTCGACCGTTTACAGTGTGCCGTCCCACGGCTAGGAAGAGAAATCCTAATGCATACTAATTTTATTTTATTTATGTTTTTTTTTTTTTTTTTTTTTTTTGCCCAGACTCTTCCGAATAATTTTCTAGCTTCTTATCCGAAGGAAGCAAGGACAATTAGTCATTATTTTTTCTGGAATATTAGATAATTGACCGAATCATCAAATGAAGAGTCCTTTCTAACCTCTCCAACGCCAACGCGCATCGAGGCGCGTGCCGCCACTCGCTGGCCTCAAATTATTGGCACGAAAGCGGCAGGAACTTCACGCTCCTCCGTGGCGCGCGTGGCTCACCCTCCGGGCCCACCTATTTCCTTAGATTTCGGCGACAACCGTTGGATAAGCAGTAGGTTAGGTTCCTTCCTTGTACCGTGCATACAGAGACAATGATTTTCGCATAGCCGTAGGACGCATGCACTTTCCCTGGAAAATTTCTAAATTAAACATTTTCAAGCTTTTCATACAATATTGGCGAATTAATCATATTTTCATTCACTTCCTTTTCATATTATATATATACACACACAGATACAAAAAAACGATTTACATGAGGTTCTCCAAGTTTTCAGTAAGGCTATCATTCTAAATTTGTTCCATAATCTCCTGGGGATATTTTTAACTTGGCAAATCTTTGATCTTCTCAACCTTGTATTTTACTCCATGATTGAGTATATGGAAAGCAGGCCTTCAGTAGAAAATCCATATTCACAGTAACTATTTATGTGGAGTTTAAATAGTTGATATGACGTGGTATAATCATTCGGTAATAGAGCTCTTGCGTAAAGCCTTAAAATTCAAAGTATGCTGAGAAAATGACATAAATAGCCTTGAAGTTTGGTCCACTGTATAACGTCATCTCTAAACTTTTTAATTTGTTCAATTTGATCAATAAACTTTGGCCTGATTAGTAATATCATGATCTCCGATTTTTGCTTCGATGTCCAATGCGATTAATGAACTTTTAAACATTTGGATATAATTTAGGGACTGTATCGAGTATTTATTAATAGTTCATAGGCCATATTAAATAAATTAAAAACTCAGAGACAAGACATCGCATGTCGGAGTAAAATTCAAAGACCATATTATAAAAGTTAAAAGTATTGGAACCACGCTACATGTGGCACCAAGGTTTAATGAATTATGCACGCACGATTGCAGCGGCACTGTACATCTAGTGTACTTAATAATGCCGTCCTGATTGGGACGGAGGCGCAGGTTAAGGGGGAACCCGGGGGGCGCACGATAGCGGTGTAGTGGAGCATGAGTGTATCTTTGACTCTGTAGCGCGCACACCATGTAAACGCGAACGCAATGACAAAAATCCGTCCAATAAAATAATGCAGAACCCTCAAGAAAAAAAAAGAAGAAGCAAAAGATAGAAAGAAAAAAATTATTATGCGGGAAAAAGTAGGAAAATAAAGAAGGATTTGTGCGTGTTGTGTGTGCGAAGTGTGATGGATATCAACAAAACAGAGCGTTGATAATGATGATATATTATCTTAATGAAAGCAACAACGAGGAGGAGGAGGGAGGGAGGGAGGGAGGGAGGAGGAGTTGAGGAGGAGGTGAGGAGGTGAGGAGGAAATGAAGGGAAAAGAGGGGGAGAGAAAAGGAATTCAGGCACGGCAACAACTGGAAAGGCACGGGGTTCAAAGGTTCTCTCTCTCTTTTAAGCAGTGAGTGAGGGGGTGCAAATTCTCATTCCAACCATGATTCTGCCTCGAGCTCGCGTGGGGTGAGGGAGAGGGAGACGTCTCCAGCTCGAGTCGTCATCTGGGTCCGCGTCTTCTCTTCCCTTCTTCCAATGGTTTGATCCTAGGACAGAGAGAGAAAGAGAGATATACAGAAAGAGAGATACAGAGAGAGAGAGAGGGAGAGGGAGGGAGACTCGTGGCGCTGTTTCGAGCTTTCTAGCTTCCGGAGGAGGAGGGCTGGTGTTTGAGCGGAAGTAAGTACGGAATACAAACTGTTCGGGCTTCCGGGGTAGTTTGGTTTCTCTGTTTCTTGCGTCTCGAAAGATGTGTTGGTGTTTCGTGGAAGATGATGGAATCGCGGGTTTAAGTGAATATAGATCATTCAAAAGTTCGTTAGTCGGTTGGTGATGTTCTATGGTTTATTGCAAGTCTGCTCTTAGATTCTGTTTCGATACTTGTTTGAGCTCTGTGCGTGCGGGCCTGCGTGTGTCAGGCTTGCGCTGTTTTTGGAGAATCCCAGTTTTCTAGACTGCCATCATTGATGAGCACCAAAAACTTGAGTCCCTTTTGGATTTCCTTCTTGTTCAGTCATAACTGCAGCATTATCATCATATCGTATTATCGTTCTTGTCGTTCTTCGTGAGCTGATCACCAAGTTGATTTTGGTTTTTTCGATGTCTGAGTTCGTGATAAGTATGACTGCTGGGGACTTATCGATTGGTTTTCTTTTTCCCTTCTCTTCCATTTGCAGCTTGGAGAGGTCATGAATTCGACCACTCAGTTTGTGTCCTCTAGAAGGATGGGGATGTATGACCAGATTCACCCAATTGGAATGTGGGACGAGAACTTCAAGCAGAATGGAAATCCTAATGCGCCGCCAGCTCTGATCATACCTATGCACGCGAATTTGGACAACCAGGTGCGCCTTCTTGCTTTTCCAATTTCGAATGAATCCGGTTGCTGTGATAGGTGGTGCTGGTTTTAAGCAGTGCGTCTGAATCAGCCTGTCTCGGTCTAATTTTGTCTAGTCGGAGGATACTTCTCATGGATCAATGGATACTCCTGGCAAGTATGAGCAAGAAACATCGAAACCTTTTGATAAGGTATGAGTAATCTGGTGCCAAGCGCTTCTCTGTTCAAATCTCGCTCTTGTTGGACCCAAGTTATTCTATTGTAAGCGTGTCATCATCTACCTAGTGGCCAAAGTTCCGCTTGATCATTAGGGCACAGCTCCTGACTACTTATTTGGAGGCTCCTGCCTTTGTCTTCTATGTTTTGAGTCTCCTCTTGCATGTTGCAGTATATCCATGAAGTAAATCTTCTGTTTGCTGTTATCAATTCTTTGATTTGGTTTAGGAGCACCCTCATGATGGAGCTGCATATTTCGCCTTTTTTTTTTTCCCCTAAACTTTTGCTTAATGTGGTTTATTTATCTTGATTCACCATCTACATACTCAAAATACAATGCCTTAAGCAAAACTGCTCTTACATTTCAAGTTTACATCACAACACTTAGGTGCAAAGACGTCTTGCCCAAAACCGTGAGGCTGCACGCAAAAGCCGTCTGCGGAAAAAGGTAACAGCAGTTGCAGTTGGTATTGCCATGCTGCTTTAGCCAATTGATTCGACCTGAATGTCCATCTGTGAATGTTCTATAGGCTTACGTTCAGCAGCTAGAAGCAAGTCGTTTGAAGCTTATGCAGTTAGAACAAGAGGTTGACCGAGCTAGGCAACAGGTATGAGAGATTTTATTTTATTTTTCCCCTTTTTTCCCGTTTTGTTCTCTTTAATTCCTTGCACTGACCATGGAAGTCATAAATGCTCCAATATAGGGCGTGTACATGGCTTCAGGAGTAGATTCAGCTTATCCAGGATACGGTGGATGTTTAAATTCAGGTACTAAAGTTCTAGATGCCTTAGTCGATACAGTTGAGACTGTTGGCTTCTTACTGTCATATATAGCTGCTGTATCTAATTTCGATAATCAGTCAATCTTGTTAGGCTCCTTAATCGTGAATTTGAATGCTTGCAAAACTGTTAAATGCTATGGCTTTCTACTTAGGACTTGTCTTCTTCTTATTTTCTCTTAAATAAAAAAGGCCGCCAACATCTTAGAAGTGGCTCACCAATTCTTGATTAAGCTTACTTGCATCAATAAAAAGTTTCTTGAAGATCTCCATGGGATCTGCTCGACATTTTTTGGCATGCTCAGTGAATCCGGCATAACTCTATATGAGCACCCGTATGCAGCTGGATGCTCTTTTCTTGTTTCTCTGACACCATCCATGCTCGGATTGCTGTAGGAATCGTTGCATTTGAGATGGAGTACGGGCACTGGATTGATGAACAGAATAGACAAATATGTGAGCTGAGGGCTGCTTTGAATGATCATAGAAGTGACGTAGAGCTTCGCATCCTCGTGGAAAGTGGCATGAACCACTATTCGGAACTTTTTCGCATGAAAGCGGCTGCCTCAAAGAATGACGTTTTCTATGTGATGTCCGGAATGTGGAGGACATCATCGGAGCGATTCTTCCTGTGGATCGGGGGATTTCGTCCTTCAGAACTTCTTAAGGTAATACAGGGTTCGATTTGAACAAGAAATCTTGTTTTACATTGCACATAAGTCTGGAAATTGTCTAAGACTCCCTAGGAACTCTCTGTCTTGACCTCGTAGATATAGGTAATTACTAAATGCTATTGAGAAGCACAACATTTCGCGACCTTCTTAATTCATTTCTTTTTTCTCAACAAAAATTTGATGGTCTTTATTTGTGGGACTGTGGATGATCATGGTGTTGTGCATCTCGTTTCTTACAGTACCAGATCTTGATTAGCGTCGCATGTTGGGAGTGGTACATGTGCATCCTCCAAAATGACAGACCTACTGTGTGGACAAAATATTCAAAGACGATCTTCAACTGAATTTCTGTCTCACGTGTTATTTTTGCCAGTATTTCTTACTAGAAAATCGTTCCAATTCCAGGTTCTCATGCCTCAGCTCGACCCCTTGTCCGAACAACAATGGGCGTTTGTTTACAACCTCAGGCAAGCTTGTCAACAGGCTGAAGATGCCCTAAAGCAAGGTCTGGATAAGCTCCAGCTCAACCTGGCCGAGGCTGTGGCCAGTGGTCATCTCGGTGAAGGGAATTACATCCCGCAGGTGGCTACTGCGTTGGAGAAATTGGAAGCTCTGGTCAGTTTTGTGAATCAGGTACTTAAGTACATGACTATGGTTAATATGTACTTCAAATTTTTTTGTTGATTTGGACAAGGAAACACATGAAATTGAATGAACTTTCCTTGTTCAATTAGGCAGACCATCTACGACAGGAAACGCTGCTGCAGATGTCCAACCACCTAACAACACGGCAAGCCGCTCGGGGCCTGCTAGCCTTGGGGGAGTACTTCCAACGCCTCCGAGCTTTAAGTACCCTTTGGGCTACACGTCCCCGCGAACCCGCTTAAATTCTCACTTCGTCAAGTCGACATGGATATTTTACAGGATGAAATCTCTCGTGGAGCCATAATAAGTGGGCCAAAGGTGCTGTTTTGCATGTCAGCTGTAGACATCGTGTAGAAAGTTGCTACTGCCGATAATTTTTTTCTGGGCGGCGTCTGAAAGATGAAGATGTGAATACCAACATTTATCTTGGAGTCGTAATCTCTTTTACCCTCTTTCGGGCGTGCTGTAGTTAATGTATCGGGTAGTTCTTGAGTTAGGTTTACGACGATTGCTTGGTGAACCGGGTTTACTGTACTGGATAAGTTTGACAGAACACAGTTGTGTATAGATGAGTTGTGCTGTGTATTTTGCGCTGCGTATTGATCTCTCTGTAAATAACAGATGCTCATCTTCGAATCACTAGACAGTTGATTCATGAACCCGAGTTATTTTTATTTTGACATGTTTGACATGACATAGTTGCGTAGAGATGAATTGTGCATGTATGCTATGGCCCCTAGTTTATCTAATTGTAAATTGCACCGGGGCATTCGTTTATAAACGTAATGCGCGCGTTCAAGTCTGTCGTGCATGCAGATCGTAAATTTTCTAGCCATCTTTATCGTCAGATTTGCAAAAATTGAGTTTTAATTATCAGAAATATGGCGCAAGGAAGATATAGTAGAAAGAAATGACACCCCATGTGTACATCTAGACCCATTTTCAAACCCGGTCACAATACCTAACGCATGGGGATTACTTTTTCTTAAATGAAAGGGATAAGATATGCTAATAAGGAAGCATACAAAATCAAGTACGGTAAAGCAAGATTTTGGCGAAAAGATTATGTGAATGCGACCCAAATGAAATTTGGGAAGGCAAAAGAAGATGCAGAAGCTCTATCAGTCCTAAGATATAGCCTCAAAACATCAGCCGATCCTGTCCTTGAACTTGTACCGTCTGACCAATGTTACTCTGGAAGTCAGAGCGACTGCTTGAAGGATCAGTAACTTCAACCAGGGAGGGCTCATAAGCAGGACAATGTTACATGATGCTTTCATTCCCAGAGTCTCGTTCTTTGATAGGAGGCTTGATGTGTTCATTTATGATTTACTAGTAAATTCGTTTCTAGTCATGTTGATGGATCGAGAACAAAATGATTCCCTTATGAGCATAATTATTGATAATTGAAAGATGCCATTCAATATAATGGTAGCAGAAACGAAATATCTTCATCAAGTTTATTACTTAAGAAGCTCAAAGATAACATAGGATAGAATTGCTTCCCCTCTCTCACCCATAGCTACTTAATAATTACAGTTAAGGCTGAAAGCATGAGCAAATGGATCGACAGACAGGCTTTAATGTTCTTGAAATTAACATTGCAGGATTAGGATTGAGCAGAAACAGGAAAAACAGGCAGCATCAGAAGCAGAGCTACAGCTGAGAATGTTTCTTCACTGATGGATCGGCAGAACTAAGGCCATCTCGGCTTGTGGACCATTCCAAAAGCTCACAGTTTGGAGAGGGCATAATCAAAAGCATCGACGACGAAATCTGAAATTCACCAAAACGCAAGTACACCGTGACAATTATAGAACTGACACAGAGCACAACTTCAAAACTAATTGATAAACATTATCACCAATTGTTTTTCTAGGGAAAATAAAAAGGTACCCGCATCATCTTTGTTAAAGCACATCGGTGGCTTTATCCTGAAGACATTTCCATGCAAACCGCCTTTACCAACCAGTACACCAAGCTCTTGAATCAGGAATTAGCAAAATGAAGAAAAAGGATTAGTCCAATGGGGAAAAGTCCACAGAATTCCAACTAAATTTGGGAGGGGGATATCACGGTTTGATACCTCTAAGTTTCTCAAATAGGACTGCGGTTTCTGCTTTAGCGGGCGTCTTCTCTTTTCTGTCCGTGACAAGCTCAATGCCCAGCATTAAGCCCCTGCCTCTAACATCTCCAATGACTGTAAAGAAATGTTCCGGCATAATTATCATGTTCAACAAGCAACTACGCTTACTCAACCCATGTTGCAGCTATATAAAATCTTAGTTTTCCTTTTAGATTGACAACCGGATAAATTTTGCATATTGATTTCAACAGTCTCCTTTGCCACCAGATTTAGGAAAAGTTGTACTACAATGCTTGGAAAAATATAAAAACTATAATCATATCTAAGTACACTAAAAATTCAGTAGACTGCCCACACCCAATCAAATAATTGTTGATTAGGCATATGCCACTCTCAAAGGTTGAAGGGAATACCAAGTTCCAAAAATAGGATTAGCAATCTATCGAAAGAAGTAAAGCACTGGGAACAGCTCCAACATTTATTCAAAGAGACTCAGACGCAGTGTAATTATTCTTTTTTAGTATCCACTCCTCACTTTTCATCGCAATCACAAATATTACACTGCAAGCACCCTCTCCCTCTCCTCCTTCCTTTCCCTCTCTTTACTTTTTCCAAACGCGCCAAAAGGTGCACTGGAGCTAGCCTCTGAGACATATCCTACCAACATACTCTAAATCCTATAAATGAGGAATCTAATCTCCTGCTAGAAAACTGAGTTTCCTACCCAACATGACAGAGTCAAAAGACTCAAAAGTATCATCTTTCTTATGAATTAGGCCAAGTCACTACATATATCATCATAATCAGCATCCTTTTTATTGAAATTTAAAAAAAGAAAAAAGAAAAAGAAAGAACATAAATACATTGTCATTAAACTGTTATGAGAACACATGAGCTTAGCTTCTCTAATTCTTGATGTGCCCATCAGAACAAATATGATTTTAGAATAGTGATATCATCACCAGGTAAGGGGTAGAAAATTCAAGCATCTGGTTCAGAATTATGTAGCAAGCAAGTTTTAGGAAAGTACAGTTAGCTTCTTTTTTTTTTTTTGGTCTGAACAGTTAGCTTAAAATATAACAAACACATGCTTTTGCAAGTGAATGGACCGGGGAAAATCTTCCAAAGCAAATTGGAAGATCACTTACTATCATATCTCTCCTGAAGATCGCTAAAACGAGCAGTCAAGTGGGAGCCGACATCCACACAATGTTCTTGGCGTTTCTCCTTATCTAGAACTCTAAGCACTGCATGTCCACCAGCAGAGCAGACTGGATTACCACCAAAAGTGTTGAACTGAATTTTCTGTGCCATTACGCTTGCAATCTCTGGTGTTGTTACCACTGCTCCTAATGGCAAACCATTGCCAATTCCCTGGCAAATGCAATTCAAGTGTACAAAAACAACAATGAGATGACTGGCTGCACATGAACTTCAATACTTAAAAGTATCCTGATGTACACTTTATTAATGACGTGTAACATTTTCGCTTCCGACAGCAGAGGCCTTAAGCACAGTTATTATCCTTAGCAAATCTGTACTTTCAGTTTTTATAAAATTCAGAAAGTACACTACATTCACAAATCTGTAAAACTTTCTACACAAAACTTACATTTTCTTCATGTTCAAAGCACATTTACCACTTCTTCGTGAAGAAACCACGAGATCTTACTAATCTTTTCTCACATTAAGATAGAAAATGGAAATGCATGGTTATGGAAGGATCAACCAGAAAAGTCGAAAATAACTAAGAGACTATGCAGACCTTTGCCATGGTGACTATGTCTGGAATGACACCCTGGGTTTCAAATCCCCAATAATGGCTCCCAGTGCGACCGAATCCAGTTTGCACTTCATCTGCTATGCAAAGACCACCAGCCTTGTGTACCATGTCATACACCAGTTTTAAGTAACCAGGGGCCAATTCCACAGCTCCCCCAACTCCCTGAAGAGGCAATTTCGTTGTAAAATAAATCTAAGTCCAGGAGCAGTTGCATTGATGAGAGGTTAGGAGTATAACATGAAACTTTTTACGCTGACCTGAATGGTTTCAGCTATAAAACCAGCAACTTTTCCTGAGGTACCATAATCGATATGATCTTGCACATCTTTTGCATAAAGGCTGGCATCAGAGCCAAAGATTCCACGATATGGATCTGGATTCACAACATGATGAATTTCTCCCTGCAAAGCAAGAAATTGTATTTTGACTAGATAAGAGAAGATCACTAAAGTAAGAACCCAAGCGATAATTGCTACTGTCAATGCCAAGTTTTCTACAGTATTATTTTGGCGGCTGGGGTCCAGTTGCTCCTAAAGAAGGCATGCTGATGACCACTTGATCACAATCATTCCATATCTTGCTTTTTGAGAAGCAAACAAGCATTTAAAATATCCAGATTTATTATGACTAGTTTATTCATTTACAGTCCTTTGTTGACAATAATAAACTAAAATGAGTATCAAGACAAGGAATTCATGATGTTCAAACCTGTGGTATTGAGTACTTCCATGTGTTTAGTGCCGTAAGGCCTATTGTTCCAGAACTGCCACCGTGGTATGCATTTCTCAGGGAGATCATTTCAAGATTACCACTATATAGTCGAGCCATCAGCATTGCCAGTTCATTTGCTTCTGAACCAGAGTTCACAAAATATACAACCTGTATCATAATAACATTCAAGGCAAAAGAATTAATTAATCCGGGATCATTAAAATCAAGATCCAAGAACAGAATTTGCATGCCATGCAAAGAAATGAACCTTTAGGTTCCCAGGCATTTTGGATGCTAATGCCTCAGCAAAATCGCCAATTGCATGGTGCAAATATATGGTTGTGGCATGCTGCAAAAGCTTGCTTTGTTCCACAATAGCATTCAAAACTTCAGGATGGCAATGTCCACAAGATACAGTCACAATCCCAGCAAAAGCATCAAGATAGCGCTTGCCGTTCTCATCAAACAGATACTGCATTTTCCCTTCAACGATATTAAGCTGTACAAACAGTAATAGTTATTTGAAAGAAATTGTGAAGGCCTGGATCATAAGCAGCACATTGGAGAATCACATCTGGTTATGCACCCGCACACAAAGAGCCATGAACAAGAGGGGGTCCAAAAGTCTTGCTTTTTGCCGACCACAGTTGAAAATTCCATGTGACAAAACACATAACCACGAATTTGGCAATAGACTAGATAAGTTTTCCAGCCACGCCAATCAGAGACACTGAATTAGTATTTGATCGATTATCTTGGACACAACCCACGTCGATCACTGTCATGCATATCAAACTCAACTAAAAGAATTTCTTCAAACTGTGGTGTACCACGCTTTCGCTTTTCAACAACTTCTTGGCCTCAGAACCCAGAAGTTTATCGATAGGCAAAATCTCTCTCACACCATGTACCAAGAAAGTCTCTTTTGGCCAGCCATCTGTTAGGAAAAGAAAACGAACGAAGCAAAATCATCTCTTTTTTCCCCCTACTTTAGTACCCATCAAACAGATGGTTTCCTGTATGGAAGAGCAGAAAATGGTCAGCTCTGCCAATTAAAGCGCAGATGATTCGCTCACAAGTTTTCTCTTTTTTTGTCGATTCACTGACAGAGTTAAAAAAAACCGCAAAAACGAGCCACTTCCAAGCAGAAGACCAAGAAAGCAATCCAAATCCACACAACATCAAAAAGAAAAACGCCGCATGTATCCGAGGCAAAAGCAAAGATTACAGACTTTGCATGTACAAAGGCATGACAACTTACGGGCTTTTGGTAATAGTAGAACAGAGAAGGACCCAAGAACTTCTTGCGCTTCTCAAGAACCTCATCGCCCGAAGGCCCTTTATACGTCTTCGGCACATAATCGAACCTCGGTATCTGAGGTGGAGAATCAGCCGCAGACGACGAAGACGACGAAGGGGCCGTCGAGAAAAAAGCGAACCCATTTCGCCGGACAAGACGGCAGTGCTGGTCACGGGCTCTCAGAATGCCGCTCCGCCACGCCATTTCCACGCCGTTCACTGATCAAGAACAGTCAATGAAGAGACCAGAGAGGCAAGAGAGCAAGAGGGTATGCCAAAGTTCCGACCTTGGAGCGAATGGGCAGAAGCGAACAAGCGCCGACAGCGAGTGAATCAGCAGTGGTGGTGGCGAAGTTGGCTATGGTGGGTCTTTGAAAATTCAGGGTGGTGGTGATGATGATGATGATGAGTCTTGATCTTGATTGATCACTGTTATCTAATCTCCGCATTATTAGCGCGTGTGATTTTCCTTCTTTTTGTCTTTTTTGGGTCCCTCTCTTGAAAGGAATCTCAGCTGCTCCGTGACGTTGGATTTGCCAATTTTTTAAGGTCAGCTCTTTTGGATTATGGTGAGGGGGAGGGAATGGGGAAGGATCAAGAAGTTTGGCTGACGAGGGACTGACAAAGCGATTCGCAACTCTAGATGCCTAATGATGATCTTTGAATTATACTTGCTGTGACATATGGAATTAGCAAAAAAGCCAAACGATAAAATCAACAATAGACTCATGATAACACATTTATTATCTTGAATTATGCTTAGCGTAGCATATTTATCTTAAACCTTTTCTTGAAACATATAAAATCTATAATTGGTACATGTATGATTTATTTATTCTCCGTCAAGACTCTATTAGATTATTTACTTTTAGGGATAAGTGTTACAGAAATCCTAAAACTCACAACGTCGTGAAAACGATTGAATCATAAAACTCGAAAAAGTGCAGAATCAGTCACAAAACTCAAATTGTTTCAATCAAGTTATAAAATTAACACCGTTAGCCTTTTTAATGGAAAATGTTGACATGGCCTTTTAAATAATTTTTCTTTTTTTAGATGGCTTTTTTAATTATTTTTTATTAAATTAAAAAAAATAGATTTAAAAACTAAAAAGAAAAGTTAAATTTTATTTTTAAAATTGTTTTAAAAAAAATTAGCAGCTCCTCCCCCGCCGTCGCCACCACCCATTGCCGGAGGGGCTCGGTGACAATCATTGGCCTTGGGCGGGGGTGGCCGGCCCTTGCCAAGCTCGAGCAAGGGAGCCTAGATCTGAGCACATCAGCCCTCACAAGGGGCCGACAGCGGTCACCCGCCCTAAGCAAGTCGTCGCCGGCCCTTGCGAGGGCAAGCCTCACCGACCCCAAGCAAGGGCCAATGAGGCGTCACTCAGGGCAAGCGATCGTCGTCGACCCCCCACAAGGGTCGGCGATGACTCGCCCAGGGCAGGTGATGGGCGCCGGCCCCCCTCAAGGTTCGACGTGCCTAGATCTGGGCACCTTCGCTCGAGCTTGGCGAGGGTCACCAACCATCGCTTGAGGCGGGCGGGCCGGCCACCCCCGCCCAGACCGGCAATCGGTCCATCGACCCCCTCCGGTGATAGGCGGCAGTTGCCATTTTTTTTCTTTTTTTTTTTTAACAATTTTTTAAAAAATAAAAAAAATTAACTTTTCTTTTTAGTTTTCAAATCTAATTTTAATAAAAATAATTTAAAAAGCCACCTAGAAAATGAAAATTAATTTTAAATGCATGTCAGCATTTTCGTTAAGAAAGTCGATGGCGTTAACTTTAAGACTCGATTGAAATAAGTTGACAAGTTTTAGGACTTCTGAAGCATTTATCCCTTATTTTTATTTTACTTAAGCCACATGGGTGTCATGTTAACAATATTTGCTTTGTGGCATTCATGTGAGTAGATTTTTAATAATTTTCATTGATAAAATTTTCATAAACGATAAATGTACCACGCAAGTACAAATTTAAAATCGCCTCTTTTTTATTATGGTAAGGGGGAAGGAACGGGTGAGGATCATGAAGATTGGCTGAGGAGCAACATATAAAAAGATTCGAAAGCCTTGATGCCTAAATGGATAATCTCTCCATATGGAAATTAGGGAAAAAACCAAAAAATAAAAAATAAAATAAAAGGACCAAAATAGACTCATTGTAAACTTTTTCTTGTAACATAAAAAATCCATAATTTATACCCATATGACACATTTATTATCTGTGAAGGTTCTGTTAGATTATTTATTTTTATTTCACTTAAACCACATGGATGTCATATCAATACTATTTGCTTCATGGAATTAATGTAAGTAAATTTTTAACGGTTTTTATTAATAGAATTTTGATGGAAGATAATTATATCCCACATGTACAAGTTTAAAATTTGTTGGTATCACAAAAAAAAAAAATTAGAGTAAATGTATTACGGCAAATATAATTTAAGGTGTTTTGTGGCTTTTGCCCTAGAAGCTATATACTATTCTGACCAAAATATAAAATGAGAGAGTTCATAATGTGTATATTCGGAAGATCACAAGTTGCTGATTACAGTTGGTTAAATTCTCATTGAGGCGCAGAAGATATCCTTGAAATATTTTCTCTATTTTTGCAAATCGAACAAAAGGGAAGTCGTGGATCCGTTTGGTTTCAATGAATTTCATTGAAAGTGCTAATTAATTAGTTACACATAAGATTCCTTATTTGATTAATTACCTAATGCTTAGCTAAATGTATTTTAGACCAAAAATTTAGCCTACTTCTTAGGCCGGTTTGGACGCTAAACCTGATCGTTGCTCAACGCAAAAATTGTTAGCCATTTTCTAGAACTCACTTGCACGACCTCTTGTCACGGGCCGATATCCGAGATGGCGACCATTCGACAACTTGGGTTTGCTTTAGCTTGTTTGGCTCTTACTTGGATCACCTAAACCCCAATCTTTTCTCAAAAACTGATCACTTACTTGAATCATAGAGAGATAGCATTGAGTAACAAAAGTTCTAAAGAGGGAATGTAATTGCTCAAATGTAGGATGATACGAATGAGATGAAGGTTCCTATGTCTACAAGAGTTCCTCTAATTACAACCGTAACGATGGAGATTTGCTCTCACTTAACAATTTAACGGTAGAGAAATTCAATCCTCATGTTAACCAATTCGATGATAGAGATACAATTTTGGTGAATACCAATCCTTATCTCATGATTCAATGATGGAGATCGAGTTCCACCCATCAATCGAACAACTATTGTTTCTTCAGATTGATGACTTGCAATCTGTAAGCGACACACAGATGTTGATGCCACCAGTCGTCCTAGGTCGCCACTCGCCCCCAACAGGCATGAGTGGCGGGTCCCTTGCCAATGGTTGTTGATGACCCCTTAGCACTTACCAAAATTTTTGCACATACCTTTTTTCTTTGTCCTACTTTGCCTCCTCACACCGACAGCTGTAAACATGTCACAATAATTGTATTTTATAAACAAGTTTTCTGGTGAAAACATTTTTCATCTACGATCTCTCCCCCGCATTAATCAACGTTTTAGGGGAGACTGAGGATTAAAATTGGACAGGTTGCCGAGAGTTGCATTACAAACCCTCATGAACTCAGCAGTTTGACTTTAACTTACAATCTGCAATAAGCTGTTAAGCCCATTCAGCTAAACAAAAGGTAGACCTCTGCGCATCATTCGGCTGGGTTTTGAAACTCCCGGGAACAATACCATTAGAAAATTTGGCACGATAAAATGAGCAGGAAAGTTGCGCAGCCATGTGCGCAACTTTATAGAATCTGTGCTTATGTTCAGATGCCTTGTTCTTATTCTCCTTTCCCTTTAATTTCCTTCTTCTCACAACTTGATGGGCACTGAAATGAATCTCGTCATAATCAGAAGAGCTGAAAACTTACTACCACAGCACTTGGAAGCGCCAGCACTCTTTTAGCAAAAGGCAATAGATACAACAATTTCCACGAAACCAATTAATGTCAAGCGCAGTTCACTTGCACATCGAGATCCGTCCCCCAACAATGTGTCGGAAAAACCAGCACAGCATAATGTCATTTATACCGTCTCAGTATATAATTCTGACTCCACAAGAGTAAACAGACACCTGCCAAAATTGTTCTTCGTCCAAAAATGTCCTTGATGCAGTTTCTGCATCAGCATAAATCAGACCGCCTCCTCTGTTCCCCCCACCTTATATGGCAACACATGGTAGAAGTAGGGTTTTACAGCATGGTAGGTTTACCCATCAGCCACAGACCTGCTTAACATCTTTCAAGATCATCCAGATATTTAACACAAGTCCTTTTACATCAGAACTCTCATCGACAGTCTCCTTCTACCAATAGTCTCGACAAGAACATGTACCATCCCGGAAATGGTGGAAACGGGTAGAGTCTCTCACAACGATTTCTCTGCCAACTAGCTTAGCTATATACTTAATGGCTGAGTGGCAATCATTACAGACCCTTAGGTTCTTCATGATCCTCAATGTAGTGTTCTCTGGAGTGTTGAGTAACCCAAAGGCAATTGCAAGTTTCTCGCTGTGATGTCTGAGAATCTGCTCCTTCACCTCTGCCTCAAGGTCATGCATTACTGACTCAGTGTCTGGAACAAAACCCATCTTCTTTATCTCCTTCCAGATCTTGTCAATGGTCTTGTAGATTGCATCTTTCTGGGGGTGAAGCCCATCTTCGACACCAAAGGCATGAACCTCATTCCTTATTTGAACCCAACTAGTTCCTTGTTCCTTTTTAACTCCTCTGTCCTTCATAGACTTCCTAACTTTAGCGGCATCCTCCCATTTTCCACAGACCATATACAAGTTTGCCAAGGCTGAGTATGCGCCACTGTTATCCGGATCAATGATAAGCAGCTTTTCCGAGGCAAACTTTGCAAGTTCCACATTTTTATACACTCTACATGAAGCCAGAAGTGAACCCCAAGCGATAACATCTGGTTCAATAGGCATGTTCTCAATAAACCTTTGGGCCTCGTGTAGCAATCCAGCACGCGCATATAGGTCAATCATGCAGGCATAATGACTCTGGGTGGGTTCAATTTTGTCCATATGTCGCATCCTGTCATAATATTGGCGTCCTTTTTCAACCAATCCAATATGCGTACAGGCAGATAAGACGCCAACATAAGTTATATGGTCTGGTTTTATCCCTAATGCGAGCATCTTCTCAAACAGTTCTAGGGCATCTTCTCCAAGACCATGTTGAGCCAAAGCAATAACCATGGAAGTCCAAGAGACTGTGTCCCTGTTGTCATGTACCAACCCAAATACTTTTCTTGCATCATCGATGGTTCCAGATTTTGCATACATGTTTATCAGAGCATTACTCACAGATACAGAAGATGATTCACGCCTTCTTATGGCATTAGCATGGATCTGTTTCCCATAATTTAAAGAAGCCAGACTTGCACTTACACTCAACATAACTGCTAAAGTATAGCTGTTAGGTCGGGGGCCTTCTCCAAGCATTCGTTTGAAAATATCTATTGCATCATTGTTCAGCCCGTTCTGCACATAACCTACAATCATAGCTGTCCATGCAACCACATCCCGCTCCATCAGTAAGTCAAATATTTGTCTGGCAGGATGTATATCTCCAAGCTTAACATACCCGTCCAACAATGCTGTAAAAGCTATCATATCCAGATTTGAAGTCCCAGATTTTTCAACAATTCGTCTTGCCATTTCAACCTCACCAGACTTTGCATACATCGAGATCAAAGCATTTTCAACTGCGTTTGACATATCAAACACACTTTTCACCATGTAAGCATGAATTTCTTTCCCAAGCCTTAAGCATTCAAGATTAGCACAAGCAGACAAAACACTCGCCAAACTAAATTTATCAGGCTTCAGAGAACGATCTTTAAGCATCCTAGAGAAAATATCCAGTGCTTCAGCATCATGCCCATGCTGGTTGAAACCTGCAATCATTGAATTCCAAGAGACAATATCTCTTTCGTCCATCCTATCAAACTGGGCAAGAGCAAGGTCAACATGGCCAGAAAGCATATGCATTGAAAGCATCACATTCCAACTCGATGTGTTCTTCAGCTTTATTCTATCAAATACCATCTTGGCTGTCATTTTATCACCAGACTTTGCATACATGTTAAGGAGAGAATTCGCCACGGAAACAGAGCTACTCAACCCAAGTTTAACAACTGAAGAATGTATCTTCCTGCCTACACTCAAAGCTTTAACAGCTGCGCAAGATGCAAGGACATTAGTCAAAGTATACTGGGTAGGCAAAACTCTCTCCGACGACATATCTACAAACAATTGAACTGCATCTCCGAAACGACTAGTCCGATTATATCCCACAATCATCGCGGTCCAAGAAACAGAGTCCCGCTCAGGAATCTCCCTGAACAAGCGATGCGCCGCGTCTACAAAACCCTGCTTCGCGTACATGGAGAGGATCGTGTTCCAAGAAGACGTGTTCTTCTCAGGCATTTCATCGAACACGCGGCGCGCATCGTCCCGAAACTCAGATTTCGCGTAGAAATTCATGAGGTTATTCATCAGGAACAACCCGAAATGCAGACCCGACTTGATTATCTGAGCATGGACCGATCTCGCGGCGAACGGGTCCTTGTTCTTGAGGCTGGCCTGGAGCAGGTACGCATAAGAATCCGAAGGGCGCGGAACGGGAGGTGGGTTCGAGAGTTCCATCATCAAAGAACGCTCTTTGATGACATTAGGGACGAATCACCGACGCATGAAGCGTCACAACGTACGATCGCACGGCGTTCGAATGGTTGAATGAAACCGTTCCAACCGACAAAAGTTGGCGCGAAACAAGTCCACCAACGCCTTGAATCTTGCCCGAAAAGAATGACATAAATAGATGGTGAACCCAAAAAAAAAAAAAAAAAAAAGGTTAATACCTTAAAAAAAACCTTAAACTGGTACATTTGTGACAAATTTACTCCAAACTATTTTTTGGACAATCAAAAACCCCAAATTGATATACCTTTGACAAATTTACCCCAAACTGATACATTTGTAAAAATTTATCATCTGTTAGTTTTCGTTAAATTTTAATTAAGTTAAATAACACGTGACAATTGACTAGTATAATTTGAGATTTTATACTTCGTTTGTTACAGTTTACAATTTTTGTGATTTTTATATGGTATTAATCCAATCACAAATTTACCAATTTTTGGTTTTTTTATGATCGAATAAATTAGTTTTTGGTAAATTTGTCATAAATGTACAAGTTTAGGGTTTTTTATGGTTAGTCGGGGTAAATTTGTCGGGTGTACCAGTTTGGGGTTTTTTATGGTCAAAAAAATAATTTTGGGTAAATTTGTCATAGGTGTACTAGTTTAGGGTTTTTCAGGGTATTAACAAAAAAAAGGAATTTTAATTCTTTTATTTATGGAATTTCATTTTTTTTTAATTAAAGGAAGACCATACTTTCCGCCTTTGGAAACAATTATGTTGCCCAAAATTCCTTTTTTTCTTTAATCATCAATAGCGCAATCCAATTTCTTAATTTAATTTTTCTTTCTAATTTAGTTTGAGCTCAGAATATCGAGGGCATTAATATTTCCAGAGGTAAAATGTTTGAATCTAAGAATTGGAAATGGACTGCTGGGGATCTAATAATACATGAAAAAATTTTCGTGCATATTTTATCCAATAAATTTGTTCGATCAATCTGGAGATTTAGGCTTTTAGTGAAGTTTGAAATTCACATGTAATTTAGGTTGAGCATGTATCATGATTGAAGTATCAACCGGTTTATAAGTTCTAGAAATGATTTTTAATTCCATTTATTCTTTATTTGGCCCGAAAAATAAAAATCAATATTTTCTTAGAATCTCTCTCTTGTCTTCGGGGCCTTTCTTCTAAAATATAATGTAGAAACTAAAAGAATTGAAATCCTAGTTTTGACCGGATCTAATAAATAGAGAAAACAATATTACTAAGACCAAAAAAAAAAAAAAACCTCAAATATTAAAAGTTTAAATTAGATGGAGCTAAATGGTGTTTATAACTACGTACACAAGCGAACTAATTGTGAATTTCACAAACAAGAGGTCAAACACACGAAATAAAAAAAATATATAAAAAAATGAAAACTTAAATTTACAAGTGAAAAAGGACCATATGAACCCGTAAAACGAGCAATATTTGACATCTTAGCACTGACAAAAACTGTGCAGCTTCTCGTATAGCTCCCAACAAAATTCAAAGACTAATATGTAGAAGTGGTTGGAAAATCATATGACAAATTTCATAGTAGATATCTTCATATGCTCCCCGTGTCTGAATGCCATTTCAATTTACTCACAACTTTATAAACTTTATATCCCTGACATTATTCTCACGAGACTTCGTGGCAAATCGTGTGAGCTGTCCCGTCCCTGGTCAGTAGAAGTCCAGCAAAGGTGTTGATTATTATGGGTTTTTAGTGGTTTACAATAATATCTCTCACAAGTCAACTTCTTCTAATTAATGGCCGTAGTAGGGTACACGTCGGCCCATTATTCTCAAATTATCCATGAGAATTTAAGCAATCTGCTCCGTCATATGGATATGTCCCTCTCAACCATCATTATCAGAAAATAATTATCAACTACACAACCATACAGAGTTTAAGGACGTGAAGAGCAACAAGTCATCACCTAGAAAGAACAATTCAACTTCAACTCCGCCTACATAAATGGCATCTTAAGGCCTGCTTCATGGTCGTCGTATTTGAGAAACCGGCCTCTCCTTGAGAAGAGGGTTTCATACAATCAAACACATGATCGGACGTTCTTATACGCCTACTCTGGCGTTTGCTACTTAATCCGAGCCGAGATGATGCACGGTGCGATCATTGCAAGAAGCTTTGGCAGGCTCAAGCGGAAGAAGTTGGTGTATGGAGCATTTGTCGCTTGCTCATTCCTTGTGTTGAGCTTCTGCGCTGTCTTCAGGTTCAGGCCTTACCTGGGTCTTTCACTGACGTGTGAGTAATCCCCACCTTGTTTCTTGCAAGAACTGAAACAGTCACAAGCCAATGTCTTAAGTTCTCAACCTAAGTCTCCTAACATGCCATAATTCTTACCTCATGCTCCAGTAGATGATGTACAATCAGATGCCGCATTCTCAGTGTTTGGCAAATTTTCTGAAGCAATCATTTAGGATACATGAACTTTACTTGCTTTTCCTGTGATTCTGCAGTTGTCAATTGGAAAGGGTCATTAAATGTGTCCATACTTCTTGCAGTTGTAGAAAACATTATGGCTAAACAGGAGCAACAATGCAATTCCACTGTTTTCCAGGGTAAAACATCTTCAATGACCAATCAGCTGAGTACGTAATCGTACTAAATGTACATGGCGAGCATTTTTCTCCCTTGATCAGGCTTTGTCTTGTTTGGAGGGGTTCTCATTTTTTCGCTAATAATCTTGTAGTGGTGGAAAATGCAATGAAGCAAAGAGAGCCACCGTGCCATGTTATGGACCTAAGATCAGAGTTATACAACATAACTGGTGAGGTGAGGATCAATGCCAAGTCCTCCACAGTTTTCATCTCTTCCCCCGAAAAAAGAAATTTGTTTGGAGGATACAATTCCTGGAAAATAAGACCATATGCAAGAAATAAAGACTTACGAGCAATGAATCACGTCAGAGAATGGTCGATGATACCAGCATTTCTGGATGTACAAGTTCCTCAGTGCACCCAAAATCATACCATCGCATCCATTCTCTTCTCCACAGGAGGATATGCAGGAAACCATTTCCATGACTTCAGTGATATCATAATTCCATTGTACTTGACGTCCAGGCCCTTTAATGGAAAAGTGCAGTTCCTCATTTCTGATTACCGCTCTTGGTGGGTCACAAAGTTCCAAGCGATTTTACAAAATCTTTCTTACTATCCAATTATCAATATCGACCAAGAAGAAGATGTTCATTGCTTCCCAAGCATCATCATGGGTCTTCAGCGTCATGGAGAGCTAAATATAGATCCCTCCAAGTCACCCTACACGATGAGAGACTTCATAGAGTTTTTGAGAGACACCTACTCATTGAAAAGGAGAAATGCAGTTAGACTAAGACCTGGCAACACTAGAAAGCCCCGTCTTTTGGTAATATCGAGGAAAAGGACTCGATCATTCACTAATTCTACAAATATTGCAGAGACAGCAGAAAGTTTGGGGTTTGAAGTGATCGTCGCTGAGGCGGACGTGCACGTGGCTAGATTTGCAGAGATAATGAATTCTTGTGATGTGGTGATGGGAATACATGGAGCTGGACTTACTAATGTTCTCTTCCTTCCTGAGGGTGCGGTTATGATACAAGTAGTTCCGTTAGGTGGTGTAGAACTGGTTGCAAAAACATATTTTGGAGTGCCCTCGAAGGAAATGAACATAAGGTATCTAGAGTATAAGATAGGGACAAAAGAGAGTACTTTGATAGAGCAATTCCCACTAGACCATATGGCCTTGAAGAATCCATACTTATTTCATAGATGTAACTTAGAAGCTTTTAAGTTGGCGTACTTAGACAAGCAGAATGTCACAATCGATGTTAGGAGGTTTAAACCCACTTTGCTTAAAGCCCTTGAGCTTTTGCACGAGTAATGGTCTAAGGTCACAGACAATACATTGAGCTATGACCTGTATAAGCTTAACTTTTACAAAGCACTATTCATCATTGAGATGTACACAATGATCAAAAGGTTACTTTTTCAAGGGTGGAATTCTACAATGAAAACAAATTAAACAAGAAAAATCTCAGACTGGGATAGAAGGAAGAAAAACAAGAAGAAAAATGTACCAAGCACAAAATAAAGATGCAGACAGTACCATACCAGAAAAGGGTCACATAAAGAATTAAGATAAAATGAAAAACCCTACATTTATTGGGCAAGGAGAAAAAAAGAATGCAAAGCGAGATCTAGACATAAGTAGGATAAATCTAACGACTCGTACGACGATGTCCAAGGCTCGTACTTCAGTTAGGAAAGTAACATTTTGCCCATGGGACTCCCTATTCAGACTCCTCTATGTAAAGATATAGTGACAGTTGGCAAAAGTTAGTTCCTCACAGCTAACATCAAACAAAACATCCTCCAAGCGATTTTTTAGATTAAGCATGCCAATTTTCTCATCAAAATAAGATAACTGAAAAAATGCAAAAAGGAACTGTTCATGTACAATAATATCGAAACCTAGGAATCTACAGTGACTACTGAGAAATTTAAAAAATACCGTAAACCTAGTCATGCCTAGTGCAATAAAAAATTGCAACTCAATTGGAAATTAATGCTGGTAATAAAATTGAATATACATCAAATCTTTTAAAGAGAAATGACTATCCATGAACGCGTAACATGAATGGTTTGGACACAACTTGTTTTCTTCCAGTATTGCATTGAGCAGTAACACTTACCATTAAACTGAGCCATATTTCTCTGTAGACTCCAAGACTGCAGCAGTAAAACAAATGCTTTACCACTTACCCAGTCAGCATAACAACCTCATTGCAGCTTCTATTTGGAATGTCTATAACCTGATAGCTTTGGGTTCTTTATGCAACAGAGCCATCCGGAGAAGAGCATGCATCAAACAATGAGGACAAAAGTTAGCTATTGTGGCTAATCAAAAGACGAGAGAAGAATGGCCGGCCATTAAACACAATTTTTGAAAGGGCAAACAAGCGGTCTCCATCTCGAGATCAGCAGGGTTGAGGAAAATCCCCTCGTAAAGAATTGATTCTTGAACAAATTAGCCCTCCTACATGCCATAACATATTACAAGGCTTTAATCAGATGTCCACTCATCCTATACGTCTAGAATATGACCTTTGTAAGCTAAAAGCAACTGCTCTGTATCATCTCTAAACCGCGATATGAATCTCTCTATGAATGCTTCCTCATTTAATTCCACCATTGCGACAAAACTAGGATCCTTCTTCATTAGCCCCTTTAACTTAACAACCTGCAAAACTCTAAATCGAGCGACCACACGATCCTCCATGCTGTGCATCAGACAAGAGGGTCTACCAACTATTAACGTCCTTTTGCACTTCATGACGTTGAGAAAAAAATCAATTCCAAAATTTAGTTTCTCCTCAGAGACCCTGAGGAGAGTCGGTGCCCTTCTGAACATTAAAATGATGTCCTCCTCTGAGAACCCAAAGTCCCTAAACAGTTTCACTTTTTTCCCTACGGTCTTGACACTGATGCAACTGACTGAATAGAGTGCATAAGCTAGCATTCCAGAATTCAGTGAAAAGCCCATCTTGAGAACACGTGAAACAAGACCATTAAGTCTCGACTCTTTCGCAACAAAGAGACTTGGCTGCCTCTTCAATAACATTCTTTGCTGATACCCAGTAACCCCACGACTCTCCAAGAAGGCAATGTTGCGCATGAGAACCGATTCAGGGTCCTTAGAAACTATCCACTTGCACCTTCGCAGAACCATAATCAAATCTCTATTGTCCTCATCATTGAATAAAACTCCTTTCAGGATATGCACATTGGGAACCAATCTCTTGTCCAAACTCACCGACAAAACCGACGCGCTCTTGGAAATGTAGCTCCCCAAATCGGCACCCACGAGACCCAGCCCTTGGAGAAAATCAAGCTTCGGCTTAAGGGTCTTCCCAACATCGGCAAACAAAATCTGCGGACAGACAATAACGGAAGACCGAATCTGCGCATCGGAAAACCCGAGTTTCTGAAAGTACTCTATCACCGCCCGAGAATTCTCCAGGGAATTGGAAGTGGCCCGGGAGGATCGGTTCGAGACGGCAAGCGCTCGGGACCGGGAAAAATTCAAGCTTTTCATCAGGAACCCACTGAGACCATCCCTCATGTCAGCACTTTTAGCTGAGAAACAACGCGCGCAAGCCTTTGCGGGGTTCAACGAAAGGCGGCGAAAGAAAGAGAACGAGCAAAGAGAACTGAACGTGCCCATATGGGATCAAAGAGCAGGGCAAGCTAAACAAGGTAAAGACATGAACCAAAATCCAAACTTTTTTCCAACCAGACCGACCCACATACAAACTACCGGCACGCCACGAATTCTCTCTGAATCCTCTTCTCCACGATCGTCTTCGGATGAAACAAACTGCATTTAGAAGAGAACAAGGTGGAATTTTTGGAAGAGTTCATCACCTGAGAACGAAGTGAAAAACTCCATCTTGTCCCGAATGAACAGTTTGGCAGATGGAATGAAACCCAGAAGATGCGATGAATCGTGGGTCGGACAGCATCCAGAACGGTGATGACGATGCTGAGCGATTCATCGCTCGTTGGCTTGAGCCTCCGACCGGAGGCCAGACAACAGTGAAAAACCCGCTGTAAACCCAAAAGTAATATCGTTCTCTTCTGCTCTCTGTCTTTTTCTCGTACCCTTTTTCATGATGTGTATATATATACACATACGTATATGTACATACGAATTTTCTTTTTTTGGGAGACTCTTTTATTTCGCGAATAATAAACGATTTAAAAAAATTAATCAAAATAATCAATTATATTGTTTATAAAAATAAATGAACAAAATATATTTTTATCTTCGATCAAGATATTTAAATGCAAATTATTATCGATAATAAAATTATTCTTATTAATTAATTATTTTATGCAATATGAGCGATTATTTAAAAAAATAATCATATTATTAAATTTCTATCAAACAAAAAGAGTCTATATTACTGCTAGTAATTTTTGTCTTTTTTCATTATTTTTTACAAAAAGAAGCATATATATTATGTGATGGATTGTGAATTTTTTTAGGATCTCATGTCTTGGCTAACAAGAGTAAAGAGTCGCTTGTTTTTTTTTTTTAATTATTCAAGTCATAATATAAAGCCGATAAAAAAAAAAAGTCATAATATAAAGGAAAAATGATAGACAGGAAATTACATAAAACTCTCAAATTTAAGAATATTACATATTTGCTCCTAAATAAGTGCTGCATTTTACTCACCCGAGCTTTTATTTTGTTACGTCTATCAATCCTTAGATATGTTTTCATTCAACACATACATCGCACGCGATGGTGAATGGGGTAAACATGTAATTTCATTACTTTTTATATATTAAAATCCCTCTTTCACTTAATTTATGTAGAAAAATGAAAAAATAAATAATATGCAAAAAATAAATATTAATAATACTACAAAATTAACTATTAACGATTGATAGAAAATAGTAATTGAAGTAATAAGATATTTTAAGAAAATGTTTAATATCACAAACACTCCAAATCGTAAAAGTACATATATAATAAAGTTATCCCAAATTAAGTTTTTGACCACGAAAAACCCTAAACGGTTACATCTGTAATAAATTTGTCAAAAACTAATTTTTTTACCCAAAACTGCTATATTTGAAATAAATTTGCCATCCGTTAATTTTTCGCTAAATTTTACTATTAAATTGTTGAATTTGATAACATGTGATAATTAACGAATGTACTAATTTGGGGTTTTATCCTTTATTTGTGACAGGTTACCAATTTTATGATTTTTCATGCTATAATACAATTTGATGGAGGGTATGTTTATCACAAATATACTAATTTGGATATGTTCAAAACAAAAAAATTTAGCAAATGCAAGTATTCAATCCCCTTTCGGAGCTTCTCTTAGGCCTTACCCTATCGGGACTAACTTTTAGCATCTAGCTACTCATTCCAAATATAAGGCTTTCTAGCCTCAGTTTCCGATGCATAAAATCCTTATAAAGGCAAATACAAAGTATACTATCAGGATAAGTTGATATCTTACATTTCTAAGATCTTTAAGACTAGATAAAAATTTGAAGAGAAAATGGAGAATTAGCTTTGCATGGTTTTAAGCACACAAGTGCACTTTTTATTGCTGAAGGCGAGTCATGCCTCAATATTTTGCAAAGCAGGCCTTTTATAGGCATAAGAGAAGAAAAAAGACAAATAGAATTACATCATTGGTGACATGAGGCATTAATATGCCTCATGAAACACCAGCACACTTATGACTTTCAACCATGACTTATCATAAAACATTGATTACAAAACCATGACTCATCTAAAAAGATTAACTTCATTACTATGACTCATCTAAAAACATGAACTTCATTATCATGATTCATCCTGAGATATTAATGACACATGAGTCTTCACAATGTGACTCCATTTTAAACACACTTTCTATTCATCATATGATGATGAAAGACATGAGCATCCCAATTCCATTGCTTTTCCTAAATGGTGTATGGCAGCTTCCAGTCCCATCATTTTTGTCTTTCTTCCATGGGTCGCAAAAATCCTAAAGGGAGAATCTCAAAGTCGCGACTTTTTAAGAGAAGACTGATAAGAATTTGGTGGGATACCTCTGGATCCTAAGTTCATTGTAGAATCGTGCACATTGAAAGATAGATGCATTCCACACATCACAAGCTAGGGCTAGTTGTCCACATTCATCAATGATGAGTGATTCCCCGGACATGATGACAATTTATAATCAAAAGGATCTTGAGAGAGTGGTCCACCCCATGGGTCCTGTGATGATAACTGTTGGCCTAGATTGCCTTTTTCGAATTCTGCTAGAGTAACTTTAACTAAAGGTTCAATCTTGAGATAATGCCATGAATAACCCCAAGGTACATCGATATTGTCGTATGGCCAAATGCCTTGGGGAATGGCGCGATTAGCCTTGTAGAGGAGTCATTGGATTTCCCTATACTCTCAGATTGGCTCCAATACAAAATGGGAGCATTTTGTAAAGCATGATAGGAACATCTTGAGCTTTATAGGACAAAACTCCTATGTCTATCGGGTACTGATTGTCTAGTTTGACAAACACCATGGCTTATAAAAGAAAATGATTGAATGCATTTTGGATCTAGCTAGCATGCTCTTAGTTGTTCTATGAATAATGCTTTCCATTCTCTTCAAGGTTTAAACCAACAAAACATTTCTGCAAAATGGTGGCATTTTCCACAGTGATCGATTTCTTGGCATTTTTGCTGTTGGGAACTAAATGGCAAAAGTATGACAACTAAATGCATAACAATAAAATCATTTGAATTTTTCTAGAAATTCATCATGCAAGGAATAAGTCAAAGAATGAATGGACGGATAGTCTAGATGCATGTTGCTTGATTGAAGATCGGCTGCCATATTTCCTAAAGATCTTATGCTGATATTCCCACGTGAGCTTTGTGACATTATCAAAGAAAGTATTGGACTTGATTAGTTCTTGCACTTAAGGAGAATACTTTCTACTAGGGAATATGGGCTTCATGTCCCCTGTTCAAAATCCACCACTTAGGGTGCGTTTGGGAAAGCTTTTGGGAAAAACTTTTAAGGAAATGCAAAGACCTTTGGTCTAGAGAGTTTTCGTGAAATGCAAAAACTATTTGGTAAACTATAGTTGAAAAGCACCTTGAGAAGCAACTTTGGGAAAATATTGTTTGGTAAACACATATTTGGGGAAGTCCTTTAGTGTGACTAATTTAAGTTTTTATTTTTTATTTTTTAAAATTGAAAACAAAAATAATGTTTCTTATTTATATTTTTGTACTAAGATGTATATATAAAAGAGATATATTAACAAATTCAATGACTTTTTTATATATATTTTTGCACTGAAATATATATATATATATATATATATATATATATATATATATATATATATATATATATATATATAAAAAAGATATATGTTAATAAATTCAATGACTACTTTTTATTATATTTTTGCATTGAGATGTATATATAAAAGAGATATATTAACAAATTTAATGACTATTTTTTATTATATTTTTGCACTTGACATGTGTATATAAAAGAGATATATTAACAAAAAGAAATAGTAATTTCATTATAATAAACACCATTACATATGCATCAAAGAAATAAATAGGTTTTCATTGAAAATTACAAACATCCTCAAGTATTTACTAAACTCATTGCTATTTGATCATGTATATGCGCCATTAGAAAATAAATTGTCATTTGAAGTACCAGCTCCCTCATTTGTATTATGAAGGTCAACTAAATATCCATAATTGGGATCCAAATCTACTATTGCAAAGTGTCTATCATTGACGGCGTTTTGTCATATATAATTATGCAAAGTCATTGCTGCTATAACAATTTTTACTTGCTTTTCAAAGGGGAAACTTGGCATATACTTTAGGATCTTCCACTTCTTCTTCAACACATAAGCTCGCTCAATTTCCGATCACGGCAATGAATGAGCACGATTGAATACCTCTTGATAGCCTGTAGGGACGGGACCTTGTTGAAATTCTAGCAAATGATATTTAACTTCTTTGTATGGTCCCAAATAACCCGTCGAATTTAGATATCCAGTATCTACTAAATAATATTTACCTGCATAAATATAATATAAATTTGATCAACATATACTATATTTATACATATTAATGTACAAAAACCATTAATTAACAAACCTGGAGGAGGATGTGGAAATTGCATATCATGTCTCTCTAAAGCTTCATAGAAAATACGAGTATCATGGGCTTGGCCCTCCCAACCAGCTCAAACATAAGTGAATTCCATATTAAAATTACACATCGCTAAGACATTTTGAGTCGGTGTACCTTTTCGACCAATAAAACGAATCTGATCTCTTACAGGTATTACTGCTGGGATATGAGTGCCATCAATAGCTCCAATACAATCCTAAAACAAAAACACAAATATTATTATATAATCAAAATTTGCATTTAGTTCTTTCTTTTTATTGAATAATCAAAACATATCTTAAAATATGAATAAAATCTTTGATTATTTTTTATCTTCTCCGGAACATCCCTAAATTGCCAATTAGCTGGTTGGATCAAATATTTTCCCATTTCACATATTTTGTGTAATACTAAGCTAAAGTACCTGCTTATAGTTTCCCTAGAGCGTTGAAAACGCTCTTGTGTTAACTTGTTACCTATGCCATGTCCTAAAATATGAAGAAATATTCAAAGCATTTCTCTAACATCAATATTCCTAATTCCTTCAAGACCATAACGTGTTACTAAATCATGCATTAAATTATTAAATACAATCTTATCCATTCTAAATATTTGATAACACCTTATCGGATTAGCATATTCACTCATCAACTTTTCTAACCATGCATATCTTGTATACAATCATGTTCTACAATGTTTTTTGTGACTGTATATTGCTTGATAAGCGATTACAGTTTGAGTAATTTCCTCAAGTTGATTGAATTCCTCGTCCTCGTTTTCATAGATTTTTCTTTCAGGAGAATCGTCCATATCTGTTTAAAGTAACAAAATAGTTTAAAAAAAGTGATAAATAATCATCCATCAATGGAACAATTATTTTTCACAATATATATTCAAATTCCACCAAATCAAAATAACATAAACTGAAAACACATGTCTCACATTAAAACATAATCAAAAAAAGAGTTCACAAGTAGTGCAAATTAGCAACTAAAAATAAATCTCACATTATAACATAAATTAATATGAAATAGCTCAAAGAAGTAACTAGCATCCTAGTGGCGACTATTATACTCTTCCAACTTATACTTCAGCCACTCAACTTTCTCTTCATCTTCATCCAAGTTCATAAAAATTTGCCTATTGTATTTCTTTTCAGCAAAATGAGAGAGTGAAAAAAAAAAAACAGCTTTCTGTCTTGCTTAATCTCAGGTATAGATTTCAATGTTTGCACAATTTCTTTGTAAGGATCAAACTCCCTTGCAACCAATGCTGCATTGCTCTTACTTTCAGCAGCTGAACAAAGTCTGTCAATTTGTGATGCTAACTTATCAGATCCGCTCAATTTTTTTCCTCTTTTTTCTCGAGCTTGCTTCGTCGAACTTTCTATCATTCTTTTATGGCTCTTACTTTGACTTGGTTGGGCATTTGCTTCATCTACATCACCCTCTAAAGTATCATCAGTAGATCCTACACAATCATCAATATCAGCTTGTGTGGTCTCAACATTCTCATTATTACATAAACTTTGTGTAGAATTCCAGGTAACACTTCCAATGGCAACTATACCCTGGAACATTTGATCCAATAAAACTTCAATATCCGAATGTATGCCTTTCGTTTGAAAGATTCTAAGCTTAGGATTGGCATGTTATAATAAAATATTTTTATGAGTTATATCATAAAAGACAAACTTACAAAACAAAAAGTAATAAAAGATTAGATAAACACCTGAATTTTTCTCTCCCGCCATTCGTCACTTGCATCAATGGTTTTCTTCCTTGGATCCCATCCTAGTCCCGTTTCCTTTTAAACCAATTGCTTCCATTTTTTCCATTCTTCCTTTAAATTATTCTACTTACTTTTCATTTTATTTTTATCATACTTTTTTCCCCTCAGCTCCTCAAACTTGTTAATTATATCCGTTCATCCATCCCTTTTGTTGCTCGCAGGACAATTGCCTTTTTTAATTTGTTCAATGCATAATCGACAAAAAGTTTCTATATCGTCAGGGCTCCAATACGCTTTTTCCTTTGATGAACTTGCCATCTTTCAATAAAATGAATACAAACATATTTGAAAAATGAAAAGAGATGATGTTAACTATGAATACAAAGCAAGGGACACTACAAATAAATTAAAAATGCATTTCATATGAACCCATGAAAGAGCACACCAAGCTGGATATGTACGTGGAGAAAAAGAATAGAAACATAAGAAATAGAAGTGAAAGAATCTAGGTTTGAAGTGGGACAATCGACACCTTTTGAGAGAACAGAGAGGCGAGCACTTCGGTTGTGAACGAAAAGAGAGTTGAGCACTTGGATTCTGAGCCAAAAAAGAAGTGAAGAAGAAAGAATATAAACAGGTCACAAGAGTCAACATTAGCAAAGCTCACGAATTAATCAATGTATTGTTTCAAGTGAAATTTCTAAGCTGAAAAATGATTTAATTTAGAATAATAAACACCGAGACAAGTGGAAAATTCAGCAATGTGAGAATGGGAACCACCTGAATTTTATGTAGAAGTAGGTTACTTAAATACAATAAATTACAAAATACTATTTATTCTCATATAACTTGAATAATTAAAACCTGGAAACTATTTAAAAACTACTCAGAACGAAATTATGATATTTGACCAAAAGCTTAATCGACCAACACGAGAACCAAAAGACCAAACCTTGAGCACTTCAACAAACAGGACAACGGGGGCGTTTTCTATTGGATACAGCCATGCTCATGACATGAACAATAAAACCTGGATGAGGATGCAATCCAATTCAAGGAATGAGAAAAGCCAAGCATACATAGATCGCCCAATCTACTTCTAGTACCTTGCACTCTTCCATCTCAATTAAAAACTTTGGATTACTTGAGCAGTAATATCCTCAATCAAGCACAACATCAAAAGTGTCATTCATGAAATCACGATGCGCTTAAGAATCACAACCAGAAAAGGCACAACTTCCATCATCAGCTACCATATCCAGGCATCATTGCCGTCCAACACCCATCCAAGATTTCACAAAATATGGTCACAACATGGTCGGGCCAAACAATGGCATTTTAAGGAACTCAATAGACAAACTGGTATAGACTGATACAAGACAAAGAAGAGCGCCGGCAAAAACTCATAGCTCCATTTGGCAAGTGAAGATGAAACAATCATTTCTGTTTCCGAAGCACTAAAAACTATCCACGATGTAGGCTAACAAAACATTATGCCTGCAATCCAATCTCTTCGATAGCTTTCATGAGTTTCAACTCTCTAATCCAATAGATCCCCACCATCAAATTCCCCAAACAGAAATAGCACTACGCAGCTTATTTACGGAATGACGAAAATCATAATCAAACACGGAAAAAGGTTGCGATGCAAGAAGAGCAAAAAAACTTGCAAAACACAACCTGCAGAACAAGTTCTCTCTCTACTCACGCAATCCTGACACGAAGGGAAAAACAAGCCACGGAGAGATCGAAAATACCTTGGAGAGAGGCGAAATCGAGAGGCTGCGATCCTTCCTGACCGAAGCTATGCCCAATCCCTCGAGTCCGATTGAACATCCGCTTTGTTCTTCTCGTTATCTAACGGCAGCACAGACGGAACACGTGAGAAAATGCAAATCACAACTTGACAACGGCGAATGAAGTCAAAAGCTTTGCTCAGAACCGGTTGGGACTTACAGGAGGAGGAGGCGGCAGGCGGCGAGACAGCTTAAACCCAGCAAGTGTATGTGCTTAAGGAGATCGAGTCCTGGCTTTGCTTGGATCAAAATAGCGCGGATTAACAAGGATTCAAGAAAACCCGTCTAATCGCGAAGTTCCCTACCCGACTTGGAGACGGTGGCAAGTGGGCCAGCTCGTGACAAATCGGGCTATGGTCTGCCGCCTTTTGGTGTCTTTGAGAGATCCTTGGGCAAGGGAGGTTCGAAACAAGTAAAGAAACTCATTGGCGGCGCGGAGATTTGGGGAGCGAAAGATTGTGTGCTCAAGGGCGTCGGCCAAAGGTCGTCGGAGAGGGTCCGGGCGAGGCCGATCCGTAAGAGAACTCCTTCTCGCTCTCAAGTCTCACTCTCTCCGCCACGCTCTCTCTCGCACTCGGACCTCTCTATTCCGTCCAGTCCCTGAGAAGTGAGAGAGAATGAACGCGAGAGAAGCGACACCAAAGAGGCAAGCGGCGACAATAATAATCTAGGGTTTTCAAAATGGTCAAAGTTGAAATTTAATAAATTTGGTGAGGGCAACAAAGGCAAAATAATTTTTTTCTTTAATGAGCCCCCAGCATGCCGAGAATGCCGAAAAGCCCAAGGCACCCCTAAGGCAGCCTTGGGCTTTCAGCCTTCGAAATGTTGGCTTTGCCATTAAGATACTTGCAAAGTTTTTTCCCAAACGCTTTATTTTGGCCCAATGGGCTTTTGATGGCCAAAGCCCCTTCCAAAGCTGATTCCAAACGAAGCCTTAGTCTTCTGGAAATGAACATGAACGATGAGGAATCTTCTTTGGGTTGGAGAGGAGATCTACATAAACATTCGTATCTCATTTAATATGCTTGGACTCCAAAGAGTATTTTGAAAACCATTTGGCTCATTGGAGAAGTTGTGGATGAGCCAATTGCTTTTGTTTAAATCTTATCATTTGATTGAAGGAAGACATGTCCATTTTCAACAAGAAAATGATAGCCAATAAGAAGGAATTCAAATTTCTTGATTCCATACTTAACGGCTAAAATTTCCTTAAAAGTGGAGTGATAATGCATTTCAACATTTGTGAACATTTCATTTTGAATCCGCAAACACACCTTCTACCTTCGATTTGTTCTAAGAGAATGATTGCCCAATATTTGTCACTAGCATCTATCTGGAGGATTTGGCCATCAGAAAGAATTTGCAATGAAGGCAAATTCTGAAGTTTCTCTTTGAGAGCCTTAATTGTAGCGGTTTGAGATTTTCCCTAGGGGGTCATTATTGAGCATCTTTTGTAGTCAATATTTTGAGATTGGAAATCCTTGGCACAAAAGTCTCTTAAGTAATTTACAGTATCATGAAACTACTGTACTTGCTTGACAGACAAATTCTCATTAGGAAATTTTTGTAAGCAATACGCTCTCCTGGATGGTAAAAACCATCATTAAGATGGATTTTTAGGAACTCAATTTCTTTCTGAGCTATCACCATCTTCCTTACTAGCCTAGTAATTTATAGTAAGATTCTTCATCAGGACTAAATAAGAGGATAGGTCCTTAGCAAGACCTTAAAAAGCTATGACCACCAGGAAAGGCTGGGTATAGCCAGGTAGGGGGCTGGAAAAAGATTCCCTCCCCACGGGGGGGCCCGCCACAGGGGGGCCCTTTAAGGGAATCCCTCGCCCCCCGGCCCGAGAAGAGGAGGCTGACCGCTTAAATGCGAGGCTAAACCTCTTCAAAGGAGGTTCCGGATCCCCAGAAGGGATCTGGGTATCAATGTAAATTTAAGACCTAGCACTAATTGGTTTAAAAATGTTGCATGTGGCTTTTTGGAAGAGAGAAGATGTCGTTTTTAATGCAAATGGGAGTACTTTCCACTGCTGATTAGGAATGCAAAATCCCATCTTTTTGGCAATCTTCAGGTTGAATTCCAAGTTACCAAGACCCTACCTCGAGATCAAACTTTGCATTAGTCAAAACATGAAAACAAAGCTCATATGCTGGGCAGAGGAAACTTATTATGTTATAGGAAATGATTTAGAGGCTAGTAGTTTTATTAATCTCTTCTTTCCTCTTTTTTGTTAAGCTCTTTTGTTGACATAAAAAAGCTCTGCATGCCCATTGAAAGTGAGAGAGTTCAATTAGTTTTTGCTGGACTAGTTGCTGTTATTCTTGAAAAGCTCAATTAGCTTTTCAGGGATGAGTTGCTTGTGTTGGGTTGAAATCTTCATTTTTTCTTGAAAGGCAAATAAACAAAGAATTCAAAATTCTACCGCAAAGGATTAAAGCATTTTTCCAAATACTATGAACTTAGCAATTGTTGGAAAATCGGTTCTACTTGGGCCGCCTGCAAGGAATACATCATTTCGTATTGACAAACTCCTTGAACTAGTCTTTGAAAAGTTGACCATTTGGAAGTATATGATGAGTAGAGAGTTGGTTGAGAATATCCCATCAGATTATGAGATCTCTATTTGAACATGAGGAACCAATGATTCTGGTAGTAATAGTGTATTTACGGAAAAAAATAATTTTAGTTAGGGATAAATTTCTTCGTCAAAAAATTAGTTTGTGATAAATTTATTACAATTGCACCAATTTAGGAAAAGGAAATAGGCCTTAATAACAAAAGGGTTGGAAACACATTTTGTATTTTCTAATGGTCAGTTGATGCAAAAAACTAATTGATCAATAAAAACATTTTAAGATATCGGTTAATCATTTCATTTGTGAAGTTAACAACATAATTTCCTTTAATAATTTCTTTAAAAATTTATTCATCAATTTGTTTTTAATTTAATTAACCCTTTAAGTGCAACTCATAAGTAACCAACATTTTTGTCAGTTGACATATTTGTTTTTTATTGAGGCCTTTTCTCTTTTTCTTTAGATAATTTATGTTTATTTTTTCACAAAATATCTTACTTAGTTCCATTAAAGTGGCTATATTGATCAAATTTTCATTTTTTCATTATTTATATTATTTCTAATTTTAATTAAAATAATTTTCTCCCATTGTTGTTTTTTTTTTTTTTTCATTTTTTTACAGCAATTAAGGATAAAAGGATGTTCCTTACCAAAAAAAAAAAAAAAAAAGGATGTTCCCTTTTCCTTTTTTTTTTTGGGGGGTGGGGGAGGGGGCATGAGAGATGATTCCGGAGGGGGGCATGAGAGATGATTCCTTGAAAAAATGAAATGAAAATATATTCTTACCCCTTAAAAGTCACATGAGTTGCGCATGCTAACAGAAAAAAATAAACGAGGATTAACGACTGCAATGATATTGCGTAATAGCCAAAAATTTGAAGATAAACATATGCTACCTTTGAAGTCCAGTGGAATTTTGTGCAATTTTTGTAGAAAAAATAGAGACAAATCCTCACTGGTTGCAGGTCGCATCAATTTGATTGGAGTTGACAAGTTTATCTCATAATCTTTCTAGGTCTGTGATTAGTTTGGCCTTGATCCACGTCAATCAAGGAGAAAAATCCGTCCATGTGACCACACACCATTGATGTGAAGGTTTGCATCCATTAATACTGATGTAACCATAATCATAGTGAGAATTTTGTTGATGAGTATTTACTCATTAGATAAAAGATTCTATATTCTTTTTGATACACTAGGTCTTTGCATAATATATATAAAAAAACAAATAACATTGTGAATATTGAGTTATTTTAAGGATTCGTTTATTTTGTGAAAAATAAATGATTCAATAAACATATCCCTAAAAATGATCGTTCATACCATTTGAAACAATTGAAGAACGTTTTTATTATTGATAGCAATAATTTATTTATAAGTATCTGTGTGGACGGCTCGTTTGGTAACCATTTTACTTCGGAGAATAATTTTTAATCAGAAATAATTTTTTCTAATTCTGCTATTGGGAATAAGTTCTGAGCAAAAGAGCACGCTTGATAACTGTTCAAAATTTATATTCCCAAGATAAAAATGCGTTTGGTAAAATTTTAAAATTTTTTGTTTCTTTTAATTTTTAATACTTTTATTATACTTCTCTTTTTCTCTTCTCCCTCTTTTTTTCTTTGAGCCGACCACGACCTGCTAGGTAAGGTCCAGTGAGCTCGTTGGAGCCTTGCCAAGCTAGGGCGAGGTTGAGCCTCGCTGGTGGCCACCGACACTTACTTGGCTGGCGAGGGTTGTTGGCCATCGGCGAGGCTCGACCTCGCCCAAATTTGGCGAAGCCGATCTCGCCCAACCATTGGCGAGGCTCGGTCTTGTCGGGCCACCGCCAAGCGACGTCGACCTAGAGGTGGCCTAGCGAGCTCGGTCTCATTATGGCTAGGCGTCTTTGGGGGTCGGCAACGCTTTAGCGAGGTTGCCAACCCTTGTTTGGCCCGTCGTCGGCTATAGCCGAGGTCGATGCAGAATCGGCCAAAGGGAAGAAGAAGAAAGGGGAAGAGAAGAAGAAGAAAAAATAAAAACGATTTTATGAATTGTTCCTAAATAAAAAGCTTTATTATTTTTTACTTATTGATTTTGTTCAAAATCTATTCTCGGAACAAAAAATAAATTTTTATTCCTAAAAAGAAAAATTTTATCAAATGAATTTTTATTCTTTTTTATTATGGAGAATAAAAGAATAGACACTATTTGAAGTAAAAACAAACAGGCCCAATAAATGTACATTTCTTGTTTATCAAGTGACATAGATGATTGTCTATAGAAATATATTTTCTTAAATAATCTACCTTTTCAACGAAATAAATCGAGTCATAAAACTAAACATCTGCCGTACTAGGAAATTCACGAATTGCAAGGGCCACTTTCATTTTCAAGCTGCGAATCTGTGGATTTCTTTCTATATTTTCTTTTCCCCAAGGCAATCCCCATCATCCAAAGCCGTTGACCCTGCTACAAACTACAAACGCCGCCGTCTCAAATTCAAAAAACGGAGGAGGAGTGAGGACTGAGGAGGAGGAGGGGGCCCCACAAAAAATCAATTTTTTCAATCTTCGCTCCGACCAGACGCCCAAAAATCAATTTTTCAATCTCTCTCTCTCTCTCTCGATCCATCGAGCCCGCGTTGTTTTGACGCTCCACCTGTCCCCCAAAACCAAATCCCAAAATCCCTCCCAAATCACAAACCTAATTCTCCCTCTCTCTCTCTCTCTCTCTCTTTCTTTCTCTCTCTAGAGCGGTCATCCTCGATAGCATGAGGAAGCGAGCGAAGCGTACCGCTAGCCAGCGCGCCGGCGGCGACGGCGGCGGCGAGACGCAGTCGTCTTCCCAGGCGGAGGCGGCGGCGGCGGAGCAGCCGCAGCAATCCACGAAGACGACGACCGCGCGGGCCAACAAGCGCGTCAAGGCCGCGAAGCCGGAGGGCGACCCCGAGTACTTCGAGGATAAGCGCAACTTGGTATTCATCATCCCCCGTCGCCCCGGCCTGGCTGTCTCCTCCTTTTTTTTTTTTTTTTTTTTTTGAGGTTGAGGTTGCGTGGGGAGTTCGATTCGATGCGTTGGCTTTCTCCCGCCCCGTGTTTTCTAGGGTTCGGCGAAGGGGGGTTCCAGCGTATTCGTTTCGGAATGTGTGGACTGCGAGTGTCTGGTTCGGAGTTCGTTGTTGGAACGTGTGGCTTTTTCGGATTGGGTGATGTTCGAGGATCGGTGAGGTTCGGGAGTGTCGAGCCTCCGATGCTTGCATTGGGTGAATGTAACTATTTGTTGTTCAATGTTAACTAATGTGTTTTTGTTTCCGTTGGTTGCGGTACGAGTTTGAATGTTAGGCGGATGTAGTTCTCGGTATTTCTTCTCTGCCTGCTCAGTTAACTCGAGTGTTGTTGGGTTCTTGAGTGTAGCTTCTATCCCTGCTCAGTCAAAGTAGGTCTTTTTCTTATTTTGAATGGGCGAAACATTGTGAAAGAACATTATCTGGGACTGATTTCCACGTATGGATATCTTGGGAAAGCGTGTTCCTTTTAATGTGAGAAAGTTGGTAGATTTATACGCATCATAAGCCTTCTGGCTCCTATAGTCATGCAGAGTTTCTTGGGTTGCCTCTCCAGATTTTGGGGTTTTGAATATTTGGGTTCACGTTTGGTTTGGTGAGCTGAGTATATGGGGTTTTGGATATGTATGCACTGATGATGATATTCAATTGTTTGCTTTATATTTTGTAATGGGGTTGTGGATTTGGGATATTAATGTTTGAAAACAGTAAGGTCGTGGAGACTGTCCAGCATCCAACACCTGAAGTTGGTGAATTCTTCCCTTTTTTCCTAATGTAAATACGGTTTCCCTTTAGCTGATGTTATTTTGGATGGGTGAAAAATTTGAGTAGCTTCTGTCCTTCCCTAGGCAACTAGATGTTAGTTTAATTGGGTGAAACGTTGACAAAGATTGTTATCTAGGATGTATGTCCACAAATGGACCTCTTTGAGCAAGTGTCTTCCTATGCAAAGTTTCTTGTGGTCCTACTGGAAGGGTATAGTCATGCATTGTCCAAGAGCCTCTTTGATAAGTCAATTAAGTGCTGAAAATCAAAAGGTTCAACACTTAACTTGTCCGATAATCATAGCTAACATTGGCCTATACAATTTAATTATGTCAAAAAATACACTTGATGGGGTAAGTGACAAAGGTGTTACTTAATTCATTAATCAGAGAAAGTTACCAATGATAACTAGAATCTTGCCAATTATATTGTTTAAACCTACTAGTGGTAGTCACCATTTCATGTGTGGTAAGGAATTATAATATTTTTGTGTTGTCAAACAACTATTTATTTTTATTTTCAGCACTTAAAATTGTTAATACATAGAATTCTGTACTTAAATTTTCAGCACTTATTCTCTAATTTTGTCAAATAAGCACTAAGTTGAAGTTCTAAATTCGCTTTGCAGGAAGATTTGTGGAAAGCTGCCTTTCCTGTGGGGACAGAGGTTTGCGATGGAGTGTTTTTCTTCTTTGGTTTTATCTGCATGACATTTCTTTGTTGCTGACGTGCACTTATATTGTTATGTACAGTGGGATCAATTGGACACAGTGTACCAGATAAGCTGGGATTTCTCTAATCTTGAAGTGAGTGTTTGATCTGCCTTTCTTAGTCTTCATCCAGTGTTATGTTCAAAACTTGGATCGGAAAAGAGACTGAAAATCCAATTTGTTGTCATTTCCTATATTATAAACATCTAATCTAATTATGACTTCTGCAGAATGCTTTTGAGGAGGGTGGGAAGCTGTACGGCAAGAAAGTTTATCTCTTTGGATGTACAGAACGTATGTGGTTCTTGGACTCCCTTACTGATAACCGCATGTCGACTTTCAAAAGGGAAACAGATGTTTTCCCACCTCAGTTATACGTGTATCCTGTTTTTGCTCTGGAGTGTTCTCTCAGTTCACTGCTATGTTTCTCACTGTGTCCTGATGATTAAATTTTTGTTACTGCAGCTCAGTTGGTCTTTTATAAGGGCCAGTCCAAGATTATGTATATCCCTGCCGTTGTTGCTGTAAGTTTTCTTCTTGAAGACTATGTCATGTATATTGAACAAAGCAAGTTAAATAATGGTCAAATGTATTATTTTTCTTTGGTTGTGGGAGGTGTTTAATTTTCTGATATGTAGCTATTCTTATGGTAATTTATTAGAAGCTCACATCTGACAGATCTAGTTCTTTCAAACTCTGAAATTTAGGTTGTCTGACAAACTTCTCTCATGTTTAGATTATTGAAAGAATCGACTGTATTTGCCATTTGCCACTTTTCTAAGGTCGTGATGTGTCCCTTGCTTGCAGGTTGTATCTCCTTTTCCACCATCTGATAAGATTGGAATTAAGTCGGTTCAAAGGGAGGTTGAAGAAATAATTCCAATGAAGCAGATGAAAATGGATTGGGTCCCATATATCCCTTTGGAGAATAGGTAATCTAATTGACTTTAGTCTGTCCATTTATTCTTGGATTCTAATATGTCATATGTTGCATTGCAGAGCCAGCCAAGTTGATAAGTTGAAATCTCAAATATTTATTTTGAGCTGCACGCAGCGAAGGTATGTAAACAACAACACCCTCTCTCTCTCTCTCTCTCTCTCGCGTGCATGCACATAGATCCTCCTCCCATCCACAATCTCATGGAACAATCAAACAAAAGCACAGACAAACAAGCAGCGCAAGTTCATGGTTTTACTTGATTTTATTTATCATATAATATACGCATTGTACGTCATTTTGAGTCCTTGGCTATGTCATAAAATTGTTCAGGTATTGACATGTATTCTTTTAGTATCCCATTATGTTAGTTTTGAAGACTATCTGCTTAGCTGTAGCTTTTTGAAGTTACATGCATAGGTTCTTTTTGTAATTCTCTGGAGGTGTAGGCTCAAGATCACGTGGTTCCTGAACATTCATTTTCTTATTTTTATTGTTGTCATTTAAAAATTTAAGTTTTTATTTGGGGACATACTTTAATCTTGATGACAAGTTTGGTGCATTGCTATCATAGAATTTCTGTGGTGAAGTGAATCATTGATACTTAAATGTCTTCACTAATTGATGTTGAAGGCAATGTTATAGTTTGTCTATTGGCTGATGCTGAGCTTTTCACCCTGATTATATGTGCATCCTCTTTCTCTAATTGAGTTGTATGAGGTTCCTCGAGTAATGTGTTTGACTTATAGATTTCTTGAAAAACTTAATTATGTTCCAACAACGTATAATTATTTTACTTTGCAGGGCTGCTTTGAAGCATTTGAAGATTGACCGGGTTAAGCAATATGAGTACTGCCTACCTTGTGAGTCATGGTTGCATATAGTATTTTGTCCATCATTTCTTTTGGTCTCTTGTCATTGGTCTATGGAAGATGATCATGGTATACTAAGACATAATATCTTTTTTCTGATATACAATTTTTCTTCATATGGAGCGATGGAACCGGCATCTCTCTTTTCTTTTGGTGTTTATATGGACATGGCAATGTGCTTTTTTGGTTGTGATGCATCCTAGAATGTGGAACGGAAGGGCAGATGGAGTGGTTTTGTTTGTTTTTTGTTGTAAGAATCAAAACTGAACCCTTCAAATCTATATTTACTGAACCAGAATAGGATATAATTATGGAAATCTCAGCAAGATTCATATGATGGGAATGATTGGATACTGAGGCGGGATAATTGTTGTAACTTAAATAATTTTCTGTCCTATGTTAACTTGCTACTTGCTACATGCTACAGCTTTGTATTTAATTGAATGAACACTGAATTGGAAAAAAGAAAAGGGAAGATATGAAATTATTTGGTTGTTGCTGACCGGTAATTGGTCAGTGAGGTGTGCCTGAGAGAGAGGCTGCAAATGTGAAAATTGCAGACTTGTGTGGACGACCAATCTTGGTCAATAATTGACTGGGAGTGGCTTTTAGGTCCTTGTGGCTGACTTGGTTCTCAGATCCAGGTCATGCCCTGTGAGAGGGGGGGAGTTGCAACTGGGCATCGCTGATGACTTGCAAGGTAGATGCTGTGGCTGGTGACATCTGTTGATGTTAGCAATCATGAACTGGCAGCTGCAATCTCTCTTTCTCGCACCCCTCTTTTTCAGATGCATTCATTTTTTTTATTATTATAAAATACTCTTCCTGGTTAGAGAATAACTATTTCTTCCATTCTTGGCCAGTCTTTTATAATGCTAATAGATGCTGTATCAGGCTTATTCCCATTCGATGTTCATTAAGAAAATTAAAGGGGGCTGACATATTTATGTACTGCTACAGAGCTATATAAATAATTCTATTTGGAGCTATAGAATCTACATAATGCATAACCTCAAGGTGTGTGCTTATCAGAGGGGCAGATATGCTAACTCTATTGAAGTTGTACAATAGTTCTCTTTCTGCATATGTCGACCAATTTTCTTCATGTATAGCTTTAGGGTCATACTTCATGGTAACGTCTCCCTCAAAATAATTATTTGTGCGCTCCAAGTGGATTTCACAATATATACTTTATAATTCATTTTCTTCTCTCTTTTAGATTTTTATCAGCCATTCAAGGAGGATGAGTTTGAACAGAGCACTGAGGTTACAATTATGTATCCAGTAGAACCACCGGTAAGTGAATCCCAGATAGCATTCATTTTTGTCAAATATTAGATCATATTCATGAAGTAAGTGATGTAGTTATTGTTAATGGATGAGTTTTCTGTAGCAGATCCTTGGAGACAATTTTCCTTTTTTTACTTTATGATTTCTGATGCTGCATATAAAGTTTAGGATGATTGTGCTGTCCATTCTGCATGGTACGGATATATGTGACTGTTCTGTTCCACCCTGCAGGTTGTTTGTGAATTTGACTGGGAGTTGGATGAACTTGAGGTACAGATGTTAATCCTCCTTTAAAGCCTTGACGATGACGTACCAGCTGACATTTGATAGTACAAATAAGGCTGTGTTTTCAGTGCTTTGAGATTTATCATTTAGGGTCCTGTGCAATCTTTTCTGGATGATTGGAATTTGTGAAACTAGGGTTATATGGTAACTGAAAAGGTACCTTTGCATGACAAACTTTAGGAAATTCAACAAAAGATACTGATAATTGGAACTTCTCTTGGCCAGTTGCTCGTCCAAACCTTCCAAGTTCACTGATTGTTGACATATCAATGCTGTGTAGGTAGATACTTGGCATCTTAAAGCATACACCATTGCGATTTTGTTTATTGCAGCATATTCATTTAACTAGATTGAAAGGAAGGTAAAACGTTTGCTCAGCTTGCAACACGTAAGTTCCTTAGAGAATCTGTCTCGTGACAAATTGAACCTTTTGATAGGATCTCCAACTCCTTAAGAACAACAAAGAGATGTTAATTGCAGTTTCTTGTAAACCTTCTCTCTTTCTTTGAAGCAACTATCAGGAAAAAAAAATCCTAGCAACTAAATCTGTGTATTTTTCATTTCCTTAGAAACTGTAATTTTTGTGATGATCTTCTTCTAGCAGCAAAGCACGAGAGAACCTATATTTGATTTGTTTGAACATTGTTTTCAGGAATTTACTGATAATTTAATTAAAGAGGAGGTTCTGAGTGAAGATAAAAAGGATGATTTCAAGGTATGATGTTGTTTCTATGCTTCCGCATGACGTGGGCTCGCAACTTTTAGCATCTCCAGATAGTGATTCAGTTCTTTTTCAGGAGCATTTGAAGAAGACAGTTAGAGAGGCAAAGAAAGCTAATAGAGAGGTATCTCTTGGAATATGTTAAATTGACGTGCATGCAAGAGCTCCTGTAAGGAAGCTTGCTATGTTTATTGCAGGCAAGGGAAGCTCGCAAAAAGGCCCTTGAAGAAATGAGTGAGGAAGCTAAGGCCGCATTCCAATCAATGAAGTTCTATAAATTTTATCCTGTGCAAACACCAGAGACCCCAGATATATCCAATTGTAAGGTAAAAGTCCTGCACATTTTCATACTTGGCATTGGTGAAGCTTGAGGACCAGCCACTAGTGTAACATTTGCAGCTATTCTTCCAGTTGAAATTTTGTTTTATGATGATCATGCCTCAGATCCTTATGTTCATAGTACTGGAGATCATCCCCAATGGTTCAGTATGTGAACAGGGAAATGGGCTTTTTACTTCAATTTTAGGAGTGGGCTTTAAATCTTCATTATAAAACTATTAAAATGTCAATTTTTGAATTTGGGATTTGGTCCTATAGTAAGCTTTGACATCAATTTTTTGCTTGTGGAATGCTTCAAAACCTTCTTACTATCCACTTTCCAATGAATTTAGTAAGAATAGAGTTCCTAAGAAAGTTAGGAACTTGGAATATTGCATCAAGTATCAGGTTCTGCAAGGCCCTGATAAAGATGGCTTAGTCTGTGAATTCACCAGTATGTGCCTATAAGATCATATCAGTGCATCATTCTTTGCTATGGAAAGATTTCACACTATTCAAGCTTAAAAATCTGCCACCACATAACCAAGAAAATGTTCCTAGGGTCATAGCATAGATTTTATTCCGGTATTGTTACAAGATCTGGACTGGAGAATTATCCAGATTCTCACTGTTTGATCTGATTTGGTGGTAAATGCGTAAATATTTATCCCAGCCCAATCAGTTTGACCTTTAGAGCATGATTTGAATTGGCTTTAGATTTTTAAGAGGTATTATGCTTGAAGCGATGGGCTATTCATGCTGTTTGAGTTCATGGTGGAGATTGAGGGTTCCCCTATTTTTGTGATCCTTGCAGGCTCCTTTCATAAACAGATACTATGGAAAAGCGCATGAGGTTCTCTGATGCTATCTATCTGCAAAAGCAGTGATCTGGCCTGGAGATGTTCTGCATCTCAATTTGCTCCTCAGCACTAAAATGACGAGTTGCTCGACAATTCTCGTGCACCAACTTGAGGGCGCAGCGCCTCGTGCACTACTCTTTTTGATCAGTAGAGTAGTTGTCTAATGGTGTATCTATTTCTTAGTTGCCATTAGATCTTCATTTCTTTAAATTGTTTTTTTTTTTTTTTTTTTTTGGCAGAAATCTTTTAGTTTCTTTTAGTTCTTAGAGGAGTAGCTTGTAACGTGTATCTCTGAGGCCTATGTACTTTTAAAGAACAGGGAGCTTTAGGAAATTCAAATCCTTCATTTTGCTTTTCTTCCTTCTCTAGGATCCATCTTGGATCTTTTATGGGCAATAAATTATTCATGTTCAATACTGCAACGTTTGAACACACGGATATTATTTCATTGTACGAAGAGAAATTGTTAGGAACTTTATTTGAGCAATTTCGTCTGTGCTGGAGTTATATGCCAACCTTTGGTAACGTCCGATGAATCAGGGAGTGGGATCTAGGGGTGAGCATGGTCCGGGTTGGTTCGGGCCACTCCCTAACCCTAGACCAACCGTCATGCATGTTGGCCCTCAATTTTGGGACCGGGACCGACCCTATCGGCTGAGCTGGGACCAAGACCGGACCGACCCACGGGTTCGGCCCGGCCTGTGGCAACCCGACCGATCGATAATTTCTTTCGTCTTATTTTTTATACTCCCTAAAAAGAAACTTACAAATTCAAATTATACATCCATCAACAATGCCAAGATTATGCAACTAAACAATAAATACCAATACATATTTAAGAAATTTAAGATGACACAATAATAAAATTTCACGCCCGCAATTCTTCATCGAGATATGGACAAGATGGAAAGTTCATTATTATCTATCTTTAATATTCATAACATTATATGCAAAAGCGTTTTCCTACATTCAATTATGTAGAAATCCACTCAACCAAAAAAATGAGCTTCACACCACTTGACTAAGAAATCACCTTAAGAATCGCAATACTACTCTACTATTCAAAAACTTTTACCATTTGATACAAATTGAAAAGCAAAGTGCAGTTGAAATTCATTAGTATAATACAATTAAACCATAAAAAGTTCAAAATACTTAATATAAATCATGAATATATAACTTCACATCTTGTTAATTCACTTGAACTTCTAAACACAAGAAAAACAAAACAAACGACACGTAATTAATACTCAACAAAAGTTTTAAATTGAAATTACTATTAGTGCTATTGATAACATCTCAATATAATATGATATAAATGTACATTTTACTTAGGTTTAAATATATAAAAGAATTATAAATAATATAATATAATATAATATATAGGGTTGGTCAGGGGTTGGGCCGACCAACCCAAAACTCTGGGACCAAATGACCAACCCGCAGCTTTTGGCCCCTGAATTTCGTGACCGAGGATCGACCCACCCCTGGGAACCGGACCAGACGCAGGGTTGGGCCTGGTCCAGGGCCGGGCTAGGGTCGACCCTAGACCACTGCTCACCCCTAGTGGGATCTGTATTGCAGGGAAATGACACATGCAGTTGGGTGCTCTTACGAAGTTTCAAGTCGCTTTGGAAGTCGGTTGATATTGTCCAACTATTGATAAATAAAGCTTTCCTTTGTTGAAAAGTGATGAAGCGGATGGAGAACAAGAAAAAGAAGATGCTCACGAGAGATTGTTGGTAGGCTGGTAGCTCTTGGATTGTAGATCTGAACTTAAGGTTTTTGGAAATATAGGAATAGCTATTACCACTGAATTGTGGATTCTGCTCCTAGGCGTTTCAGAGAACAGCTCTAATAAGATCAAAAGTTTCGTATCACTTCACAAATGATTTTGCAATCATTCCAACTCCATTCTTGTCCCATGTCACGTCATCTGCGAAAACAAATTGTCGCTAGTGATCTACTAAACTTTGTAGCAAGTATTAGCCACCGCTTACGCAAATGTTTCATCACTCCGGTGTTGCGTGGTCATTTGGAGCCGTAAGGGGCAATCGAGTAGTTTTATTACGCAAATTCAAGTCTTATGTAGGTTCAGTTTATTTGCGCCAAGGATCTTTTCAGCCAACGTTTGTGCGTAAACTCTGAACAGAACTCTCCAATATCTTCATCTGAAGAGTACATTTGCTGCCATGCTTAGGGTGTATACTAAAAGCAAAATTCTTTGTCCTTCTGGTTACTTCTCAATGTAAATCCACTATCTCTATATCCATTTTGCTATGCACCTCATCAGCCGCACCCATGAGATGATTCAAGTCACTATTCTTCTCATTGTTTTTTAGTTTAACCACCGAATAGACTTAGTAAGAGATTGCACCACTTACAGTTGAAAAAATTACACCTCGTCATCGTAATAATACAGGCCAAGACACAAGCTCTCTAAGCTTTATCCTATGATACAGCCCTCAACAGTCCCACTTTTATGTCCCTTCTAAATAAAATACAACACTGCCCCTTACAAAAAGTTTCAAATCCAAACCCAAAAGAGCTGGAGTCCTATAATAAATATGATTTACCCTACTTGTACTCCTCTACACCCTCCAACTGCATCGGCTAGCTCCAATCACTATCGCCATCATTAGACAGATGGTCCACAATGAGCTGCGAGAAATGATCCTTCCATTCGACCGGACTGGCAAAAGGAATAAGGCCACATAACAGAGGAAGAAAGATTAGAACAGCAGCATAGAATAAAATCTGCCGAACCCAGTATGGAACCATCACCGCATCACTCCTCATCCCTTGGGGTGTGGAAATGGGCCCATGGAGAATGATAAACAATCTTGACGTCCATATATTCGACAAGAAATGCAGGAAGCAAAGAGTCTCCCAGAAGATGAGCCAATGATATCCGCTTCCTCCCAAAGTGTCGACACAGAGCTTTCCTGCAAATCCACAGGCCGCTCCTAACAGCAAAAGCAGAAAAGTAACCGGCATCGTTTGGTTTGAAGTTGTGGAGCGCTGGAGGAGCAAATAAGCGATGGTGAGGATCATCAGGACACCAAACAGCATCCGGCTCAGAATTTGGATCTGACATCTCAGCATTTGAATTCCTGAATTAAAAGACACCACAGGCTCTGGGATCCACCAAGACCTGGATTGCTGAGAAGAGAGAAGTGCACATCATCAGGAAACCTTTACAGTACAGGATAGTCCTTATAATTAACCGTTCAAAAATCGCAGAATTTCAAGGTATAGACAAAGCAAAAGAAGAATGAAACTCTTATGTCCTTCCCACCAGTGATATAAGCTACGAAAAAAGACAAACAACTTTTACACCACTAAATATTTTAGACAAACCCTCTCAGTTTCAGATGAAGCACAATGACACATCCTGCATGTTTTACCAATAACCACAAGTAACTCCCTATATTTTATTTTACAAATTTCTAACACCTTGTTAGAAACTGTTGGACCAAAAATGATTACAATACATTCAAAATCACTACAATTTAATTAAATAGAGATTGTTGTACCAAAGAGTGCGACAATTTTAGACTTGGAGATCACTACAAGGTTAAAGTATCCATTGCCTCAATGAACTTCCCCCATGGTCTGAATCACCACTTCAATATGTGTATACTATAAATTCAAGCAGGAGATGCAATAAATAAACAGAAGAAAAAGCTCTTGCCTGGGTTGAAAGTGAACAGGATTCGGTAGCTTCGGCAAGTTTTTGGTAGGAAAAAACATAAGCTCCATATAAAAGGGAAAGTGACATTATAATTAAACCAGCAACAAGACAATCTATGCACTTTTTAAGTAGCTCTGAATGTCTCGTGTCTTCTAATTTATTCTTGAACTTTTCTTCGTTAAAGGACGCCTTTGATATGCCCATAGCCAACTTTGATCTCCCCAGACGATTCGCATCATAAGTGAGAGAGAGCTGCGCTTCTTTTAGCTTCATCTTTTTCATGACAAGACCAAGTTCCAATTCCTTAAGGTCATTAGATCGAGTCTGTTCCATGATGGATTTCTCAAAGGTGCTTCTTATGGGCTGGCTGATAACAGGAGGTCCAGATCTGCTACGAGAAACACAAGCAAGTTGATTTTCCTCTCTTTGTTGGCTAATCTGGCATATCATAGAATCTCTTAGAATATGTTCTTGTGCCTCCTTGAACATGTTTAGATGATCTGGACTGTCAGAATGGCGCAAAACTGGTTCTGCTCTGAACTCTTTCAAAGAGCTTGAACTACTTCCTTTGTCCATAGACCCCTGTGGATGCATGTTGGATGTTGAAATCGTAACATCTTGCTGGTCCAATTGATACATTTCCTCTTGTGATGAGGATTCACTAATCAACCTAAGAGTCCGTAATGTGCTCCTGAAAGACATCTCAAAGTTGCTTGCAAAACGGGTAAATTTGTTGCCAAATCCCTGTTCCCACATCAATAAAACAGAATGTACAAACTTCAGTAACATGGAACCATGTGGGACTGGCCAAGACTAAACAAGGAAACTCAACTTGCGAGCCAGATCCAACTGATGAGACAGCAGCATAAAGTCTTGCTTACATTGGATAATGATTCTCTGACAGCAGAAGTACAAATCTGCAAATGACACAAATCTTACAGATTAACCAACCAGTATAATAATCTTTAATATGTCTAACAAACATGTTAGACTGCAGGGCACATATGCGGAGCAAAGAAACTGTGATGCATGTTTCCAGGTGATTCAGTGGATGGAATCAATAAGTATTGTGATTTTTTTCCCAGAATATTTATGAATCATCCGTATTATTATACTTCAATAAAATTTGCAAAAAAGAGTACATCAAATGCCTAACATACTAGACTTGAAATATTTAAAAGACTTGCTCTGGCATTATCACACTTGATAGCAAAAGCAAGTTACGTCTACCCACAGTAAAGTGGGCTCAACTCAGATTAACAATAATCAATGAATGCATGGCCATCCATGACAAACCATCAAATGCCAAGCAAAACAAGCATACCCATGGACCCAAATCACAAGCGAAAGAAGAAGGATACCTGCGAGAGATAATCGACAGACATCTTTTCTCGTGCCGTATATTCCCTTTCCAAAACCTGCAGTAATGGCACCATAAAGTAGAAAGGTCAGCAGACCAATATTTATACCAACAAGGGAACATCAAATCCTCTGCGTGTTAATTCAGACGAATATATTAAACCCCTCTAATCTTAATGTATGATTCTCCTGATCAAGGGTAAGTCTATCTATTCTATCATGCATTTAATTCAGTTGACTAAGGCAAGGCCACATTGGATTTCCTTTGTAACAAGAGAAGCATTAAAAGCTTAAATCTTGTGAAAGTTTGCAACTTTAAGGTTAATGGAGACATCTTATTCCGCGTTCTTGCTCATAAGTCCATCAAGCAAACTCAACTTGAAAATATATACTCGCGTTCAATGCAACAAGAACGCAAAAAGCAATGGACTTTATGAAGTTTGATATTGATAACGATCTCCAGCAGAGACAGTTTCTCAAATTTCTCACCTCAAAGTTCGAAAAGAACTAATGGCAGTTCAGAAGAAAAACAATAAACGATCTTTACAAGGTCTTCCCCAATGAACTACATACACGAAGAATCGGGGGGCAGAATAATTACCTGTAACTATTAGACCATCATAATGTCAACAAAAAATCCAACAATTCATTCTCCAGGACACCAAAAATAACACCATATATCGGAAATCACCATATCAATCAACACCCAATAGCACAAAAATATTTTTTGTATAAAGAAAAGAACTTCTTGGTCCATCCCTCAAGAGAGATGCCAAAATAAGACTAAATTCCACGTTCTCTTGTTTCTTTGACAGAAAGATCACGACTTTATCGAACCTGGGCAACAACGGCAGCAAAACACATTCCAAGAGGGAGCGCCATTGCCTCCACGTCGTTCCCCGCGGGCTGCGCCGCGCCGAGCAGGACCCGAGGGCCTCGGCGTCTGCGCAGAACGCGAGCGCCCCTCTCGGCGGGACGCGGAAGATGAGGACGAGCCGAAGACGAAGACGCCGACGACGACGACGCCGCCGCCCCCGCGTGCGAAGCGACGCCCTTGAGTTTCCTCCTCTTCTTGATCTTGGCCTTCTCCCCGACGGGCTTCGAGGGCGGGGAGGGAGCTTCGGCCGACGGACTCGGGCCGCCGGGGTCGGGAGAATTGGGGGCGTCGATGGGTTCTTGGGCGGCGCTGGGCGGAGAGAAGGACGGTGCGGGTTCGCCGGCGGGCGGCGGCGGGGAGACGGCGGCGGCGGCGTCCATCGATGATCGAAGGAGGAAGAGAGAGAGAGAGAGGGCAATTGATGCGTCGGAAAATGGGGCTTTTTTATGCCTTTTTTTATATTTTATTATTACTTTTGTCTTCGTCCGGATTTCCTTCCTCATATGATTCCATTCCTTACCGTTGGAGCAATACAAGAATAGGAGCGCGTAGAGTACGCCAACTTGCCGGAGAAGGAAAATGGGAAAAAGCGTTGTTGCAACTTTGGATTTGACTGTCTCGCTTTAGCGCTTAAGCACTTTTGAGTAGGACTGATTGATTCCCGATTCGTCCGATTCTGAGGTAGAACTGAGAATCGGATCAAAAAGACCGGTTCTCAAATTCTAGGATTGAGAATCCGATCGATTAGTCTTGGAATCAAAATTGAACCGCCCAACTAGTCCCATCCGATTCGGTTCGGTGGAATCGGAAATTTGTTGTTTGAGGGAAAAAAATAAATTGCAAAAAGGAAGTTTTCCGCCGATAACTTAGGTAGTAATCAAATTCAAAATATAGGAAATTCAAATTTTAGGATCAATAACACTATTTCAAGTGGAGTCTCAAAAGGTGCATCTAGACTGTTGGCGTGGAACTTGGGGGTCAATACAAATGGAAATGAAAATGAAAGCCGTTTGGACATTGCCAATGTGAACACTCCTAATTTTCAACATTTGCAGTGCTCAGCTTTCAATTCCAATCAAGGTAACCTCGGCACTGAAGGTATGCTCTTTGTCCCTCATGGAGATGCTAGTGCTTTATCGAGAGAGACAAATAAAATTTATGAAGTTGATGAAGTTGCCTCTGGTTATGCTAATATGGAGAACTCAAGTGGCATTGTTGGGTTTGACTTATTTAAAGAAAGCGTTTGAAATATTGCATATTATTATTAGGAAGGTAAAGCACAGAGCTAAAGGGAAGGTAAAGCATAAAGCAAAAAAGAGAGAGAGGGGAAAGTAAAATCTAAAAAGGGCAAAGGGTTTTTTTCATTTTTTTTTATATCAACCAGTTCAGTCCGGTTGGCTCTATGAGTCTGGTTCCCATCTTGGAATCGAAAACTGGACTGATCAGTCATCAATTCCAAAAATTGGTACCAGAAACTGAACTTCCATTTTCAGGAACTGTCTAGAACTGGCTGATCCAGTCTAGTTTGGGCAATTCCTGATTCAGGCAATTCCCGTTACATATCCTCATTTTTTAGAGTAGGTCAAGTACTATGAGAAGTTTCTATACTTATCAAGAAAAGCTGGCCCACACTTTCTTCTTTGCCTCAATTAAGCTTGACCCATTATTATAAAGACCAAAATAAAACTGTAGATTAGATTGTTAAAGCCCAACTTCGTAATTCGCTATCTTTGAACTGGATCTCAAGTCCCCCCCAACCTTTGTTGGATGTTCTTTGTTTTGAAGCTCGTTTGGGTTCTTATTCTAGTTTATCTACTTCAAGTGAAATGAAATGAGGTTTTTTTGACCAAAAAAAAAAAGTCATTCAAAATATATCCGACCAAAAAAGGAAAATTTACTTGGGAAATTTTCAAGTGGGTTGGGATTTGATATTATGTCAAATTCGAATTCGAGATCGGAATCATGGTTAATGACTTGTGGTATTGGACTCGAGATTCGAGAATCACGATATGGGTCTAAGCTCGAAGACAAGAACCTGAAGGAGGAGGTTAGATCTCAAGTTTTGAACCATGAATTGATAAACTTTATTAATCAATTTGTATCTTTTAAAAAATTTAAGTATAATTTTTTACAATATGCAATTCAATCATTTTATAAGAAGGCTTTGATTTGACTTGTCAAATGTAGCAAGAGGCAAAGGCGTATTACATGTACGTCATACATGTATACCCTTCAAATGATAGTGGAAATTTATGAGATAATAAAATTGAATCAAAATTAGTGAAAATACTTCATTTAGCCTAACTCGAGTTCAAAAATTCAAGCTTGAGTAAGAAATCAAGCTACATGGCACGATCAAGCTGTCCCGGAACATAAAATCATGTCGTCTCGACTCGATTCGGCTTGACTCGTCCGGCCTAGTTCCTGTTACATTGCCGGGTTTACACTTTTAAAGTTATGATCGGGCACCCAAAAAAAAGTGGTGCGGATCCGACCCGACTGCCAAGACGGCCGCCACGTCAGACGCCAGGTTGGGGCCCGGCACATCCGGCGGGCGTCTCTCAGCCAATGAGATCCCTCCGCCTCCCAATTCCCCTCCCGCCACGTGTCCTCTTCTTCTCCACCCCTTTCTCACTCCCTCTCCAGGGCGCGCACAAAAACAAAAACTTCACCGCCAGCCATTCGCTCTTTCTCTCTCTACTGAGCGATCCTCCGATGAGTCCCCGCGGCGCCGCGCGTCGATGACCGTCCGATCGATCGGCCTCTCGAGACCGCCGCCGCCCCCCGCCGCCGCCGCAATGGCCGCCTCCCTGCTGCTCGCCGACCTCGCCTTCATCTCCTCCGCCCGAGCGGGGCGCGCCGGCCCCGTCCCCGCTCGCCGCCGCCTCTCCGTCTCGGCGGCGCGCTCTCTCTCCTCCCGGACCGCCTTCTCCGCCGGGAGGAGGAGGAGCGCCGGAATCGGAGTCCGGGCCGGAGTCGCGAGGGAGGAGGGCGTGCTGCCTCCGGAGACGCGGGACGGCGAGCTCGTCGAGAAGCTGAACGGCTACCCCTCGAACGGCAACGGAGCCGCCTCGGCGGGCGGCGCGAGGGGTGGAGGCGACGGTGCCTTTTCGAACGGTTCCGCTGGTTACTACGTGGAGGAGAGCGGGAGCGCGGAGGGCAACGGGAGCTTGGTGAAGTACGGGAAGGGAAATGGCGCGGCGGCGACGGCGACGGCGACGGCGACGGCGACGGCGGAGCGGGTGGTGAGGGAAGTGGAAGTGGTGGGGGCCACGGAGGAAGGGAGGAAGAGGAGGATTGAGGAGATCGGGAAAGAGGATGCTTGGTTCAAGCAAAGTGGGCCGCGAGTTGAGGTAAGATGGAGAGAATGGCTTAATTACAAGACGATGTTTTTGCTTAAGCTACTTTTCTCTGGATTAGTCTTGCTTCTAGTGTACCGTGTAAGTGCAGAGTCCTTTGTTCAATTTAAGAATTTTCTTTCCCAGAAGTCCGGCGGGTTGCTACTACCCTGCTGAAATCTTTTCATTGCGACGCCTGTATCTAATGAAGCTAGAAAGAGTAATCACTAGTAGGAGCTGGCTTTAGAATATTTTGATTCTTTCTATATTCTGTTCATTGCATCAATAGAAGGAAGTGGTGACTGGTCCCTTTTATCATCAAACGACTGCTTGGAATTTATTGTGGCAGTCATGGTTATAGTATCTTGGCCAAATGTACGTCATCTTTTAGTAGGGGAGCTTGTTATATCACTACGTACTATTTGTTTTACTCTATAAACCTGGAGGCATTAAAAGGATGGACTAGCCCTTAGACATTAGGTTTGCTTCACAAGTTCAGCCCCTTGACTTATAGATGACCGTTGTGGGTTTTGGTGATCTTTGGACCTAAGACTTCCACCATCTGCAAGTGACCAAGGGTATTCAAATTATACTGTCGGCTTTGTGTAGAAAGGAGCCCGGCTTGATAAAAAATATCCTGTCTGTTACTGGAGATACTGGAGACAAAGGATTGGCAGTAGTAGACCCAAAGGATCTATAAAGCAAAATTCTTAATAACAAGACAATGTTTTTACCCAAAGAAGCAAGACAATATCTCTAATGTAGGCACATGTTAGCCTATTCAATTCTGAATGATCAATCAAGTATATAAATTTTTTGGAAGAACATTTCAATGAGAAATGGATCCTTTGTCTTGATAGTGATATACTATCTGCCTTGGTTGATCAAATAATATTATTCTTGTTAGATATGATTGGTAATATATTATAAACTCTCATTTGAAAAATCTTTGCTGCCTCATACAGTTGGCCTTCAGCATGAATTCAGTTGTCCTTTTTTTCTTCTCTCTCTCTCTCTTTTTTTTTTTTTTTTTTTTGGGGGGGGTTATGTCCTGTAAGGGAGAAAGCTATTGCATGCTTCTCATGGTCAGTGGTCAGCTACGTCAAAATTCTTGAAGTGCCTAATGATCTTGTCTTTAATGGAATTAACTTCCTTCTATTGCTATGAGAACATATAATTAGTTGCTTCAATGACAGATAAGAGTTTTGTTTAACAGTAGGCACTAAGATGGCGCTGGTCCATGTAACCACAAAAAGCATAAGTGCTGACCGGGTTCTGTGGCAGCTTCTACATTTCAAAATTTTTCCTGTGCCCACATATATAGCTATGAAAATTATGAATCAGATGCTGTGATATTATGCTTATGTATCTTGTGTGGCTTACCAGGTATCTGTTGCACCTGGTGGTCGGTGGAGTAGATTCAAAACATATTCAACCATTCAACGGACACTGGAGATATGGGGATTTGTATTGACATTTATTTTTAGGGTTTGGTTGAGCAATCAGAAGTTCTCTTATCGAGGTACCAAGTTCAACCACAGTGCATAGTTTCTCAACGTTTGAGATGTGAAAAGCATCAATGACAATACCGTGGGCCTTTGTTCTGCTCCTTTAAATGTTTCTCCTTTTCCTGTTTGACGGCATTGTTTTCTACTGAGCTCACATGCTAACTTTATAACTGGAAGTGTCACTATAGATAGGGATACCTTGTAATACGCTGACAAGTGATTTCGTAGAGATCTTCACACAATTATTGAGAAGTTAAACGGTGATACTATTGTGTCCTTCTTTTGCATTTTGACATACACTTCTGGCACAAAATAATGGATCTGCATATTATGATTTTCAAAGACCTTGTGTACATAGCATTTCTAATTTTAGATTCTTTAGCTTTTGTGATGCTTTGCAAGAGTTTAAACCTCTGGTTCTGATGTTTGGCCTTGTTTTTTGTCTAATTGAGATGAGGTTGTCAATGCAGGAGGAATGACTGAAGAGAAAAAGGTCTTACGGCGTAAGGTGCTTGCCAAATGGCTGAAAGAAAACATATTGAGACTGGGTCCGACATTTATAAAAATTGGACAGCAGTTCTCAACAAGGGTTGACATTCTTCCTCAAGAATATGTTGATCAGTTAGCTGAACTTCAGGTTAGAATTGGTTATCATTAGTATGTTCTACAGTTTTTTGTCTATGTGCTGGTACCCTCAATGACTGGCCTAGCTTGATGTGAAGCTTCCTAAATTACTTATGCCTCCTGATTCTTATTCTATTTATGTGCCTTGGGTGTCTTATCTCCTAACTGGGCAATTTCCTGGCCTAATGCTTCTATTTCTTCTGCAGGATCAAGTTCCTCCTTTTCCGTCTGACACTGCTCTATCTATAGTCGAGGAAGAGCTTGGAGCTCCTTTGTCGAATATTTTCGACAGATTTGACTATGAGCCCATAGCTGCTGCTAGTCTAGGTATCAGTCTCAATTATCCAAAATGCTAATATGAGTTACCTGAGATATCATCACTTAAATTTACTTCCTCTCTTACTGACACCTTCGTTAAATTAAATATTATGCAGGTCAGGTTCATCGAGCACGTTTGAAGGGACAGGAAGTTGTTGTTAAAGTGCAAAGGCCTGGTCTCAAGGATCTTTTTGACATTGATTTGAAAAACTTAAGGGTGAGGACCATCAATATAAGATAATCAATATTAGGAAAAATCACAAGATTGATCCTTCTAGTTCACAGTGTTTTTCTTTTCTTGCCATTCTTTGAATGTTGACACTTTAGTCCCCAAAAGTATTCTTTTAGATAAAACTTCTTTCTGCAGCCTCTTATGTGGCCATGGGATGTATGTAGGATGTGTGTAGAAGGAAATCAATGCAATCTACTTGCTTTTGTTCTGTCTTCTTATGGAAAGATCTTACAAATAAACTTAGATCCCCAAAAATAAGCCTCAAGGACTGACTCATAATCAAATGATTGCTTCAGGGACTACCAGCGGCAGCGGTATACTTCATATTCCAAAGTTAATAAATTAGCGAGCAAAAGTTCATAATTATAGGGGAGGAATGCTATTTTAACTAAGAATTTGAATACTGCTAAAGTGAGGAGAGAACCCCGAAAGATGGTACTTATGGTGCTGTCAAAATTTATGGTTTGCTGAATCCCATGCAAAGATCAATTTTCCTTCTTTAACCTAGAGTCTATTTAGCTGGCTGGGGAAGATGAAACTTGAGAATTTTTACTATATCTTTCTTGCTTGACTGACTTATGACTCCATGCTACCCTCTCGTGTATATTGGAAATTTCTATTACACTTATGATGTTCTGTGTGATCATGAATACATGCATGGTGCACGCATAATAGTTTAGAATGCCTCTAATTTGGTAAAAGATACCACTATTACTTTTTGCCATTTCTAATTTCTGTGATGTCAGCATATTTGCTGTCTATTAGCCTGTATTCTAGGAGTTTTTTCTTGATACTTATTCTTCAAATTGTATGTGCATGTTGCTCATTATAATAATTTGGCCATTCAGGGTTTGTTTGGTAACGCTTCTGTTTCAGAAAATAATTCTTTTCAGAAATAGTCTTTTTCTATTTTTATTCTTTGGAACAATTTCTTAATAAAAGAACGGGTTTGGTAATTACATAAAATTTCTATTCTTAGAATAAAAAAAGAATAGGAATACGTTTGGTACGAGTTACAAAATTTTTTATAATGTAGAATTTGTTTTATTTTTATTTTTTTTATTCTTCCTTACTGTCATTGATGCCTGTTGCTAGTCGGCACCGATGCCCGCCGTTGGTGGCGGTCGGTGGAATCGGCGGTCATTGGCGGTGGGTGGCGGTGGCGGTGGGCGGCAGTTGGTCGGTGGTTGGCAATGGGGGAAGTGGCCGGCAAAGAAGAATAAAAGAAGAAAAGAAAAAAAGAAGAAGAGAAAATAACTTATTTTTAAAAATTGTTCTCGAAACAAGAAACTACTTTTTTCTACTTCTTGTTTATGTTCCAAATTTATTTCCGGCTACTTTTCTATTCCGGGGAATAGAAAAATTAATTGACATTACTTAATGGATTTTTGTTCTTTTTTTGTTTTGGGAAACAAAAGAACAAAAATTAAGAGAAACATAAACGCAAATGGTATCTTATTTTTCTAGTTATTGCCTCTTGCTCACTCTAGTCCTTTCATAGTTTGGACTTGATGGATCATCATGAAATCGCATCAATCAAAATTTTTGAAGCTTTTTTTATTTTAATGCATTTCTTCTTGTAGGTGATTTCTGAATATCTTCAAAAGATTGATCCAAAGTCAGATGGTGCCAAAAGGGATTGGGTTGCAATTTATGATGAGTGTGCAAGTGTACTGTACCAGGTATTACACTTTGTCTATATGTTTTATTTAGTTTGTGAAATCAATTTTTGTGAATTTTCTATCACAATTCGAAATTTAAGAAGTAAAAAGTATAAAATATCTCGGTATGCATTTGATTGTAATGTAGAATCGATGAAGAAGTTATACAAAAGCAGGAATGCATAGTCTAGAAAGTAACTGATACCTTGGGCAGAAAAATTTGTGAAGATAGAATTTTATCTAGCATAGGAAGGGCAGGACTGCATGTAACACTAGGTTGTGGAGGTAGATATGGTCGTTTTTGATATAGGAGGTAGATATTATTTGTTAGAGGAGCATAATTCTGAGTTATTATGATATCTAATGGATGTAGCTCCTATTTACTTTTGAGAATCGCTGACAACAGGAAATTGATTACACCAAAGAAGCTGCTAATGCGGAGTTGTTTGCTAGTAACTTCAAGGACATGGACTATGTAAAGGTCCCATCAATTTTCCGGGAGTACACAACACCCCAGGTTCCACACTTTAGAGTGTTCATGAAACTTCAATGATTTTATATGCACCTTTGTCTATTTCTACGAAATCATACTTAACAACTGATGTTCTAATTATGTCTTCTGTACCAACACAAATTTAGGTTTTGACCATGGAGTATGTTCCAGGGATTAAAATCAACAAAATACAAGCTCTTGATCAACTGGGGGTAGATCGCAAAAGGTTTTATTTCTCTCTCCTGATTTTTGAAAATTTTGTCTGGTTGAGATGATGCTTCTTACACTTGTGCTATTCATTTTTCTGTCTGGTAAGCTATGTGCTAAGTGCTGGTTTGTTAATTGCAGATTGAGCCGATATGCTGTTGAATCCTATTTGGAGCAAATTCTTTCTCATGGTTTTTTCCACGCTGATCCTGTGAGTGCTGCCAAATGTCTTTAGTTGCTTTCCTGAACTGCAATCTTTAAGTTTGATGCTGCTAAAACCTCTCTTAGTTCTTGCATCTCCCATCTAAGTCATAATGTCCAGCATGCAAAGCTCAAAGCTGGTCATTCAATCTAACAAATATTAATTCATTGTGTCAGCATCCAGGAAATATTGCCGTTGATGATGTCAATGGCGGACGGTTGATATTCTATGATTTTGGAATGATGGGAAGGTAAATAATGGACCTTGTGTGTAGCCATCTTTTCTTAGTTGGATCAGGAACTTAATAATTCTCGCTCGTGTGAATGTGTCTTGGGACATTATCTTTTGTGTTGTTGACCTGCAGTATAAGCCCGAACATCCGAGAAGGTTTGTTGGAAACATTCTATGGTGTCTATGAAAAGGACCCAGACAAGGTGATTAAGTCATATAGTGGCAGAAGTTGTTCACTTCCCAAATTTTGTATGTTGCCTGCAGTAATGATTTTACTAATAATTTTCTTTCTTGGTGCAGGTCCTTCAGTCAATGATTCAAATGGGTGTTCTTGTGCCAACCGGGGACATGACAGCTGTCAGACGGACTGCACAGTTCTTTCTTAACAGGTGTGCTGATGAGATTATCCTTTTGTTTAACTCCCTATCTTTCCGCAATCTCTTGAAAGTGTGGTGATGCTGATGCTGAGAGTGCTAATTTCAGTCATAATTTTTACCTGTGAATTTTTCAAAAGAAAGGGTTTGGTCCATGTTTCTCATCCTTCCATTTCTCTGGTTGTTATATGTGAAATGTCTATTATTGGGATATTCATTTGAGTTTTTAGGTATCGATTTGTCCACTGGGGATTCTAAAGCAACTGTTGCATGATGGAGAACTCAAATGATTTCATGTGTTAACTTTACTGAAGCTTTATCTTGCGAGTGTTTGTTGACTTCAATTGAGAAGGGAGCATGGGTCAGGCTCGGATATTAGATGGAAAAGATGGAATAGTCTCCTTGCTGGTTGATTCCAGAAGCTGCTGGCCTGCATATCTAAAAGAGCAATGAGAATTGTATGCATTTTTCACAGTGTGATGTGGTTGGTCGAAGTATCCCCTAGAATAAGAGTTCAAGAACTCTTCTCAATTTGCCAGATACATGGATTATTTTTTAAGGGAGTCTTCCAACTGGCCAAATACGTGGCTTTAGGTTGAATAGAAATGCCAATCAAAGAACTTGAGAACTTTGTCGTTTTTGAACTTCTTGTAGTCCACAGAAATTTCAATCCTACATTTGTAGATGATATCTTCTTTAGAGCTTGGGTTAAGAGCGCGTTTTTCTGTTAAGCTTCCACTTAGACATCTTTATGAGTAAAGGAGTGTTGCAGAAGTGCACCAGCACGTGGAGATGAGATCTGTATCCCAAGGTCGCACATTTCTGCTAGGGCATAAAGGCATGATATCCTCACTGTCAACATCCTCATATGGAAGACCTATGGTGGTTAGCTAATGCTTTTATGTGAAGAAGTGGCTGAATCTGCAGCACGTTTATTCGTTTCTTTTTCATGGATAAGATGTGTTAGAGAGTTGGTCTGCTGTTTCTTAATGACTTTGGTCACAGAAAGGTTTATCTGTCCCTAAGGTTGAGAATCAATTATTTGTCTATTGCCTCTTGCCATCTTTTGGATCATAGGGACAAAAAAGTATAACTATGCGACGGTACTTGAAGGAAAGGAAATTCATCATAATATTGGCTGGTGAGCAGCTGGTGTTATGTTGATATTCGACCCAAAAAAAAAATAAAAATGCTGGTGTTATGTTGATAGACTGGCTTTTATTGCACTCACAGATATACTGTACTGTAAATTAGTTGATACGGGTTGCCAGTTCTTGGTCTCTATGAAACTATTCCGCATTGTTTATCTTTGTGTTTCAATGGGTCTCATATTCATGTGGTCTCTTTCCATCTACCAGTTTAAGTTTGTGGGTGAGACTTTGTTAACATAGTTTCAGAGCCAGTTTCTGCCCGGCTCCCTGTTAGGCAATTCTGCGTGCATACTCAGTTTGGTTTGCTCACAAGAGGGGTTATTAAAGTATCCTACGTCGCTTATCTATGGGATTTTAGTGGGTCTTATATTCATGTAGTCTCCTTCCATTGACTAACTTAAGTTTTTTGGCTGTACTTTTTAATGGCATTGAAGGATGTAATTTTTGGTATAAGTACCTGAAGATGAGAAGGAAAATAATGCCGGGCTGAATCCTAGCAACTGACTGTCAATCTAAGTTAGGTGGGGGAGGTCTGAGATTGAAATTCAGAATAGAAAGCAGACACTGTAACAACGAGGGGGGAAAAAGAAAAATTGAAGAAACTTTCCATCTCAATAAAATAAAAATCGACAATGCCTTTCCAGATGTACCTCAAAGTGATAAGATTCTGTGAATCAGCATGAGGAAGAGAGCAGGTTGAAGTAGAAATCAGGGATAACATAATCGAAGCCATTTATATATTTATGCTGTACCCTGGATTTGGAAGGTGAATGTTGGTAAAAAAATATGATATTATAGGAGTTATACCAAGCCAAATAGTAAGTTAATGGAAATAAATGGTTATCACTTGTCATGTAAGCATTTGCTAGAATGATGGTAATATGTAACACTCAAGAGTGATTTGGCATCCCACTCAGAATCTGGCAAAATGGACTTGCCAACCAAGAGTCAAACTATAATTGAACAGCGAACTTTTGGCACATATCTAGTGGTTTAGTCTTCAAGATTCAATCATTAATATAACGTAATATATCGATGCGTAAGTACCTGAGCATTCAGGTTTTCTTTTTCTTGCTTAAGGCAATTACTGTGACAAGCAATCACGTATCTAAATTGTACTTCTCATTCAGAAATTTCATGGTCTGAGAATCACATTAATTCCACCTTTTGTAGTTTCGAAGAGCGTCTTGCTGCACAGAGAAGAGAAGCAGAGATGGCAACAGCAGAATTAGGCTTCAAAAAGCCCTTGAGCAAGGAGGAAAAGATTGAGAAAAAGAAGCAGAGGCTTGCTGCAATAGGTACTTCCCACATGTTGATCTTACATGTTCTCTTAAAGTACTTGCTTAATTACATAAACGAAATGGATGTGCCAACTGAAATGTAGGAAGTGGAAATTTCATTCTATGTTCTGGTCTCATTGAAGTGTTTTGGCTTTGTAGTTTGTACAGTAGGAAACAAGCATGAATTCTGTATTGTAGTTAGCACTTCTAGAGCTGCTTCAGTTATTCCCCTCAATGTAGCATATGCTAGTAATTAGTTGTCATTGACAGTTGTCTTTCACTTTAGCTGAGGTAAAAACTTTTCTGCCATCAGAACGGCCCATTTCTACTTTATTTATAAAGTGGAAAAAAAAAAAGAATCTGTTCTGCCAATTCTCTGCTGGTTCTCCGGGTTATTGGAATGGCTGTATATTTCATTCATGTGCAAAGTAGATTATACAGATAAGAGTCCCACTTTCAGGATTTGTTCATTATGCAAAAGAGTTTCAAAATTTGAATAACCCTAGTAGAGAAGAAATAAATGGTCTAGAAGAATTGAATGTGGTTTATATAGACTACTTAAAAGGTCTGAATTAAGGTGTCACATTGTGTGATATATTAAATCTTTAAATTATGTACCATAATTATTGTTTACACCAGAGCAATCTCTTCTCTATCTGCAAGAAGCTGAGAATTACTGGATTGCAGTGGGCAGAGATGGGTGACAAGTACCATGTTAATGTCTGCTTAACTGCAATATGGCCTATTGAATGTATAACTTGTCCAATAACCTGATGGCATTTTACACGTGTGGTATGAGGTGAAATGCATGTTGCTAATAGCTACTGTTACTTTGATCAGGAGAAGATTTGTTAGCCATTGCTGCAGATCAGCCCTTCCGATTTCCTGCAACATTTACATTTGTTGTGAGAGCATTTTCAGGTACTGTGCCAATGAACTATGATTGAGCTTGTTGCGTTATGAAAAAAGTGGACTGAGAAGCTGTGTTATCTCCCCAGTGTTGGATGGCATTGGGAAGGGTCTGGATCCTCGATTCGATATTACTGAGATTGCTAAACCGTGAGTGTCTTTTTGGTTATTGATTTATGTTGAAAAAAAAAAAAAAGAGTAGCTTTTTTGGCAGAGATTCATTTCTGGAGGGTTAGTATTTCTTTCTTAAGATGTTTGAACCGGCAATTCTTTCTGCTTGTAATGTTTTCATATTTCAATATGTAGTTATGCACTGGAGTTGCTAAAGTTTCGTGAAGCTGGTGTTGAAGTCATCCTGAAGGCAAGTTCCGGTGGCTTCCTTTGTGATATTAAGTGCTGCTGCTCTTTGAATCCAACATGACAGTCTAAATGGCATTTCAGGACTTTAGGAAGCGGTGGGACCGCCAATCTCGTGCATTTTACAACCTATTTAGACAGGCTGACCGAGTTGAAAAGCTTGCAGAAATCATCCAGCGACTGGTAATTTCAGGGCTATCCCTCCTCGTTTATACTAAATTATCCGGATCTTAGGTTACATTGCTTTGAAATTACAATGCAGGAGCAAGGTGACCTCAAGCTCAGGGTTCGGACTTTAGAATCCGAGAGGGCCTTTCAACGAGTTGCAGCTGTCCAGAAGACAGTTGGAAATGTGAGTTTAACTAGTGGTCCTGTTCTGCTAGCTTAGTTGTTAACTGATTTTGCAAAAGAACCACAGCAATTAAAGATGTCTTGAAAGCGCTTGGTCGTTTCTTCTCTGAACTTTTCTGCAAAAGATGTGCTATGAATGGAGATCTATCATTCCATCAATGTCTTGTGATTTGTGAGATTAAACATGATAATCATGAAAATATAATGTCTTCTAGTCCTTGTGGTGACTTCAGATAGATAAATGTCCGTGCCCTTTTCTGAGGGCTATTATGACAAAGCCTTTATTAATTGCTTGAATTGGGGGAATGTGCAAACTAGAAACAAAACAAACAAGGATGACCTTGGGCATATCTGCTTCTTACTTCCTCTAGCATTGCATTCAGTTCTGTGAATATGACTTCAGAAACCATAATGGAATAAAAAACACTGATCTACCTTTTCTTTCGAGGTTGGGGTTTGTTGACACTACCAACTACTTGTGCACGTTTCATTTTTTTTTTCTTTTGGTGCCAAATGCATAATGGTGATTAGATTATCGTGTTAAGATGATTACTGGCAAACATAATATACTTCAGGAATCATTTGAAGTCAAATTATTTGGCATGAGAACATTTTTTAAAGTTTGTACTCAAGAGAGATGCTCAGATCCTGATTTTTACTATCTTGGCCAATCAATAGACTGTAGCTGCTGGAAGCCTGATGAACCTTGCAACACTTTTGTATCTCAATTCGATTCGAGTAAGCTACTGGTTATTATTATTTTTCCTTATATGCAGCTTGTTCTCTCTTTTTTTTTGGCTATTTTCTACTCATGTTTGTTCTGAACTTGCCCTTACAGGCGCCTGCAGTAGTGGCATATGTTTTATGCGCATTTTTCGGTTTCCAAGTTCTCTTCGGCCTTATAAAGGTGAAAAAGTTGGATCAAAGGGAGAGATTGATCACAGGAACTGCTTAAACATTGGGTGTGTAAAATTCTTTTTAGGATACAATTCTTTTTCTGCCATGAATATGGTCCGATGAGTTCCTCTTCTTGGTGTCTCATGAATTCTGCTGCAGACGTATAGGATTATTGATACAGAAGAAGCTGCTCCTGAGTGCACACATTCAGCTTACAAACATTTCAAGGGGAGCCCAATATCTATTGGGGAGTCATGATAATTCACCTCTTCAATTCAACTGGATAATTAGCATGCGTCTGATTCTTTAACTGTATATGTGAGGGATGTTATATGAATGCAGAACGCACAACCAATCTTTAGGGCCATTCTGTGAAGTCTATCAGCTTAAGTAGCCCACTATCAGGTTTGCCCGTCTACTTTTTATTCAGAGTAAACCCGCGCCTTTTTACAGATAGGCCCATGCAATCATAAGGAAGTCTAGTACTAGAACTTCTAGTTGTACGTAGAGCAGTCTTGAAGTTGTAATAGTCATTTGGTCAAGTTTTGGGTAGTTTGACCTCGTGAACATGTGGCTGGTGACATGTAACACAATTTGTATAATTCTGTAACGTGTACATAGTGACAACATTCGTATTCTAATTGTACGCATCTCAGTCCACTTACCTCTCTCTTTTCCTCTCGCTCGTGTGACTATCTACTATGATAAATAGGGAAGCTGTTTGTAATGGTGCCCTATCCTGGTTGTCTACAGGTTAGTTTTCTACAGGTTACCCGTGCAATCTTCCTCTCCCTGTCCTCTCTCTCTAGTGCACACTTATATCTGTCAGGTTATGAGGTCAGGTTGCTGCGATACGTACGCATGGAATAATCTTTTCGGTACACATGGTTGAGGAATAAATGAGGTATTTCTTGAGCAACCTTGGGCCTTGAGTTCCACAAATTCTCGATCTTCTTCTAAAGCCAGCGCCATGTTAGTTGGGCTCCAATGATTGCAGAAGTTGTAAACAAGCAGCTCAAGGCTCGAAGTGTGTGGGCTTACCGATTGAGAATATTAGTAGTAAAGGCACATGGTTTGCACAATAATCCACTCACAAAAATATTATTAGGAGCACAACAACACGGTAAGTTGGAAAAATATCGAAGTGTATCATGCTATCAGAATTGAGTTTTCACAGCACAGGGACATGTACTCCGCCAACATCTCCATCTCTTCAATTTAGGGGCAAGGGTTCTAGTCTCCATCCCGACATCAGCAAAAAAGCCAGAGGTCTGCGCGCATGCGTCAGGTGGAGGCCTTTTTTTGCTTGTGTTAATTGTGCGTTGGCGTAGTGATTTTGTATGGATTTTGTTAGCATAGCAGTCTTTGAATTACTGTGAGAGTAATAGTTTCTTATGAATCACAAATTCTTGAAAAAATGGATTTCGCAATAATTTATAATAATTTATTATTTGGATTTTTGTGGTCCAGAACAAATTGTTATCCTCACAGTAGATTAAAAACAGTCATCTAATTATTTTTCATTTTGTTCCTAGATCTTCTACACAACTCCCTCCTTTAATGCATTCACCAACACTTTGCACCATCTTGTGAATTGCTGTTTCATGACATTCATTACCCCGCTCTCCGTGCCTCTCTCAAACACACGCTAAAGACAACCAAAAAATTCTTTTCTTTTTCTCTCAAGACATAAGAAGAGGCTCTGTTGTTCGTTTGTTACATGGATAATAACTTCCAAAAAATATTTTTCAAATTTTTTGGCGTTCGTTTCACGGAAAATGAACTGATTAGGGAATGACATTTTTCATCAAGGAAAAAAAGTCTTCTAAAATAGGAAAAAATGCTTTCCAATTTTGAGAAAGAAGAAAACGTTTCTCATATCTCCTTTCACCTCACTTTCTTTCACCAAATACTTTTTCCTATTACTTTTTATTTTTCTTTTCTTTTATAAATTAATTTTTAATTTTTTTCTTCTTCTTTTGCCAGTCATCGGCCATGATGACAATCGACGATTGGTGCCAAGTGAGCTCGAGCCTCACCTCCCCTCGCCTAAGCTTGGGCCTCGCCAGATTCTGCAAGCTGGGTGGGGCTCAAGCCTTGTCGAGCTCACTTGGCACCAACCATCGCTGTGGTTGGCGACTGGTTGAAGAAGAAGAAGATAAACAATAAAATAAAAAAAAAAAAGAAAAAAAAAAAAAAAATTAAATATAGATTTAAAAAATAAAAAATAAAAATAAAAATAAAAAAAATTATTGAAAAAGAGTGTATGAAGAAAAATATTCTTTTCTTATTGAATAGAGAAAAATATTTTTCACTTCATTTTCAAGTATCGTATTAACATCGAAAAACAATCACATTTTCCTTAAAAATGACTTTTAAGAAACCTAATGTTTTGTTCGTTTTGCGAAAAATGTGGCACCGAAATGAACTATTTTTGGTCTTTACCAAAAAAATGAACTATTTTTGGCCAATATGACATGCAAGTAATTAAAAAAAAAAATGTTATGATCTCAAGTGAATGCTGTACGAAATATGACACTTGTAGTATTCTTGTCTTATTAATAAATTATATGACTAAAAGTTGGCAAGTTTGTGAAAAATGGTAATTTGCAAACTTTGAAAATGGTTTATTATTTTCTAATGAAAAAAATTGGTAGATTCCCAGCAAGTTTAGTTGGACCAAAAGTCCTTAGTAAATTCTTTTTAACCTATTGAAATTTATCAACACAAAAAAAGAAAATTTGGTTGTGGAGTGGTACAACCTTATCTGGAGTAGCGGCATTAGCAAACGCAATTTTATTGGATGGTTAGTTTGTAGTGATAAACTACTGATAATAGAGGTTGTAGCATAATGGATGACCTTAATTGATATCCAATGAACTTCTATAGAGCTGGTATAGAAAACATAATTCATTTATTCTTCTGGTGCGAATGGATAGACAGTATTTGGTGTAGTATCCTTGCACAACATGGGATGAGGCCATCTTTAGGAGGATGGAATGAGGATTTTCAATAGATGATTAGGGCAATAAAGGGCAAAGATTTGGCAGCGAGACTCCTCAAAGTGTCTTTCCTAACAACCATATATTGCATTTGGATAAAGCGCAATTATAGACAGTTTCAAAACAAATCAACTGGCATCCATATTATTTTGGCCAAGATGCGTAAAAAATGTAAGAGATAGAGCTTCACTTTACCAAAATATTAAACCTTTCTAGTCAAATCTTGTATTGGCTACTATGTGAAGGCTTCCAACCTCATCCTTTTTGAATTTATTAGCTCTATTTATAATGCCAAGGGATGCCCCTAAGCTGTTGTGCTTCACATGCTTTATAATACTTACATTTAAGCAAAAAAAAAAAAAAAAAAAGAAAAGAAGAAAATCCGCAATTTCGGGCATGGAGCAATAGAATGCGTACACATTTTTAAAAAAATTATAAATTACCCAAAAAATTAATCTCCTCCATATTTTCTTAAGTAGAGCCTAATGTATCACCATTTAATGATGTGCGATCAGCTTTATTAAAACAAGTTCAGTCTGAACGTTTTTATATAAGGATACATATAAAGCAATGTTTATTAAGAAGTTCTCTATGTTACATATGTTATTAATGGATGATGCCAATGGCTGAATCTCCTCACAAAAGATTACAAGGCGAGAAAACTTCAATTTTTTTCACCATTCCGAAGGGTGATAATATCCGTGAGACGAATGACATGTCGATTACTTCTTGTACTTCACTGCATAGGTGTGTGCACTTGGTCTCTCGCATCCACCATATGATACAACCTTAACTCGGGAATGGCGTGGCGACAGCAAGGAGATGAACTTTCCTATGGATGGTAAGACCAGGGCACTCCGTCATGTCCAAATCCTCCGGTTTCAGACCCTCAGGCAATGCCCAATCGAACTTGTTCACCAGATTCGCCAGGACAAGTTCGTTCGTTGCCATCGCGAACGATGTCCCGGGGCAACCCCTCCTCCCGGCGCCGAAAGGGATCAGCTCAAAATCCTGTCCCTTGAAGTCCACCGAGCTGTTCAAGAATCTCTCGGGCTTGAACTCGTCCGGCTCGTCCCACGAGCCGGAGTCCCTACCGATGGTCCATGCGTTCACGATCACTATAGTCCCCTTTGCGATGTCGTAGCCTCGGATTTTGACGTCTTGGGTCGACAGTCGCGGGAGGAGGAGTGGGATCGGAGGGTGCAGGCGGAGAGTCTCTTTGAGGACTGCTCGTAGGTAATGCATTTTCTCCAAGTCTTCGTCGGTTATATTTGGCTTGCCACTAGCGATTTTGCGGACCTCGGTTTGGAGAATGTTCATGGCTCTAGGGTGCCTTAAGAGCTCGGTCATTGCCCACTCCAGGACTGTGTATGTTGTATCAGTTGCACCGGCAAATGCGTCCTGCACAAGCACAAAAGTTAATGAAGGCATGGAAAAGTTATATTTAGAGTAGGCAAAGAGCTTGTTAGCATGATAGTCTTTGGGCTAATGTGAATAAAACAACTTCTTGTAAATTACAAATTTTTTTGAAAGAATAGATCTCATAATAATTCATAATAATTCATTATTTGGTTTTTTTTTTATGATGGATTGTTATTTTGACAGTAGATTAAAGATTACCATCTAATTATTTCCCGCAGACAATTAATGTTGTTAGGAAAGAAAAAATCAATAGTGTAGGTGACGGTTGGTGGAGAAAAAAAGGGGAGAGCTTACCAAGATCTGTGCTTTGATGCTATCGGCACCAAGAACAAAACCAACGGTCTTCTCCTTCTCAATCTCCAGCAAACCATCCACAAAGTCTCTCCTATCTTCACCTCCGCCGCCGACGCTCTTCACCTCCATCTTCCGCCGGTGCTCCTCCACCACGTCATCGAGGAACTTGTCGAATGCCCTCGCGACACACTCTACTTTCGCATCTAAGCCAGTCAACTTGTTGATCCACCCAAGGCACGGAATGAAGTCCCCAACGTTGAAAATGCCCAGCAGCCTCATCAGGTCCCCCAACAGTCCCTTGAAATTCTTGCCCTGCTCGCCGTCGCTGTACTTCCTCCCCAGAGCCACCCGGCATATGATGTCATTCGTCAGCGCCGCGAACATGTTGCTCAGGTCCACCGAGCGATGCTGCTCGATCTTGTCCATAAACAAAGAGATCTCTTCTTCTCGGACCGTCCGAAACGAGTGGACCCTCTTGTTGCTCAGCAGTTGGAGCACGGAGATGCTTTTCATTTGCCTCCAGTACTCGCCGTATGGCGCCAGCGACACGTCCTTGCGGTGGTACAGAAGCCTCTCGGACAGGGTTGACCTGAGTCGAAGAAATGACACGAAATCGGCACGTCTTTAGTACAAGTGAAGCTTTTGTCTTGTTAAATGTTTTCAAATAGGACGAGTTGACGCACGGTTAATGTCCATGTCTGTAGTCCACCGGGACCTTTTCCAATCATAAATGCTAGAAAATATAACTCTTACAGGGAATTAAGATGCATGAACACGGGTCGACAGGCTTAGCCCATACCTGGGTCGCTCGGAGAAAATGCGGTCGTGAGTCTTCATGATGTCACGTGCACAGTCGGCGGACGATACGATGAGGACGGGCGCGCTCCCGAAGTGGAGCATCATCAAGGGGCCATAGCGTCTCGACAGGGCTTGGAGTGAGCGGTGAGAGTGATAGCCAAGCTGGTGGAAGTTCCCAATGATCGGGAGCTTTGGCGGCGATGGGGGAAGGTGAAGGTTAGTAGCGGCGGCGGAGGAAAGGAAGAGGAGGCGGAGGCATTCGAGGGTGAGGAGGGTGATGAAGAGGACGAGTGTGATTGAGGTCAGCGAGAAAGTGAAGGAGAGCAGCGGTGAGGCGTTGAAGCTCAACATTGCCGGTGGCGCTGGTGGCTTTTCGCCGTTCCGGCGTCTCGAGGTGAATGCCTTTCTTTTTAGGGTTGTGAAGACGAGTGGTGGAGGGATGGGGATTTATATTGCTCGTGCTGTTGTGGAGCTCTACAGGAATTTTCGTATGCAGAATATCAGGAAAATTCCTAATCTTGTTCACTTGTCATGGAAGAGAATTCACCAGTTCCCCTCCGGTAATTTTGAATAAACAGCTTTACTAAGGATATATAAATATTTACTATTCTTTTGCCTTGGGATCACTATTACAAGACCAACAACGATTTTCTTCGAATTCGACAAATATATCATCATCATCATCATCATCATCATCATCATCATCATCATCATCATCATCATCATCAGTATTATCTATTTGATAGAACGATTTCGTAATCATAGTCTAAATCTCTATTTTTTGGGGCCAACTATAAGATTTACTCAACAATAATCCCTCTTCGACAAAAAACTTATATTTTTTAGACCAATGTGTGAGTTATGATATGTGGAGTTCATTGAATTGTGATTGATAGTTTGAAAGCAAGTATACTAACAGGAGTTGAACGCGTAAACATGCACGCGTCCATTTTCACATTAACTTACAAAGATCTCTCAACATCATGGACCGCGAGTCCGCCTGGAAATGGAATTATCACTCGCTGATGGCCTTGTTAGTTTCATCCAACGGCCAGAATAAGGAAGGTTGGGAATTGATTTGGCCAAGAACGAAATGGACAGGAACCAGAAAGACGTTGTCCGCTTGCAACACAGCTTCACGTTGATAAGGGGGTTCATGGGTCTTGTCAATTTAGTTTGGAAAACAGATCGATATGTGTCAAATCGTGTTAACTTTTAAGTTGATATCCGTTCCATTTCATATCGGATTCAAGTTTCTCTCTTAGCGAATTCTCTATGTTCTATTTTTGTTGGAATTTCATTTGTACCCTCAATTTCAAAGATGCGTGAATAAAATCCGTTTAGAGCTAAATTATTGGTTTGGCCTAAATGGGGTTTCCTGTTTGATTGAATATCTAAGAAGGTTTCTCGAGGCGATCAACATCAATAGGGTTGTCAGCCAAAAATGGCCACTACAGTTGGTTTGGCAGAATAAAGGCCATGGGCCATGACGGGTGTTTTGGTATAGAAGTTATTCCGAATTGCTGATGAATGGTTGTTGCCCTGCAAAGCGGCAGTACATAGCGACGAGGAAGAGATTAAAATTGAGATATGCCAGTTTGAAAAATGACTTCCTAGATAAAGCTAGACTTGGCCTAATACAGTACCCTTAAACAGGTGTTGGAGATTAACGAGGGGCATGAACGTAGGGTATTGGACGAAATCCCAACATCTCATAACTATAAGGTTTCAATTAGTTTTTTTTTTTTTTTTGGTCGAAGATACGGTTTCAATTAGTTAAGATATTCTAATCGGTTCATAAGCTGTGGTCTTAAGTATATGAGTGAAGATAAATCCCCTCGGATAAGTATAGGAATAAGGATACTAGAAGTGTCAAAAATTTTGTACAAGATTCACTTTAGTGTTAAAATTTTTTATTGTCTCACTTAAGAGTCAAATTAGAAAAAAAAACGATCACTTAAGTGTTTCCGACGTCAGATATCGACCAAAAATATTACATGACTTTTTAATTAAATATCAATGCTTATAAGGATTTAAAATATGAAAAAAAAATCCACGTGGAAAAAAAGTCAAATTATTTTATACTTTCCTTTGTGAAAATTGCGGGTGACAACGCAAAATATCTACATCCGCCAGGTTTTTCTTGCTTCCCCCCATCACCAGCCACCATCGCTGATCCAGCACCAGCATGCTACTCTCTCATATTTCTTTCTGGATTTCTAGCAAACACTCGAAGTCCATCTCTCATACTACCACACCAAAAAACACACGCTCAATAGAGAGGGACTCCCTTCCGCTCATCCTGTCCATCAATGCATAGCTTTCCTCAGCAAACCATGCTAGGCCACCTCCCTTTCATTCTCGCAGTTGCGCTCATACGCTCTCTCCATAGACATACACACAAGAAACGCTCTCATCACTAAAGCTATCTCTTCTCCAAATATGGGGCCTCCCTCTTGGATCTCCCATGTTCACACGAGCTTGATCTCAGCCCTTCTCGAATGCCATTTCCGTGGGGCGACCCAGTGTATGTCCTGTATAACCGAAATAGAGCATAATAGAGCAAGATGAGGTCGAGGCTGTTCCATTAGGATTTGGCGCACGAACACAACAAAATAGAGATTAAAGGCGAGAGAGAAATCAAGACACGAGGTTTATCATGGTTCATCCTTAAACTATGGCCATATCTAGCGAATGATTTCATTATAATTGACATTTCCCACCTTTCTATTACAACTTTCAATTATAAGAGAAAGAAATAAGATATTGGTAGCAAAAGCTATTCATAGGCCTAAACCCAAAGAATTTAAACTATAAAAGCCCTCTAGCGGCCAGGGGCACTACCTTCTCTATGCCTTTTTATCGATGGAGAGTATGAACCACACCTCAACATTCTCTCACTTGACGAATATTTCAAATGTTACTTTAGACCCAAAATAGTTCTACACTCGCTGCATTATTAAAAAAATCTGCATTATTCACCTATGTGTCAACTTTCTCTAGTACTACAACCTTCTATTCCACTTTCTCACGGATAGAGTAATATGCTCTATGCTTTCCTCTTGCATGAAATTCAAAATTCTTAGCCAAGAATATAACACTTTGGCTATCGCAAGTAATCTTCACTTCTCGTTGTGTAAAACCAAGCTCTTTAGTAATACTCAAATAAGAATTGGTAACTCAAACCTAGTTGATAAGAAAAGTTGGATGGTTATTCAAAATAAGATAAGTAACTTCTACAAAGAGTTGGCAAATTTAGGCTTACAAACAAATGCAAATAAATTTGTAAAAGATAAGAAAAAATGGTAAATTTTTTAAAAAATGATAAATACTGATAAGAAACTCAACTAGGAGTTGATAAGCCAATAGTAGGAGTTGGAAATTTTTTGCCAAAAGCGTCACATTTTTCGCGAAACGAATGGAGCCTTTGACTTCTTAGAAGCCATTTTTCCGGAAAATATAATTATTTTTCAATATTTAGCTGAAACCTAAAAATGAAGTGGAAAATATTTTTTTCTATTCAATAAGGAAAATCTTATCTTCCATGCACTCTTTATTAATAATTTATTATTATTCTTTAAAAAATCAAAATTTAATTATTTTTTAAAAATCTATTTAAAATTATTTTTTATTTTTCTTTCATTTTTCTCTGTACCTTATTGTTCTTCGGCTGGTTGCCGGCCATAGTGGTAGCTGGTGATTGGTGCCAAGCAAGGTTGAACCTCACCACAAGCCGGCGATGCTTTACCTGGCCTGATCCAACGAGCTGGGCGGGGCTTGAGCCTTGGTCAAGCTTGCCACAGCCTTGCCGACCTCTAGACCTTGGGCCCCCAACTCGTTGGATCTAGCGAGGCCCAAGCTTGCCTGATGGCCTTGAGCGAGCTTGGTAGAAAAGAGGGTGGCGCCAACCTGGTGAGACATTAGCATGATACAGATCCCAGATGATGGAAAAGAGGGTGGCACGGTAAACTCCGGGCAATCCTGGAAAAATACATAAGTAGCTCTCAGAAAATAAGGAACATTCTGAGCAAGAAATCAATGCAAATGGCGCCGAGAGACAAAGGGAAGCCGTGGAAATCGAACTAACGAAATTGGCATATCATTAGTCTCGCCCAAAAATCAAAATCGCTCTTCTATTTTCTTTATTATCCTTTTTGGGTAAAATTCACGCCCCGTACTTTTGTAAAGGTCCACTATCAAGTCCTTCGGTTAAATTTGATCGTCGGAGTGATGAGTTGACCGCCGCGTCGATGAATTTGCCATTCTGAAAACATGTCATTTTTCACCCGTTGCTTGTAATGATAAATCACTAAACATTATCGCTTTATTTTGAAGCAAATTTTCTAATCACTTAACAAATTACTAATTGAGAAAACTTATACTTGTAATTGAGAAGGGTTAACTTACTTGATATGATAGTTTATAATTTACTTTTCTCTTTGGAAATCTGCCCAGAATGTTCAAGAGTTGCTATAAGCTATGATTAACAAAAATAAATTTTTAAGTTCTGAAACCAAATAAGGTTATGAAATTACTAAAGACTAAAACTTGGAACTTTATTTTGTTACAGGGAATGCTACTAGAAAGTGTCCAAGGCTTATTTCGTTACAAATATTATATGGTTAATAACTTGGATTCATATGCGATATTCACATGTTATTAGTAGTTTCCGTGTACATAAATATGATTTTCACTACTATTAGTAACTTTCTATATAAGAAGAGGTAATGAATTGTGTATAGTCAGTAACTCTCCTTTACTCGCGATACTCACACGTGATTAGTCTTTTTTATTTGTATCGAAATAACTTTGAATACGCTTTTACATAGAAACAGTACCTTATCCTATATGATCAGCGACTTTCCATTTTCTATTAATATTCATGTATGATTAATGAAATTTGTGTATACTTATTTAACTTTCAATATTTTAAATCCGTAGCTTTTTAGGCAACAGAAATAAGTTCTATAGCGGTTTTTATGGCCACAGCTGATAATCTGTACAACGGTCCACGGGATTATAGAATCCCCGTTGCGGGCAAATACAAATATGTGACTTTCTCCTCCGCCATACTATTTTGCTATTGAGTTTATGAGTTTTGGTCAAAATCCCTTTGAAGTGCATCCATGTTTGTCCTCGCCCTGGTGTTTTAGAGCCTATTTGATAACTATTATATTTTCAGGAATAATTTTTGCTCAAAACGTTTTTGTCTATTCTCTAGATGAATTTCTAAGTATTTTGAGGTATTTGGTAACTATCCAAAATTTCTATTCTCAGGATAGAAATGCTTTTGGTATGACGTTCAAATTCTTTTGTGACTTAGAATTTTATTATATTTTTCTTTTTTTTTTCTTTTTCTTCCTTTAGCTGGTTGTTGGAGTGTTGCCAACCTCCAAATAGGTCGACCCTCATTGGCTCAAGTCTCATGGGGCCACCGAGAGGTCGGCCTCACCATAGCCAGGTCACACCAACCTCACAGTGGCTCAACAAGGCTCAGCCTCGCCTCGGCTAGGTGAAATTGACCTTGCTCATATTTGCGAGGCCAAAGTCACTCAGACATTGGTGGGCCACTGCGAGGTCGACCTCGCCTTGGCTAGGTGATGTTAGCCTCACTATGACTCAGTGAGGCCGCCGGCCCTCATCTGGCCAATTGCTGGCCATCATTGAGGCTAGTGACCAATGAAAGGAAGAAGAAGAAGAAAAAGAAAAGAAGAAAAGAAAATGAGGAAAAAAAAGAGTTCTTGATTATGAAGTTGTTCTTGAGAACAAAGAAGTAATTTTTTTTTTTTTTGTTTTAAATCCATTGTCAGGAATAAATTTGCTCCTGGGAACAAAGAAGTTACCAAACGGATTTCTATTCCTTTTTTGTTCCAGGGAACGAAAGAATAAAATTAGACATTATTTGGCTAGTTACCAAATATGCCCTTAGCCTCGAGTTTGTATTTCCATTAATGTTGCTTGCACCATGGCAAAGAAGTAACTATCTTGAAGAAAAAGTTTTCTAGAAGTGTCTCTCGCTCCGATCTAGAAAATGACACCTGGAGTGCTAAACTTAGCATGAAGGGATACTTAAGTGCCACAAATTATGAAAGTAACACTTAAGTACTAAAATCGAAGTAAAATGGGTCAATTAAGTGTCACTAGTGAAAATTCAGCCAAACGTTGACATGACAATTTTCTAGCAAGCCAAGTGTAAAGCGACGTCGTTTTGTTGCTGATGTGAGTAAATAATTTATATAAAAATTAATTAAAAATTAAATTTAAAACCAAATTTTTAAAAAAAAGGAGGAGGAAGATGAATAGCAATTGGTGGCGAGAGCTCACAGGCGCTTGCCGCCGGTCAACTAAGGTCGTTGGCCCCTGGCCAAGGCTTACTAACCCCAGTCGACCCTCCCTCCACCTTCTCGGCAATGGCGGGCGATAGAGAGGGCTAAGCCCTCAGCTGCTGATTGCTATTCATCTTTCTCCTCCCTTTATATATATAATTTAGGTTTAAATTTAATTAAATTAATTTTTATATTAAAATTTGAATTGTGTCAAAACGACGTCGTTTTTGTGTTTCTTTGCAAAGTCAGCTTTTCAAAGAGCCACATAAGCGAACAAAATTAATAAAAAATTATCATGTAGGATTTCGGTAGAGTTCGCCGGATATGGCATTCAAATGTCCCATTTTTCAAAAAAGTGGCATTTAAGTGTCATTTTCCTAACTTTTGGCATTTAAGTGTCCCATTGTGCCAAGTTTTAGCACTTAGGGTGTTCTTTTGCTCGCTTCAATCTATATTTCTCTTGCGACGCGTAGACCCCCGGAGTGCCATAACTTGACACAAAGAGACACTTAAGTGCCATAATTTATGAAAGTGATACTTAAGTGTTAAAATTGGAGTAAAATGATTACTTAAGTGTCAATCCGGCCAAAACACTAACGTGTCAATTTTCTGACAAAGTAAGTGCAAAACGGCATCGTTTTGGTGCGACGTGGTAAAAAATTAATATAAAAATTAATCAAATTAAATTAAAAATTAAATGTATTTAAAAAATTTATTAAAAAATACAAATATTAAAAAATTAAAATTTAAAAAAATTTAAAAATAAAAAAGAAGCCGTCGGCCTTTGCCGGCCGGAGGGTTGACGGCCCTCGCCCCCGCATTTGCCAAGGGTCGCCGCCCGCCGGTGGTCGCTTTAGTGGGTGGCGCCCTTGGCCGGCGGGCGAGGGCCACGACCCTCGCCTAGATTGGCGAGGGCTCATGGCCCTCGCCCGTTCAGTGAGGGGGAAGGAGGAGGAGGGGAGCCGTCGATGGGCGAGGAGGAGGAAGGAGGATGAGAAAAAAAAAAAAGGGGGAGGACGAGGAGGGAGGCGACCAACGGGCCGAGGGCTCGATCCTCGCGTCACCGCCGCCATCTCCCCTCCGTCGCCAGGGAGGTGGGAGAGGGTTGGTTGGGGTCGGTGGCCCCGGCCTTCGGCTAGGGGTCGGCGGCCCCGCCGACCCTCCCCACCTTCCGTTGACGGCGAGAAAGCGGCGGCGAGGACTCAACCCTTAGCCGGCGGCTACCTTCCTCCTTGTCCATTTTTTTAAATAAATAAATATAAATATAAATTATTATTATTATTATTATTATTATTATTATTATTATTATTATTATAATATTTTTAATTTAATTTAATTAATTCTTATATTATATTAAAATTCAAATTATGCCAAAACGACATCGTTTTGGCCGATTTAAGGACTCTATTTTTGTGAACTATAGAAACAACGTCGTTTTGGGTAAATTAGAGCTGAGTTAGCTCTCCGACGAGCCGCCTTGGCGATAAATATTAATATTTAATTGTAAGGTTTCCCACTTTTCTTAAAATGTGGCACTTAAGTGTCGCTTTCGTAAGTTATGGTACTTAAATGTCCCTTTGTGCCAAGTTATAGCACTTGAAGCGATCTTTTGCCTTTCTTTTGCTCTCTTCATTCAATTTGATTCAATTTTCTCCATTTTCTATTCCAATATTGGTGTATAATTCGAATTTGTAGTCTTATAACTAAACCTATCAAATGAGTGGATCGTGTTGAGTTTGGGTTGAGTCGGATCATAAATGGTTTGACCTAAATCGATTTATTAACCCATTTATAACTCATTTATTCGTAATGCAAAATTTCTCGATTCAATACCATTTCAATTTTATACCCAACCCATATTGTTAAAATACTTTTATGTACAATCAAATCTAGGATAACTTCTTTCTTATGATTTTATTAAAAAAAATTATATTGCCAAAACACTTCTATGCAACACAAATCTAGTAACAATTGTTATAATTCTTTTAAATATATATATATAATCTTTTTCCTCTTTTATCCTATGTCCAATAAGGGCTGCGAGGTCCTCGTCAACTGTGGGCAAGATTTGAAACCCTAGCTAGTTGCGGGCTAGGATCCTGGCCCTCGCTAGACCTAACAACCTTGAGAACGACTAGGGAAGGATTCGTGGCCCTCGCCCTCAGTTGGTGTCAACAAGGGTAAGTGAAACTTCATAGCAAAAAAATTAAGAAAGAAAGGAAAAAAGAAAAAAAAAAGGAATTTTTTTTATAAAAATTGGCTCAACACATCTCCGTATGTGATATATATATATATATACATATATATTTATTTATATTTTTTAGACCATGTGCATATGTGACATGACCTATTCTAAAAAGGTAAATGTCTCTTAGGACATGCATGACAAAATTTCTGTTTTTGTATTTCTCTGTTTTTTTGTTCCCCAGAACATGTTTGAAATAAAAATCCGTTTGGTAACGCAATTTCATTTTTCTATTTCTAGAACATATTTCTATTCCGAAATAGATTTGGAGCATAAATCAAAAGTTAAAATTTTTAGCTTTTCTATTTTTGGAACAAAAATAAGAAATTAAAATTTTTCTCATCGTTTACTCTTGTCACCATCCGTCACCCACTTGTCGCCGTGGGATGCTAGATGCTCGCTGCTTGTTGTTGGCCACCTGCCATCGGCTTCGGCCACCAGCCGCCGACCGCCGGCCACCAAACGTCAGTCGTCGGCCACCACACTCCAACTGTCCGTTGCCAACCGCCGGTCGCCGGATGTTGGACGCCCGACAGTCGTTGGCTGCTCATCGCCAATCATTAGAAGCCGGAGGCTCACCACCAACCATTGGATGTTCACCGACGACTGTCCGCCGCTCACTACCGGTCGTCGGATGTTGGCCACCCACCACCTGTCGCCAGACTTTGGCCACTGGCCACCCACTGCCGACCTCTCGTCGCCGAACTCTGGAGGTCAAATGTTAGACGTCGAACTTCGGACGCCGGACGTCAGTCGCTGATCGCCGGACTTCGGTGTTGGACTTTGGACTTTGGCCACCTGCCGCCGTCACTTGACTTGGCGTCGGATGCCGAACATTGGACTTTGGACTTCGGCCGTTGGTCGCCAGTCACTGGATGTCGAACGTTGGTCGCTGAATGTTGTACTCCAGCCACCGAACGCTGTTCGTTACTGCTCTTAGAAATAAAAATTTTATTCTGCTATCAAACGAATTTTTATTTCAGAAATAGAAATTTTGAATTATTATCAAACACATTTCTTTACTTAGAAACTCATCCATGGAATAGAAATTGATTTCTGTTCCAGAAATTTTGTCATGCGTGTCCTTAAGTAGTTAAGCCTTGTAAATAGATTCATAATGGACCCATTATAATCCACTTATTTTAGAGGTCTATTAAATGAGTTAAGCCTTAAGTTAGTTGTAAAATTTTTTATAATGGGCCCATTTATAACCCACTTATTTAGGCATCTTTATTTTATATACCCATTATATCTCATGCGAAATTTGTTATGGCCCATCTAAATGTTTTTGGGTTATTAGATGAATTTTTGGACCCATTTTGATAGGTCTACTTAAAATTGAAAAAGTGAAAAAGATCCCCAAAGTGGTCCTGAAAAATGTCTATGGATCAAGGTGATGTTCTTGTCTTCTCCATCGTGAGTGCCGTTACAGGTAGGTGTGTGGTAAAACCCAAGAACAATGCGACTAAATTGTGCTTGGAGCCATTCAACCAAACAAGACAACATAAAAATCATTTACTATTTTTTTTTAGGAACCCAACGACGTATATTGGAGAAGTTCACGATGGAGAAGTTTATGTTGGAGTAGTGAATAGAAAGATAGACAAGTCTTTCCTTTCTGGGCGTCAATTTACTCTAAAGATCTTGCTCAGGATGGGAAAAGTGTCCGAAAAAGTCCGAAACCTTTTAAATTTGTATTACTTTATTCCTAAACTTTTTACTAGTGTCAATTTAGTCTTAAACCTTTTATCGGTGTCAATTTAGTTCTAAACCTTTTGACTTAATGCCAATTAGTTCTAAACTTTTTATTGGTTCTAATTTAGTCCTAAAACTTTTTATTTGATGTCAATTTAATCCTAAAACTTTTGATCTAATGTTAATTCAGTCATTCCGGTTAATTTTGACTAGAGTCTATGGTTGGGAAGGCTTGACCCTTGCCAGCCTAGTGCGAGGCCAGCCTCATGGCCGCTGGCAAGGTCGACCGCAACCTTGCCAGCCCTCACTTTTGGTCGGTCGCCCAGCCGACGCCTAGCTAGAGTAAGGTAGAGGAGGGAAAAAAAGGAAAGGAAAAGAAAAGAAAAGAAAAAGGAAAAGGAAAAGGAAAAGAAAAGAAAAGTTGTACATGTCAGTATTGGCTATGTCACGTTAGTACTAATCGTGCCATCTCAACAATATTTAGCTAAAATTAGTTGGAATGACTGAATTAGTATTATGTCAAAAGTTTTAGGATTAAATTGACAATGAATCAAAAGTTTTGCGAATAAATTGGCATCAATAAAATGTTTAAGACTAAATTAACACAAAGTCAAAATGTTTATGACTAAATTGATACTAATAAAAACATCTAGGACTAAATTGCCAGCAATAAAAGATTTAAGATTAAATTGGCACAAATGTAAAATATTTAGGACTTTTCCGACACTTTTTTCCTCCTAAAAGTCCTTTGAAGACTTACTAAGAATCCTTGCGCACTATTCATCCCCGTATTTCGATAACACAAAAGTAGACTTTAGCACCACGGAAACTCCCTTGCTTTACAAGAAGTGATCATATAGTCAGCATTTTCAATTCATGTTATTCGTTATTGTCCTCATGATCTGCTTCTTCTTCCTGACTTAACCTCGAAAGATTGTTGAGCCCGGTATGATTCGAACTTGAAGGTTCTCGTGCCGGCAATGGTCGAGCAGTTTCTTGGTCTCACTAGAACAGCAATAAATTGGAAATACTAAACATTAACCCATTCAATGTCTACTAACCGATACGTGGGGGAAAGTACATCGTAAGTGCCAAAACTTGACTCATATGGACAATTTAGTGCCAAAATTTTTAAAAAGTACACTTAAGTGTCACTTTTTTTTAAAATATTGGGACACTAAAATGCTAAATCTGGCGAGAGTAGCTGGAAATCCAATGTGGCATATTTTTAATAATATAAATGGTCTACGTGGCCTGTCGAAAAGCCAACTTAGCAATTCTTGTCTAAAATGTCGTCGCCTTTCATATTCACTTAAGTGCTAGTCGTGGTTAAAAAATGATCACTTAAGTGTTAAATTATGGTGTAAGTGATTACTTAAGTGCTACTCGTGGTTAAAAGTGAACACTTAAGTGCCAAGTTTTAAAGAAAGTGAATATTAAGTGCCAAGTCTTGGTATCTACGTGGATAGTTTAATATTTATATTAAAAATTAATTTTGGGGGCTTATAGTGCCATGTGGACTTTTAAAAAAAAATAAAATTATCACGTGGATAATTTTTTAAAATAATTGCCACCTCAGTAAATAAAGTCATTGGAAAATGTCAAGTTAGCACTTTGGCTGGATTTTTCACTATTGACACTTAAATGTTCATTATTTTCCAATTTTGACGCTTAAGTATATATTTTGAAACTTTTGAAACTGTTGAAGCTAAAGTGTCATCCTGTGGTAAGTTTTAGCACTTTGAGTGTCCACACCCCTGGTACATGATTACCTGCAAAAGTATAAAAAGGGACTATAGCCTAATGCCAACTAAAAGAAAATTGATCATCAAAATAGGAGTTACATCAATCTTTATGGAATCATATCCTCAATTATTATTGCAAGACTTGATAAGATTAGAAGGAAATCCTCGTTCCCACGATAAAAATGCATCAAAAGAGTACGGTCAATACGAAGAAAGCACACCGCCTTCTCATGTGGCTCATTAAACTATACTAATCCACGATATCTTCGCCAAATCTAAATGTAAGACAGATTTGATACTGAAGTAATTACTTGTAATATCACAACCACAACCTAAAGCATGTGCGTTACAGCGCTGCGTGATTAAAGAATGGCCACGTAAAAGTAGTTATTAACAAGGATTGACTTCTTACCCAAAAAGGTCAACTAGTTAATGGTCTTGCAAGCACCAACGTACAAGGAAACCTTTTGTAAATGCCCCTTTAACGTTGCCACCTAGTAAAATAAAGTTGTCGCACTAGGGTGGCATTAAGAGGACGAGATATCATAACCTATGAATCTCCACTCCAATCACATAATACTGAGAAATGACTTCGCCAGAACTCATTGATTTTGAGTAATCTTGGCCAGCTTGGACATTGAAACTTTGCATACCAAACTCGCTATATAAACTCCCTTTGCGTCACTTCTTTCTCTGCCTTCTAAGTCTATCTTGGACTGTATTCTTTTCATACCCACCATGGCAAAGAAACCGAGCTTGGGTCGCCAGAAAATCGCCATTTCGAAAATTCCCAAGAAAAACCATCTCCAGGTGACCTTCTCGAAACGGCGATCCGGGCTTTTCAAGAAAGCGAGTGAGCTCTGCACCCTCTGCGGGGTCGACATCGGAATCATAGTCTTCTCTCCCGCCAGCAAGGTCTTCTCCTTTGGTCACCCAGAAGTCGAGTTCATCATCGACCGGTTCCTCGCCCAGGACCCGGCGCCCCCTGACTCGGGCGAGTGCCGGCTCATTGAAGCCCACCGGAACGCGAACTTGCGTGACCTCAACGGGATATTGACTCAAGTTCTTGAGGAGCTGGAGGCGGAGAGGAAGCGCGGGGAGGCGCTGGATGAGATGAGGAGAGAGAGCCAGAGGCAATGTTGGTGGGAGGCACCGATCGATGAACTTGGATTGTGTGAGCTTGAGCAGTTGGGAGGGTCGATGGAGGAGCTCAAGAAGAACGTGATGAGATGGATCAACGAGTTGATGGTGGACTCTTGCTCCCCAAACGGGGAAATCGCCTACGAGAGCAAGCCTCTTGAAGCGAACGGTGCATACAATCTTGGGCATGTGTACAATCTCCATGACCAAAATGGACTCTTTTGATGCCCCTTAATTTGAGCTCTTTCCCCTTTTTTTGGGTGTTTTGTTCAGTGTCTCACTATACAGGCCTATCCTTTTTGCTTTTGGCTCCTGGATTTCTGTGTTTTATGATTCGGATGTTGTATAAATAATGTTGGACTGATCAAATTTGAGAAAATTGTTCCTGTAAATAACGCTGGACTGATGAAATTTGAGAAATTTGTTCCTGTTGGTGTTATTAGAATTTGCTAGCGTTGAATGTTTACTGGATTTATTCATGTTTATCTTTGAGACATAGATAAAACTTTGATGCTGACAAAAAAGAAAAAAAAGGTATACTTGAATTCGCAAAGTTTTTTTTTTTTTTTTTTTTTTTTTTTTTTGGTCGATCTCTACTCTATTCCTACTCTACACTCACTTGCAGACTTGTGCCCTGCCTCTTGCAGGGCGTGGGAGTCGCAACCCACTCTCAAACTTACGCGTCCCTACCCCCCATCCCCTCCTGAGAAGGTGGGGATTTGAACCCCTCACCTCCCCCTTCCATGTTGGAAGGGTGGCCACTGGCGCAAAGTTTAGTATGCGGAAGGGTCAATGCTTGGCTATTGCTGCAATTATTCCTATTTGGTAAACGTTACGTGGCTCTTAAAATTATATCTCTTTTCAGTATTTAAGACCGCATTAATTTTCCTTTTATCTTTTTTTTTGGTCGGTAATTTTCCTTTTATCCGCAAAGTGATAAATTTCAACTCTTCTTTGATTTGTTTGATAGTGAAGCAATATATGCTTCTTCTGACAGGAATTGAATTAAATCAACAGATATTAGAAATCCCAGAATTCATCCTAAGATTCATTTTTTATTGTTAATGATAGTGTCACGCGGATCCATTTAGCGTTTCCTAACTTGTGAAAGAAACTCTAGAGAGAGAAGCTTTGGAATTGTATTTTACTTGTAAATGAGATATAAATGAGGGGAAGAGACCTCTATAACCGTAAATCTCTTATTAATCAAATGGTAGAGATTACATATTCCCAATTACCATCCACCTGCATTTATTTCAGCCATATACAACTATCGTAACGTCCGCCCTCAGGAGTATTATAAAATACTTGAGAAAACCGACTTAGGCATTTTTGAGGTTAGCTTTGTTCATGAATTAGTCACAGCCTTCGATCAAAATATCTCTTGCCCTTCGATCAAAATATCTCTCGATCGTGTGGCTTCATCGGCCATGAACAATAGCATCAAAATGATCCTGATTGGGATAAGCTTCTAACTTTCAGCATTCGCCATCTTTCAGGGGACCGTGCTTATTGACATAAAGATCTACTATAGTATGTTTCTCGACAGTTACTAATCGCCCGATTCATTTGCAACTTTCTTCTGAAGATTTAAAATTGTTAAACTCTTCATGATACCAATTGAATCGGTATTTCCCCCAAAAAGCTCGTATACTGGAAAGACAAAGAGTCAAGAGGACTGGTTCAATTGGATTTGGGAAGAATCCCAGACATGTCAACGTTTTTACTTAAATCAAGAGTAATAAGGTTTGGTAATTGAAAAATAGTGCCCGGAAATATCCCCCTTAAGGAACAACCAACAGTGCTCAAATATGTCGAAGAAGGAGGCAAATTGGCGCAAGACTTTGGTGAAACCATGGACATGTCTACTTGATCAAGAACAAGCTTTCTTAATCTTGTTGAATTTTGAAAAAGCATTGTGAAGACCGAATTTTCCAACCTAATAGAAGGGAACGAGTATGTGTTGAAAATATAATCGTTAGAAAGATCAAGTTCGACCAACTTGGAGAGGCGAGAGATTTCATTGGGAATAGAACTGGAAAATAGTGAATTAGAGAGATCCAGATGAGTGAATGTTGCAAAAGCGCTCAAATTAGGCAAAATATGTGAGCCATCAAAGTTATCACCATAAAGTTTGAGGCTTCAAAGATGATGAATGAGATGAAGGGAGCTATTGGACTAAAGAGTAGATCAAGATTGATGACGTTGCCGATGACACTGTCACAAGTGACCCTATCCCATGAGCAGCAATCCATGCCCTTATTCCATGAGTTTGTCTTTGGATAAGATGTGATACGGTCATCCTCATCACATGAGTTCGATGCCTCCCTATCAAGTACAGAGGAATTCTTAAAAAGGAGCAAGGCATCGAGTTGGTGAGGAATGCTAAGGGTCGAGGCAAAGCGAAGGGAGGAATGTAAGAAAATGTGAAAACAAAGGAGGTTGAGGATCTGATACCACTCCATTATGCAATTTAGTATGTGAGTGAGTTTATTCGGTATGGAGGATGCATCCACTTCTAAAGCCCTCTTGTACTGTGAAGTGATTAACACGAGTCTTCTCTAGAAGGTAGAAGTCAAAAGTCTTCTTAGAATAAGATTATGGAGTCATAGGAATTTCCACGGTACGGGTCACTTGGGCGTGGAAGATTTTTAGGACGCGTTTGGTAACGATTCTGTTATCGGGAACAGATTCTGACCAAAAATGATTATTTTTTATTCTATTCCGGGAACTGATTCTGAGTAAAATAACGCGTTTTGTAATTGTCCAAAATTTCTAATTCTGGAATAGAATTGCCTTTGGTACCGTGCTCATTGATTATGTTCCAAATCAATTTCTTTTAATTTTTAAATAATTTTTTTTTACTTTTTTTCCTTATTTATTTTCTTTTTTTTTTTTTATTTCATTTTTCTCCTATTCTTCTTCTTCTTCTTGTGGCCGGTCGGCTGGACCGACGACCGGCCAGACAAGGGCCGGCAACCTCATCGGAGCATCGCCGGCTCTCGGCGAGGCCAGCCCTCGTTAGTCAAGCCTCATCAATGGCCAGGTTGGCCTCGTTGGGGCTGGGCGAGCCTCGCTGGTGGCCAGGCGCGCCTCATTGGGGCTGGGCGAGGCCTGCCTGGCCACCGGCGGGGCTAGGCGTTGCGAGGCTTGCCCAACCCCGACCTAGCCCCAGCGAGGCGTGGCCTCGCTAGATTTGGCAAGGTCAAGCCTCGCCGGTGGATAGGCAAGCCTCGCTGGTGGCTGGGCTTGCCTCCGGCGAGCTCGTCGGACCTCACACTGGCCTGTCGAGCCTCTAGTGAGCTCGTCGGACTGGCGGATGGCGACCGACGGCGGACGACGGAGGGCGGCGACAGACGGCGGCGGATAGCGATTGCGGGATAGCGGAAGGGAAGAAGAAGACTTTCACTGTTTTGATTCTTTTTTTGATTCCCATACCAAGAATCACATTTTTTTATTCTCAATTCTTATCCAAAACTATTCCCGGGAACAAACTTGTTTCCGGAAATAAAAATTTTACCAAATGCGATTCTGTTCCCAAACTGATTTTGGAACAAAAAATCAGAATCAGGCACTGTTTGGATGGTTACCAAATAGTACCTTAGTGTCATAGAAATATACATGGAAAAATCTTCTGGAATTGTCCCTACGCGCGCAATGTCTTCTTGCATGTACAACGCCCCATTTTCATGGTGCTAAATTATTTACTTGATGAATTTGACTATCCTAAATTCTTTAATTGCATTTTCTATCGGTATTTGTAAATGAGGTAAAAGGAATTACGCTTTGTTGATGCCTCACGACAGAGCTCCAATTTGCAAGTTAAATATCATTTGCCAGTAAAGAGACTTAGGGAGGTTTCCAATCAATAATTAGTAATTTCTTATGACAAAGCTAGTAAGCTTTTTATTGGATTACTAGGAAACCTTCATTACAGTAAGATAATAACTTTCAAAGCCGTTGAAATCGTTTTACTATTTCATACAAGTAGTTACTTACACGACCTAATATGCTCGTTATACTAGGTTTTTGGATTATCGTAATTTTTTCTTAACCTGAATATAATAAGGTTTTTAGAGGGTGTTGGGGCACTAAGGCCCTGTTTGGTTGGGCATTTGGAAAGGGCTTTTGGACTCTAAAGTCCTTTGGCCAAATGCAAACGCGTTTGGTTCGATTTTTTGGATGACTTTGGCAATATGCAATTGCATCTTCAAGTGTCTCTAAAGGCCTTTAGTCAAATGGAGGTCCGGAGGTGCTTTGGGAAGTTGTATTTTGAGAATGCAAGTTTGGGTATTGTTCATCTTCGAGGTACTGTTCATCTTTGAGGAAAACTACCGCACGGAGGCCGATGACCGCCGATCGAGGGGTCCCGCGCGCTGGCAAGGCACCGGCAACCGCCGCCTGAGGGTCGCCCGACCCCGGCGATTGTCGCCGAACCTCGCGCGACCCAGGCGACTGATGGCCTGAATCGTGCGACCCAGGTGGCCGCCGGAGTGACCTCAGGTGACGGTCGCCGAGGTCGGGCGACCCAGGCGACGGCCGCTTGGGGTTGCGCGATCTCGGGCGGCCGTTGCCTGGGTTGCGAGCTGCCTGAGGTCGCTCGACCTCAAGCGACCATTGCCTAGGGTTGCGCGACCTCCGGTGGCCCTCGCCTAGGGTCGCCCAACCTTCGACGGCCGTTCGAGGGCCGAGATCGGCCTTTCGGTCACCAGATCTAACGGTTCGGTGGCCGGACTTAAAAAAAAAATACAAATATATATTTTTTAATTTAGTAAAAGTCATTTACAAATGTAAATTTTACCAAACGGTATTTTGGCCAAAGTTGTATCTCGATACAAATTTTACCAAACGATATTTGCATTTCGAAAAACCTCATTCACCTAAAGGTATTTGTATTTTTGCAAATGCATTCCCCAAAAGCCAAACCAAATTGGCCATAAATTGAGCATTTAAAATTCGATTATGTCAACACAAAATGCGGCATATTTTCCCCGTATATGATGGAAAAACGTGCCAAAACAACGGACTCAATTAATGGGGGGTTATTTCATAGGTCGGGAATTTATGGAAAGTGCGCTATCTCTCGAAGTACATCTTTTATTTGCTTTATTTTATTTTTTTAACGATAAAATGAGAAGAAGCTTGATCTGAGTGCTCCCTTCGATAAAGTTTTGCAGGGAAGTTATTTGGCGCCTCTTTTTTAGTCAATCATGATATGGGGAGTATACGATATTCTGCGACCAATTTTTTGAGTTGGAATTAGGGGTTAGTGTTAGGCTGCATTCGTTTTGCAAAAAAACAGAAAATGTTTTTAAGAACTTCGGGTGTTCGTTTTATAAAAAATGAATTGATTGGTGTAGACATTTTTCATGAAAGGAAAACAACCTTTGAAAATAAGAAAAAATGTCTATCACTTTTCAAATAAGGGAAAACGTTTCTTCACTCATTCTCTCTTATCTCACATCCCTACCACTCCCCATTCTTCTTTTTTTTTTTTGCTTTTCTTCTTTCGCAACCAGTCGTCGGTCATGACAATGGCTAGCGAGTGCTAGCCTCGCCACAGGCTTGAGCTCATCAATCTAGCGAGCCTCAAGCTTGTCGGCCTCTGGCTTGGCTAGATCAGCGAGCTCCAGCTCACCTTTGGCTAGTTGCCAACAACTGATCGAAGAAGAAGGAGAAGGAAAGGAATAATAGAAGGAAAATAAAAGATTTTTTTAAATAGATTTTTTAGAAAAAATAAAAAAATTATTAAAATGAGTGCGTGGAGGAAAATCGAATTGAATTTTCCATACCAAACAGCAGAATATATATATATATATATATATATATATATATATATATATATATATATATATATATATATATATGTATGTATATGTATATGTATATGTGAGCATGGTCCGGGTTGGTCCGGGCCACCCCCTAACCCTAGGACCAACCCGTACAGTGTCGGTCCTCAATTTTTAGGACCGAGGACCGACCCCATTGAGCTTGGGACCAAGGACCGGACCAACCCAATGGGTTCGGTCCGGTTCCAGGGTCAACCCAAGACCAATCGATAATTTTTTCGTCTTATTTTTTATACTCCCTAAAAAAGCAAACCTATAAATTCAAATTACACATCCATCGACAATGCGGCATTATGCAACTAAACTATAAATACTAATACATATTTAGCAAATTTAAGATGATACAATAATAGAAATTTCGTACCGCTAACCACTTATCGAGATATAGGACAAGATGGAAAGTTCTTATAATCATCTATCTTTAATATTCATAACACATATGCAATAGTGTTTTCCCGCATTTGATTATGTAAAGTCCACTCAATCAAAAAATGAGCTTCACACCACTTGACTAGTAAATCATCGTAGTAATCGCAAACTACTCTACTCTTCAAAAACTTCTACCATTTAATACAAATTGAAAAGCAAAGTACAGCTGAAATTCATTAGTAAAATACAATTAAACCATAAAAAGTTCAAAATACTTAATATAAACCATGAATATATAACTTCACATCTTGTTAATTCACTTGAACTTCTAAAAACCTAAAAACAAAACAAACGACATATAATTGATACTCAACAAAAGTTTTAAATTGAAATTACTATTAGTACTATTGATAGAATATCTCAATATAATATAATATAACAGACATTTTATTTAGGTTTGAATATATAAAAGAATTATAAATAATATAATATAATATACAGGGTTGGTCCAGGGTTGGACCGACCCAAAACTCTTAGAACCGGGACCAACCCGCACAAATGTTGGTCCCCCCGAATTTCGACCAAGGACCGACCCGGTCCCTTGGAACCCGGACCAGGACCGGCAGGGTTGGGCCGGTCCAGGGTCGGTCCAGGGTCAACCCTAAACCGCTGCTCACCCCTATGTATATGTATGTATATATATTTCGATCATCAACGTTTTCTACTTGACAACACGTCGAATTAAATAATCTCAATTTCACTATTCACTTTTAAATTTGTGTTATTATTATTTTTTTGTGAGTTTACTTTTTTTTTTTTTTTTGGTCAGTCCTACTCTATTTCTACTCTACACTCACTGGCAGACTTGTGCCCTGCCTCTTGCAGGGCGTGGGAGTCGCAACCCACTCTCGAAACTTACGCGTCCCTACCCCCATCCCCCCTGAGAAGGTGGGGATTTGAACCCCTCACCTCCCCCTTCCATGTTGGAAGGGTGGCCACTGGGGCGAACCCCCAGTGGTTTTGTGAGTTTACTTAACACGCATCAAAATGGGATGGAAAAAGTGCAATTATAACTTCTATAATACCATTGGTCCCTCTAGTTTTGCCCGAAGCCAAAATCATGCACCTACTTTTGAAGCTTATAAAAAAGTAGAGAGAGGATATTAATTTTCTAGTAAGAGCACCAACGCTAATATTCTTCTTTTGGTTTTTTGCCATGCGGGTTGGCCCAATCCTCAAACCTCAGAGGTGGAGACTCCCTCCGTCCTCCATCTGAATCGACTGGATAACCAATAAAGTCAAGCATAATCAACCTGATATGAACTTATCTTAAATCAAAATTCATGTCATAAAAGCATCATTGATCTTGTTGTATGAGCGAAATATATAGAGTAAGCTAACCACCTTCACATATCAGGTTGAATTTGGTGGTAGTCCAAGAACCGGGTCGAGCTTGTTGGATTCAGGTTCGGAGGGTTGAATTAGTAGTTTTCGGCATCATGAGCTCCTTCGTTGGTCGGAGCTCCGCCGTGGGGATGATTGTTTTGGTCGTCTGTCACTTCGGCAGCGGCGATGCTGTGGTAAGTGTAAGTGCGATTTCGTTTGCTATAGCTAGGTTACAGAGAAAGTGGATGGTTTGGTGCTCGTGGTCTAATTGCGGTCTTTGATCAATTATTCAAATCATGTGGATCTATGATGGGTTTACTTTTGCCCGAAAACATAGTCAGTCCCCTTTTTTGCTTTGAAACCATCCCGTACTTCAGAAAAAAGTGCCATCAATCGTTCCTATTTAGGTCCGGCGATGAAATTTGTCGACTTGGCGTTAACTATTTTCTGGCATGGATTTTTTTTTTTCCCTTTTATTTGCCGATGTGTATTTTTTTTTTTTCTTTTCAAAAGTTGACTCTCCCTCCCTCCCTCCCTCTCCCCTACATTCTCCTACTTCCTTAAATCCTACTAAATCAAAAACTTACAAAAATTAACAACCACATGAACGCAAAAACTATGATTAGTACCCCCTTACAACCACCGATTGAGTGGCCATGTCTGCGAGCTTGAAGTCCGAGTGGGTATGGTTTCAAATTTTGTGGCTCATAAAGATCTTGCAGCCATGACATCGAGCTAAAAGTCAAGTTGGCATGGTTACCGCAAGCTCCCGTCGAGCGGCCATGGTCATGAGCTTGAGTAGCCAACCCCACCCTTCAGGCCTAAGAGGTAGGGATCGAACTCTATACCTCCCCACGAATTCGCGAACCTCCTACGCCATCTCCAGGAATCGCAGCCGCACAATCGCCCCCTTCCTTCCCCTCTCTCTCTCTCTCTCCCTTTTCTTCTTCTTTTTCTCGACTTTTGATGGAGAACCGCCGGACGACAAGGTGTACACAGCATGCTACAGCATTGGGGAGGTTCGGGTCAGTCAGATCTTTTAATTATTTAATCCTTTTCCATTTTTTTTCCCAAAAATTAAAAAAGATAAAGAGAAACGATTTTCCAATATGGAAAAAAAAAGGGAAAGAGGAGGGAGGATCCACACCAGTGCAATTCGGCCATGATTTGTCGCATTGAGTGGTGGTGGGTTTTTTTTGCCTTTAGGGGGCCAGCTGTTCCTCCTCGTCACCCTCCCCTCCCCTTCCTCATCCCCTCCATCATTGTATCTATCTCCCATCACTGCATAAAGCGGTTCGTATTTATTTATATTTATTTGAGAAAATTTAATAAACAAATTTCAAAATTTCCAATATGCTTGCGGTGCTCATTGTAAAAATTAATCTCTCCGTTAAACATTACAATATTTTCGAATCGCATTGAAAGTTCTTGTGCGGTTGCTGTAAATTATAATTTCGGTTCTCCTGGTTATCTTAAATTTTTGTGGGCAAAAATCATTATGTAAACATTTGACCTCAAAGAATTAGTTAAGCTGACCATAAATCATTCCATCAGATCTGGCGCACGTCAAGGGTACTAGCCCGAAACAAAATTTGCAAGAGAATTTCCAACACTACTTATATACTAAGATACTATATAGTAAGACAAAAGATGTGAGCAAAATAAGAGACTTTACAATTTTTTTTTTAAATGGTCTCAATATAAGATTATAAAAAAAAAAAAAAAACACCCACAGCAAGGTAATGCCTTAGAGCGAACTGGCTGGAAGGCCCAATTTGTGCGTGGACTGGGCTCAGCAAGAGGCCTATGTTTAAAGAAGGCATGACATGAAAGAAAATTCATGGTAATTGGTTTTCATTCATAAAGAGTATGGCTGAAGATGTTTCGAAAAGTTCATTGTTTTGAAGATCAGAGTTTAGCATAAACCCACGCTATGGAGATCAATGAATTTTGCTAACCTTTGACTATTCATGTAACTTCTTATATTGACGAGACCCATCACTCATATAATTGTCCCAAATTGATTTAATGAAACAATTAAGTACGTTCCACCCAAAGATTTACGCTTTGAATAGAAAAAAATAGTTGATCCTATGCACAAATTTCAGGGTTGATCATTCAAGACATAATTCTTTGGCATATTAATTAATTAACTGACTTTGATTGAATGAGTGAAAGGTAGTCTTCACTTCCAATTCTTCATGGACATATAAAGTTATCCACATGGGAAGACGGAAAAGATATCTTTAGAGATTAATGGCACTTGGTTCATTTTTTTCTTTTCTATTTTACTTCTTTGTTATTTAAAGCCGTGTGCTTGACATATCATATTATTCATCTTCCTAATTCAACCAATACAAAATTGCACCAAGAAACATGGAGAAAGTACATTAGAAACAAGCCTTCATAAAAGAAATGACATTTCAAGTTGTCTCGGTGACATCTCTATTAACTAAATTTACATTGCTAGTTTACCAAAATAGATTCCTCAAACACTTTCATTGTCCATGAAATTTGATGGCCTTTCGCTTTGTCTTCTCTATCCACTTGGTTGCTCTACTCTCCAGTATCCTTACACCTTGTATGATCCATTTGGGCCTTCCTATTTCAAATGCAATGTATGCTATCGAAATCCCAACTACAATTCCCGATGCATAGCCAATCCACAGTGTTTTCTGTTTCAACCAACTCTCATGCCCTTCATGGTCGAAAGTTAATAACGATGATGGTGCAGGAGGAGGAGGTTGAGCATTGCTAGGGCATGCTTTTGGCAATGGAGTTCCACATAAGCCTGGATTCCCATCAAATGAGTCGCTTGAAAATGTGCTCAATTGCTTGTCTTGTGGAATTTGACCGGTGAGTTGGTTCTTTGAGAGGTTTAAGTACCCAAGAAATGCCAAATCTCCCAATTTTCGAGGAATCAACCCACTAAAATTATTCGAAGAAAGATCAAGCCACTCAAGATTAGTCAAGTTCTCTAGAGTTGATGGTATGGAACCCGTAAGATGGTTATGAGAAAGGTTGAGCCCTACAAGAGAATGAAGAAGTCCAATAACTTCGGGGATATTCCCTTGGAAAGAGTTGCACGACAAGTCAATAATTGTGAGGAAGGTCAAGATCCTCACTAGCTGAACCTCTAGCCCTTTCATCATCATAGCCACCGAATTTTCGTATGTCTCCCCTCTCAAATCTTGCGTCATATATGATGTTGTGTCTTGCACATTTTCAACATTCATCATGCCTTTAAGGTTCATCATTAAGTTGGCTGGCAAAGGACCGCTAAAGCTGTTGTTGGAGAGGTCCAAAATGTGCAACTTGGGAAAGAGGTGAACTCCCCTGGGAATATCCGAAAGACCCTTCAAATTGTTGGACCTTAAAACGAGAACTTTTAGCTCTGGGAGTGTTCCTAACCATCTTGGAAATGTATCATCTATTTGATTGTGACTAAGATCTAGAATTTCTAGATATCTACATTTGACAAGTGATTGGGGCAATGTGCCTTCAAACTGATTTCGACTCAAGTCAAGAGTCCTCAAGCGACTTCTCGAAGAAAAAAATTGAGGAATTGTGCCCTCGAGGTGATTCATTCGCAAGTTTAAAACTAATAGATTGGTGCTAAAATTTGTTAAGCACCAAGGCAAGTTACCTGTTAAGCTGTTGTTGGACAAGTCAATGATCATGAGATGCATGGCATTGCATATCAAAGAGGGGATCTTTCCTGTTATCTTATTACTTGCAATGGAATAATAAGATGTAACAGGAGATGGAAGCGGAATTGGCCCTCTAAACTTGTTGTTGGACAAATCTATAACAACTAATGAGGTGTTTGAGAAAAACCCTATGGGCCATTGTCCAATGAAATTGTTGTTCGAAATAGACAAACTTTGAAGAGCAGGGAAGGAGAGTCTAAAGGCAGTGAGGTTGATCATATCATAAAATTTGTTTGAATGCAAATCAAGGTCATACAGTTGCGGTGCTTCCAGCCAATGAGGGAAGATATCAGTGAACTCGTTGTATTCGAGAACTAGTGTTGATAAGTTCACGCATTTGACTAAAGAGCGCGGTAATGGTCCTCGTAATTTATTGTTGCTCAAGTCTAGAATCTTGAGATTGGTTATATTACCAAAACATGATGGTATATTCCCAAAGAGATTATTGTTAGATAAGTTTAACTGTTGGATGGAACTAGATCGACAAATCAATGAGGGGATTTCACCAGTGAAACCATTGTCAGAGGCAATAAAGGAATGAGTAGAAGGTGGAGGAATGGGGAGTGGTCCATGGAATGAATTGTTCTCAATGCTAATATACTGCAAGTTCTTCCAACGCAACTGTTGTATACCTCCCCCCAGAAGGTTACTAGAAAGATCTAACATTTCCAATGTATCACGGCTTATTCCCCAAAACCACATTGGGATCTCCCCACTAATCCTATTAGAAGAGAGGTCTAAGGATCTTAATCTTTTCAACGAATTCAAGAAATAGGGAAACTTGGTCAAGTTGCAAGAGTACAACATCAACGTTTCGAGCTTTGGGAATGTATACTTGAGTGTATCGTAGATTAGATTTAGTTCTTGAGCAACAGTAAGGCTTTGGAGATTTTTAAGCTTTGTAAATTTTTCAAACTCTACAACCCCACTAAAGCTATTCCCAGCAATGGACAAAACTTGGAGTTGATTGAGATCCCACATTGACAAAGGGATGTGTCCTGTGAATTCACAATAGCTAAGATCTAAAGTAGTTAAAGTCTTCATGTTACCAATTGAATCGGGTATTTCTCCCGAAAAGTTTGTAGACTTGAGAGACAAGGACTCAAGTGGACTAGTCCAATTGGATTTGGGAAGAATCCCAGACAAGTCATAATTCTCACTTATATTGAGACTCGTGAGGCTCGGTAATCGAAAAACAGTGTCGGAAAATATCCCCCCTAAGGAACAAGAACAAATGCTTAGATATGTCAAAGAAGAAGACAAATTCGCAAAGGACTTTGGTGAAACCATAGACATGTTTACCTCATCAAGAACAAGCTTCCTCAATGTTGTTAAATTATGAACAAGCATTGTGAAAATTGAATTTTCCAATCTAAGATAAGGTAACCAGTGTCCGTCGGAAATATAATTGTTAGAGAGATCAAGCGACACTAGCTTGGAGAGGCGAGAGATTTTATTGGGAACGATACCCAAAAAGTGTGAATAAGAGAGATTTAGATGAGTCAAATTTGCAAATGCACTAAGATTAGGTGAAATATGTGAGCCAGCAAAGTTATTACCGCCAAGGTTGAGGCTCCGAAGATGGCGAAGGAGAAAGAGGGAGCTATTGGACTGGAGACTGCCATGAAGCCAACTGCAAGTAAGATCGAGACTGATGATGTTATTAGTGACACTGTCACAAGTGACACCGTCCCACGAGCAACAATCCATAGTCTTGTTCCATGAGTTTGTCTTTGGATAAGATTGGAACCCATCACAATAGTACGATGCCTTGCTATCAAGCATGAAGGAATTCTTAAAATGGAGTAAGGCATTGCGTTGGTCAGGAGGGCAAAGGGGCGAAGCAAAGCGAATGGTAGAATGCAAGAAAACGTGGAAACAGAAGAGGCGGAAGATCAAATGCCACCCCATTTTGCAATTTAGTATGCGTGTGAGTTTATTGGTAGAGGAGGGTGCTTCCACTTATAAAGGCCTATGATATTGTGAAGTGATCAACACGAGTCTTCTCTATAAAGTCAAAGTCAAGGTCTTCTTAAGATGGCATTATTGAGAACAAAATTTCCACGAGTCTTCTCTATAAAGTCAAAGTCAAAGTCAAGGTCTTCTCTTGCGTGTGGAAAATTTTTCGTGCTGTAGAAATTTCCATGGAAAAATCTTCTTGAAACGTCTTGCGCGCGTGATATCTTGCCATACGTATAACAATCAATGTCATGGCATTCACTTCTCTACTTGACAATTGACGAATTTGATTGTTTTAAACGTCGAAATATTTTTACGTCTTCACATTATTAGTTACTTACACTACCCAATATGCATGTTATACTAGGTGTCCGGTTTACCGTAAATTGTTCTTAACCTATATATAATAAGGTTTTAGAGTTTGTTTGGCACTAAATTGAACATTTATGTACTGATTATATTAACACAAAATTCGGCATATTTTCCTCACATGTGATGAAAAAGGTGCCGAAACAATGGATTGACTTAAAGAACAATTAAGCGAATGGGTTGTATTCTGTAGGTCGGTAATTTATGTAAATTGGTCCATCTCATTATCGAAATACATCTTTTGTTTGTTTTGCTTTTTTTTTGTTAATTATAAATGATAAAATGGGAAGAAGCTTGGATCCGAGAGCTCTCTTTGATAAAAATTTGCAGGTAAGTTGTTTGGTGTTGATTTAGTTGTCATTCATGATTAAGGGATTTTCTGATATTCTCCGACCCTCGTTGACTTGGAAATAGGCGTGATCCTTACTCATTTTAAAGGCTGGAAACACGATGATTGCCCGCAAACTAAGTTCGTATAGCTCACGACAACAAAAGATACTTTTCATGTCGACTCTTGCCCCCTTCGATGAACAAATGAGCTCCCGTTAATCAAATTTAGAGTTGAAAACATTTCTTAGGAAAGCTACATAAATTTAAGGGTTAATATCATGAAAAATCCGAAATTGTTACACTTGTCACAAATTTATCCAAAATGAACACAAAAAACCATAAACTGATACACTTGTGACAAATTTACCTTAAACTAATTTTTGACTTCCAAACATCTCAAACTAGTATATTTTTGAAAAATATATCTTCTATTAAATTGAATTAATACGACAAAAAACACAAAATTAGTACAATTATGACAAACAAATAGTCAAATCTCAAACTGATACACCAGTCGATTGTCACATGTCATTCAACTAAGCAATTTGATAGTATAATTTAACGAAAACTAAACAATGGTAAATTTGTCACAAATATACTATTTGGGATAAATTTGTCAAAAGTGTACCGGATTGGGATTTTAATAGTAAAAAAATTAGTTTGAGATAAATTTATCATAGGTGTACTAGTTTAGGATTTTTCTTGATATAAACCCTAAATTTAATGACCTGATTAGACAATTTAAAGGTCCAAGGGCTTTACATGGCCCTTATAGGCAAGGCACACAATTTTTATTTTTTATTTTTTGGATGATTGAGATATGCTACTTGACAACACATCAAATTACATTATCTCAATTCCACTCATTTCACTTTTCAAATTGCGTAAATTTCTAATGGATTTACTTTACACCATAAGAACGAGCTAAAAAAGTGCCATTAGAACGTGTAAAATATGATCGATCCCTCTATTTTTGCTCCAAAAACAACCCTCCTTCTACTTACAAACCTTTCAAAAGTAGAGGGAAAATAATAATTTTCGAATAAAAGCACCAACGCTGACATTCTTCTTTTGTTTTTTGTTTTTTTTTTTTTCTGTATGGGCTGGCCCCACCCTTAAACCTCATAGGGCTCCGTCCAAACCAAATGCATAAACAACAAAGCCAAGCTTAATCAACATGATATGAACTTATCTCAAATTCAAATCCATCTCATAAAAACATCATCGATCTTGTTGGACGAGTGAAATATGTAAAGTAAGCTAACTATCTTCACATATTCCTAAATAATTCACGAGATCATCGATAATTGCACAAAAAAGAAAATGTATTCCATTGGAAAATAAATGATTAATAAATCAATTCCAATATGGGAAAAAAAAAAAAAAGAAGGGATCCAGTGCACATCTGCCGTGATTTGTTGCCTCGAATGGTTGTTTCACTTTGAGCATCAGCTGTTCCTCTGATTGGCCCAGTAGCGCCCTCGCCTTCCTTATCCTCCCTCCATCGTGATCTCCGGTCTAAAAAAATCGGTTCGTTTTCGTTTTATTACGCATTTTTAATCAATAATTTTTAAAATACTGATAAACTCATGATGCACATTACGAAAAGTTAGTCACTCTCTTAAATATTACAGTATTTTCGCATCTAGTTACTTAGGGCGCGCGCGTGGTAACATTTCTATTTCTCTATTTTTTTTTTTTGTTCCCCGGAACAGGTTTGAAACATAAATTCGTTTGATAACGTAATTTTATTTTTTCTATTTTTGGAACAGATTTCTACTCCGGAAATTGGAGTAGAAATCAAAAGCTAAAATTTTTAGCTTTTCTATTTCTAAAACAGAAATGGAAAATCAAAACTTTCTTTATCGTTCACTCTCGTCACCTCCCGTCACTCACTCGTCACCTGTGGGACACCGGACTCTCGCCACCCGCCACTGGCCTCGGCTGTCGACCACTCGTAGGCACCGGACACCGATTCTCAGCCATTGAGCTCTAGCCGCCCATCACTGGACCCCGGACACCCGCTAGTAGTTGGCCACTCATCACCAACCGTTGGATGCCGGAGACTCACCACTGATCACCAGACGTCCGTCGCTGACCACCCGCCGCTCGCCATCGGCTGCCGAATGTCGGCCGCCCACTGCTCGCCATTGAACTTTGGTTGCTAGCCACCTACCGCCGACCGCCAAATGTTTGTTGCTGGACATTGGTCGCTAGATGCTGCATGTCAGACTCTGGACTCTGGACTTTGGCCGCCTGCCGCCGGTTGTCAGACGTAGGTTGTCGAACGTCAGACTTCGATTAGCGGACATTGGCCGTCGCTGCTCCTAGAAATAGAAATTTTATTCTATTATCAAACAAATTTTTTTTCCAAAAATAGAAATTTTGAATCATTATTAAACGCATTTTTATTGTTTAGAAACTCATCCATGGAATAGGAATTGAGAAATCAATTTCTGGCCATAAATTGATTTTTGTTCCAGAAATTTTGTCATGCGGACCTTTGATAACTGGTTAGTCCATTTAAAATTTAACGGAGAAAGTAAAAATGTCAAAAGTTAAAATATTGTTCTAACTTAAAAAAAAATTAACAGATTATATATAAATCCACGTGTCAATAATCCGTATGTTGAGAAAGTTTTATCGACATCGATGAATTGTACTCACCTTCAACTACAAATATAACTTCGCACATTGATGCGACTGGCCAATCGTACATATGTTGTAAGTTAATTTAATGAAACTTAAATTTAAAGACGGTTCTATCCAAAATATCATTTTAAGATACTTCAACTACAAATATAACTATCGTCTAGCTTTATTCATGACCGGGACTCTAAAAGTAAGCTCTACGTTCGATCATTTCGCTTTGACGATACTTTTAGACCAAGAAATAATCATTCCACGTGATATTGTTGACTTTAATATGGAAAATATACTCAATAGTCTAATTTCACGCTAAAAGAAGACAATGCAGTAACCATTGTCTTTGTGTGAGAAGTTCTCACAAGTATTAATTTCCCCGGAGCTGATTTGTCCATTGAAGTTGGCAAGAGTCTGACGTGGAAGGCTTAGGGTTAACAATTGTATTGAAAAATTTTGTTGCTTGTGGTCTAATTGCGATCTTTGATTAATTGATAGGTCCAATGGCAAAGGATCTTTTTCATGTTGGATTCTTGCCCACTCCGTTGAACCCAGGAGCCCCAAATAACCAAATTTAGATTCGGAAACATTTGATTAGAAAAGGCAAATAAATTAATGACTTGATTAGACAAATTGAAGGTCCAAGGGCTTTGCATGGCCCTTATAGGCAAGGTACACTATTTCTGTTATTTTTTTTCTTGAGGTCATCGAGGTGCGATACTTCACAACGCATCGAATAACAAAATCTTAGTTCCACTCTTTTCACCTTTCAAATCATGCAAATTTCTAATGGGTTCTTACAGAAAAATAAAATTCTAATGAGTTTATTTTACACGCATCAACACGGGCTGAAAAAGTGTCATTACAACATATAAAATACTATTGGTCTCTCTAGTTTTGCCTGAAAAACAAAATCCTCCATCTACTTTTGAACTTTAAAAAAAGTAGAGAGAAGATTGATTTTCGAGTGAAATACCAAGCGACGTTCGCCCTTTTTTTCCCCATGTGATGCCGACCCCTCCCTCATACAAAAGAGGTAGGGTCCAAAACTCCCTGCATTTTATTTTTATTTTCTGGATTATCTAGATTCACTACTTGACAATACATTGAATTATGTTATCTTAATTTCACTTTGTTCATTTTTCAGATCGTGTAAATTTCTAATGGATTTACTTTATTCGCATTAAAGCAGGCTAAAAAAGTGCTTTTAGAACGTGTAAAATACTATCGGCCCCTCTAGAATGCCGACAAACGTATTGATGGGGGAGGGTGCTTCCACTTATAAAGCACATCTCTATTATGAAGTGGTCAACACGGATGATCTGTAGAAGGTCAAAGTCAAAGTTGTTTTAAATGACATTAGTGGGACACAAAATTACTGTGGTGGGTCATTTAGGTGTGGAAAATTCTTAGTGCCATAAATATTTCCATGAAAGAATTTTCTTGAAACGTATCATGCGCGCTATGCCTAATCACGTGCACAACACCCCTTTATCACGGCACTCACGACTCTATTTTACAATTGACAAATATGACAATCGTACATTCTTTAATTGCATTTCTATCGATATTTGTAAATGAGCTAAAAAGATTACGCTTTGTTGATGCCTCATGACAAAGTATCTCCCCGATGCTAGTGCTCCATTTTGCTAGTCAAATCTCATTTGCCAATAAAAAGACTTAGTGAGCTATCAACAATCAAGCGTTTCTTATGACAAAGCTAGTAAGCTTTTTATGGGATTACTAGGAATCTTCATTACTGTTACAATATTTAAATATGATACTATGTATTTGTCTACCAGTCTAAACTTTTATAATAATTGACAATAATACCATGAAATCTAATATAGTATCAGAGTAAGAACTTTTAAGTTCAAATCTTTTTAGGCATCTATTTTTTTGCTTCTCCAATGAAATATCTCCATACTTAGTACTAGACAAAAAAAAATCAGATTAAGTGTGTTGGGGAGTGTTAGAGTATTTCAATATTCTCTCCTTCATTGAATGCACAAGCTCCAAATAACCAAATTTAGAGTCGGAAAGATACATTGAGAAAACCCATATAAATTAATGACTTGATAAGACAAAATAAAGGTCCAAGGGCTTTGCATGGTCTGTATAGGACATCAAACATAATCTTAATTCCACTCTTTTCTCTTTTCAAATCGTGTAAATTTTTTATGGGTTTACTTTACACATGTTAGATTGGGGCTAAAAAGTGCCATTAAAATATGACCAAAACCTTTCGTTCGAGTCGGCGAAAGGCTTGGTTTCTTTATAATAATAAAAGTTACATTCAAAACTCTGAGAGAAATTTTTTTATACCAAATACTACTTCACCGAAAATTGTTATGCAAATGAGTTTTTACCAAACGCAATTGTATTTTCCAAAGGACTTTGGGCTTTCAGCATTTGCATTACACCTAAAACCCATTTCTAAAGTCGAACCAAACCCACCCTTAATGTGCTAGTTATATTAGGCAGTTGGATTATTCTAAATTGTTTTTAACATGTGATAAAAGGTCTTAGAGAATGTCAAGGCACTAAATTGAAAATTTACTTTTGGTTGCCTAAACATAAGATTCGGCACATTTTCCTCGTAAGCAATGGAAAAGATGTTTGTCTTTGGATAAGACACGACATGGCCATTCTCATTGCAAGAGTCCGACGCCATGCTATCAAGCATGAAGGAATTATTAAAAAGGAGAAAGATATTGCGTTTGGTCAGGATGGCAAAGGGGTGAAGGAAAATGAAGGAAGGAATGAAAGAACAAGTGGAAACAAAGGAGACGGAGGAATCGACGCCTTTCCATTTTGCAATTCAGCATGCAAGTGAGTTTATTGACCGGGGAAGGTGCTTCCACTTACGATAAAGCCCTTTTGTATCTTGAAGTGATCAACACGAGTCTCCTCTAGAAATTTAAAGTCAAAGTCTTCTTAAAATGACATTATTGAGACACAAAATTCCCATGGTGGTGGTGGCGTGTGGAAAATTGGACACATAATTTCTATGGTGGTGGTTTCATGTGTGGGGAAAATTCTTAGTGTCATAGAAATTTCCATGAAAAAATCTTCTTGAAACGCTTGAGCGCGATATCTTGCCACGTGTCCAACACGCCATGTCATGACACTCACAACTCTACTTGACAATTGATAAATTTGACCATTTAGAATTATTTAATTGCCATTTTTATCGATATTTGTAAATGAGCTAAAAGTAATATACTTTGCCGATGCCTCGCCAAAAAGTATTATCTGATGAGAATGCTCCCTTTTGCAAGCCAAATCTTATTTGCCAGCAAAGAGACTTGAGGAGGTTTTTATTCGATAATTAGTAATTCTTAGAACAAAGTCAATAAGCTTTTTATAGGATTACTGGGAAATCTTCGTTACGATGAAATTATAACTTTCAAAACCTATCAAAATCCTAATTACATGACCTACTATGCCCATTATACTAGGTGCGTGATTTATGTAAATTGTTTAAACGTGTATAGAGTAAGGTCTTAGAGTATGTCGGAGCATTAACTTGAACATTAACATTTTTATGTGATAGAAAAGGTGCCAAAACAATGGATCAACTCAAAAAACAATTAAGTTGATAGGGGCAATTTATAGATCAAGAATTTACGTAAAGCGGGCTATCTTGTTATCAACGTACATCTTTTACTTGCTTTGTCTCCTATTATCGACAAAAGGGGGAGAAGTTGGGATCTGAGACCACTCTTTCATAAAATTTTTCAAGGAAGGTGTTTGGTGCCTAATTATTTTAAGGTGCGAGACATGATGAATGTCCGTCAAGCTTTATCCATGATTGGGGCTCGATGATTAAGCATTGTGTTCGATGGTTGTGTTGATGCTTTTAATCCAAGAAATCATCCTTCTACGTGATGTTGTTGACTTTAATAGGGTATTACACTAAGCTCTTACTAGTATTACTCTCGCCATTGCCGATATGTCCATCGAAGGTGGCAAGAGTATGACGCGGAAAGCTTGCACATAAAGATCGTATTGAAAAAAATTTGTTGCCCGTGATCTAGTTACGGTCTTTGATCAATTGATAGTTCACGATGGCCAAAGATCTTTTTCCATGTTGGATTCCTGCCCACTTCATTGAACACAGAGCTTCAAGTAACTAAAGTTAGAGTCCGAAATATTTCATTGGAAAAGACATAAATTTAATGATTTGATGGGACAAATTAAAGGTTTATGGACTCCGTATGGCTCATTTAGGCAAGGTACATTATTTCTATTTTTTTTAAGTCATTGAGGTGTGTTACATGACAATACATCTAATTATATTATCTCAATTCCATTTTTTTCACTTTTCAAATTGTGTAAATTTCTAATGAGTTTACTTTACAGACATCAAAACGAGATGAAAAGGTGCCGTTAGAGCATGTAAAATTCCCTCTGTCCCTCTAGTTTTCCTCGGAAAACAAAACCCTCCTTCTAATTTTGAACCTTAAAAAAAAGAAGATAGAAGACATTAATTTTCGAGTAAAAGCACCGTGACATTCTCCCTTTTTTTCTCTCGACATGTGTGCCCGCCCCATTCTCAAATCCCAGAGGTAGGGACCGAACTCCTTATCTCCTCCATCCAAATCAAATGGATAATCAAGAAGACTAAGCTTGATTGACTTGATATGAACTTATCTAAGATTTAAATTCGTTTCATAAGAATATTATCGACATTGTTGCACGAGTGATTTATGCAAAATATCTTCACATATTCTTAATTAATTCATGAGATCAAGTACAATTGTGTAAAGGAAATTTTTTTCCATCGAAAAATAAATGATACATAAATCAATACCAACATGGGAAAAAGAAGGGATCCAGTGCTTTTTCTCCCGCGATTTGTTTCCTCGAGTGGTGGTTTCGCTTTGAGGGCCGGCTATCCCTCGCCTTCCTTATCTTCTCTCCATCATTGTCTCAAATCTAAAAAAATCGGTTCATTTTCGTTTTACTAAGCATTTTTAATCAATAATTTTTAAATTACTAATAAACGTGTGGTTCGCATTACGAAAAATCAATTGCTCTCTTAAACATTATAGTATTTTCACATCTAGTCACTTAATAAAAAGCTTGTTTGTTAAAAATCCAGTGGCGAAAGCAAAGAATATGTCAATAGTTAAAATATTGTTCAAACTTTAAAAATATATATATATATATATATATATATATATATATAAGCACATTATCTGTAAATTCACGTGTCAATTATTAGTAAGGTGTGAATATTTTAGGAATTTTGGATTTGACAAAAGTCGAAATGCGTTTACTAAAATATTTTAATAATGTGGGAGTCAATTTTTTGGATCTCTTCATTATCCTAGGTTTTCATGTGTAAAGAACATTAAATGAACATCCAACCTATAAGATTAAGGTAAACTGATCAGAATTACTCCATCAGATTAAATGCACACATATATATGAGCTGAAACCAAATTTGCAAGAGAAATTCCAAACGTTACTTCCATATTAAGATACCATACACGTGATTAAAATAAGAGACGGTCTGAATTAAAAAGGGAAAAAGAAGAAAAAAGTAGGATCCCACCATTAAAAAGAAATTATAGAGCAAGGTATGGTCTTAAAGCATATTGGCTGGAAGGCCCAACATCTGGATGGGCCAGGCTCAGCAAGAGGCCTATTGGAGAAAGAAGGCATTAAAAAAAAAAAAAAAAAAAAAACCTCGGTAATTGATTTCACTCATAAAGAAGAGCACAGTTAAAGATGGTTCTGAAGTTAATTGTTTTGCGGACCAAGGTTCAGCAGAAACTTTGCCATTTTGAAATCGATGAATGACTACGAACATAACTTCACACATTGATGTGACCAACCAATCGTATATACGTCCTAACTAAATATGACAAAACATAAAATTAAGGATGTTTCTACCTAAATATCTTTGTTAGAGACCAGGTTCCATTTTCATAGATCTGTTGAGGAGAGCTTGTACAGCTCATGGTTTCAGTCAAGCCCAAAAAGCAGGTCATGTGTCAATGTCACGGGGCCGAATGGTTTTGGGCCTCTGAGGTGAGCTCTTGGATGCGTACAGCTAAGACACATTCCTGCAGATCAAACCTGACAAGTGAGATCAGAGTACAAAGAAAGCATTATTTGTAATCTTCTATGAGTAATGATGATGCTATCATGATAATTCTTGGTGTAAAACTGAATTTTGAATATTCACTTTATCGGGGAGGTAAATAAAGGGCGTCGATCGATTTGGCTGCGTAGGAACTTGGATTCATCTTGAACTGTTGCCTCATTTGAGGGCCTATTTGCTCATTTTCTCCGTCTGCTTGCCGCAGCAGATGCTGGCTCCTAATCTTTGCCATCTCTAGAAATGAATCCAGTCCCCTGGACATGGATCTCGTTGCAGAAACCCCTGGCTTACGCTCTACGGTCATTATCTGCCGCCTTATTCGTCGTCAAAGCCCCAGCCATCATAGACGCTGGCTAGTTGCAAAACTTGGAGCAGCTAATGTTTCGTGTGCTGCAAGCTACAAAGCCTATACTTGTTCCTGTTTTGCTGTATTGGGCCTTTTCGCTCTTGCTTATATGCCCGTAATCCATCCTTTTCCCCCCAAGGAGAGGACCCCCATAATCGCAATTTAAACCCTTGACTGCACTTGCGTAGACGCACAAACCATAACAACACATACTGCCTCCAGTTTACGAACCATGTAAATACGTATTGAATACACACGTACAGGATTCTTGAATCACGGTATGACAAACTTAGCATTAATCTCAGTAAGCATAGCCAGACTGTAAGATTTGCATGCAAAGGGCCAGGCTGAGGAAAGTCTTAACACTTCCGACGGTGTTCTCTCTTTTTTCCCGTCTTAGGAGTAAGTCATTCTTTTTGTCTTTAGTGGAAAGAGATCATGCTATCTCACTGAACACACTTTGTTTTCCATGTTTTATACTCGTTCCCTCAATTACCAACTGTTTCTAGAAGCAAAAAAAAAAAACCTCAAATCTTCTCTCAAAACTTATTAATTTAACCCCCAACTATTTCTAGAAGCAAAAGAAGATAGAGAGCAAAGTAAAGCATTAGAGCGAGCTGGCCGGAAGGCCCAACTTGCTGATGGGCCGGCCTCAGCAAGAGGCCTATGTTAAAAGAAGGCAATGAGAAGAAAATTCGTGGTAATTGGTTTTTAGTCATAAAGAGTATGGCTTAAGATTTTCTTGCAAAATCATTGTTTTGAGGACCAACTATGGAGATCGATAAATTCTGCTAACCATCGACTATTCATATAACTTCATTAATTGACGTGATCCACCACTCATACAAATGTCTTAAGTTGATTTAATGACATTATCTTAAGCACGGTTCCCCCAAAGATCTATTCTTTGAATAGAAAAAACAGTAGATTCTATACACGGATTCCAATGCTAATTCTTCAGAACATAATTCTTCGGCAGATTAATCTATTAACGACTTTGACTGAATGAGTTAAGCCCAGTCTTCACTTGTAACTCTTCACAGACAATTAAAAGTTACGCACACAAGAAGATGGAAAGGATAACAGAAGAGGTTGGTGCCACTTGTTTTTTTTTTTTTTTTAAAATTCTTTTGTTTTTTTATTCTTCTTCATTTAAAGCCGTGTGCTCGGCAAATCATATTATTCATCTTCTCAATTCAACCGTTATACAATTGCACTGAGAAACAAGCCTTCATAAGGAAAATGACATTTCAAAGGTGTAATTGGATGGAAAATAGCTAATATCAAAGGAATAGCCCTTCACTTTGCATGTACAAAATTTTGATAGATGAACGATACAAACCTACTGTCCAACCTCAGAGGCATTTGAACTCGAAGATGCAAGAAATAGTGAAAGCTGAGGTAATTAAGTTATTTGATGCAGGTATCACTTTTCTTATCTCTGATAATTCTTGGGTAAGTCCTATACAAAGTGTGCCAAAGAAAGGCAGTATAACTATTCAGGAAAATGACAATAATGAGTTGATTCCAACTAGAACAGTTACTGGATGGCGTATATGTATGGATTACAGAAAATTGAATGATGCCACTAGAAAATATCACTTTCCTTTACCATTTATTGATCAAATATTGAAAAGACTTGCAAGCAAGAGTTTTATTGCTTTCTTGATGGATATTCAAGTTATAATCAGATTCCTATTACATCAGAAGATTAAGAGAAAACTACTTTCAAGTAAATCTTTGGGTGGCATGCACTTAATATTATGTTTCATTAAATCAACGTGGGACATTTGTACGAGCGGTGGGGTCTCACCAACATATGAAGTTATATAAATAGTCAAAGGCCAGCTAAATTCAGCGATCTCCATAGCATAATGTTTATGCTAAACCTTAGTCTTCAAAACAATAAATTTATAGACCCATCTTCGGCCATGCTCTTTATGAGTGAAAACTAATTATCATAACTTTCCTTTCTTCTCATGCCATCAGCCATTCATCTTGTAAAATTGACCTTTTTTCAGTTGGAATGGCCAAATTACTTCCTTAAAATTGTGTGTGCTTGTGTTTGGAGCTTTGTTCACAAAAAGCAAGGGCATTTGTTCTAGATAATCATGGAGTCGAGAGCAACGGTTCGCCTGGAAGTTTGACTGAAAAATAATCGAAGATCGATAAATTAAAGGCACAAACTCTTAATACCACAATCCTGAAGCAAAACCATTTATTGAGCTACGGAGAAATTACAAGATGATTAGTCAAGGGAGAGAGTTGGTGTATATGTAGTCTGCATTCTCAAGAAGCTCCTCTTCAGCCTCCTTGCCATGTCTGGCTTCCAAATCACCACTCGCCTTGCCGCTCTCTGCGCTTACTCTCTGCACAGTTCAAGTACTACAAGTTGTTATATAAGAGAGAGAGAGAGAGAGAGAGAGTAATCACGAGACCCACCATGTTGTTGGAGTCTGAGGAAGCTACAACTCCATTGTACATCTGAGACTTCCCACAAACAGTAGACATCACCCCCAAGAAGGAAGCCAGAAGCAAGAGACAGAGAAAGCTTCTGATTGAACACCTCATTTCCGGTTGTTTATGGAAACAAGACCTTTCTGTTCCACTTTCTATATACACGCACATATATAGAGGGAGAGGGAAAGAGGGAGAGAGAGGTTGAGATGACCATTTGGATGCGTTCCTTTGACCTGCTTTGAATCAAGGAATACCACACTTGACAAAACTTTAATATTACCTAATCTGATCTTGCTGTCCCTTGAGAAGGTGGGTTTAAAGTTTCTGTTGCCTTCGACCTGTCTCCTGATCCCCGAGCACGTAGCGCTATCTTCAAGACCATCGGCTGGCTCCGCCCTGGTGTTTCTGCAGTAAAATGCGTGCAGTCTGGCATAAACAAAGCAGCAAAATGGAGTTTCTTCTGGTTTGGTCTTCGCAAGATTCACCGCCCCATGAGTTTAGATTCTTTACGACTTTTACTCTGTACACGGTCCGAGGTGGAGTTTGATTTACACGAATTTTCTTGTATATTACCAGGCCCTACATTTGATCAGAATCCATATGTGTAACCATCGATGTTGTCCCTTCATATATATATTAGCTGAGCCATAAGGTTTGCATACTCCTAGTTATAATAAGATAGGGTTACATAGAATATTATTTTTTGAAACTTTAGAGCTGGAGTTGCATAAAGAAGCATGTCCTGTTATCTCTTGAATCCAAGTAAGCACTATATGGTACATTCTTATGGTAAGCTAAACTTTGGTGAACTTTTCTCACTGAGAGTCGCTCGGCTTTCCCGACGTTAAAGGAAATATCACCTCAGCTAAGTTACTATATGTTAGAACATGTTGATTAAACAGTTTTATAAATATCGGTTGCCACATCTCCTAAATTGAATGTGTTCAGAATATCCTATCAAAACATCATATTTACTATGTTCTTAACTTTCATAATAATGGGGAAATTATTATTTTTCATTAGCTTTAGATGGGTGTTTGGAACTCCCACTTGGGAATGACAGATGTTCATGATGTCAAGCTAAGAGGGACAACTTCTTCCCTGGAATTTCTGATTCCTTCCATTTTTCTCTCACCAAACTTCCAGCTCTTGGACTTGACTTGGTAAATACTTGTAAAAGTGGGGGGAGAGAGAGGGAGAGAGAGAGAGGCATGAATAACACATGCAACAAAAACCGCAAACTTATACGCATCTCCTGCACAAGCCTAATTTCTCACATGAAAAATCAAACTTCTTTCCGTTAATAAGATGGCTGAGAACGCCAATAACCCTACCACCGCCACCACCGATGCCGAAGCTGTGACCACCATAGTAGCCGCAGTCCAAGAAGAGATGAAGCAGCCACAAGAATCATCTAAAGAAGCTCCAAACACGGTGGACAAGACCAGGCTAGCGAGGATCATTGTAGGCTCAATAGCCATCCTCACCTTCCTTCTCTCTCTACCCGTCTTAGCCTCTATCATATGGCTTCTCTACATGAAGGGCTATGACTGCGAGAGCCTCCTGAGGCTGCCGAAGCTCCAAATCGGGATCGGCATTGCCCTGCTCTTCGTGTTCCTGATCAGCAACCTTGTGGTGTTCCTGAGGGCCAAGGTGCACGCCCTAGGCCTCCTTGTGGTCATGGTGCCTCTGATCTTGATGCTCACCGTGGGCCTTGCTTTGGTGGGTGCTTACAAGAATGAGAGCAAGGCTGTGATAGGGTCCCCGACGTGGCTCAAGGACAAGGTCTACAACGACAACTACTGGAATTACATCAAGTCGTGCATCTACAACTCGAGGATGTGCGACGATCTGGCAGCCCGATCACTCAGCCTCAAGTCGGACGACTTTAGCGCAAGGAAGTTGTCCCCGATCGAGGTACAGCGTCGTTATTCCCGTTTACTTCAGCCAAACACTAGGTTTGACGATTATGCTTTTCCACATTCAATCATATGTTCTGCATTTAGTGCTTAATCTATGTAATGTTTCATGTTTCCGCCTCGAAGTTTGGCTGCTGCAGACCTCCCGTGATCTGCGAAATGGAATACGTCAACGCCACATACTGGAGGAGGAACGACCACGTCGGCGTCGGCTCCGACGGGGCGGACGACGAGGACTGTGACGCGTGGCAAAACGACGAGGACGTCCTGTGCTACGATTGCATGGCGTGCAAGGATGGGTTCTTGAAAGTAATAAGGAACAAGTGGTGGAAGCTAGGGCTGTTCCTGGTGTTGATGTCGCTCTTGCTCATCGTCGCTCACTTGCTATTGTTCATCGCCACCGTATGGGAGCGATTTGGAGGAATGTGACCCCCCCTCAAAAGTTCTTGGCATTCCTCTCTTTCCTAAACTTGAGATTTTGTATCTTTTTTTCCTGGTATTTTTATCAGTTCGACTATGAAAAAGAATTATGTGGTGTCCATTCTTGGACGTAGCGGGGCATGAAATTCCCACTCTTTTTCCTCGTGCAAATTAAATCGTCATTTTCTGACAGCATCTGCCTGTCTCAGGCAGTTTCAAATTCAACATTTCCAATCCACACTTCTCAAAATTTCATAACAACATCTACTTCATAAAATCATGTAAATTTCACGTGAGATTCACTCTAATCAAAAGTTCTGTTTGGCTAAGATGATTCTTAAACCGAATATCTTTCACCAAAGAAGAGGCTTTCTTTAGATTTATTGTTTGTGTAGGGTCCCTTGAAACGGCTATGAATTCTAATGCATTTAAGATAAAATAAAAGATAAATCTAATGCAATTGAGAGTAAATGCATAACATAGATAAGTAAAATAGCCGAAACTGTTGATATCTTTGATAGCAAGCCTCGCTTAGACTATCGTGGGCCTTTTCTCTGGCATATCGGGCTTGGTGGGCAACGCTATTTGCCCATGGCCCACTAGGCCGATTTTGGGTGTTAACAGGTTGAGATGCATATGCTAGGGAACCGGATGCTAAATTGGGATAGCTCTTGAAGTATGAGCCTGGAAATTGAGGTCATCAATGGTGTAATCCCCAGGTGGGTCGGTCCTAACTTATTGCCTAGTCCCACCTATGAACGAAAAATAATAATAATCTTTAGGGTACGGGGGGGCCCGACTTGGGTCCCAATCGTGCCGGCCAAGTCGTGGAACTATCTTGGCCAACACAGTGTCCAGGCCCTTGGAATTTGTCTTCTAGAGGTATATTTGTTTACCTATCTTGGCCAACACGATCGTGTCCACTTAGAAGTTACAGGTAAGATTCAGCTCTGCTCGATGCTGGCACTAGAATCTTCCGCACGACGCTGCCACCGGATTTTCTACAATTGTCGTCTACGATCCACGACACGTCTCTTTCTACATTGATTGACGAATTCGATATGTTAGGGTCTCTTTAGCTGATTGAACAAGAAAGATCCCGATTAGTTGGCATGGCAAGAATGGGAATCGTCAGACGGGTCAATTGGTCAAGTCGATCATTCAAATATGATAAGAGAAGAAGCAAAATTGCATTTGTTCTTTTGGCATTAGACATTGACACGAAATTAACTCCGGTGATCGATTTCATTCATTATATAAAATTCTTAATTGGAAAAAGTACAAAAAAGTCCTAAATATATTATATTCGTAACAATTTAATCTTAAAATTTTGTATTTGTGTCAACTAAGTCTACTTGACTAATTTGTGGGAAATTGCTATTGTAGATGCAATTTAATATACATAACGCGCCAACTTTAATGTGGATAATTTCTATAATTTTATGGTTTTTTCTTTTCATTTCTTCTTCTTCTTTTTTTGGGGGGGGGGGGGGGGATGGCTCAAGGGTTGGCAAGGGAAGTTGCCCATCGACAAGGGCCAATAACCCTTGTCGGCACTAGGCGAGGGCCTCACGGCTCGTGCTGTGTCTCTCGCCAAATCTAGGGAAGGACTTGCAAGTCCTCTATGGCCAACAAGGATGTCATGGGCCTCACCCTCACTAGCCACTAAAGGCCCATGAGCCCTCACCACTGCGATGCCCTCACCCGGTGCCAAGGAGGATTTTTTTTTTTTTTTTGTCGATCTTATTATATTCCTACTCTAACTCTCACTCTTAAACTTTTATCCTTCTTTTTGCAGGACGTGGGAGTTGAAACCCACTCCTGAAACTAAATCATCCCCACCCCAATTCCCCTGAAAATGTGAGGATTCGAATCCCTCACCTCCTCCTTCCATGTTAGAAGGGTGGCTACCAAACCCCAGTGATTGCTGATAAGGATTGGCTAGTGACCCTTACTGGCCCTAAAAAAAAACAATGAAAATTCAAAATATTATTAAAAAATTTCCATGTCAGCTCCGTTCGTACCATGTAGAACATTTGGCGTGCAAGTTACCAATTTCCAATCAAAATTGGTGGATAAACTTTGTTTGTACAAATGCAAAAAGTTTAGGACTAAATTGACCCAATTTAAAAATTTTAAATTGAATTGGTACAAATTTAATAAGTGTAAGATTTTGTTAGCACTTTTCTCATTCTTAATTAGTAGGGCTAATTAATAAAACTATAGCCAAAAAAATTTTGGATTGTTGAGGACCTTGTGATTGAAGTCTAAGAGCATTCCCAAAGTCCTTAAGGCCTCCAAAGGCCCCTGTGTTGGGAAAATTACCTACTTAGTCTTAATTTTATTATATGATGTCAATTCAATTCTAAACTTCTTAATTTGATCAATTGAGTTTTAAATTTTTGCACAAAATTCCAATATAATACTTTTGGTGGAATTGGAGTTTTCGCCGAAAAATCGCTTATGTGGTTGTTTAGCCATCATTGGCCATCTTATGTGGCATATTACCACATCAGTAATTTTAAGTGAAAATTAGCCAAAATGACTTCATTGGAATCTCGCACAAAATATTTAGGATTAATTGGCAAAATTAAAAAATTCATAATTGAATTAGCATCTATTCAATGAGTTTAAAATTCACTTGACAATTTCTCAACTCGTGCCAAAGTTGAGGCATATGATAACACAAGTCCGAAGGCCTTTAGGCCAAATTCAGGTTTGAAATGCTGAAAGCCTAATGCAACATGGGATTAGCATTTGCTTTTAGCATTGCAAAGATACTGCTTTTAGGATTTAGTGGAATTTTCTCTTCCAATCTTGCCCTTATTATTTTTTTTTTTTTTTTGTATTGCCCTTGATTATTGTTCATAATCTCTCACTGTGATAGATTTTGTTCGTCGCTCTAGATTTGTTCTTCATTTGCCAAGGTCGCGAGGCTCATTGAGGATCGGGGGTTGCTCTAGATCTATTCGCCGCTGGACTCGTTGAGGGTTAGAAAAGCCTCGTCAAGGGTTGTCAAGCTTTGCCAATATGGTCGCCTTTGATCGTCTAGCATGGATGCTCGCCTCTAATCTTTCGTCGTGGCGCTTGCCTACCTCCCCACCTCATCGTATGAAAAATACACCACATCTAGTTGTCAAGCACTAATTGTTTTTGGCAAATACTACTTAAGTGAAAATGTAAGCTCTCCCAAATACACCATAAAAGGCAATTAAACGCTTCCGAAGAAACATCAATCTTAATTCTCACTCGTAACAAATGAAAATGATAGCTTTAAAATAACACATTCAACACAACCACAGAAATTCTTGAACCAACTACATATCATCTCAAATATTCGCTTTGAGCACCCACCTTTTGGATGCCATTATGTTACATAGGCACATAGGTTGTTCATTAAAAAGAATACGAAACAATTTTATGGACGCAACATATGTTAAAAATAAAAATTGACGGACACAAAGCCGATCGAATCTCCTGCCCATCATAGTCATACATATTTTAATCTCATATTTTTATCTTAGTGATTATGCTATGTGCATGCATTAAAAAGGTCCAACTAGCTAGTTATTGGATAATTCAATCTAGTTAAGTGTGCTTGCGTTCCGAGGAGCTTTAAAAAAATGGAGAGTGGCAAGGGATTTCGTCACTTTCGAAGGATAAAAGCTACACGACGAGCGAAACGGCGTAGCCGGACAAATGATAACGCCGTTTTGCTTATGCGGCTTTGCATTGGGTTGACTAGCCTGAAGGCGATAGGAGCGCATCCGGCGCACGGTAGCGTGGCCCGACATGTCCCACATGGGATTTGATTGTGTGGATCGCATCCCGCCTTCCGTGAACCGTGAGATGATCATCACGTGTTTCGCGACTTCGTTGCATCACATTCCCGTGTGAGGTGTGACAAAATTAGTTATTTTTAGACTATATTCATCTCGCAAAAAAATGGATAATTTAATTTTTTTTACTAAAAAGGGATGTTTATATCACTTGAAATAATTAATTAATGAATATGTCATTATCGATAACATTTTTGTGGACGATGAAATTTTATTTATTTATTTATTTTTATAAACGATACACACAATCATTTTTATAAAGTAATTTTCAAATCATGCATGTTCTGCGAACCAAACCCACTGTTGGGCTCTATTTACGGAAAATGAATAATATAGAAAACTTTCTCCAATAAATATTACTTGTATTACTCACATAAATGATGGATAAATAATACTTTCATTGTCCATAAAAATGTTTAGATATAAAATTAATGAATTTTTCATTAATTAATTCTTTCAAGCGATACATACAATTATTTTAAGAAATTATTTCTTAAAATATTTATTTTTCATAAAACAATGGATTCTTGATTTTGGCTTCTTTTCTTGCTCTAAATGGTCAATGGCTTAGAATTTGGAAGTTGGCCTCCCTTATATGCATTCCAATTTCAATCAATAATAATAAACAAAAAGCAAATTTCTTGTTGCTTCAAGTTTGTCTCTCCAGATCCTTCATTTTGGCAATTTCCTCCTCAATTCGCAATTAAAATGTACTTCTTTTACACACGTGTTTACATTTGCACGCGAAAAATCGCCATGATACTTTGAATGGTTGGTTTTGAGTTGGAGTTTGAGCTCGATCTAACTCAAGTTCATAGCATTATTAGATTTTGGGTATTGACCAAAATCCTGCCATATTCAAATCTATTCGATGCTTATTGAATCGAATTTGAATTCAAAAAATCGAAATTTAGTGCGATGGTACATATTTACTAATTAAATTGCACCAACTTAAAATTGATCGTGTTGTGTAAGGCCATACAATAACTAATATATTTTTCTAATAAAATATAGACATCCGATATATGGGAGGAAAAAGAAGAATAAGAAGCTGACGTAATAAATCTAGATATTTTCAGTTTTCCATGTCATGTACCTTTTCGAAATTTGCTGGATAAACCGTTATCACCTAGCGCTTTGAATTTTGAGAAAAAGCGCACGAGATGAGAGATGACGAGCGAGCGCCACGTGGAGGCCTGACCGAACGCAGCTTTTTGCCCGAAATTCCATTGACCTGGCAACAGCTTACGCCACCATCGTCGGAGTGCGCTTTCAGCTCTCGCACTTCCCTTGCCTCCGTAGACCACACCACCTCACCCCCTGCCAAAAAAAAAAAAAAAAAAAAAAAAAAAGAGTTGATTATTGCGAATAAAAATAAAAGAAAGAAGAAGAAAAACTAAGTTAAATGAGAATGAAACTAAATAAATTTATGTTTGACATATTTAAAAATAGGGATAATACCTTAAAAACCCCAAACCCAGACACTTGTGACAAATTTACCCCAAACTATTTTTTTTTTTTTTTGTGAAAACCCAAAACCTGGTAAACTTGCGACAAAATTTACCCCGACGATTATAAAAACCCTAAACCTGCAGACATTTATGACAAATTTACTCCAAACTAATTTATTCGACTGCAAAAAACCCTAAACCTAAATTTGTGATAAATATACCCTATGCTAAATTGGATTAATATCACAAAAAAATCATAAAAATTGTAAACGTGACAAACGGCACGTAAAATCCTAAATTGATATACTTAGTTAACTGTCACGTGTCATTTAACTTAATAATTTGAGAATAAAATTTAACAAAAACTAACATATGGTAAATTTGTCACAAGTGTAGGTTTGGGATAAATTTGTCAAAAGATACTGGGTTTGGGGTTTTGGTGGTCAAAAAAAATAGTTTGGGGTAAATTTGTCACAAAGTGTATCTGGTTTGAGGTTTTTAGGGTATTATTCCTTAAAAATACATCTCATGGCGTTGTTGTCTCGCTTGGCGCTTAGAGCCATGTATTTTGCTATGAGGCTTCATTTGTTTTTAAAAAAATGAATAATATGATATATATTTTATCAAAAGTAATTATTCATATTGTTTACAAAAATAAACGAACGACAAGTATTTTTATTGTTTACGATAATGAAGATACTTTTTATTGATAAGTATTCTTGAGTGGTTATTTAAAAAAATATCTCCCAAATCATTTGTTATCTATGAAATAAATAGAGCATAAAGCTATTTATGAGTATTTATTGATATTGATTGAATTGAATTTGTGAATATGAGATAATATCATGTTAAAAATAAACTCTACAAGCATCCTCTCGTTAATAGAAGCACGTGACATGCGACAAAATCTTACAAGGTCTAGAGACACGACCTCCACCGGTTATATTCAATCGCATCCTTAATATGCTAAATTATTTTCTCGAGTTCGATAAATGCGACTTACGTTATCGATCATCACGAGACAGTATCTCAAAAATGATTTGTCCACCAAGGTATATGAACTCACACTTTCAATAAGAGGCCGGCAATTAGGAAGTAGCTTACATTTCATTCCTTTTGGCCAATAATTATAAACACGAATAAAGGTCCAAATTATTAAAAGCGAAGAATATAGTAAAATTAAATAATGAAAAAAAAAAAAAAGGTGGGGGGGAAAAATGAAAGCAGAAGGACCATCGATATTGGAGAGCAGAATATTCGGCGGGGGAGGAAAAGGTAAAAATTCCGAAGATGGTGGGGGCGGTGATCCAAAACGGGCGTGCGTTTTGGGACGTAGCTGCAACCGGTTTGGGCTCGTCGCGTGGCTGCTTTGCTGTGTGGCTTTCGCTTCCCCTTTCCCTTTTTTTCTCCCCGTTTCCCAAAACCGGGGGGGAGGAGAGAGAGAGAGCGTCTTCTTCTTCTTCTTCTTCACCATCTTCTCCACGCCACCTTCTCTCTCTACAATTCCCATTTTCTCTCTCTAAGGGAGCTCGGTCGAATTCAATTCCCTCTCCGTCGAGTCGCTGTCGCTGTCGCCTCGCTCTATCGGCGGCGCCCCCGCGCAAACCCTAGCGGCCGGCTCGCCGCCGCCTCTCCGCCGCCGCCGCTTCTTCGCGAGGTGTCGTGTGGGGAATTCGTCGACCGCGGGGCTGTAAGTCTTCGATTCGGTTCCGCCTGATTCTTCCTTCGCGGATGTTCGATTTCGCTGCACGTAGTCTTTGCCTGCGTGAGTCGAATACGAGAGAGAGAGAGAGAGAGAGAGAGAGAGAGAGAGAGAGAGAGTCCTTGCGCGTGAGTATTTGAGAGCATTTCGGGAGGAGGTTGAAATGGTCCGTGCCGTTGCGTTTCGGCGGAGGGATGCTGCTTTAGGAGATTCGTGTTGTTGAGCTGCTGTCGGGGGTGGTCTGTTGTGCTTCTTTGAAGGTTTTCGAGTGTTCGCTTGTGTGATTTCCTTTTATGGCTTCGTAAGGATTGGGCTGCAGTAGGGATTTGAATCTTTGTTTTTGACTTGGTCTGGTTATGTTTTTAGGATCGAAATCGTACGAGTAGAACAAGCTTGGAGTTGCATCCAGTTGGAGTTTGAATACGCGGAGTTAGTATGGTCTAGCGAGGGCTCCAGCTACCGCTAGCTGGCACTTGTCGCGGATGGCGGAAGACGGCCTGCGGATCGGTGGGCTTTCTTCTGGTTTGGCGGTGCTGTTGAATGAGGAGGATAGGGCTGATAATTCGTCGAAAGGCCATCTAGTCTCTTACCGTGATGAGATCCGGAATCAATCTGTGGAGCACACTTTGGAGCAGATATTCAATCTTCCGTGCAAGTCACTCGGTCCGCTTTGTCGTCCAGTCGAGAATGACTCGATTCATGCTATTATAAGGAGTGAGCTTTCGAAACTTGATGCAAATCTGAAATGGCAGGATCATAATAGAGATGGCATATTGATAACTGGTTGTGGACGTGGTCCAAACATCATTGCTCTCGATGTTTCCAGCATTTGTGGTGAAATTACAACTTTAGGTCCACCATTCCTTGTTGAGAGCTTGGCAATGTTCAGCAGCGTGAGGGCTAATACCTGTGTGTGGAAAGGAAAATGGATGTATGAAGTTATTCTGGAAACTTCTGGCATACAGCAGCTTGGATGGGCAACTGTATCCTGCCCTTTTACTGACCAGAAGGGCGTGGGAGATGCAGATGATTCATATGCATTTGATGGAAGAAGGGTGAAAAAATGGAATAAGGAAGCGCAGCCATATGGTCAGTCGTGGGTTATTGGTGATGTCATTGGATGCTGCATAGATTTAGATGATGATCAGATTTTGTTCTTCAGAAATGGAGTTTCTCTGGGGGCTGCATTTCATCGGATTCGGAAAATGGGCCCTGGAGCTGGGTATTATCCTGCCATTTCACTATCTCAAGGCGAACGTTGTGATATAAATTTTGGTGCCCGTCCCTTTAGATACCCCATTGAAGGCTATCTTCCTCTTCAAGCACCACCTTCCACCAATATATTGGCTTCCCGTCTATTGCATTACTTCTCAAGGCTTTTGGACATGTATCGTATGGAGCGAGCTGAGTGTTCTTCAGTTGAGAAATTGAGAAGGCTCAATAGATTTGTTCCGTTCGAAGATCTTTTTGTGCCTGTATCTCGAGCTATATGTAAGGAACTTTTCTCTAAGCTTGAAGCAGATGATGGGAGTCTTGAGTACATTGCCTGTGGACCGCTTCTTTCCTTTATGATGGACGTGTTCAGGGTACAAGCCCCTCATGACAATTTGAACTTTGATAGAGTTCTTGATATCTTTCTAGAATTTGAAGCCTCACGTTCGATTTTTGAGCACATAATATATGCTCTTTCACGCTGTTGTAAAATGGCATGTTTGGTCCTAACAGAATGTCCATATTCAGGATCCTACCCTTACCTTGCCCTGGCCTGTCATTTTTTTAGGCGAGAAGAAATAATGGTGCTTTGGTGGAAATCTCAGAATTTTGAACTTCTATACGAGGGTTTTCTGTCCCGCAAGCCTCCAAATAGAGAGGATCTTCAGTGCTTAATGCCTTCTGTTTGGTGGCCAGGATCATGTGAAGATGTTTCTAGTGAAAAAAGCATGGTTTTGACAACTACGTTCCTTTGTGACGCTATAAGTAAGGTACGTATTACAGTTGCAACTGTTAGTTTTGAGCTATTTTGATTTGTTTTCCTCAGATGTATGGTTATTCCTAGTTTAGGGATGTCTTAACTTATCAGAATCCCTCTAGAAAGTCCTAAAAAACACAATTGAGGATTTGGCAGTGTCGCTGTATAGTTTGTCTGATAATCTTGGACTGAGGTTTCTCATGGGCTGTTTTGCCTTGTGGGCCTTTCTTTTATGCTACTGCTTCCATCAAAGAATTCTGAAGCTACAGCAAAGTCAGGGCGTCTGCTGCTTTGTTGTCCATGAATATTTGTTTGCTGTCCAAAATAACCTTTGTGCTGTCTTAAATTCATGCTTCTGATTATTCTAGTCAATTAGGTCATAGTATTTAAGGGAACTGCAGAGGAATGGATTTTGACTCTCACAACATGCCACACATTCTCGTGCTGGCTACTGTTGATTGGCATGATCTGGACCATGGAAGTGGTTTATAATGTCAGTGTTAGACTAACTTTGCACATGCTTCAGCAATTTTTGTGAAATGTTTGGGTAATGGTATCTCATTTCTGAACCTTATGCTGATGTAGATCTTATTGATATAAGGTCAATTGGTAGTGTAGAAACTAATGCTTGCTTATTTTTTATCTTGGCAGATTGAGGAAAAGCATAGGGAGCTCTGTCGACTGGTAATACAATTTATACCTCCTGCAGCACCTCCTCAGTTGCCAGGTTCAGTTTTTCGGACATTCATACAGAATCTTTTATTAAAGAACAGGGGAGCAGATCGAGATGTTCCTCCACCTGGAGTTTCAAGCAATTCTGTTGTTGTTTCTTTATACACCGTCATCCTTCACTTTTTGTCAGAAGGGTTTGCCTTAGGGGAAATGTTTGGTGGTTCTGACGTTGCTTTTCTTCATAGAGGGGGACAACAAAGCTTCCCTGTCAGTCTGTTCCTTAAAGACGATCCACATCGATGTGACATTTCGAGGCTTGGAGGGTCCTATAGTCATCTGTCAAAATCTCACCCTGTACATGATCAGGAAGCTGAAGTAGTTCAGTGGGAGGAGGGATGTATGGATGGCCAAGAAACTAGAATAACCCATTCAACACTCCAAAAACCATGTTGTTGCTCCAGTTATGATGTTGATTATGGAAGAATGTCCAATTGTCCAAATAGACATAGAATCAAAGGTTCTCGTGCCCCTTGTAGTTCTATTCCAGAGAGATCTGCTCATGTTGCTGCTGAGTGCAGTGCGGGAAGTTTAAATGATGAAATAGCTGAAAAGCCTAGCAGTAGTGATCAAACTGAACCAGAATTTGGTTATCGGCCAGTTCAGAATATCAGGAGTTTACCAATAGAGTGCAGTATGTCTTCAGCGACAGTAAGAGAAGAAGAACTTCTGGACGCTTTGTTGCTGCTGTATCATATAGGTCTTGCGCCAAACTTTAAGCAGGTGAGGACTCAGCTACTTGCTTGATAGAAAACTTGCAAATCTTAATCAATTACCTTTTAGCATGCTGAATTCTCACATAGCCAGTTGAGTTTTGTGACATTAATACTGTGTCGGATATACAGCTACAATGATCGAATGTTTTTGCAAAGAATGTGGATAGTGTATGGAGCTTAGGAAATTAACTTGGCAGATTGTGTATGTAGCTTAGGAAATTAGCTCGTCTAAGAAGATCAGGTCTTACACATACTGCTTTGTTACCTTTTTGGCAGAAAATATTTGTTTTATTTAGATTAATTTTACATAAAGATGGATATAGGTTGACCAAAGTAGCTGGTTCTCATTTTATTTCTCCTGAACTACAACTGATACAGCTGAAAAGGTACACGCAAAAGCAACAGTTGATGCTTAAAACATACTGATTTTGTCAAGTTTCCATGAGATAGTCTACTATCTTTAGGATATTTTGCACCCTCTTGGTGCCCTTTTTATTAAAATTTTCTCGTACCTATAGAAAAAAAAGAAGATGGAGTAAGAAAATGTTTAGCGAATCTTCTTGCTTTTGTTTTTTCAGACTTGGGTTTTGTGTTTTCTAAGGACAATTTGGTGCTTGAAAGTTTTCTTCGTTAGAGAAGTTTGTGACATCCTTTAAATTAAGGTCTAATCTAAACACCTCAAATCTCCAACCTCTTAGAACTTTATTGCATCGAGGATTGAAAGCTAATGGCTGGACCTGTGTAAAGTTGTCTTTCTGTGGTTAGAATCCTCATGGAGGTTTAATTAGTACCAATAGCCATTGGTGGGCTTTGACTCAGTAAAAGCTTAGAGATGATTTTAGAGTGTGCCATTGACCAAGGATCGTGCAAAGTCCTCCTTCATTTTACAGTGCAAGTGGTTGTGATGCAAGAGCATAGGAGAATATTTTTAAGTTATTTATTTTCCGAATTACTGTTCACAGTTACGGCAGTAGTTCTTCTATATTGTTTTTGGGGTTTTTTCCGGTCTTTTCTTAGTTTTAAGAGCCATAGTGTACTAGTTTTACTTCCTTAGGTAGGAATCCTTCTATCTTTATGCCTATTTATTAGTCTTGGAGGGTGGTTATCTGATTAGTAATTATTTTTCTTTATTGAATAAAGTTTCTTTCAAGGAATCTGTTCTTTGTTGTTCCTGGCTTTGAAGTCCAGAAGGCAATCTTTTAGGTTGTTTGTTTCTGCTTGAATCGTTCCTTTGTGCTTCTTCAATTATTTTTTTGGTGTTGATGTACCTTGTTAGGGTTGCTTTTCATATATCAATTTGGTATCAACTGCCAGGTTTCGACCTTGGGATCTGTGGGTTAGGAGCCCCACAATTATCTTGTCTGATCTCTTAGTGAGCATTATTCTCTCCTGATTGGAGAAAGCTCTGATACCAAATTGATGTAGGGAAAAGCAAAGACCTTACAAGGTACTCAACACCAAGAACATAATTGAGGAAGCACAAAAGAACAATTCAAATGGAAACACAGTCTAAAAGATAGCCTTCTAGACTTTAAATCCAGGAATAAGAAAGGACAAGTCTCTCGAGAGAAACCATAGTCAACAATGAATAATAGTCCCTAATCTGAAACCAACCTTTCAAGACTAATAAATAGGCATAAAGACCCTTTATCAGTAGGAATTCTATGTAAGGAAGTAAAACTAGTAACACTAGGACTCATAAAACATAAGAAATGACCAAAAAGGACAAAAACAAATAAAACTTAACTACCATAGCCGCGAACAAGAATTCAAAAAATAAATAATTTAGAAAATATTCTCCTATGCTCCTGCATCAAGTTGCAATCCTCTCTTGAGCCTTAAATGGAGATAGCAATGATATTCGTTGGTACCTTGTTCCTTTTTATCTATTTAGATCTCTGTAGGCTCCTTAACATCTAAAGCTTTTATTGCGAGGCAACTCATGCACTGGCTAGGAAAGCTCTGAATTACATTCAGCCGATGGCTTGTATAATACATTTGGTTTTTCCTAGCGCCAAAGTGATGGATTGTGTTTTTCCCAAAAAACAATTTTAAGGAAATTTCTCTTCCTTTGTAGTACAAATTAAATGGTGGAAACATAAGTGACATGATGCCAACCAATTAAGGATATTATGATTTCCCCTTATAGCTTATGGGACTTGATAGACTCATTTTAAGATAAGGAGTTAGCTAATGCATTGAATGTTTCAGGATTATCTACCAGTGCCTCTGCCTATATGGTAATATCTCTTGGTCTAAAATTTTCGTTGCTCTATTTTCAGGCATCATATTACACATCACATCAGTCCCAATTCATCTCTCTCTTGGAAGACACTGACAAACAAATAAGGGAGCAAGCCTATGGTGAAAAGTTGAAGCGTTTAAAGGAGGTTAGGAATGGTTATCGGGAGGAAGTTGCGAACTGTGTTAGACATTGTGCTTGGTAAGAGGACAAGGAGACTAATGATTTCATTGTCTCATATACATTTCGAAGTAACTGTGCTCTAAACTATATGATGGGTGTCGCTTGAGATGACTAGCTACTGATTCTTGTTTATAGGCAAGTTTGAAAGTGCATACGAGACTTGACTGTTTTATACTCTATCGAGTCCTAAATCCTATGATTTTGCATGCCATTGAGAAACATGCAGTGTCTATGTAACTTAGTTTATGAAGGTTGTACTGCCTCGATACCAGATTCCACTAAGGTGGTTGCTTTTACCGTTGATTATGATCTGAGAATGTTGGGGATTTGATTCTATTTGTCAAGACATTTGATCTTTCTTGTAATTGCTCTAGCATTGGCATTATCATTCCATAACAAGAGAAGTTTGGGTCTATGGATTTTTCTATCCCAAACAAAGTTATCATGTCAGCTGCTTTATTTATTGTGAAAGAAAAAGTTTTGAGGCTTTGGTTTATTCAAACACATTTTTTGGTTATTGCAGCTAATGTGATTTTTTTTCTTTTGTCATTGTGGCTAATTCAAATTCTTGCACTTTTTTCTATGATTGACCTGTATAGTGTCAGAGGATTTCCTAGGGATTCTTGGTTGGATTGAGCCTACCTGACATGCCGGTTCTGTAAATCAAACAGAAATTTTTGAATGCATCATCCATGCTGGTGTCATCAGTTCCTGATTGTTATAATTTTTTTCTACAGGTACAGGATCTCTTTATTTTCACGATGGAAGCAAAGAGGCATGTTTGCTGCCTGCATGTGGACTGCACAACTGCTTCTAGTTCTTAGCAAAGTGGATTCTGTGTTTGTATATGTTCCCGAGTTTTATCTTGAATCTCTTGTAAGTCTTTCATTTCTTTTAACTCAAATGCTTGTGTTCTATTTGGTCTGTTCACTGTCCAGTTAATTTGGTGTTTGCCACTTCCCTGGTACATTTCATGTGCATCTTATTAGAATCTTGGATTTGTACTTCAAACTTGGATGTTAACAAAGGAAGCTTGCGTTCTCTATGACCTTTTATTATCTTTTCAACTTCAGAACTAAGTTGTCTCTTGCATTATGCATTTCCTTTAGTAGCAGTACTTTTACCTGTTATCTTCATCTTTTCATCCATGCTTAATGAATAAACAAAGTACAAGGACATCTTAGGACATGAACTCCTGCCCTGTGAGGAAGGACATTCTGACCTGCTAGTATTTCAGAGACAATTTTCATTAGAGCATCCATGACATCCCAGTCATGTCTGCGCAAGCTTAAAATAGAAATGAGGATTGACGTTTTGATTAGAAATTTTTAATGCACGGGCAATTTATTTCACTTATCTTTTGTTGTAATAATGCAGGTGAACCTCTAGATGCTGTGATTAATCAATAATTGATATATTATATTGATGTATCATTGTGTGTGCGCTCGCATGATTTGGTACTTATTTCTTTGGTTTTTCTCTTGGAGTGATTTGTGAGGATCGCTGTGTTGGTTAGCTAACTTGGAAAAGACAGTATTTAATTCGAAATTCAGATTCATGGTCTCTGACTATGCCCTTTGAGATGTTTTGGGTCACTAACAGTTGCCTCTGTTGTTGCAGGTTGACTGCTTTCATGTCTTACGTAAGAGCGATACACCATTCGTCCCTCCAGCTATATTTATTAAGCAAGGACTGGCTTCATTTGTATGTTCTGCTCCACTTTTTCCTATTTCTCCTTCACATTCTAGTGCACTCCAAGTTTCATTTAACTAATGATAAGTGTTTTCCAGGGTTGCATCTGTTATTATATATGTGCCGTGCTTAAACTGTAGCCTGATTATTTGCTGTTATTATATTGCAAGGTGCATACCCTTCGAAAATTGCTATCTGTAAATGACATAATCTCGTGGCTCTAGAGCCTTAGAAATTTGGAGCAAAGTTATTCATTGACTGGTCACTGGTTTGCTATATGGTTTGCTTTCACCTTATTGGGATGTCCACATAAAGTTTGCGTGTGCATATACATTTCTTTGTTGACAAGAGAAAGACTATCCAGGAAATGTATGATCATTGCATTTATGCCATCACATAGTTATCAAAATTCCTTGGACAATCCAAGCATGGTCATGTTTTAAGAGAATTACTCGTTAGGACAGAATAATGTCGAGCAGCACTTTCTATTTATCGCCGTTTCTTTTTCACATGAAGTAATTGATTTTTACCTTTAACCTATTAATAGTTAGAGCATGTAGCACCTTTGTGTCTTGTTGAAATCTTCTAATAAGATTGTTATATGATAATACTTTTATGTGATCAAGGAGGGTTTGTTTGGGTGATGTGCTTGTCATATATATATATATATATATATTTTGGGGTAAAGGAGGTGTTATTTGAAAAAGCTTTATATAGATAATTTTAAGTGTGTAAATTCATAGCTTGTCAGAGCCAAGATATGAGAAAACATGGATCTATAAAGAAGAAACTGAACAACCCACTTATTGGATGCAGATAAGAGGTTTGAGGGGGGACTGAGATGAATTAGGTCACAATTATATATTCTGAACTATATTATTCGAGTGTGCTCTTTGCATTTCATAAAATGCTCTCCTGTAGTTCTCGATCAGTTACTTTTTTGTCAGGAAGCTGTTTGGATGGGCTTTGGGGTGGCTTTGAGCAATTCAATTAGCTGCACGTGAATTTTCTGCCAAGATGGGAACAATTTTGTACTTATAACAAGTTACAAAAAAAAATAGTGGTTGACAGCACTACTATCGATAATTTTTTAAAGATAATAGTTGTTTATTGTTTAAAAAAGAAAAATGTCACGCATATGAACATATAGTAAAAGTTAAAAGCTAAGAGCCAAACACACTCATTTGATGAGTATTCTCAATATTTTGACTTGAAGAGGACTTTTGGATGTCAGAAATTGACTGGTGTGCATCTTTGTTTAATAGCTATGGCATTCTGCAGAATATTATTGCGAGACTGCTATTCTTGAGCTTTATATATCCATCTTTGTTAATCGAGTAAAAGTAAGTTGTTTGAGTGTGTTGATCAGGTCACTTTTCTTGTCATGCATTTCAACGATCCAAGAATATCAAGTGCAGATCTCAAGGATCTGCTTCTCCAGTCTATTTCAGTCTTGGTACAGTACAAGGAATTCTTGGATGACTTTGAGAACAATGAGGCTGTCATCCAAAACCTACCCACTGCATTGCTGTCATCATTTGACAACAGATGTTGGATCCCAGTAACAAACATTCTTCTAAGGTTATGCAAGGGCTCTGGTTTTGGTTCTTCAAAGAATGGAGAATCATCATCATCATCATCAGTTATTTTCCAGGTAAATGATAAATTCTCTCTATCCCTCCCTCTGTTCCCTGCGAGACTTCTTTCTGACTATAATTCTTGCCTCTTGCTCAATAGAGATTGCTGCGAGAAGCTTGTGTCAATGATGAAGTCCTATTCTCGACTTTTCTTAATCAGCTATTTAATACTTTGAGCTGGACAATGACAGAATTTTCTGTCTCAATTCGTGAAGTCAAAGAAAAGTATCAGGTACTTTGAAGAAATTTCCTCCTGACTGTTAATCATCTGTGCTTTGTTTGTTTGGCCTATGCAGGATAGTGATATGGGTGCTTAAGTTAACAACTGTACTAGCGGATATCTTTCATCCTAATTCAGACATATGATAGATCTCTTCAGCCTTGTTTATAACATGCCTATAGTATGTGGTGCTGCAGAGGCGAAACAGTTGAACTGCAGGATCAAAAGAAAAAATGCGCTAGGAGTTGCAGAGAATCTTAGAAGTAGTAGTTTATAATTTGGAAAGGTTGAGTTTATAGTAAGTTGTAGATCATGGAATGTGGGACGGTGGATGCCTGTAGTTGAAGAAGTGGTACTTGAGGGTAGACCTTCATAGTACAATTTGGATCACTAATTCAAGTCTACAGTTTGAAGTATGAAATTTGATTGCAGTAAGTTGGAGATCATGGTGTGTGGGACAGTATATGTCTATAGTCAGACAAGTGGTACTTGAGGAGTAGACATTCAAGTCTACAGTTTGAAGTGTGAATGTGGATCTTTCACCCAGCTTTAATAGGAATTGTAGTCTACTGGTGAACTGTAATCTGGAACATGACATGAATACAGATCGCCAGCAACTTAGAATGCCAAGTGTGGTATTTCGAGCAATCGGCAAAGTCAACTGAGAGAAAAATGAACAATCAGCCCAGAGTGGATCATCAATAAATGAAGAAGGAAGTTGAGTTGAGAACTATGTCGGGATGCAGGGACTTGAGTTGTCCTTGCCATTGAGATGAAGCAATTTTTTCAAGTTTAGACAACCAGAATAGGAAGAGGTGAAGTGGTGTGCAACTCAGAGGCAAACCCTGGGTTTTAGATCCTACAATAGAATAAGAAGACTTTTATGCAAATTATCTTTTAGAACGGGTTCTGTAACTTGGGCCCAAAAAGGCCCAAAAAGTAAATACATGTGAAAACACTTATTACAAGCTAATTTAACTAAAGCAGAGAATACTATCTAAATAATATGTATCGTAAGAATATGTTTTGTATTCTAATCTACTTACGTTTGATCTTTTATATTGCTCCATGTTCTGAAAAACCGTGTTGTGTTCTAATGAAAGATTCTGAAGAAGTCTACAACTGTGTCCTAGGTAACTCGATTTCTGTGGCCCTTTTTCCATTCCACGTTCTGGGAGAATGCGCATCTTGGGCAACCTTGGTTCAACGTGGATGAACTAGATAAAACACTACAAATTAGATTATTGAATGGATTAGATAAAACAGCAGTAAATAAGGACTTAATTTGAGTAGCAGTACCATATTGTGTTCTATTGTAGTTGCATTAGTCAGGTTCGTAAATTGGCAATCTGAATTGTGGGATCGTGTCATGTAATATGTCGGATCTGTGCTGTCTTTCAGTCCCCAACTTTTTAAAATCCACCGGTCCTGTTCTGTTAATGGTGAGGCATAGTGCAAACCTCACTTCTTTGTGGGAGAAATTGAGATTTTATACTTCCCTGCATTGGTTGTTTGAAAGCAAGTTATATGCAACATTAGCACTTTTGCCTACATGTGCACTTCGGTGCAAGTTATGTGGGATTCTTTTGCATAATAACTTTTCACATTCTATCCTATATGCTAGACATGGGAGCTGCAGTGCTAAATAGAGTTCCCTTTCTGAACGTCACTAAAAATTTTGAGATTCTAGGTGTTTATGTTGTTAAATGCGACATATAGTTCTGCCGGTTTATGTGGAAAATGTTCTCAATTATTATATTTAAGTTCGCTAGAGTTTCAGATGGATCTCATAGGCGCTACTTGTCTGTTGCTTCTTCATGGGAGGTTCTGAACTTCTTGAGTATATGTTGGTGGTCAATTCATATCCAAGACTCTGCAGATCTTTCTGCTGTTTGTGTCTTATTGTGGACAATCCTATTGTACTGTTTACTCTTGACTCAAAATATAAACGGTGCTCTCAGCACTTTCATTTCATCTTCAAGATCTGAGTACAAATTTCATCCCTTCCTCTAACCTTTAGTTCAGTTTTCCTTGCTACTACTCGGCACCTCTTCATTTGAGGGGCAGCTTGTAAGATACAGCAGTGAGCAGAATAGAGTGTGATCTGTAATAAATCCATGAAGAAATCTATAAAGCAACTATGACATCTTTTGGGGAGAATATCAGTATGGTTGAACCATTAGTGCAAACTTCATTTTGGCCATGCTCATGCATTTTGTAATTTTACTTTGCTACTGAAATGAATTTTCCAGATTCAGTTCTTGTGCTAGCTTTTTGGTAATATGAAAATGGATCGTGAGTAGATATTTAGGTTTCATGTCAAGTTATGCTCTTAATGGACTGCCAGCTTTGTCGTTTTTGTGTGTTTCTGGGTAGCACTGCTCCTTTCTCGCTCTCTCTTGCTCTCTCGTGCGCGTGCGCACATGCAGAATGATTGGAGAAGCTTCATTACTCACTGTTGGGGAACATTGTGCAGGTATTGGACTTCCATCAGCGAAAGTGCAGTGTCATATTTGATCTTTCTTGCAACCTTGCAAGGGTTTTGGAGTTCTGCACTCATGAAGTTCCTCAAGCTTTTCTGGCTGGAGCTGATACAAATCTACGAAGGCTGACTGAGTTAATTGTTTTCAGCTTGAACCATATATCTTCTAGCGCATATGCTGAGTTTGATTTGTAAGTTTTAGTGCTATAAATGTCTCATTCACCTTGTTCACTGATTCAGGCCATTTATTTACATTATTTGTAATGTCTCCTTGATTGTGTGTTGAGGGCTGTGAATCTTTTAATCGGCTTTCCAAATTTTATTTTAGTGCCAGGCATAAAATTCAGTTGAAAATTGAAGGCTAAATGGTTAATTCGGTACATTAAGAGTTTCCTCATCTTTTTATTTATCCTTTGTAGGTCATTGAAAAAACACGTTCAATCTTCAGAGAAAGTGAACCGGGGGATGCTTTTGGCACCTCTTGTAGGGATTATCTTAAATCTCTTGGATGCTAGTGGGGAGAAATCTTGCCGGGATCATAACGATGTAGTGAGTGTGTTTGCGAGTGCAGACTGCTCCAACACAATTCATCATGGATTCCAATTTCTTTTGCAGTACAATTGGGTGAGTAAATTTGCAAGTCTAACTTTTGTTTCTGTTATACCTCAGAATTATGCGGATATTCCTTAATCTTGAGTCTTACCTTGTGAAGGTTAAAAGGTAATATTATTGAGTGGGCATGTCGTCTAAACAGCCCAATCACTTTTGGTTTGATCGGACCTGATCTTCCACTTACAAAAGCAGTGCTTGTTTTTGTGCACGTTGGGCCAAGATAATTTAACTGCTGGGATCATGATCTCCAACATACAAATTCATTGCTTGGTTGTGCTGTCAAAACAGTGGTTGCTTTGCTGTCAAGTTAGGAATAAATAATGTAAATGCAGGGTTTTGTAATGGCTAATTTAAGTTATGGATTCCACTTGAACTATTTATCTGCCTTTGTGTACATCATGCGGAGGTGTCTGCATTGTGTCCCTTCCGATGATAAACCAAGTATCCTTGCCGTCTTTTTCATGCTATAGTTTTATTTTCTTCATCGAGTTTTTAGGATGACATCAAGGTATGTTTTGCCATTAAGATGCTTAAATCTTCACCTTTCTCTCTGATTATTCACACTGTTGCCATTGCCAATCTTGACTGTGCTTTGATCTAGGTTGGGCTGTCTTGTGGACTTTACCCACTGAGTACTTCCTACTCATTTTGCAGGCCGAGTCCTTCCGAAGCAATGCTTATGTACCACAGATAGCACAGCTAGAGAGTTTCGTAAGTCTGCTCATCTGCCAGTCCGAGTTGAAGGAAGCTGAGGATGCTGGACCCATGGAAGAGAAGGATTCTGATGACATGTGTTGTATTTGTTACGAATCCATCGCAAATGCACGATTAGTGCCTTGCTGCCACAAATCTTGCTATGGCTGCATAACCAGACATCTCCTCAATTGCCAGAGATGCTTCTTCTGCAAAGCAAGCATCTCGGAGGTCATACAGATTGGAGAGGACACATACGATAAGTAGTGTAGCGACCATAGCATCCTCACTTAATTTAGATAAGGTAGAAAAAAGGAAAAAAAAATCAAAAAAGGTATCTTCTTTCTTCTGGGCACAAGAATAATATGTTGTCGTGCAGATTTAGCAGGCCGATGACTATTACATAGTTGCATGCTGCCTGGTGTTGATGCCAGACTTTTCTGAATCCACTTAGGTAGAGAGGGGAAAGAACTACCTAGGAAAGTTAATTCAATTCAAGTATTTATACCTGTGTATATGTCATATCACAGAATCGCGATCGGCACCTGTCATTTGGTCGAAATTTTGTAGAGAAAAATCGCGGGGCGTTTCCTTTTGTAAATATCGAGTTGTAAAGGGGGCAAGAAGAATCTTGCTTCAACTCTTACCCAGAGTTAAATTCTGGTCTCTCTCAACTCTTTCTGTTCAGAAAGGACTTCTGAGAAGCTTTAGGACAGAGAGAAGCGTGGCAATTGTCTCCAGATTTGGTCTTTTTTCCTGGATGGTTTGTATATATTACCATTGCAGAATTGTTTTACATTGCCCTCTTGGGGTCAAATAAAATGCCACGTCTTATCATCAGCTATTTCAAATGATTGCTTGGTGATGCATGAAATTGTGTCTTGGAGCCGTAAAGAGGGTCTTCAAGGGGCTGGCTGAAATTGTCCGGTTGGTTGAAAAATGGAGTAAAAGCAAGTCTAGTTGATTTCTTTGAGCGGTTCAAAGGGTTGGACCGGTTCACAGAGAGAGAGAGAGAGAGAGTGAGCAAAACAGTAGAAAGGAGTGTCAATGTGCAGCTTTATACTGGACATTGACACATGGTAGCATTAAATGGAGTAAAATAAATGTCCACGGGAATTGACCATAAAACTAAAATATTTTTATGCGAACAAATGTCGATGGCAAAAGCAGTGAAAAGCCTGATGTGAAGTTTTGGAAACATGGGGTGGGGGCGCAGTGGAAACTTGAAATCAGCATTCAATTTGGAATCCACAGTCCTTTAATTGCTGCTGGGTCAGTCCCAGCGGTAGCGGTACGAGGCCTTAATGTTCGTGCGAACGTCGAGATCCCGCTACGTACAATCGAAACACGACGGAAGCTGCACACCCCTTTTCCTCGATTACGCCAGCTCTGTCGAGTCGGTGCAACTTTAAAAATAAATTATTGCAGTCTGCGCAATGTGATGTCTATCTTCTTGCCATTATGGTGAGCGATTTGATCGATGAATTGTTTGAACCATTTGAGCGTCGTGCCAGGTTCGAGGTGTGGAGTTAGGTTTTGCCACCTCTGCGTCACGTCACGAGTTCGAATCTGCTCGCGATGGTAATGTATCAGTCAGGCACCGTGCGAAAGGGGAGCTCCGATGAGTTGCAGTTGGGGAACCGGCTGGTCGAACATTTTGCAGCGTGCGGGGGTGCCTGTATGGTCGCATCCAACGGGGTTGCTGCAAGGACTCAATTTTATCTCGGGACATGATCTATGTTTCGACGACTAAAATTACTTATGCCTGAGGAACACTTAAATTAATCAAACTGCATCTCGAAATTTTGTTTCAAAATTCGATAATATCAGCTACTCGCTTTAGCGTTTGCTATTGTGCCGAATGGTATTTGAGTGAGCCAAGAAATGATTTGTTGTGCTTTCCTAAGTTGCATGAGTTGGTTCAACCCAATGTTCTTTATGTTGCTCGATTCTATCACTAGGTAAAGAAACAGTTGATGAAGTTCTTTCACAATATTACTTAAACACACTCAAATCATAGACAAAGTAATAAATAAAAACCCGACGGGGTAGACTGCATTAAATTCCTAGAGGTGCATCACTACATACGTGTGCGGATTTCCAGTTGCTAGATTAGCATCCAATAGAAGAGACTTGAATATGTACGTTCAAGCTGGAAAAAGAGAGGGAAAAAAAATGAAGAAAAAGAAAAATGTCTCTGCATATCTAATGAAAGCAGCCATCAACATACAATGCAAAGGATAATGAGAGATGGCATGGCTAGGATTAGTTGGTTTGACCTCCCCTGCCGGTGCCTATGGGCGGTCTTGTCGGCCCCCCTCGCCGAGCCGTCCACCGTCCCTCTTCTGCGTAATATTCTTCTTCTCCTCCGTCGTCCTACATGCATTAAAGGATCACCATATATATGAAGATCGATGTATATTAATGGATCTACAAATATGATGAGACGCAGCGTACTTATGCCCCATGCATGCATCGCCTCCAAACTCCACACGGAAGTAGACACAAACACAAGCACTTGTACACTCGAATATATACATAGACACAGAGAGAGAGAGTTAGAGCTGATGCAGTACTAGTAGCGTTTGGTGGCGCGGCGCTTTCGAATCGGGACCATCCGGTGATCTCCAGGCGGTCGAGCCGGGGTGGAACTCGAAACCCAAGCACCTGAGGAGGGCATTGATGCACGTTTGAAGGCAATGGCAAGGGCTGTGCAGCTCCACTATCCCCCCTCCTCCGCTCCTTCCTCTTCTCTGCTCTTCTTCTGAAGTCTCCATGCCTCTCTCTCTCTCTCTCTCTCTCTCTCTCTCTCTCTCTCTCTCTATATATATATAACGGCTTATAGGCTTTCTCGAACTGGGCGGGCCTTGGAAAATGATTCGGGAATGTTGGGCTTGGCCTGATTATATTCATGACAATCTAGATTCTTTTCTATCTTTAAATTTTTGCGTGAAAGGTAGTGGACTTCATCACCAATTTTTTTGGCTCAACTACAACTATAAACCTCAATGAAACCTCAATGAACACCAACAGCTACTAGAATAAGAAAAAAGCCACAAAAAATCCATTGTAACACATTTACTCTAAAAAATTTTCTGTAACACAGAATATCGCAAATTTATATACACGTGACACGTTTAACTTCCATCAAAATTTTGTCAATAAAAATCGTTATCAATTAAACAACGTTGACATAGCATCCATGTAACTTAAGTAAAATAAAAATGACGTTTTGATTGAAAAATCATCTAATAGAACTTTGATGGAGAGTAGATGTGTCACATAGGTATAAATTTGGGTTTTTTTCGTCACGGGAAAAAGTTTAGGGTAATTGTGTTACAATGGGTATAGGGTTTTTGATATCATAAATTTTTTTTTATGGTAAATATGTCATAGCGGCTATAATTTGGGGGTTTTTTAAAACTTATTCCCTTAAAATAATGGGATAGTGACATAAATTATCATGAACTTTGGTCTTATATATAACATGATCCTTGAACTATAAGAAAATATTCAATATTGTTCTTCAATCAATCCAAATTCGGAGACAATACTAAACATTTTCATATAATGAAATAATTAAATTGAATTATACAAAAAATTCAGGGACCTCGTTGAACAAATTAAAAGTTTAGGGATGACATTGTATATCATGCTAAAGTTAAGAGATCTCATTGCATACTAGACAAAAATCTAGGGACATGTCATTTTCCCGAAAGAATCTTTTGAAACTATTGGGCTAGAGCCCGACATCAAAATAGTGATCCTGAACTAAGACTTTTTTCGAGCAATTTCATTAAATGAGGGATTGAAAATATTTTTTTAGAGATTCCTAATATCCTTTTTCTTCACGTGAAGGAGCATGGTGCCGCGGCAATCCCTTTTTGTTATTTTATATGCTTGGAAATCTCTTTATTAATTCCAACTAAATCAACAGGAATTAGAAAATACAAGAACAAAAAAAAGGGAGGGAATACGTGGTACGTTATCGAATGTTGAAATGAGAGACTTCTCGTTTTCAATTAATACAATGTGAGACATATTTTTGCGCTTTCTGCCAGTATAGTCGACCAACTGCTCTCATGACCTTAGTATTTGCATAATTTAGGTAAAAAAGAAAAATGAAATGTATTAACAAAGTCACAATTCTATAAAACAAACTCGGCAAAAGTTTCTAATGGTCTGATTTATACGATGCAATCATAAAATGTATGCAGTCGGAAGTTTCTCCATTTGCAACTTTTGAGTTGTGCAAGTCATTTCGCGAGCTGGCACATCAATCCCTCTTCTTTTCCACAACCGAGGTGGAGAATCGGGCGCCGTCCTCGCCTCCCCGAGCGAGAAAGCCACGAGCTCTCGGCAGGTGATGTTGGAACCCAAGTAGAGCATCGCAATGCAAAACGGCTATTGTGGAGATTAGGGATGAGCATGATTTGGATGGACAGTTCCCACTTTAGAATTGGAAACTGTCCATTAATGATTAATTCCAAAAAATTGAAACTGAGGATCACTCATTAGTTCTATGGATCCATCCAAAAGTCGGACCGTTGATTCGGTCCGATATCCGAGTAGGTCTATGTAACCAGTCTCTAATCCCTATAAAATTGCATTCATCAATTAATATTATGGTGAGCCTACTTTTTATGTAGAGCACTAAAACTTATTCGGCATTGAATTCTGATTAAATTGTGGGCCATTGATTTTGATGAAGGATTGAAATTTAAAATGGCAGAACGAATTGATAATATTTGTTGGCTAGGAATTTAATTTCTCTGAAAGTCATGGTGTCGTTCTCGTAGGATTTCTCGACATCGGGAACATATTAAGAATTAGACTCTACGTTAGAAGTCTTAACTTCCACAGAAATCAAAATATTAATCGTTTGACCTATCTTTTTTCTACGTTAACTTAATTTAACCATAGGATTGCTAAGGAGAAATCTAATTATGCTCTTAAAATGAGCCATTAGCTTTTAATTTTGTATCATAACGACAAAGTGCCACGGCATTTATGGACGTCTCCAATCGGTTTCCTCCATCCTCTTTATTTATTTGTTTTGTTTTGACTGAGAAAGCAAGTTAATGGTTTATTAGAACAAATAAAAAGTAAGGGAGTTAATCCTATTGTGCACCCAAGAGACAAAATTAGTCAATAATATCTAATATTACAAATATATATTGCTTGAAAAACTACAAAATAATTAAGTAATTGAGTTGAAATTTCTTTTTTAATATACATACATACATACATACATACATATATATATATATCGGTCTAGTTTGGGTGGGTAGTTCCATGTTCGGAACTAGGAATTGGATTGATACTACCAATTCAAGTAAATTGGAACTAGGAACCACATTAGTCCCCTTGGGAACTGTTGATTTTGGGCGAGTCGGATTCTAGGCAATTCTTAGTTCTTTTGCACATCCGAGGCATAAGTCTAATATTATGCTACCTTTCAAGTATTGCAACTGTATCTTCGATGGAAATCTATCTAACCATCAACTTAGGCAATTTGCATTAACACAAGCCTTGTTCAAAGTTGAAACATATAAACAGTCTGGCATTTTAAGGAGTCACTTTTCGAGAGCCCCTTCAGTAAATGCAAGTACCGTTTGACAAATTCTTTGGAGAGCTTTGGAGAGATACAATTGCATTTTCAAAGGTCGACGATTTTTGGCTCATAGTGGGATGCTTCATGTTTTGAGCATTTTGGAAATGCAAATACTTTTTTTCCTTCCAAGTTTGCTCTCGCTAAAGTTTCGTAATTCCGAAAATGTATCCACATCACATAATGCCATTGGTGAGGCTTAAGGCTGCCCGCGAGGCCATATCTCAATTGAGTCGCGTGACCTAAGCAACGCTGCCTCAAACAAGGCTAGGTTATGGCTAGATTTGGCGGACGGTGGCTGAGTTCCACTAGCAAAGGTCTAAGAATTTTTTTGTTTAAAAAAAAAGAAGCAAAAGTCCTTTACAAATAGCATTCAAGTCAAAGTTCTTTTTTAATGTGTTTTCAAATTACACCTTTATTGAATATGATTTGCATTTTAGAAAAATCTTCTACCTAAAAGTCCTATGCATTTTTCTAAAAGCTTTTTCAAAATGTTCTTAAACACACCCATCTTCTCACATACTTTCTAGCCTTTCCACATGTATCAAAACGCTCCCATGAATTTAGCAAGAGACAATAGGTGTGTTTGGTTCAACATTTCCAAAGGGCTTTCAGCCTCTAAAACTCTTTTGGGAAATGCTAAACCGTTTGATAACTATTTTAAATAAGCTTTTACTTCCAAGTCAGCATTGGGAATACTAAAAGCCCAATACTAGTATAGATTAGTTTTAGGCGTTCAGCATTTAGTGAAACTCTTTTTTTCTTCTTCCAAAACTATCCTCACCAATTTTTCAAAATTCCAATTTTGTCTTTCATTATTATTATTATTATTTTAAATTTAAAAAGGACCAAACACTTTCGTGGACTGGCGAAGGGCTACAGCCGCTGATGAGCCAGATCTGGCTTCGGCAACCCTCGCTGAGGGTCGTTCGAGGTCATTTGACCTCTAGTGGCCCTCGGATGGGTTGTGCAACCCTTGCCGGAGGTCGCCCAACGTCAAGCAACCTTGACCGATAGCTACCAGCGCCAAATCTAGCTTGTCGGATGCCATAGTAGCCCTTCGCTAGATAGTCAAAGGGTGTGGTTATTTTTTAAAAAATAAAAATATATATATAAAATATATCCAAAGCTCATTGCAGAAGTTTTTTTTTTTTTTTTTTTTGCCAAACACACATTCAATTCAAAGTCAATTTGTGAAGAGGTTTTAACTTAACACAATTTGTATTTTTCCAAATAGTTTTGACTTCCAATATTTACTACTTTACACCCAATGCTCAATTGCAAAGCTGAACGAAACGCACCTTGACAATTACCATTAAACAATCTTAACATTGCCCGTAGAATGCATGAGCCTCGACCTATCCAAGGACAACCATCAATCCCATAAGACCTAACACGGCACAATCACGTTAGGGTTTGGGATAAATCCAACGGAGTTTAACTCACTCGTTTTAGGTATGGACACAGACGAAAGAATCAACTATAGTACACAAGAACCACACCTTAATTGTACCGACGTGTCGGGACACGAGACGGCAATCAAGATTAGTACTTGTAATTAAATGAAGTGGTTGCTATCTAAGGGCCGCATGATGACCCTAACAACCAATGGGAGCTTCCCTACATTGTGGAGGCTTTGTAAGATCGAAGGAATTTAGTTTCTTAATCAGTCCGAGGAAGCAAACGACCATAAATAAATGCAGAATGTCATCCGCGGTGTCGGACTATGGAGTGGAATCTCGGGTATGAAAGCGGCAAGCTTGGAGCATCAAAGCTTGAGAATCTTGTTGAAGATTTCATCTAATCTTGTTCACTTGGCTTCTTTCTACAAAAACTATTTTGAGAATATTATCTAGTAGTCTATTACGACATTGCCAACATTGACATTGATCAATTTTAATAATATTTTTTTCAAAATTTTTTATTTTAAATTCTCTCTCTCTCTCTCTCTCTCTCTCTCATAACCTGCTCGGCAAGAGTTGTCTTGCCACAATGATCTAGGCGAGGGCTAGGCAACCCTTGTTAGCCTTAGTAAATAATAATAATAATAATAATAATAATAATAATAATAATAATAAAAAAAAAGAAAAGAATAAAAGTAAAAAAAAAAAAAAATTTATGTCACATAAAATGGCTGGCATTCACGTTAGTAATTTTTGGTTAAAATTGACAAAACATGAAAAAATTTAGAACGGCAAAATTATAAGGTTTTTAATTAAATTAGCAAAATTGAGGTTTAGGACTTTTTGGCCAATTTTTCCGAACTCTTTCTTTATCATTGTGGAGAAGAAGGCAGGGTTAGGTTCTTATGCCGATTAATTAATCAACAATTCAGTTATTGCTATGACTCAAATTGGTACTGACCATGTTATTTTAGGGGAACCTTGGAACTTATGCTTTGTCATAAAACCTGTCCAATCATACTACTAGGGTTCTACATTACAAAAAAAAAAAAAAAAAAAAAAAAACGTTTCCCATGAAAAAATATCTATAAACATTAGAAAGATGTTGGGATTATCAATGCTATTAACGATAACTGTGATTAGGGGCTAAATTATCTGAGTATGACCTGGTTAAAGCACTCAACATGTTAAAAATTGCATGCATGTTTTGTTCATGTAACTAGACTAAAATAAAACTTAATAGCTACCTAAACCCTTATTCAGGTCATGAGCGCCCTCTTCCAATAGAAATGTCTTAATTTTGAGAATGCTGGACCTCGTGAATATTCTACATCGACCATGTAACTACAATGCATCGTACCCAAAAAAAGAGCAAATTTTTCTTAAAATTAAAAATATCAAATCATCTAGACCATTAACGAAACTCGGTGGATCACATGTAGAGTTGACATTCCTAACATCAACTTTTCGCTGTTATAGAGTTTACCACGAAATATTCATATCGCGTGACACGTATTATAATTATTAAAATTTCAAGGAAATTATTTCAGAATGTCTTTCGCCCTTCGATACATACATCCAATGGGCACTTCTGGTTTCGGCACCGTCAAAGGGAAGGGGACACGAATTAGGGTTTCCATCGAAACCGTTTCGCAGACAGAGAAGAGACCGCTTTCGCACGCGCAAAACTGGAGATTTGAGAGACAAAAATCTGGCACCGCCATCTCCCGCATGCCGCCTGAGATGAACATTTAATAGCCTGTAGTACATAGGTGCTGGTCGTATCGCAGCTAAAGTGAACACTTTCGACGGTGGGAGACAACTATAGGACACGTTCCATAGAGACAGCCCAAGAACATGATTGGACAATACCATGCAATGTCAAGCAATTCGCCAGTCTCCCTTCCTTTGGTATCTATCTTGAAATAAAATAAAAGATAAAAAAATGGATTTCTTTCCATTTCTTTTTTCTCCCTAGAAGACACAATGAATAAAAAGTCAGTCCCCAATGGGGCATTCAATTCAAACCTTCGCGTCTCCCGATGCCTAACTTGAGCAGCTTCTACATCGCTTTCTCTCCATGGCCGAAGCTCACATCCATATCTCTAGCACTTTCACTTCGCATTTAAATTTGCATTTTGCACACTCTTCTAACCCTAAAAACTATGTTTTTGTCATAGTCTCTCTTAGGATAGTCTTATTCAGAAAATAATATTGGAACGGTCATGTTATCCTTAATCTCTAATTGGTGTATATTTCCTCTAAGTTAGTCTTAGACTACTAGGTTATAAAAATGGACATCCCGCGTATAGATGAATGTGAGCCATGTCAATTTTTACAACTCACTAGTTTGAGGTTAAAATGGAGGAAAACGCGACCTACATTGGAATTCACGATTTTAATACCCTTGTTCTCTCATTGGTTTTTAGTTTGACCCATAAGTTGAATTAGGTATCAACTCGACCCCTCTATATACTTGTGTCTGACTTCGATCAGGTTAAGGGAGTGCTGGGAAAATCCAATTAGTCTACATTAAGATTTCTCAAAATGCTAATTATTCGAGAGAGGGTTTTGTTCGTAGTACCAGTAATAATTGGATATTCATACTCATGTCGGGGCCACCTCTGTTTCCTTAAATAATGAGAAGTAAGAAGCTTCGTGCTACACGGACAAATCGATATGTAACGATGCGGTGAATGATACTATAAATTTCCTTTTCAAATCAATAAAATTGTGTTGAGGCATCGATTTCATGAGAAGGAAATATTATCACAACCTAAGGACTTCATAAGGCTCATCTTCCTATGAACTTTCGCACGAACTCAATTCGGACAAAGGGCATGCCATGGGTGCCTACAAAAGCTTGGGAGCTTCTCATGAGTCCTCTTTGCTCCGGCGGAGACTCAAAACATGCATATCTCATTGTCATAACGGCCCCCTTAACACACCCCAACCACACATTTTACAATCCTTTCTTTACTCCCTCCCTGTCTCATTCTCTCTCTCTCTCGCATTCATGCAAAGCCGCCGCCAACTACTATCCCGCTCCTCTACCAAAGTGAAACTACTACTCCCGACTCGATATTTATTTTGACCTCTCGATCCCTTTTGAATAACCGTCGACGATGCACCTTGTCCATGGAAAAACAACCCCTAGCCTCCCCATCACATCTCTCTCTCTTCTGACAAAGGACCTTTGGACTTGAAGCATCGCCCTTCCTAAACAAAGCGCTCTCTATATATCATCACCTCTCTCGCCACCTCCTTCTCTCCTCACTCGAACTTCACCCCTCTCCCTCTCTCTCTCTCTCTCTCTCTCTCTCTCTCTCTCTCTCACCCGCTTAAACCTTAACTTCCCCGACAAAGAAGCGGAGTCAAAGACCCAGAAGAGAGGAAAAGTGATGATCAGCAAGGACGCCAACTGGTGGATCTTCGCCCTCCCTGCCTTCTTGGGCTCCGACCGCCTCCTTGAAGATGCGTACGTCGTCGTTCCCTCCATCTTCCTCGCCTTCCTCGCTCTCTCCCTCCTCACTTGGGCTCTCTCCCCTGGGGGGATCGCGTGGCGCCACGGCAGGAACCGCAAGGGTCCCGTCCCCATCCACGGCCCCCTTGGCCTCCCCATCTTCGGCAGCCTCCTCGCCCTCCGCGGCCGCCCCGGTCGAGACTGCCTGCCCCACCGCGTCCTGGCCGCCGCCGCCGCCCGCACCCCGGCCGGGGCCCAGCTCATGGCCTTCAGCCTCGGCTCGGCCCCGGCCGTCGTGTCCTCCGACCCGCGCACCGCCCGTGAGATCCTCGCCTCCCCGGGCTTCGCCGACCGCCCGCTCAAGCGCTCAGCCCGCAGCCTCATGTTCGAACGGGCCATCGGGTTCGCCCCCGCCGGCGCCTACTGGCGGCTCCTCCGCCGCGTCGCGGCGTCCCACCTCTTCGCCCCGCGCCGCGTGTCGGCCCACGGGCCGGCCCGCCTGCTCGACTGCGCCGCGATGGTAAGCCGCATCGCCGCCGAGCAAAGGGTCCGCGGCTTCGTGGCGCTCCGGGATCACCTCCAGCTGGCCTCGCTGAACAGCATCATGGGGAGCGTGTTCGGGAAGCGATACGACGTCGGCCGCGACGCCGAGGAGCTGGAGGACCTGAGGTCGATGGTAAGAGAAGGGTTCGAGCTGCTGGGGGCGTTCAACTGGTCCGACTACGTGCCGTGGCTGAGCTACGTGCACGACCCGGCTCGCGTGGACGAACGCTGCGCGAGGCTCGTCCCGAGGGTGAAACGCTTCGTCCGCGGCATCATCGCAGAGCATCGGCGGAAGAACGATGAGGGCAGCAACAAGGTTGCCGCCGACGAAGCTGATTTCGTCGACGTCTTGCTCTCCCTGGATGGCGACGAAAAGCTCGATGAGGATGACATGGTCGCCGTCTTATGGGTACGTATTTGCTCTGAACTTTCTACGCATTCTCCACCTAGTTTCTTACAATTCGTCACTTCATTTGACAAATTCATTTTAATAATCATGACATGCCATTTCCAATGTCAATTTTTATTAGCATGGTCCTTTTCTTCATGGGGGCCGCCGACCATGTCGGATGAAATAATTATACTTTTCCATCGTGATCAAACCTTATTCATCGTACGAAAAAGAAAAGAAACGAAGAGATTTGAAAATAATCTTGGGACTAGTTTGTTGTACTGCGGTCATTCGATTGTTTATGTCCGTTCTTTTTGATTGGTTTGAAATTGAAGTGCGACGAGCCTAATTTGATCGTAACGTCTCAAGGTGGTAATAACATCGGGTCGCTGTCCGCTACGCATGAGATGGGGAAAGGCCAATTTACCGCCGCCGTTTTGTCGTATCATCGTTTTTGCTATAATTGATTAGGTGAGGAAATGTCCGTTTGTGCAGGAAATGATTTTCAGGGGCACGGACACGACGGCTCTGTTAACGGAGTGGATCATGGCTGAGCTGGTGTTGCACCCGCGAGTCCAGGAGACGCTCCGGAGAGAGCTTGCCGACGCGGCCTCCCGCGGCAGCGGGGGAGGCTTGACTGATGCTGACGTGGCCAGGCTGCCCTACCTGCAGGCCGTGGTCAAGGAAGGCCTGAGGATGCACCCCCCGGGCCCTCTCCTCTCGTGGGCCCGACTCTCCACGTCGGATGTCCAGCTCAGCAACGGGATGCTGGTCCCGGCCGGCACGACGGCGATGGTCAACATGTGGGCCATCTGCCACGACCCGAGCGTGTGGGAGGATCCGGACACGTTCAGGCCCGAGAGGTTCCTGGAGCGCGACGTGGATGTGCGGGGCGGCGACCTGAGGCTCGCCCCGTTTGGGTCCGGGCGCCGGGTCTGCCCCGGGAAGAACCTCGGCCTGGCCACGGTGACCATGTGGGTGGCCGAGCTGGTGCGCCGGTTCGAGTGGGCCGAGCATGCAGCGTGCCCGGTCGACCTGAGCGAGGTCTTGAAGCTGTCCTGCGAGATGAAGCATCCGTTGCACGCCGTGGCGGTGGTGAGAAATTGAGCAAATGCTTCAGTCCTAATTAGGGCCGAGACAAGGCACTTCCACTCGCTACGTAATAGAAGTAGCAGTAGAGTCTTCTTCTAGGGTTTTGCTTTCTCTCTTTTTTCCCGGGTTTATTTAGGATTTTGTCGGGCTTGTGTATCTCTTGGCTATCTGCGGGTGTACGGGATTTTATGTTTTTATTACCTCTTTCGTTCTTGTTTTGGGAGTGTTGCCAAGGGACACTCCCATTTTTGATATGTCGGTGCAAGGGGTCCTGTTATTCTGTGTATGCTTTGCGAATTATAACGAGAAATGATCATGCGATAGGTTTTTTTTTTTTTTTTATATTCAGGAAATCCCGTACAGCCGGCGGGTAAATCCTGAGGTGATACTAACGGAGGACTCACCATCCCGACGTCGCACTTAAGAACCCGTGCGTCCTGCGGGCTCTCTGTTCTGGGTAGAATTTATGGAGGTTTTTATTCAGGTAGCCTAGGAGGCGGTAGTATCATGCGATAGTTTTTGTACTGTAAGAATAAATGTATTATGTAATTTCATAAATTAGCATGTGATTCGATTCTTCATGAATTTATGATTTATAATAAATTATTATTTTCATCTCGTAAATTATTATGTTAACAAAGTTGAATTATAATAGCTTAAATATTATATCAATTTTGGTACTTGGCTGGAAATTCTTTTTTGGCATTCGAGGATTATTCATATTTTGATTTTTGGGTAAAAATAGTAATTTGATAGTCATAATCCGAATAATATTTTAGCTTATTATAATTCATAAAGCATGCAGGGAATAATAGGATCCCTTATGCAGACATCCCGAAACTGGAGTCTTTAGTCAACAAACACGCAATCTCAAAAATAAGAAGAAAAGAAGCAATAAAAAAAGGAATCCCGAAACCCACACATATCTAAGAGATATACAAGTCCCGACAAATTCCTAAATAAACTCAGAAAAAAAGGTAGGAGAGAAGTTCACCAAATTTAACGATGAAGTACAAATGAGCTCGCAATACAACACCCCATCAATAATTTTCCTTAGTAATTTGGTGGATTATTTACTCAATTTTACTACATACTATAATATAAAACGAGGAAATTTTAGAAAAATAGTGCCATAAGGAAAATGTCCAAAACACCCGTAAGATTTACCGCACAGATAATCAAGTGAGGTAGCTTTTTACCGGGGATAATAATTCAACGAGGCTAAAGGGCGATTGTACATCTCAACCGACATCGAATGCGTGCGTAATAAGAGCACACCCCCAGGCGACTGTACATCCAATTTGACGAGGTTGAGGTTTTCTAGGGCCCGTACCCCCATCCATCTGTCTCTACCCTAACTTCAATTTGTAAAAAATGTTCACACCTTCTTCGTGTCGTAACTACTTCCATCTATCCATCACCTAAATGATCAAAATATGTTACATAAAAAGAGAGTGACTAATACACCGTGATTTCTTTGACACATTTAGTGTAATTTATTCGAAACATATAGGATAAAGCGGAGATATTCTTCTTAAAGTGAAAAGAAGAGGAATTTGGTCGAGCATTGCTAGTCATTACAAGGGTACCGCTCATCATCTAGAGGTGACCACATGAGCTTGAACATCCTTTTCTCTCGCTCACGAACATGCTTATGGCCGCAGGAATTAGAGCGAAAATGTAAGAAGGTAGTCAAGGCCTAGGTGTAAGGAAGTTATTCTTATAAATAGTCTGGGCGGTTGATTTGCCTCGTGCAAAGAGAGGAGGGGTGTTTCCACCGGTGAGGGCCATCTCAGAAAATTTCCCAAAGAGACATTCAGTAGAATTGCGTTCTTTATTTTAACAAACGCCCAAATATCCCCAAGTTGGTGGTAGATATTTTTCTTCTTTGTCATCTGGAAATATCAATAATTTTATATTAAAGAGATATCACTTTCATATTAGATTCTCTTTGGAGAGTGGTTGAATGTGTTATGAGTTCAATCAATACGTAAAAGAAGAAACAACATGGTTCGTTCGATGCCTCCACCGTCTTGCATTTTCTGAGTCATGGTATCTGGTCATTTACTAATTTGAACTGAGGTACTGACAGACAAGATGTATCGAACAAAGCTCTAGCTAAAAGATTGAGAGAGAGGGAGAGAAGGCTGGCCATAGCGAGCTCGAGGGAAAGTCTGGATAAAAAAGGAGCTTCTTGAGAGAGAGAGAGAGAGAGGGAGAGAGATGCCTGGTATCTCGTGGCTTGGCAGTGGGATCTCAGTTACTGTGGTGTGGTGGCGGGCGTGGGCGTGTGTGGCTGGGGGTGAACGGCAGGTCTCTTCTGGCCGACAACAGTTCAAGAACCAGAAAGACCGTATGATCGCAATCCTGCCTGATGTGACTGCTCCTGGTGTCTTTTTGAACCACTCGCCCTACAAACCTAGGCCTCTCTGGCCGTGACTTCCCCCAATTGCCTTTTTCTCTCTCTTCTTCTTTTTCTTTTTTGGCTTTATTACGTGTCAAGATCCCATACCTTCTCTCCAAGCACTCCTAGAGTAAGGTCCTCGTGACTTAAAAAAATTCAAAGTCTTGTTAAGAACGCTCGAGAATAGCAAAAAGTGCATGTGAGAAGTGCGCGTCTGAGATCGGCCGAAAAGATGAATACGCAGATTGCTTATAAATTTGACGCAAAAGTCATAGGATCGCCCGTTTCTTTTATATATGTTCACATGCCCTGGGCCATTGCCGCTTTATGACTCGAATTTTTGAGGCGTTGACTATCGATGACCTGAGAAATTTTAATTGAGGTTCATGTCGGTGCATTTGGAAACCAAAGCCAGTCATCATACTTTTCCACTTTACCTAAGCTAATGATGTTTCCCGACGGGTTTTGAGCTCTAAAACTCCTTATGTAAATGCAAGAACCAGTTGATGAATTTTTTAGAGAGTTTTGGAGAAATACTATTTTATTTCCAAAGGCCTTTAGGTTAAGGTAGGTTTGGAAATACTTTTGATTTTGAGCATTTTGGGAATGCTAACACATTTTTTTCTCTCCAACTTTGCTATAGTTAAACTTTCATAATTTCAAAAATATTATCACCTCACATGACATTTATAACAGATGTATTGCCGTGCATCAATCCAAATAGACAAGAAATGTCGAATTGGCGGGTGGGACTCAATCTACACTATCGAATCCTGAGACGAGATTGGTATTCACCATGATATATTTTTGTCATCAAATTGGCTGAAATGAAGATTGAATGTCTCTATTATTTGATCAATAAGTGGGAGTGAATCTCCACCGTTAGCTTCATAGGTGAGATTAAGTAGTGAGAATGAACTCTACCGTTAGATGAGAGGTGAGATTGATAGTTATAATTTGAGGGAAACTTATATAAATAGAGATATCTCTTCCCTCATGTGTATTATTCAATATTTGAGTAATAGAAATAAATTTAATCTTCTATCTCTAAATACCTTCTTTTTCTATGAATCGAGTGGGCATCCAAGCAAGAGCCGAAGGGAGACTAAGTGTTGCATGGCTTCTGATCTTAAGTATCAAGTTGTGATACGTCATTGGCGAAGGGCTCAACTATTAACGGGCCATCGGAGAGGTTATATCTAGTAGCCTAGCAAGCTAGGTTGACCTTAGGCAAGGGGGACCATTGCCTTGGGGTACACAACTCAAGTTACCTAGTTGAGAATATTAACACCAGATTGGTCCTCATTGACCGCTAAACCCTTTGCCAATCTTAATATATATTATAAATTGCAAAAGTCCTTTTATAAAATGTGGTTTTACCAAATATTATTTAAATAACAATTACTTCCAAATGTATTTTTTAATTATAATTTACTGAACATTACTTCATTTTGAAAAGCACTTTTAGGCCAAGACCTTTCCAGGGGGGCTTGAGATGAAGTTGTACTCACCTTCTAATAATTTGGAGTGTGTAGAACATGTGAGGTTTACTTGAAAGGTTGGGTGTTGAGAGGTTAATACTCCGAATTTTCACTAGTGAATATCTATACTCTGTGAAGGTAGCCCCAGCTAGTCCTGCCATCAACGTGCGAGAATGTCTGCTGCAGTCGTGGCTCGCCTGCATCCGCATGGATTCAAAAGGCATCGTGCCATAATTCGAGAGAGCAATAATCAAAAGCCGACCAATGTGAGATCGAGGACACATCTAATAAGTGGCAAGTCCATTTCGACTCTAAATAATACCGAATCGAAGGCAAACCTGACTCGAGTCCTTGGCCAATGTGAGGTTTGCTCTAACAACGTAATCTGCTGTTCTTGTCCGGCTCGCGTTGCGCATGACCCTGTGAAAACAACGTCGTGACGTGAAGACGGGATCTACGCGGCTTCCGAGTCGTGGAACTCTCCCCGTTTTGGTATCGATTCTGTCCGTTTTGGCATCGATTCTGTCCGTGTTAAAAGTGGCTTGTTTTGGCCAATACTGTGGATTGTGTACCGCCTGGTGTACCGTGCGGAGGACTTGCTCTGTGGGGTCGATGTTGTGTCGCCTTTGTGTCAGATTTCTGAGCGCATGGAAAAGGAGGACAGCCCGTAGTTGGAAGGGCGAGGGCAAAGCCATGTGAAAATGGCAATCATTCATGTGCCTCTCAAAATTGTTGTCGCAAGTCACGTCCCCATCGTCGATCATTATCGATCAACCATAAGCAATTGTTCCGGTTGTGTATCACGTTCAAGTTGACTCGACCATCCTCATCCTAATTTTCTCCTTCGTACGACCTCTCCATTTCGCTTTCCGTGAGTCGTTGGATCATATACCTTTTCCGTGCGCTAGAAGATTCACGTCATTTTATCGAATACGATTGATCTAACGACGAGGGCAGTCCGTGTCGTGAGCCCTTTATTAGATCTGCTTTTTCTTTTTTCTTTCTCAATGTATTGACTCTTTTTCGATAATTTGTACACGTGAATTTGCAAATTCGACTTATTAAATGTTCCTGTATTCTCTGCAAATCTCCTGAAATGATCAAAGCACCTTCACATAGGATAATTTGTTGGCAATTTTGGCTGGACTTGAAAGGGCACATCTAGTCCGTGGGGCTGAAAATCCCATGACATCGCAGTCAACTACATCAACCTTAAGGGATAGAAGGGAGAACATGATGAAGTCGTGATTTGTTTATTGATTTCGTACATTTGAGATGTTAAAAGAGCGATATGTTAGTTTAAATAATGGATGCTATCAACTTCGTCTCTCTTAGCATCCATTTCATGGCCACATGCATATTTTTCCGGTTAAGCAATAGGAGATGAACTATCTGGCTCTTTATTCTCCGTCCATAGGGATGGCCACAGGACGGTGCCGAGTCAGGATTGGGGGTCGCATTCTCTTCCCTGCACTATAATTTCTTCATTTGATTATCTCCCGCCCGTCCGACCGACCATCCACCCTTTTCTTCTATTTTGTTTTGGTCGAACCCGACCATCCATCATCGGAAGGTAAACAACTGCCGCTGCTTAGCAGGACTTGGCTTGAGAATTCATTTGGGCGAGCAAGATCTCGAAAAACATCGCAATAAAGGAAAGGACAAGCATGGTTGGTTCACATCGTGAGTAACAGATGGCCTTTTGATTAACTAAGATTCATTTCGATAAAACTTAGAATCCATTTATTTCGCAAAAAATAAATGACACGGAAAATATTTTTCTGAGGATGATAGCTTATATTGCTTTAACTAGTTAGTTATTGGAAAATGTTTTCGTTATCAACAATGACTATTTTCATAGATGATAAAAGATTTTCCTTCTTTTTTTTTTTGGCAAACAATACAAATGATTGTTTTTTGGAAAATATTTTCTAAATCGTTTGCCTACTCCTGGACAAATGGAGCCTTAATATTTCCTTCTTTTACCAAAAATTTGGATTTGGCATGAAAGTTGATTCCCGCACATTCTATTCCTCATGTGTTTTCATGGGAAGAGATTAAATTATAGTATATGGCTCAATTATATCCCGAGAGTGATTTATTCACCAAACATTAACAACCGCATAAAGTAGGGTGGATCTCAAAAGGTATGAAAGAAAAACCCGATTTTTCCCAACCTTTTGATAGAATGAATCTTATTTAATATTTTTGTGATGTATTTCGTGCTTTAACGAGAGGCACACATTAATTGCCAAATGGAGGAATTCTGTTTTCATGTGTCTACACCTCATGTGAAAGCTTGCTTTTGCAATTTATATACATCGATGGTGTGGTGGTAATTTGGGTGTTTCGGAGGTTTATCCGGTTTGAGATTGACTTTTCAAAATTTGTTCGGTAAAATTGAAATTATCCCACTATTTGATTTGTATATTCTAATGAGATGTGGGACATAGGAGTGAAAAGTTGGACAATTGTAATCAAATTCCCAAGCTGAATTCTGAGGTATATAAAGAAATGTACCAAATTTGAAAATTTCATTTCATGAGATGTTGGGACAAAATGGGTGTGGAATAATTTAAGGCTATTTTTGATTGGATTGAATATACATACATACATATATATGTATATAAAGAATAGTTGGATTCATGACTAGCTCTTGACATGCATGCATCGCACGCAGGGGGCTCAGTTGAGGACGCAGGCCCAGAAGACCATGTTTCCTCCCGTTATTTTCCTAAATTAAGACTCGGTATCCCAGTAAGATGTTCTTTAATGTTTATTTTTTAATAATTTAATTGAAACAATAAAGAGACGAATTTTATTAACGAGCACCTCTAGAGTACTTGTGAAACATCAAAATAAGGAGACCACCATATTCTTGATATTCAATCTCATTCATACTGTGTGTGATTAATACTTTGAAAATTGAAATATATATTTATTAGATATGATTAGTGCGTATGTTATTGACGCGATTCAGAAAGAGGTTGGCATCTGCCCGATGACATGGTGTTGACGTAGCAGATGACGTGGTATTGATGTTGGCTGCTCGGAAGATCTTTGATGGTGCAGGCGCACGTCGTTATGGAGGTGAATGGATCTCAAGCGTCGAACTTGCGCGTTCGACAGCGATTGGTGGTGAAATTTCATGAGCTGCCCTAGCGGAGGGCGGCGAGCCGTGGGTTGATGCTTGTTTCGAAATATATGTTAGAAGGTGTATATAACACCAATGAACAGCCGTGGGTTCCCTGGGTCCGAGACGAAGCGGTGCGTGTGGTAGCATTCGGCATTCGTTGGCGAGAAAATTTAGGATTTGGGTCGTTTGAGAGCGACGAGTGGGATGGTGGTGTTGGTTTTTCCGGAATGAGTAACGGGAGTATGACAAACAGCATCTAAAAGCTTCGATCTTGGCGGAGAACCGGAAGCAACGCAGTCGGTGCAACTAGGGTTGTGGCGGACTTGTAGCAGATTTGGTGGGCCCTCCTCAGGTTATAATAGCTTTGATACCAACTTGAGATTTGTAATAAAGGAGTGGAAAGTGTTAAAATATTCACAATTACCAAATGAAGAGTTCAAGCCCTTCCTTATATGTAAGTTGAGAAGGCAATTAGGTTTAATTACAATTATATACACCTTAAAAAACCTTTGCTAGGTTCGTTTTTCTGTGTATTGACTTCTTTTCGATAACTTGATGTGAAGGCGCAAACTCAACTGCTTCAAGGCCCATAAATCCCCGCAAATCCCTTGAGCTAGTCAAAGTGCCTTGACACAGAAAAGTTTGTGTGCAATTTTGGGGGAACTCGAAAAGGCCACATCTAGTTCATGGGGTTGGAAATCTCATGACACCGCGACGGACAATGTCAACCTTAAAGGTTAGGAGGGATGATCTGTCTATCGGCTTTACACATACGAGATGTCAAGAGAGATATGTGTTAGATAAAGTAGATAGTGGATGATATCGATTTTGTTTCACTCAGTATCCATTTCATGGCTATGTATATATATTTTTGGTGATAGGAATAGATGCACAAACACAACGAAACAAGAGTGATACGAGAGAGAAATTGAGACACAATATTTATTCTGATTCACCATTAGATTAAGATTACATCTAGTAGAGGATTTTTGCTATAATTAGTATTTTCCACATATCTATTGCAATTCTCACTTACAAGAAAGAGATTATATATATGGCACAAATCAATAGCTATTTATTAGCTCAAGCTCAAACTATCAATGAAATACAAGTCCAAACTATAAATGCCCTTTGGCAACTCAAGGGTATTGCCTTGGACCCCTTGGACTCTTGCCCGCTCACTGGAAAGGACCCCCTGGACCCCTGCCTGCTCACCGGAGAGCTAGACCCCTTGTACCTTCCTATCGATGGGAGTATAAACTACACTCTAACATTACAGTTAAGTAATAGGAAATGAATTGTCCATATCTTTGTTCTTTGTCTCAAGGAATGGCTATGGAGTGGTGCCGAGTTGGGATCGAGGATCGCATTTTTTCCACCCATCCCACCATCCACCCTCTTGAGGCAAAGAACTGCTTTGTGAATCAGAATTTCCAACATCAAGCAACAAATCAATAATTTTCAAAATGAGTTAGACTAAATATGACTAATGATACATGTCTAGTAGTCAAAGACTTGATGTCAATTTGACTTTTCAATCCATCAGCTATAAATATCTTAGTCGGAGACGACAAAGGTGGAATATAATTTGAGATCTTGTCCAAACTTCCTGACACCTAGCTTTTAACCTTTTTCTTTTTCTTTGTCCAAAAGGGTACGCGTGAAAGGGTGTGCAAAATGTGGAAGAAGATTGCCACGAGGGAAAGGGACAAGCATGATTGGTCGGCACAATGAGTATCAAATGACCTTACGATTGACTAGGATTTATCTTTATCTCAAGAAGTCTTGATATTTCCTTTTTCCTGCAGAAGTTTGGAATTGGCCTGACGTTGATTTCCTCGCATTTTGTGTGTTTTCATCAAAAGAAATTATAATTATTGGACACGGTCCCATTATAACCTGAGAGTGATTTGTTCACCAAACATTGATCATCCTCACAAAAATCACCATAATTACGTGATCCGTTGCCAAACAACCCCGTATAGTAAGGTGGATCTTGAAAGATATAAAAAAAGAATCCAATTTTTCCCAATTCTTTGATAAAATGGGTCCTAATTAATAATTTGGGATCTATTTCGTGCTTTAGTGAGAGGCACATATTAATTGCCAAATGGATGAATTCTATTTTTATGTTTCTACAACATAAGTGAAAGCTTGCCTCTATATTCTATATATGCGTGGTGTGGTGATAATTTGAGTGTTTCAGAGGTTTAGCGAGTTTAACACTAACTTTTCAAAAATTTACTTGGTAAAGTTGAAGTTATTCTAACACTTGGTTTTGTATCTTTTGATGAGTTGTGGGATATGGGAGTGATGGGTTGGACGATTGTAATCAATTTCCCAACTCGAAACCTATGAGACTGTGAAGTTGATAAAGAAATGTATAAGATTTGAAAATTTCTTCATGAGATGTTGGGACGAAAAGGGTGAGAATAGTTGAAGGGGGCTTTTGATTGGAACGTACATATCTGGATTCATGGTTAGCTCTCTACATGCGTGCATCGCACGGAGGGGGACTCAGTTGAGCATGGGGCCCAAATGAGCATTTTTTTTTTTTTTTTAATGGTAAAAGGTAAGTATACCCAAATGACCATGTTTCCTCTCACTATTTTCCTAAATTAATTTGCGGTAACCAATTAAGATGTGCTTTCATTTTTATATTTTATTAATTTAATTGAACCAATAAAGAGACAAATTTTGTTAACTGGTACCTTTAGAGCACTCATTAAACATCAAAATAAAGAGAGAGCCATGATTTCAATAGTCAATCTCTTTCATATCATGGGAGATTAGTACATTGAAAATTGAAATATTATTTATTAGATATGATTAATGCATGCATCATCTATGCGATCCAAAAAGAGGTTGGCATCTGTTAGATGACATGGCGCTAACGTAGCGGATGATGTAGCAATTATGTCAGCAGCTTGGAGGACCTTTGCCAAGTGCAGGCGCATGGATCTTACTTGTCGAACCTGTTGGCGGTGCGTTCGGCGGTGGTTTGTGATGAAAATTCATGAGTAGCCTAGTGCAGAGGGCAGCAAGTCATGGATTGGTGTTTGTTTTTTGAAATATGCGGCAGAGATGTCCAGATCACTACTGAACAGCGGCAATTCCCTAGGTTCGAGACGCAGTGGTGCGTGTGGTGGCATTGGGGATCCGTTGGCCACGGAATTTCAGGTTTTGGCTCTTTTGAGAGCAGCGAGGGTGATGGTGGTGTTGATTTTTCGAAATGAGCAGCATAAATATGTCAAATAGCAACTAAAGGCTTCGTTCTCGGCGGAGAATAGAGTGCAATGCTGTCGGTGCAGCTAGCGTCATGCCAGCCTTTTAGTAGATTCGATAGGCTCTCCTTGGGTAACAATGGCTTTGATACTAACTTGAGATTTGTGGTTTGTAATAAAAGAGAGGAAAGTGTAATATGTTCACATTACCAAATAAAGAGTACAAGCCTAGATGCAACCTGTACTCAAGACCAACTCATTTGATCAAGAAGATCAGTGCACATTCAAGATCGATGACGCTCTCATCGAAAAATCCCTTGTTGATAAGGCCTCATCTTTGACTTTGTCATAAAGACCGTCATTTCCTATGCATTGAAGCTTGCACTAAGGCCCTTTGGGATGGCTACAAGCATTGAAAATGTTGTACATTTAATAGCTCATAGTTTCTAAATGTTTCTAGTTTCTATGTACATAAATAACTGTTAGATTCTAGGTTAGAGTCTAGTCTTTTGCTCTTCTTTTGTTTTGCTATAAAAGGTCATTCAGCCTCTGTAAAGTATAGACCGAACTTGATTAATGAAATTAGTGCAATTTCCTTGAACCTTGAATAGTTCAAATCCCTTGAAAACCTATAAAAGTTTTCACTCCATCCTTGAAGAGTCAAGGCTTTTAAAGCCTGCATCCTTGAAGAGTTATAGCCGTCAATCTTGAAGAACTGATACCATTTCAACTTTCTTGAGGGCTTAGAAGAGCAACCATTGAAGTTCCTATACTTTCTTCATTTTGTCCAATCCTGTTTCGCCCACTTCCATAAAAAATCGATAAGCCCATAGTTCTTATCTTAGAAAACTCACAATAGAAAAGTTGTAGATATAAGAGTCCTTATTCTTTTGGTCATGGAATCAAGTCATTTTGATCTCAATCAACAAAGTTATGCCCATTTTCCCAAGTTAGCGTGGAACATAAATTTCTGCTCGATTTTATGATTGAGTTTCCATGCATGTAAGTCACTCTTCCAATCCCATTGTTTGAGTAGTTGACCTTGGGCTACCTATTTGGTATCAGAGCTTAGGAAGAGAGGACAATGCCTTCAAAACAAGCAAGGCATTGAGATGGTAGAACCATTCTATTAAACGAAGTACAAACATTTGTAGAGAATTTACAACAACATATGTAGCAAAAAATTGATGATTTGGCCCGAGAAGTCTAGTGTCTAAGGGCTAAAGCAAACAACCCTCCACCCCATTCCAAAATCGAAGAATCCAACGGCGATTCCTCATTCTCAGAAAGTGTTCAATCATTTCCCCAAAGGAGGAATGCCCCATATTAGAAGTTTGTGAAGTGGATTGGGAAAGGAAAATCAAGAGACATTCTAGAGTTTTTAGGTACCAATTCTATTGATGAAATTGTTAATTGGTTGGCAATTATGAATAAATTTTTTGAGCATAGGAATATCCCGGAAAACTACCGAGTTGGCATCATTACTATGCAATTCCAAGGCAAGGCCATAGCTTGGTGGAGACATGAGAAGCAGACTTGCCAAATCTGTTGGTAAGGCTCCAGTCGCTTCATGGAGAAAAATGAAGAACAAGATCTGAAAGTATTTCCTTCCCCAAGGATACAAGAGAGAGCTCTACCAAAGTTACCAAAATTTAAGACAAAGTACACAAACGGTATATTAATACACTAATGAATTCAATGAATTGGTGATTCACAACAACATTCAGACTCGAAAGAGGTGTTCGTGAACAAGTACTTGAGTGGTCTTCAACTTTATACCCAAGATGCCTTAGAAGTCCTTGACATTTGGAACTTGGAAGATACACATCAGCGGGCAATCAAAATGGAGCGTTCTCCATTTAAGAGACAACAACCCTCTACCTTGCCAAACCAAGCAACTAAAAGTACCACCAATACCATCAAAATCACTAAAGCCATGGTGCAACCTACTAGTAAGCTTTCTACTAAGTCCAACATTTCAAAAAACCAATTACTAAGATATATGTTGTTATTCTTGTGAATATATGGGTTGTTGTGCTACTAATTGTCGAATCAATAAGAATCGGCCAGTCGGTGAAGCTTTCTTGGTGGAGAATGAATTTGGTGAGGACACAGAGGAGCCACCTTAAGAAGATCGAAATATGACAAAGTTGCTATGGAAGATGAACAAATAATTCATGCTGATTCCGGCAAGCTTCATAATGAGAAAATTTTTCTCACTCCTAAAGATAACACTGGAGATAGGTGGTTGCGCACTAATATATTTCACTCAGCTTGCACTATTTCGGGGAAGGTATGTCGATTAATTATTGACCTATATTGTTGTCAAAATGTGATTTCTCAAGTGGCGGCAAGCAAGCTAAAATTAGAGTTGAAGGCACACCCCACATCTTACAAAATGTCTTAGTTGAAGAGAGGTGCTGAGGTAATTGTTTACAAACGATGCCTTATTAATCTTTTCATTGGTTTTATCTATTTTGACAAGATATGATGTAATGTTCTACATGGATGCTAGTCATATTATTCTTGGCCAACCGTGACAATTTGATAGAAAGACAATCCATGATAGTTATTGTAATATATATTCTTTTGAGTATGGAGGAAAAAAAATTTACTTTGGTGCCTAGCAAGGAATCTTCTAAGAACCCTTCGGTTGAGAATTCCTTATCCCCTACTTTACTCATGAAAAGTAAAGGGTGCCATGAAGGAAGCTAGTGCGGTGTCTCCTCCCCAAATGGATTGACAAACTGAAATTGTCAATTGATCCTGGGAAATCTATTAAGAACTTTGATCGATGGTAATTCCCATTCTTAGGAAACTCAGTTTTCACTTGGGGAATTTGCATATAATTATTTGGTGAACCGTACCATTAGATACAGTCCCCTTATGATTGTGTATAGACATCAACCGAAGACTGCTCTCAATCTTGCACCCATTCCTTTTGCTACAAAAAGTCGATCAATAAGGTGACTGATTTTGTATCTCAAATGAGGACAGTTCATGAGGAAGCACCAAAGGTTGGAGAGCAAAACTGAGTCCTATAAAAAAGATGGTGATAAGTGATGGTGTGAAATTATCTTTGAACCTAGAGATTTTGTTTGGGCTTTTTTGCCATCAGAGCGTCATCATGTTGGAAGCTACAATAAGCTTAGTGATCAAAAGCTTGGTCCACTTGAAGTTCTTGAGCGCATTAATCCTAATGCATATTGACTAAAGCTTTTTTCTCATATGAAGATACGTGATGTGTTCAATGTTTGACATCTAACACATTATGTGGGTGATTCTTCCAATACTGTTGATTCAAATTTGGGGACGAATTCTTTTAAAGAAAGGGGGAATGATTACCCATATTCAAGACCAACTCGTTCAATCAAGAAGATTAGTGCGCATTCAAGATCGACGGCTTTTTTATTTGAAAAGTCCCTCATTGATAAGGCGTCATCTTTGACTTTGTCATTTCTCATGCATCGAAGCTTGCATCAAGATATTTTGGGATGGCCACAAGCATTGAAAATGTTGTACATTTAATAGCTGTTATAGATTCTAGGTTTGAGTCTTGTCTTTTGCTCTTCTTTTGTTTTGCTATAAAAAGTTATCGAGCCTTTGTAAAATACACGCTGAATTTGATTAAAGGAAATTTGCTTAGTCCAATTCTCTTGAACTTTAAAGAGTTTAAACCCCTTAAAAACCTAGAAGAGTTTTCACTTTGTCCTTGAAAAGTCAGAGCTTTTAAAGTCTACATCCTTGAAGAGTTGTAGCCATCAATCTTGAATAATTGATGCCATTTCAACTTCCTTGGAGGCTGAGACGAGCAACCATTGAAGTTCCTATCATTTTCTTCATTTCGTCTAAACCTGTTTCATCCACTTCCTCCCAAAATTGACAAGTCTATAGTACTTATTTGAGAAAATTCAAAACATAAAAGTTGTAGATCTAGACGTCTTTGTTCTTTCTTTTGGGTTTGGAATCAGGTCATCTTGGTATGAATCGACAAAGTTATGCTCATTTTCTTGAGCTAGCATAAAATAGAAATTTCTACTCGATTTTGTGATTGAGTTATCGTGTGTGTAGGTCACTCTCCTGATCTTATTGTTTGAGCAACCAGCCTCAAGCCCTATGCTATAAATAGGGTGAGAAGTCTATTAGGTTTAACTACAATTGATGTAAATTATAAACCTAATCTCAAATATCTACATCTTACAAAACACTTCACTAAGTTTGTTTTTCCCTGTATTGACTTCTTTTCGATAAATCGTAGATGATAACATGCAAACTTAATTGCTTGAGCCCATAGATTATCGCAATTCCCCTTGAACTAGTCAAGGCGTTGTTTGTGTGCAAACTAGTCAAGGCGTTGTGACATAGAGAAGTTTGTGTGCAATTTTGGGCGGACTTGAAAAGGACACTGCTAGTCCGTGAGGTTGGAAATCTCATGATGCCATGACAAACGACGTAAATCTTAAAGGTTAAGGGGAACATGTCAGAGTCATGATCTATTTATCGACTTCACACATACAAGATGTCAAGAGAGATATGTGTTAGTTTAAATAGATAATGGATGGTATTGAGTTTGTTTCTCCTAGTATCAATTTCATGGCCACACACACACACACACACACACACACACACACACACATAGATTATCGCAATTCCCCTTGAACTAGTCAAGGCGTTGTTTGTGTGCAAACTAGTCAAGGCGTTGTGACATAGAGAAGTTTGTGTGCAATTTTGGGCGGACTTGAAAAGGACACTGCTAGTCCGTGAGGTTGGAAATCTCATGATGCCATGACAAACGACGTAAATCTTAAAGGTTAAGGGGAACATGTCAGAGTCATGATCTATTTATCGACTTCACACATACAAGATGTCAAGAGAGATATGTGTTAGTTTAAATAGATAATGGATGGTATTGAGTTTGTTTCTCCTAGTATCAATTTCATGGCCACACAATTTATCCTAGTTCATCCGGGGTTACATCTAACAAAGAATTCCATTATAAGCATTTGCAATTTTCAATTTCAAGAGAAATAAATTATATAGAGGCAGCACAATTTAGTAATTATTTATGGGCTCAATCCCAAATTATCAATAAAATATAAGTCTAAACTATAAAAACCTTTTGGTGGTTTGAAGAGGCTGTCCCTATGATCCCCTAACCCCTACTTGCTCACCATAGAGCAGGACTCCCATGTCTTATTGTTTATGGGGAGTATAAACCATACCCTAATAATGCGGTTAAGCAATGAACTATTCAAATATTTGTTCTTCATCCCTAGGGGTGGCCATGGGGTGGTGCCAAGTCAAGACCAAATATCACATTTTTCCACTCATTTGACCATCCACCCTCCTGAGGCAAAGAACTGGTTTGCGAATAAGAATTTCTGATATGAAGCAACAAATCAATAATTTCCAAATTGATTTTGGCT